>CM060376.1:170445582-171186427 GCA_030545235.1 Helianthus tuberosus | reverse complement strand
GTTAAAATTACCGTTGGGCTTTTAGTGAAAAAATACATTAAAACTACAATTGGGCTTTTAGTAACTTAAGGTGGGTTTTGTTTAAAAAAAGCCCACATAGCCTTATTTAAATAATATTAACGGAACCCTAAGGCTGTGCGGTATGGGGTACGTCCCCATACACGTCGAGGACCGGCGCCGCCAGCACACCATCCCGCCCCCCACCGTCCCCGTCTTCAGTGTCGGCATCTTGCCGTTTGAGACGGTCCACTAAAGGACAAATTTTTGTGAGGAACGATGAATAAATTGCCGTTTGTGAGGAACAATTAAAAAAATAAAAAATATAAAAGTGGTGGGGTAACATCATCTAGGACCATCCTCCCATTTCCACTAGTTTTGTAAGATGGACCATCCTTGGGAGGACTATGATGTGACGCCTACGTGGCGGATCATCCTCCAAAGGAGGATGAGCACCATACCTTCTAGCCTAATTTCTGCGTCTTTATTCTATCTCGTTCCCCCGGTAGTAGTAGTTGACAACTTTGCCAGACCACCACAGTGCCACTACTGTTGGAATTAATGTGTGCATTAAGATAAATAAATAAATATGTATTAAGTTTATCTATTATAGTATTATGTATTGTGACATAAGGTAAATAAATAAAGTAAATATGTCACAGATTATTATGTATATCCCTAAGTTTAGGTGGTTAGTTATGACACACCGTTTCATAGGGAAGTTATCCATATACAAATCGGTAAGCGGCACAAAGGCACCGGTTCATCATGTATTGGGTTAGTTATATTCAAATAAATCAATCGCATTTTTTGCAAAATTCTCTCTCAATTTCCCACTGAAACAATGTTTGGGTAGTATTATTTCCCTTCTGTTTTGGTACAACCACTGGCTGCCGTTTCTCTACCGGAATTCATTTACACTATGTTCCCGAGTCATTTAACAGGGGGAGGTGAGAGGAGGGGAGGGGAAGGAAAATTCTCTCCTAATCTCTCCAATTTGGGAGGATGAATATTTGGTCATATTTGGTCATATTTTCTTCCCTTTTCCCTCCCCTCCCCCTGTTAAATGAAACTCGGGAACATGGTTTTTCATATTTTCATCTCTTTTCCCTCCTCTCCCCCTATAACAACAAAAAAATGACTTCAGAGGAAAAGTTGAGGGGTAGCTCGGGCACCCCTGACACTATGTTGAATCCACTCTTGATATGAGTCGAGACCAATAAAGGACCTACACTAAACTGAATTCATACATAACATGTATTGCATCAACACAAACACATAAATTCACCTTACTCATCAACATGTTCAAATGATTAAAGCATGACTCATGTCCAACTTATGTGAAAATTGGATTGAATACATCTACTAACATAAACTATACACCTACTGGTAATTAGTGGCTCATGATTGGAGACAATGGTTAGCAGATTCAGGAAGCAATTATGAATTCAATGGAAAGATCACTTAGCACTTGTATATCTTCGTCCGTTTTCATGTTCTAGCCTCAAGGGATGATGTCCATTTGAAAATATGTGAATTCTCCCTTAAAATCTCGTCCAAAACTGACCATCGTAGGGCACGTTGGTTTTTGGTATTCTACGTTTGAGGTCATTTATTATACGCTAGGTTTACGTTGGTGTAGTATTGGAATGATAAAATGTGTGTGTGTGTGTGGGGGGGGGGGGGGGGGGGGGGGGGGGGTACACCGACTGGTGGAGTCTACCCTGGAACTAAAATTTTGTTTACTTTGCGGCTCAACCATTCTGGTGGCCTAAAGCGAACTAAAAAGGGGAGGCCTTTAAAAAACACTATTTAAGACAAACCCCCCTTTACCCGAGTTGAGACCAACAAAATAAACTAAATGGTTTATGTTGGTTCAGTACTGTTTGAGCATGAGGGAAAACAGTAAATCATACCTGTCACAGCAGAAAGTCCGGTGGAGAATCCAGTAATGGAGTTCGACATGCTTGTCATCGTGATTTGGTTCCTCCTTAGGGTGCTGACTGATGATGGGGCTTAGAGAACCGAAAAGGGATATCGGTTAGGAGATAAGGTCGAAATTGATGTTATGGCTAATGGGTGTGAAACTGAGTAACCCTTTAACCTCCATATCATTCTCCTTATATAAGCACCCAGGAGGAAACCTAATTAGTTACTAAGGGTAATATGGTCCATCAACAATTACCAACTAATTTAAATAATAGGTTATTATATATTTTGATCTTTATTATGTAAATGATTATAATGGCTATAGATTAAATATTGTTACATAATATATTTAATCTTACATTCTCCCACTTAGCCGAGTAATCATTTACTATGAGTATTAGATAAGCCTGATCAGGAGTTAACACTCATTTTAGCCTTAAACAAGTACTATAGCAGAAAAATACGGCCGTTGAATCATTATGCGACTCAGGACCCCCATTAATCATACTATAGCCTTAATTTAAAACCTAATCGTCATGATCAAAATACGCGTAAGCCCTTTGTTTGATTTGTAACTTTATTTGTCAATATGCCATTATACCGGTTGAACATATTCTAAGAGACATACAAAATCAAACTGAGGAAATTTCATTAACATAAAACATAAGCTAGTACAATATGCTCAAATAAGGTCTTTACAAAATCCCATATTACGAACATGTTCTTCATAAACCTTAGGAGGGAGACCTTTAGTCATCGGATCCGCAAGCATATCCTTAGTACTAATATAGTCGATACAAAGATTATTTTCCTCAACTCGTTCTCGTACGAACAGATATTTTGTATCGAGATATAAACCAGCTCCAGTCGAACTGTTACTGTTCGAGAAACTAACAGCAGCTGAATTATCACAATAAAGCTTCAATGGTCTAGAAATGGAATTAACAATTTTGAGTCCAGTGATCAGATTTCTAAGTAACATTCCATGACAGGTTGCGTTATAAACAGCAATGTACTCTGCCATTATTGTGGAAGTTGTGGTCAACTGTTGTTTATGACTCTTCCATGAGATTGGGCCGCCTGCTAACATAAAGATATAGCCCGAAGTGGATTTCTTGTCATCTTTGCATTTTGCAAAGTCAGAATCAGAATAGCCCACCACTTCTAAATGATCACTTCTTCTATAAGTCAGTTTGTAGTCTTTCGTCCCTTGCAGATATCGAAGTACCTTCTTAGCTGCTTTCCAGTGATCTAGGCCAGGATTAGTCTGATAACGGCCTAACATTCCAGCAATATAAGCAATATCTGGGCGAGTACAGACTTGAGCATACATCAAGCTCCCGACTACTGACGCGTAAGGTATCTGGCTCATTTGCTCCTTCTCAACCTCTGTTGTCGGACACTGGAATGAACCGAAAACATCTCCCTTAACTACTGGAGCGACGGAGGGTTTGCACTGTTGCATGTTGTAACGCGTAAGGACACGATCTATGTAGGCCCTCTGGGACAATCCTAAGATCCCTTTGTGTCTATCTCGGTGAATTTCGATGCCAATGACGTAAGAAGCCTCTCCGAGATCCTTCATGTCGAAATTATGCGAAAGTAACCGCTTCGACTCATGCAACATGTCTAAACTATTACTTGCCAATAGAATGTCATCAACGTAAAGGACAAGAATAGTAAAGTTGCTCCCACTCATCTTGAGGTAGGTGCATTGATCCACTTGATTCTTCATAAAACCTTGCTTCTTCATGACTTCATCAAACTTGAGGTACCATTGACGTGATGCTTGTTTTAACCCGTAAATGGATTTCTTCAACTTACAGACTAGATGCTCCTGACCTTCAGGTTTAAAGCCTTCAGGTTGTTTCATGTAAACATCTTCATCCAAATCTCCGTTAAGGAAAGCGGTTTTAACGTCCATCTGATGTAACTCCAAATCGAAATGAGCTACTAGGGCCATGACGATCCTTAATGAATCTTTACGAGAGACAGGTGAAAACGTCTCTTGATAATCAATTCCCTCTTTCTGAGTGTAGCCCTTTGCAACCAATCTCGCTTTGTAGCGTTCAACGTTACCATTCGGATCCAGTTTTGTTTTGAATACCCATTTACATCCTACGGGTTTGGCTCCGTTGGGTAATTCTACCAAATCCCAAACGTCATTTTTCTTCATGGATTCAAGCTCATCAATCATTGCTTTATTCCATTCAGAAGACTGATCACTGCTAATGGCTTCATTGTAAGAGATAGGATCATTGAGCTTTCCAGTATCCATTTCAGTCAGGTAGGTAACATAATCATCCCAATTAGTAGGCCTTCTTTGCCTAGATGACCTCCTGAGTGGATTATCGGGTTCAGCGTTGTCGTGGTTATGAGTGTTTGATGTGCCTTCGTCATGAGGTATAATGAGTTCTGATTGTAGAGGTAAATTTGGAGTTGGTGCAGTAGCTTCAGGTACAGTAGTTGCATTGGGTACAAGAGGAGTAATCGGAGTAATGGTAAGCGACGAGTCTCTCCCCCCCGCGTCTTGTACTTCTTGCAATTCTTCGTAAGGGTTGGTACTGCTCCCACTGACCTTGAAATCCTCCAGGAACGCGGCACGCTTGGTTTCAACAATACAGGTGACATGGGAAGGACAATAGAAACGATAACCCTTAGAGTTCTCAGGATACCCGATAAAGAAACAGGTAACTGTTTTAGGGTCAAGTTTCCTTAGGAAAGGATTGTAAAGCTTCGCTTCAGCAATGCAGCCCCATACTTTCATATATTTAAGACTCGGTTTCCTTCCTGTCCAAAGTTCATAAGGAGTTTTAGGGACAGACTTAGAAGGAACTCTATTGAGTATATGAACAGCTGCTTTTAACGCTTCAGTCCAGAGGAATAATGGTAAATTAGTGTTGGCTAACATACTGCGCACCATGTTCATAAGGGTACGATTTCTTCTTTCAGCGACACCGTTCTGCTGAGGTGTACCAGGCATGGTGTATTGGTTCACAATCCCCTGGCTCTTACAAAACTCATAAAATGGACCAGGAGCTTGACCCACATCAGTATGTCTTCCATAATATTCACCGCCTCTATCTGATCTCACAACTTTAATCTGACGATCTAATTTCTTTTCAACTTCAGCCTTATAATCTTTAAAAGTTGTTAGAGATTCAGATTTCTCCTTAATAAGATACAAGTACATGTAACGAGAATAATCATCAATAAAAGTGATAAATGAAGTATGTCCTGTTATGCCAGCGATTTGGTAGGGACCACTAATGTCAGTGTGAATGAGTTCTAATAAATTAGAGCTCCTAGTGGCACCTTTCTTATTCGCTAATGTCATTTTACCCTTAAGACATTTGACACATGTTCCAAAATCAGAGAAATCGAGAGGAGGTAAGACTTCATCCTTCACAAGACGATTTAATCGTTCTTTTGAAATGTGGCCTAAACGCTGATGCCACAACATGGATGAAGTTTCTAAGTCTCGTTTCTCTTCCATCTTTGTGAGTGATTCATTAATATTATATGACAACAAAGATTTGGAAAAGTTATCTTCTAGTTCTAATCTATAGAGACCACCATCCAGAATACCAGTACCATAAAGAACAGAATCATAATGGATAGAGAGTTTGCGATGACCATGGGAAACAATAAAACCGTCCATGTCTAACTTTGGTCCTGATACAAGGTTCCGAGTTACCTCAGGAACATATAAGGTATCATAAAGTTTAATACATAAACCAGTTTTCACAACTAATTGTAATGTTCCAATGGCCTTCACTTCTAATTCTCGATCATCCCCAACCTTAAGCGTTCTTTGGTTTCTTTCCAGCTTCCGGATTGAAAGGAATCCCTGAGTAGAATTGGTAACATGAACCATAGAACCAGAATCAAACCACCAAGAATTAGCAGGAACACTTAAATTATAGGACTCAAGTATCATAAAATAATCATTACCTTTCTTAGCCAGCCACTCCTTAAAGTCAGGGCATTCCTTCTGCATGTGTCCTGTCTTCTTACAGAACTTGCAGCGGATACTGCCTAAGGAGTTCTTAGAGCTGGAAGGTGCACTTGTATTGGGATGAGGGTTAGGCCTTTGGACTTTTGAAGCATCCTTCCTCTGATAATTGTTCTTCCTCTTCTTAGAGTTGGAGGTAGTGAAGTTGGCAACATCAGTATGGCGATCCATCCTCATACACTCTTCCTCCTGTACGCACATGGCGACCAGCTCACTCATCGTCCATTTGTCCTTCTGAGTGTTGTAATTGATCTTGAATGCTTCAAAGGACGAAGGAAGCGAAGTAATGATGAAATGAACAAGGAAACCATCACTGATTTCCATTTCCAGCCCCTTCAGCTTATTGGCCATGTCATTCATCATCATGATGTGCTCGCGAATGCCGCTCCTCCCATCATACTTAGTTGTCACCAGCTTGAGAATAAGAGTACTAGCGTGTGCTTTAGACGTCCCCTTGAACTGAGCCTCCACATGTTCCAAGTAGGTTTTAGCATCTTCAGAATCAGGGATAGCTCCTCTGATTGCATTGCTGATGGACTGCTTCATAAACATGAGAGACATGCGGTTACACCTAGTCCACTTGTCATGAGTTAACTGCTGAGCAGCAGTACTTTGTGGAGTAAGGTCCGCTGGCTTATCCTCTCTTAGAGCATAATCAAAGTCCAGCAGCCCAAGAGTAAGCATGAGAGCATCCTTCCATGCAGCAAAGTTATCACCAGTCAAAGGTGGAATCCCGCAATTGGGCGCTGATAGTGGAAATAAGATGAGCAAGTTAAGATACTAAGGAAGAAGTCCTAATGTGATCTAAGGGCACGTTAAACTAAGGCAGGCATAAATAATGACCATTTTACATTATGAAGCTGTGATATTGTCTATTACTAACATCAAAATAATAGACTTAGCTAAAAATTCTACTTAAACGAAAACAAAACAGCTTTGGCCAGAAGTGTAATCATTTAAGCATATGTGCAAAGTGTTTGTAACAAATCAGCTTTGGCCAGAAATTGAAACAATCACTTTAGTTATGCACTTGTTGAGTATGCCATCTATGAATGAATTAAATCAGCTTTGGCCAGAAATTAAGACATTCATGCTTATGATGCACACACAACATAGCTTTCGTAATACTTGAACGATAAGTAGATGTATCAAGTCAGCTTTGGCCAGAAATGATATATCAAAAAACTCATTCAAGTTGAGCTATTCTGGTTTTGCAAAACATTATCTGATTCTGATTAAATTAACTAAGTAAATTACAAAACCATTTATTTAATAGCAAACCACCCGTTAGCGCGGATCGAACTAATGACGTTAAAAAATTTTTAGTTCACATTAAACAGCTTAAAATAATGAGGTTTCGAGTCACAACCTTGTTGTCTCGAGTCGAGACCTTTGTCTCGAGTCGAGACCTTATGGTATCGAGTCGAGACCTTTGTCTCGAGTTGACACATTATGGTCTCGAGTTGTCACGTTATGGTCTCGAGTCGAGATCTAATGGGCTCGAGTCGAGACCTCTGTCTCGAGTTGTCACGTTATGGTCTCGGGTCGAGATCTAATGGTCTCGAGTCGAGACCTCTGTCTCGAGTTGTAATGGTTTAATGGCCTGATGATTTCGAGTCGAGACCTTGTTGTCTCGAGTCGAGACTGATGGTCTCGAGTCGCAATCTGATGGTCTCGAAACTTCCTGTCAACAGCTGTGAATTGTGATAACATAACTGCAAATTCGAAATCTAAGGGATTATGTGATAATGTTTCCTATTTCAGTGCTGATCTAATCTTTACCAAATATTTCGAAAATCATGATTGTTTATCTAATAACAGTTTTCAGAAATTTAAGAGGACAAAATTAGATCAAAATAGGAAAAAACACTTAATAATCCGAATCATATTCCAAATCATAACAGAATTTTCGAATTTCCTAAGAACATGTGATGAACCCTAAACATAAAAATAAAATTCTGGAACCCAAAACCTGAATTTTAAAGCCTTTCTTAAACAGATTTCGGTTATAATATTACCCAGTTGATTTCGAACAAACATGTAATTGATCTTTCACGAAAACAGTGGTCTCGAGTCGTCCTTTATGACTCGAAAATTGGCTGTCAATTCATAAGGTTTCAAAATTTTCGTTTTCCAAGTTTCAATCCCAGAATTATGGATACGAAAACAGAACCGACTAATCAACATATGCTCTGATACCACATGTTGGTTCAGTTCTGTTTGAGCATGAGGGCAAACAGTAAATCATACCTGTCACAGCAGAAAGTCCGGTGGAGAATCCAGTAATGGAGTTCGACATGCTTGTCATCGTGATTTGGTTCCTCCTTAGGGTGCTGACTGATGATGGGGCTTAGAGAACCGAAAAGGGATATCGGTTAGGAGATGAGGTCGAAATTGATGTTATGGCTAATGGGTGTGAAACTGAGTAACCCTTTAACCTCCATATCATTCTCCTTATATAAGCACCCAGGAGGAAACCTAATTAGTTACTAAGGGTAATATGGTCCATCAACAATTACCAACTAATTTAAATAATAGGTTATTATATATTTTGATCTTTATTATGTAAATGATTATAATGGCTATAGATTAAATATTGTTACATAATATATTTAATCTTATAGTTTATCGTTGGCAAAGTTACTTTAATTTTCTTTTTATATTTTTATATAATTTTTGTATGTACAAAAATAAGTACAACTCAACCCAAATATCACATATATATATTTTTTAAAGTTGGAGACCCTGTTGATTTGGAGGCCTAAAGCCCAAACCTTAAAATACTTGAACTTGGGCCGGCCCTCTTTTAATATTCATACACACATTCAAGCCCCGTAACTCGTGAGACTTCCACCACTACCATGTACATAAGAAGTATATCCAACATGAAATCTAAAAGTCTTAAAGTAATATTAGAGTAGTTAAAATATAAAGTTATCGTATCTCACTCTTAAATTATTAATCTGACCATATACAAAAGGAAAAAATTACGAAAAATGCTAGTGAACACATAATAACGAAATAATAATCAAACACCAATGTAACAAATTGAAGAGGTATGGTCCCAATTCCTTGCCAACATGGCAAGGACCACACCACTTTCCCATCACACGTGGCGCTGACATCAACGAGGTCATCCAGAAGCTTCTGGAAAATATCTAGGTGGCTCCAAAGATGCTCCACCCGACATAAAGGACACAACGTGCCACCAGTCACCAGGCGCCACGTAGGCATGTAACAAATCTAAGAGCAGCCCGACAACGCCAGTACGACGTCTCCAATATGGGCAAATGCAAGCGCGCCACGTGTACCACTACACTGACCACAGCAGAGGAGACCAAGAGGATATTCCCCTTGGTCGGACAGCTGGCGCGCAACCACAGCTGGCATCGCTGTTCTTCCCTCTCTCACCCTCCGGCTATAAATAGAACCCTTCATCATTCAGGTTAACGGATCTTGCTCTCCATACTCTCACACTTAACACACACTGTTTATCCTTCCTCAGGACATTACTTATTCTCACGCCGGAGCCTGGTTAAGAGGGAAACCCCCATATTCCCCTCTTAACGAGACTAACGGTGTTGCTGTTTTGCAGGAACCGAGCCATCTCACGAGTAGAAAGAGAGATTGAACCCACAGAAGAAATAACCCCACAGATTAACCATAGTGTTAACCTGTGTTTCATCATTGGCGCCATCCGCTTTTAGCAAAAACCACTCTCATCTCTTTTTCTTTTCAAAAAACACTCGTCAACATGGCTGAACAAAACCCTTCTCACCAGGTCGATGGAGACGTTTCTTCCTTTGAACTCGTTTCAGACAACGTACATGTCCAGCGGGGTCCAAGGAACGAAATTATCCAAGAAGGGCCGATGAACAACGAGTTTCCAAGCATCTTTGGAAGTACATCCAGGATTGCTACTCAAAATGCACCTGGTGCTACTTTCCAAACTCCACCCAGAATCATCACTCAGACCACAAATGGAGCTACGTTCCAGCCTCCGTCAGAGGTAGTCCAACAGACACCACCACCAGTGCAAACTCAGAGCCATGGAGCTGGTCCCTCAGCTCCATCGGACCAAGCACAACTGAACTTTTCTACATTATTAGGGCTACCCGAAGGAAAAACTCTGGCTTCCTGGTATGCCGAGCAAGTGGCGTCCATAAACCTTGTTTACACACAACTCAGCGCGCAGCAAGCTCTACTACAGGCACAAGCAAACCAGTCCGCATTTGTCACTCCACTGCCAAGGCCTTTGAGCGCTCCCATGCCTCAACAGACCAATGCTTTCAATCTACGTCCTGAGTCAGTACCTCCACCACATATTAGAAGACCAAGCGCGCACGACACGCGCGATACTTACGGTGAAACAGAGAGTAACTACGTGCAGTATTCTCATCAACCAAAGAGGCCAATACAGAGTCGTTTAGGTCCGCGCAACATAAACGACGAATTCGAAGATGACGATGAGACATACAGAGAGAGCACAGTGTTCAGCAGGTTGCCACCGGAGCATGATGCATACAAACCTCGAAAGCGCGCGGGTTATGACCCAAAAGCGGAACATGATTACACTTTAAGCTATCGTCCAGACGACATGGCTGAGAATTCAAAGTTCATTAGAGAGATCGCCACGACTGCCATCGACAAAACGAAATTGCCACATAACGTGGGCAAATACAACGGGTTGACAGACCCAGATGATCACCTTCAGGTCTTCAATGGTGCTGGAGCTACAGGCGGATGGAATTTACCAACCTGGTGTCATCTCTTCGCTCAAACTTTCATCGGCGCAGCGCGCGTATGGTTCGACAGTTTGCCAGCAGGGAAAATCAAATCATGGGTTGATTTCCGAGAAAAGTTCCTAGCACACTTCTCACAGCAACGACGACACACCAGGGATCCAGCCGATTGTTTGAACATATGGCGCAGAGACCACGAGAGTGTGGAAGATTTCATTACAAGGTACAACAAAGAATGTTTGGAGATCGGCGATGTAGGCGAGAAGATGATGCGCGCACACTTCATGAGGGCTGTCAAGTGCGACGATCTCATCAAACACGTAAAAGGAAGAGACGGAGGACCCAAAGACTGGGAAACCTTCATTGAAGCAGCCAAAAACATCGCGCAGTCGGACAGACAGTTGACCGGTGATGATCATCGTCAACGCAGCTACAACCATAGCGACTGGCATAGCAAGAAAGGCAGGAACCTAACTTGGAAAGCATCCGGTCACAGAGAAAGGAGCCCGGTAAGAGAGGATGCGCGCCACACGATCAACCAAATAGCTCACCGGAAAGAGGTGAAACGAGAAAACAGGGAGAAACAATGGACATCCCACACGAAAACTCCTTCAGAAGTCTTGGCAACCGAGAACCACCAGTTCAAGCCACCACTACAAATGCGCAACAAAAGGGGCCAAGACCCGAATCTTTTCTGTGAATTCCACAAGGACACAGGCCACTTAACCGACGATTGTTTTAGCCTCAAACAAGAGATCGAAAGGGCCTTAAGAGACGGAAAGTTAACTCACCTGGTCAAAGGTGGAAGGCGTGATTACCGTCAGATTCAAAGAAGAGAAGAAGGGCCGGACAACAAAAAACTCCGGAAGTTAGAAACCCACATGGTTCAAGGGGGTCCACGAAGGCCGAGAAAAAACTACAACAAGCGCGCGTAAGACGACTCATGGCGCGAGAAACAAGTTGTTTTCCCGGTCGTAAGAGGAGGCCCACGAGAAAGAAGGCCCATAGTCATCTCGGGCGTAATAGGGCATTACCAAACAGATTACATTTTCATCGATCCGGGGAGCACTGCGGATATCATATATGAACAGTGTTTTAATCAGTTCGATCAGGAAGATAAAGCGCGCTTAGAACCAGTTGATTACCCGCTCACTGGTTTCTGCAATGAAGCCGTTTTTCCTCTAGGACAAATATCATTCCCAGTGTTGCTCTCGGACGGAAGAAACTCAAGAACAGAAGAAGTCACGTTCATGGTACTGCCAGCACATTCAAGACACGATATTCTGCTAGGAAGAGAATCCCAAGGTGATTTCAGCAAGATTTGCTCTGGCCCACACTCAGCAGTGGGATTCCCAACAGAAACAGGAGTAGCCATCATATATGCAAGCAAAGAGGTATTAGCAACAGATGAGCTAAGACCTGCAAAGGCAAGGAAACCAGAAGCACGCCAAGAGGCAGAGAAATGGGTGTTAAACAGCGCATATCCGGAACAGACAGTAACCTTAGGACCTGCAATGTCCGATCTGACGAGCGCGTCGCTAAAAAAACTGTTGTTCCAAAATATGGACGTCTTTTCCTGGACACCAGCAGACATGGTGGGTGTCCCACGACACATAGCTGAACATCGCTTAAACATCTCAGAAGAAGCTAAACCGGTGGTACATGCTAAACGCCACCTGGGAGACATAAAGCATGATGCCATGAAGGAGCAGGTGATAGAGCTGTTAAACGCAGGAATCATCAGGGAGGTCAGGTATCAAACATGGGTAGCAAGCCCAGTGATGGTCCAAAAGAACAACGGTAGCTGGAGAATGTGCGTAGACTACAATGATCTGAATAAGGCATGTCCGCGCGACTGTTACGCCTTACCAGACATTGATGAAAAGATTGATTCATTTGCCACATTCCGATGGAAATGTTTCCTCGATTGCTACAAAGGGTACCACCAGGTACAGATGGCTGTGCAGGATGAAGACAAAACCGCGTTCCGCACACCAACAGGGCTATACTGCTATACCAAAATGCCCTTTGGTTTAAAAAATGCGGGCGCGACTTATCAAAGGCTCATGAATGAAACTTTCCACGATGCCATCGGCAAGTACATAGAAGTGTATATGGATGATCTGGTTATTATGAGCAAAGAGGAGAGTACAATGTTGCTGAACATCCAAAAGACGTTCGACACCTTGCGCGGAGTCAGTATCAAGTTAAACCCAGCGAAATGCTCTTTCGGCATGGAGGAGGGGAAATTCCTGGGTTTCATTGTTACGAAAGATGGCTTCAAGGTGAACCCCGACAAGATACAAGCAATAGAACGCATGCCGTCACCTTCGACGATCAAGGAGATGCAAAAATTGGCAGGACGGTTGGCAGCACTTAACCGCTTCCTGGCCAATCACGCAGCTAAATCATTTCCGTTTATAAAAACTCTCCGAAACTGCATGAAGAAGAGCCAATTTCAGTGGACTCCGGAAGCCGAGAGCGCATTCCGCGAGATGAAAGACTGCCTCATCAAGCTGCCAACACTAACTGCACCAGTCAAAGGCGAGCCTCTGGTGCTATACTTATCAGCCTCTGACAGAGCAGTAGGAGCAGTGTTACTTGTTGATCGACAAGGTGTTCAGACGCCAGTCTATTATGTGTCACGAACTCTGACTGACCCAGAAACCCGGTACGCAATCATGGAGAAACTAGTACTCGCACTGATCCATGCATCAAGAAGGCTGCGCAGGTACTTTGCCAATCACGTCATTCACGTGCTAACAAACTACAATATTGGCAACATACTCGCAAGGCCAGAGATTTCAGGGAGACTAGCAAAATGGGCGATAGAGCTCGGAGGTCATAACGTAGTGTTCAGACCAAGACCGGCGATCAAGGGCCAAGTACTTGCAGATTTCATGACAGAGGTACCGGATGACAAAGATCGAGAATGCAAGGCGATGGAAAAAGCCGAGAAGCAGCAAGTGGAAGAACCATGGCTAATATACACAGATGGTGCGTCTAACGAGGATGGCGCAGGTGCTGGTCTCCGGCTGGTGAGCCTTGACAAACATGAGTTCACCTACGCCATACGCCTGGATTTTAAAAGCACAAACAATGAAGTCGAATACGAAGCTTTCCTTGCTGGTTAAAGGTTGGCAATCAAAATGGGAGTGCGACACATCGAAGCGCATGTGGACTCCATGTTGGTGGCAGGACAAATCAACGGGCAATATGAAGCCAAGGGAGATACAATGGCACTTTACCTGAGCCAAGCAAAGACACTGCTACAAACCTTCTATTCCTACAAAGTGCATCACATCAATAGAAGCGAGAATAAGCCAGCAGACGCGCTGAGTAAACTCGCCTCTACAAGCTTCCAGCACCTAGCAAAGGATGTACGCATAGAGGTTTTAAGCAACCCGTTAGTGCCACTGCGAGAAGTAAGCGTCGTCCAACTAGGGACAACGTCTTGGATGACTCCGATAATCACATACCTCCAATCTGGAGTACTCCCGGAGAACAAGGCAGAAGCAAGGAAAATCCAGTACAAATCCGAACACTATCAAATGGCTGATGGGATTTTGTACAGAAAATCATACCTAGGGCCGTTGTTAAGATGTGTTGATCCCGAAGACGCACGCTATCTGATCAGAGAGGTGCACGAGGGAATCTGTGGTATACATGCCGGACCAAGAATGGTGGTAGCAAAAGTCATGAATGCGGGATACTATTGGCCCGGGATGCATTTAGATGCGGTTAAAGAATTGAGAAAATGTAGCGGGTGCCAAAGACACGCTCCCAAAACAATGCGCCCCAAAAATGAATTGGTACCAGTCACGACGGCGTGGCCCTTTCAACAATGGGGAATAGACATGGTCGGACCTTTTCCCGAAGCCCCAGGAGCCGTCAAATTCATAATAGTCGCAGTCGACTATTTCACCAAATGGGTAGAGGCAAAGGCCCTCGCATCAACCACAGCCGCCGTTGTCAAAAAATTCATTTGGGAACAAATCATATGTCGTTTTGGATTACCCCTCAAGATAATCACCGACAATGGAACCAACTTCGCCGAATACAATCTTCAACAGTGGTTCAAGGAATTACACATCGAGCACACCTTCTCCTCGGTCGCGCACCCGCAGGGGAATGGTCAGGTTGAAGCCGTCAACAAGAGTATCGTCGACGGAATCAAGGCAAGGCTGGGAGAAAAAAGAAGAGGTTGGGTAGACGAACTACCCAGCATCTTGTGGGCCCACAGGACGATGCCCAAAACAAGCAACGGAGAAACACCGTTTAGCTTGGTTTATGGGTTGGAGGCAGTAATCCCAGCGGAGATAGGATTGCCGTCACCCCGAATGCTCTCAATGAACATGATCAACCATGAAGAAGAGAGGAGGATCGATATTGACCTCCTAGAAGAACGGAGAGAAATGGCGGCAATCAATGAAGCAAAGTACAAAACGAAGCTGGAAAAATATTACAACTCTAAAGTTCGAGTCTGCACCTTCAACCCGGGAGAATACGTCCTCAGAGACAACGAGGCCTCAAATGCAGAAAAACCCGGGAAGTTGGCTCCCAAGTGGGAAGGTCCATATGTCATCGACACCGTACTCGGAAAAGGAGCTTATAAGCTGCGCGCCATCGACAACAGGGAGGTTCCTCGCACATGGAACGCCCAACAGCTGAGAAGGTGTTACCTGTGAATGAAATTCTTGTAACTGCAATGGCCAAGTCGCCAACACATTTATAGTAATACAAGAAGTGTTTGGCTATCTTTCTATCATGCAAATTTCTTTGTCACAACTGCATATATTACTTTGGGCATACACGAAAACATCAATGGCTCGACCATTAGGAAACGTTGTAGACCTCCAAGGCCTGTTGCAAACAAGTGCACAACCGGGTCAGACACACAACTAAAGCCTAACAAACGCCAATCAAATACTTCGTGCCCACATAAAGACGAAAACATCGAACGCAGGACAAACAAACATTGTAAGCACCCCCAAGGCTGAGAACAGCCGGGTCTACACAATAACCTGTAACTCGATCACTTCGTATTCACGATCCAACCTGCGCACGAATACGACAGAATAAAACGTTGTAATAAACACAACACAACCTGTCAGCGCCATCATTCATTCGTGATACCTGAATCAAAGTAATTACACATGCACATATTATGACGATAACAAAATTCGCGAAAAAACAAACAACTATTAGCATAACAAAGGTCAAAACATAGCCAAATATCCACAAGCATAACAAGAAAGTTAAAATTGTTTATCGAATTGTCAAGTACAGGACCAACCAAGGTCATACGCGGCGCGCAGGCCGGAGTCCCTCATTCGGGATGACTGGGTCCAGCACCCCCAGCCGCACCACCTTCATCGCCAAGCGCCTTCTTCAACAACACGACACCATCAGATCTTCGAGCCAGTTTTTTCGCAGCTTTAACCACAGCAAACTCCAAAGACGAAAACTCTTGTCTTTTCGCGGCGTAAGCAGCAGTGCAATCCTCTTTCCACAACTCGAAGTGGTGTTCTTTCTCCTTATTAAGGGCCGCAGCCCTACCCTCGTTGTACCCATCTTTACGACCGCTGCTGTAACCAGCTTGCCCCAACTCAAACATATAATGGGCAAGCTCGTGGGAGTTGACGATGCGATCAGCAATCTACGAGAAACACATAAATAAGGGACAGTTCACAAAAGTCACAAAATAAAGAATTTTTTTTTTACCAGAGGCACCGCGCGCGAGAGCAACCATTTGCAATCACCGGACGCTTCCTCAGCAAGGAGTTCAGAGGCCTTGCATTCAGCAATCTTCTCTTGAAGAAGACGATCAGCAGTCTCATATTGCCTAGCAAGGTCTTCCAGCTTGGCAATACGCGCAATATACTCTTTTTCCTTCTCTTCAAATGCAACACGCGCCTTTTGAGCTTCATCAGCAAGATCTGCCTTCTCGCCAGACAAACGTACAATGGCGTCACGTTGAGACTTAAGCTCCACATTGGTACGCTCGCACGCAGCTTCCCAGTTTTTTTGCTTATCAGCATTGGCCCGCTTTTCTTGGGAAAGTTTCTCTTCCGCATCAGCCAACCTCCAGATCAACCCTTTCTTCTCAACATTGAATCGTTCTTTCTCTTCCGCAAATAGTTTTTTCTCATTCTCAAACTCCAGAGTGTCTTCCCCCATTTCTCTCCACTCACGGACAATCTCCTGTGAAGTGGACCAGAAGTTAACCCCGGCTTGAACATGCTCATCCAAAAGCTCTAACCGGCGGCGCCTCTTCTGGAACATCCTTTCAGCCGGGGGGAGAGACAGAGAGAAAAACTCGTGACAGTTATCCAAATCATTCATCCTAGAACCCTGTGTCAGATTCCAACGGGGGACATGCGGAAGGTCGTCACAAGCAGGATTCGTTGTATCAAAAGAGTCAGCATGCACCTTCCCAAACAGAGGGTCGCGAACCGCCTCGGAAGTCGCACCACCACCAGCACCGGGCGGGCGTTTAGTATATATCGTCTGATGCGGAGTGGTCTCACTGGTCTGCATCTCGGTTTCAATATTCTTACCACGATCAACACCACCAGCACCACCCGCATCAACACCCCCAGCACCCCCCGCAGCATCATCACCACCAACAGCACCGCCCGCATCGCCACCTGTCTTACCACCACCTTCTCCAACCTGCTCAACAGCCACATCTTCTTTTTTCTTCCCGTCAGGAGTATCATGAGGAGACAACCCAAATGTCCTCGACGGCGGAGATTCCGGAGGAGTAATTTTTGAAATATCAATCTTGTGTCCCGTCTTGGCTGTTTTGGCACCTGCTCCAAAACGAGCAGCACATTCAAAGAAAAGAAGGACAAACAAGCAAAAATGTAAGACAAGTTCGAAGGAGATCAAACGGATACCAGAAGCTTCATAAATCTTCTGCAACAAATCCCCAGGTTTTTCAGCAAAAATACCCATGTCAATATCCGATTCAGAAGGGGCAGGAGGATTCTCTTTTTGAAGTTTAATCTTCTTCGACGCAAGCATAGCAACAGCCTGCTCGTCCAGTTTCCGTTTTTTATCATCAAAGGCCTTCTTCTGCATCATCTCGGTTAGAGTCGCGCGGTCCTCAGGGTCCGACCCAGGACGTTTCTCTACAACTCCTAAACCGGACAACGTATCAGAAACGACAACATAATCAAGGATACGATGAGTATGAAGTCGCTTACGAGGAGACTTAGTGGAAGTTTCTTCAGCCCTTTTCCCCTTCCCTTCCGCCTTGTCAGCTTTCGCTTTTCTCCTCGTCTCCAACAGGTCAGCAGTTTCGACCGTAATCTCCAAATCATCACCAACAGGCTCGTTCACCGGCTCATGCACAACCCCCTGCGCCGGACCTGCACGCGCGGAACGAGAGGTTAGGTCTTCAAAAGATCTGCCAGACCCATCACTCGAGAGAACGAAAACTTCCTCTCGAATGGAATCAAATGCATCATCATCGTTCTCACTATCTTCACCTAAGACAGTGTTAACATAAGTGGTGAAACTCTCATTGCCCGGATGCAAAAACCGGCCACTGATCTGATCCAACCAGGGTTGTTTATCAGGTCTTTGTATCGCCTCAACCATTGCACCCGGTGCCTTAGGATCCAAAACATTCAACAACGTGAAACCTACTGCACAAAAAGACGGAGATAAAGAACAATGCAAAAATAATACATACAAAATAGAAAGAGAAAAAAAAAACAACAAAGGGGGATATGGAGCAAAACGTACACTTGCCCTCATGACCATAAACCGGAACCCCCAACGGATGTTTAGGGACCCACTTCAGGCTCATACCGGCACCAACCAACGCCATCCCCTCAAGCTGGATTATCGGAGTGGCTTTACGAGTCAACCTTTTATACCAATCTTGATCAGCAAAATTGGCAACCACATCAACTTTGGGGATACCCTCACCCACAGATCTGTAGTGCATGTCCACAGGAACAACACCCCGGCGAATATAAAAAAACTTCTGCTTCCAGTCATGGAGACTCTTCAGTGGCACAGAGCAAACCGGAGAAACGCCGGTACGAGCACTAAAAGAGTAAAACCCACTTGTATATGAAACGGTGTAGAAGGCGTTGAACATTTCAAACGTCGGATCTAAACGGTTCGCCATACAAACGAACTCAAAGTGAGTAATACGAGGGAGTCCGATGGCATTGATCTGAGAGATGTGGAGACCATAACCCCTCAACACATCAGCAGTAAATCGAGTCATTGGAAGCCTGAAGTTGCCCTCTCGGAAGAAAGCAGCATACAAAGTCATATGACCGGGAGGAGCATCCATGGCGGAGGAACCAGGAGTAGGATACTGAGCACCCCAATCAGGGAGAAAACCCATCTCCCTCACCAAATTCTGGAATTCTTCCTCTTTCAACCCTATTACCGCCTGATCCGGGCCAGGAGGAGTTTTCCCTTTGTTCCTTTTCTTCCTTGAAGAAGGATTTGTAGAAGACATGGTAAGAATACAAAGAGTAATGCAGATGAACTCAAAGAAGATAAGAGAGAAAATAAAGGAAGGAGAGAGAATTCCGGAATTCAAATTTTGAATAGTGGAGAAGAAAGAGGAAACCACCATATATTTATACCCATCGCATTTAATGCGATGGGTAGTGGGGGCGTCAGAATCTGAAAAAGCAACCATTAGGGGAGAGACACGTCAGAGGAGAGAGAAGGCGGCACCTCTTTTTCCGGAAGCAGGTGAACAGACACCTGACACTTCGCCGAAAAGCAACTGACGGTGACTGAAAAAGCAACTGTTCACCTGACAACAGCCAGTCACATCAATCATCCCTTCCCAAGACAGACAAAGCTTCCTCCTGACGACAACTTTTTAAAAGGGCCAAAACCCATGCGCGGCACGCCATGCGTCCATTTGGCTCAACTTTTTAAAGAGCCAAAACCCATGCGCGGTGCGCCATGCGTCCATTTGGCTCAACTTTTTAAAAGGGCCAAAACCCATGCGCGGCACGCCATGCGTCCATTTGGCTCAACTTTTTAAAGAGCCAAAACCCATGCGCGGTGCGCCATGCGTCCATTCGGCTCAACTTTTTAAAAGGGCCAAAACCCATGCGCGGCACGCCATGCGTCCATTTGGCTCAACTTTTTAAAGAGCCAAAACCCATGCGCGGTGCGCCATGCGTCCATTCGGCTCAACTTTTTAAAGAGCCAAAACCCATGCGCGGTGCGCCATGCGTCCATTTGGCTCAACTTTTAAAAGGGCCAAAACCCATGCGCGGCACGCCATGCGTCCATTTGGCTCAACTTTTTAAAGAGCCAAAACCCATGCGCGGTACGTCATGCGTCCACCCGGCTCAACTATACAAGTTGCCAAACTCCACGCGCCGTGGACCCGTTAGGTGCAGATTCCTTAGGGACCCCATGCAAACCTCACGCCATAACGAATTACCACATTTATAAGTCCAGAATCCCTCCTAGATGATCAACTCAACTAGAAGGCACACTGGACTGGGGGGACTTGAAGAGGTATGGTCCCAATTCCTTTCCAACATGGCAAGGACCACACCACTTTCCCATCACACGTGGCGCTGACATCGACGAGGTCATCCAGAAGCTTCTGGAAAATATCTAGGTGGCTCCAAAGATGCTCCACCCGACATAAAGGACACAACGTGCCACCAGTCACCAGGCGCCACGTAGGCATGTAACAAATCTAAGAGCAGCCCGACAACGCCAGTACGACGTCTCCAATATGGGCAAATGCAAGCGCGCCACGTGTACCACTACATTGACCACAGCAGAGGAGACCAAGAGGATATTCCCCTTGGTCGGACAGCTGGCGCGCAACCACAGCTGGCATCGCTGTTCTTCCCTCTCTCACCCTCCGGCTATAAATACAACCCTTCATCATTCAGGTTAACGGATCTTGCCTCCATACTCTCACAATTAACACACACTGTTTATCCTTCCTCAGGACAATACTTATTCTCACGCCGGAGCCTGGTTAAGAGGGAAACCCCCATATTCCCCTCTTAACGAGACTAACGGTGTTGCTGTTTTGTAGGAACCGAGCCATCTCACGAGTAGAAAGAGAGATTGAACCCACAGAAGAAATAACCCCACAGATTAACCATAGTGTTAACCTGTGTTTCATCACAAATGGTAATTGATGACAATTTATAACCGATAACTAAAATCTAACAACGAATAAGTAAAATTCGATAATTAACAATTTCAAATTAATAACTAAAATCTCACATCTGATAACTATAATATGTGATAATTGAGCTGACACTACAAGAATAACGAGTAATAGCGGCAACCCTATTAGCGGCGACATCCAATATGTCGCCGCTATTGCCCTTATCCGCACCCGGTATCCCAAGTGAAACCCTAGCCACACGTTTCTTATCCTCATCTAACGGATGGGGTTTATCCAACTTAATAGCGGCGACAGATTGTCGCCACTATTGGTCCTTCACATAAAACGGATAGGGTTTATCCAACTTAATAGCAGCGACATTCTTCCCTCTTTCTTCCACTTTCACCAAAACCTTTCATCTCTGTCTTCATTAACAACATTACATTTGTCGCCGCTATTGCCCCGTTTTCTTGTAGTGTGATAGCTAATAACTGACACGAGAATAATCTATTAAGGAATAAGGGTTTGTTTGGTATGGCGTAATGGAATGGACAACAAAATGGAATGGGCGTGGTATTGAAATGGACAAAGTAATGGCATGAATCATTACCATTACTTGTTTTGTTTGGTTACCATATGGGAATGAAATAAATTAGTACTTTGTGTTGTTAGGTAGGCAAGAAAAGACGAAGTGATCAAATCGATGGTGAGTTGTGGTTGTGGTTAGTGGTAGTGATGTTGGGTGGTGATAGGTGGCGGTGGTAGCGGTGGTGGTTGGTGGTGGTGGTGGAGGTGGCAGTGGTGATGGTGGCGACGTCGATGGTGGCAGCGGGAGGTGGGTAGTGTCAGCGGTGGGTGGGTGACGGTGGTGGGTGGTGGCAACAGTGGTGGGTTGTGGTGTTGTTAATGAAGAGTTGAGGTGGCGGCGGTGACGGAGGTGGGTGGTGGCAACGATGGTGAGTGGTGGGTTGTAATATTGTTAATGAAGGGTGAAAAAGGGAATCCAATGGAAAATAAACAGGGGTGGAATTATTTTAAGAGAATCGAATGCCATATGTGATGGATGATTCAATTCCATTGAATAACCAAAAACCATTTTTTTTTCATTTCTAAGTTTAGACACATATGGAAGTAACTTGATTCAAATAAAAACAGAATACATATAACAGTATATAGGTAGTTAGACTGATATAATGTGTGGGCATAAACACCTGATTTATTCTCACGACATAAAAACTATCTTAGAAAGAATAAGCACGCCTCCTCAAAATACATATTAAGGTAGTTGATATACTCCTCAACCATTAGGTAGGATATGGGGTGTGCTCCCCCATCTCCCTCATCATCCACCTCAGCTCCACGCCACTCTCCCCTTTCGCCTCATCCCCTTTCCCCATCCAAAGGTGTGCTCCCCCTTCCATTTTTTTATTTTCTTTTCTTTTTTATACTAAACCATAAAATAAAAAAATACATAAAATAAAAATAAAAATTACATTATTTAAATAAAAATACTACTAAGGTACATTTTCTCCTAGTCATTTCGACACAATCTTGTCTTTCATTTTCATCACCATCGCATGGTCTCGTTCTGGTAGGCTATGGATGTCGGTTCCCATGATCCGGAACCCTTCAAGCTCGTGTCATTGTTCCATTTTGAGTTGTTTCCTATCCACCTGCATGTGACAACCGTCACTTTTCCGTACATTCCGTACACTAAATAAACAGTAATCTGTGCTTTAATGACTATGCATGATTTAGTATACCAGACAAATAAATTTCTGGTTTCCATGCAAGTGAATTCATGCACGTTTTATACTACAAAATATTACTTTATGATAGCGTTGCGTCAGAAATACTAGTAAACTCACCGGTAAGACACATTGTGTCAACAATTCTGCAGGAAACAGTTAGACAATAGAATTGGAGCCTAGGTGTAGGACCAATGACAAGAATACATTAAAACCCAAGAATACATACAGGGGTTTACATATAAACCATCCGGAAGCTAAAATAAGCACTAGAAAGCACCCGAAACGCACTTTAAGTGCAGAATTTTATTAAATTCAGCTCAAATCAGCTTTTAAACCTATAAATATCATGCAGAATTTACGTTTTATTACCCATAATACTTCCCCAAGTGTTGGGAATTGAAAGGGTTACAAAAAAAAAAAAATACTTGAAAGACACTAAACGGTGCAATTTAGTACTTTAACGAACCGGTACATAACCGAACAACCGGACATTACCCGGAACACAAAAAAATTGTTAAACACATTGTTTTTATTTTTCTAAGCTAGTTATGGTACCCGAACACCTTAACACCCTATATATTGCATAACACACTCAAACCTTAAACCATCCCACTCATCTTCTAACCAAATTAGTAACTTACCATTGCAACACAACTAAACCAACCCCCCCCCCCCCCCCCATAACTGGTTGTGAAGTGGGACACACCCACTTGATTTTCTTGATTAATTTAATGGGTATGCATGGTACTTAGGGGAACATTTAATCCAAAGGTTAATGAAATGTTGGAAGTAATCTCTATTTAACCACAAGACCATTCAATATTCATCTTCACAAACAAAACACCAACCATCTTTCCTTCCTCCTTTCTTGTTCGGCCGAAACCAAGGAGCACCACCACCACCATCATTTGATCACTTTCAAGCATTCTAAGAGCATCCAAGGGTGTTAGAGATCATACAACGAAGCTCGGTGTGCTCGGAAGCTCAAGGACCTCTCTTATCATCTTTTATCCACCACTTTTCTACACTTGAACTCCCCTAGCCTTGTGCTAGTAGTAAGTTTCTTGGATCTTCATCTTCTTCATATTTTTGATGGTTAATAGTGAAAAGAATGGTGAAATATCATGAAACACTAAGAACATAATCAAGTATTGAAACATAAACTAACAAAGTGATGAAGTATGGTCAAAATAATAAAGAAATCATGTTATTCTTGTGTTGTTATGCTTGTTGTTTGTTGTATGCTAGTTAAAATGATGTGGTTCATCACATGGACTTGCTAGATCATGTTTAAGAACATGAACTAGCAAGATGTGAAAGTTAGAGATATGTGGATGATGAAATCATCCACACATAAACTAAGAACTTGGATAAATAAAATGTTTTCTTGAAAAATAAAGATCAAAGTGGGTTATAATCTTATAGATCTAAAGATCTATGAGTGGTTTTTCGAAAGAACCAAGCGAAAGGTATAAGTTTTGATAAAACTTGGATCTTACATAAATAAACATCATCTTTAGTGGTTAACAAAGTAAAGAAACACATGTGTAACAAGAAAAATACATGAAGAAATATTTTTAGAAATCATGAGCATAAGTTGTAAAGAATCATATTCTTTAAAAATGGAGTTTTTAAAGAAGCAACCACACTTTAAAGGGTAACAAGACTTACTAAATGCACTAGTAAATTACTACGCATTTTATAAATTATCAAGTTCATGAAAATAGAGAAATTGATGTATATTGTTGATGATTGTTGTTGAAATTGATGGATGATGATTTAAAAGAAAATAAACACATGTTTTGAAAACATGGGAAACCTCCATTTTTAGGGGAAACTCTGTCAAAATTTCTATAAATTTTGACACTTAGAAAAATATAAGTTTTGAGAAACTTATCCCCTAAAAATGTATCTAAAAATATTTACCAAGGTTTCCCAAACTATTGTGTTAAGAAATGAGGATTTCTTCAAGAATAAAAATGGATGTTAAGTATGTATATTTGTGAGAAAATATATATATTTTATCACCAATTTTTGTGCTAAGTGTATGTGGTATGTATTATACTTGATAGTGTATTAGGACTTGAAGATACACTAAATACTCCTAAGGAGTGAAGACACAAAAATACACATACAACATACTTGGACAAATACAAGATACTTATATATATTTTTGAGAAAATAATATAAGTAAGACACATAGTTAAAAATATAAATTATTTTTAACACAAGAACACATTTACAAAAGATAGTGACTTGTACTTGTGCGATACAAGTCTAGTGACTAACGCTAATAAACACGTTTAGGTCACGACACTAGATAAGCAAATCCGGTGAAGTTTACGACGCATGAACGCAAAGTTGTGAGTTCATGCTCCCCCTTTTCTTTAACTGTTTTTGGTTTTATAACTCTCGGGGGTGAAATACATGTACAAATACTTAAACGGTATGAAATGCCTATGAAATACTAGATCATGTGAGCATAGACGAAATACTAAAAATGCCATAAATTCTTGGTGAAAACTAGTACCAAGAAATGCTAAAAATGCCATAAAGTCTTGGTGAAAACTAATACCAAGCCATTAAAAACGTTCATTAATTAGGGACGAGGGTTAGATCTAACGGGTACGGCCGAACCCCACTCATGGTCACAACTAGTACCTAGTAGTGCTTCGGAGTCCCAGTCGAGGTTAATCGACGCAGTCGAGGTTAATCGACACAGTCGAGGGTAATCGACACAGTCAAGGGAAATTGACACAGTCGAGGTTAATCGACACAGTCGAGGAAAATCGACAAAGGTAGGAGCCATTACGAGTGCTCCCTATGAGCCATTACGAATGCTCACTAGGAGTCATAACAAGTACTCCCCATGTCCTCACATGCCTTAAAGTCTCTCAAAGATTTTCAAGAATACTTTATTTTACAAGAATACGTTATTTCACAAGAATACTTTATTTATACAAGATACATACCATGTTTCATACAAGATATGCAAAACGCATGAACTCACTCAACTTTTGTTGATGTTTTCCAAAATTACATGTATTTCAGGTGACAGGATGGATCTTGGGCGTAGGTGTCATAACTAGAAGTAGACTTCAAGTTTAGATGTCATCCACTTTTGTTGAATTGTAACCTAGACGAAGGTTGTGTTTTTAAAACTTAATTAACAAGTATTTGTAATACTCAAATTTTCACGAATGGATGAACATCGTTTTTATCATGTAGTTGTTTATTACGATTGAATGCAATGATATTAAACCAGTCACACATCATACGATTCCGCAAAAAGACAGGGTGTGACAGTTTGGTATCGGAGCTTCGATTGTAGTGAACTAGGATTCCTTCTCGAGTCTAGACTACAATCACTAGAGTTCTCTCACAAAAACATTTTATAAAAAGGTTTTTTTCATTGCATTCACGAAAGCGCCAAGATCCACGAGTCAAACACTTTTCAAAAAGAGACAAGGCATGGACATAGTAGGGAATACCCTCAAGATAGGGTGCCAATTAAGGCATGGTCTACACGAGATAGACTTGCCAAAAATAAAATACACTCTTGGTGATAACTAGTACTAAGTAGTGTTTCTGTCGTGAAACGACAACTAGAAAAATGACCCCCCAAAAAACGAGAGATATACGTGATAAAATGCATCAAATTGCTTGTTTATGCTAAGTAGCATATTTGTTATTGATATACATATATACGAATAAGTGTACGGAATAAATATTGACATGAATACATACAAATAAGTGTACGGAATGATTATCGACGTGAATAAGATACTTTAGACTCCGACTCCTATTACTATACATAACTCGCACGATGAAGCTATCAACCTCGCATTCATTGTAAGGCTCATGACTGGAGCGATTATCAAACAAGATTCCGAGCTTGCTTCCGTAGGAAATGGATGCTCTTCTCTTTCGATCGTGAAGGTGCCTGACTACGGTGATGATGACGAGGCAGATGAGGCAACCTTGAACGAATTCTTAATCAACGGGACGAGATCCCTGCGGCTTATGTGAAGCGAGATTGACGACATACTTGACCAGAAAAGGAAGATGAAGTATTCATCTTGAAGGTGCCCTTCCAACTACTAGGAATTCTCTTTATTCCTATTTCATTTAATCATCGTGCCTATTTGCGCGTAACGATAACGAGTGTTAGCGCATGGACCGCCGCAATGGTCCTTTCCATGACAAGAGGTATAAGGACAGTGGTGTCCCCTCCTTGATTAATCATCTGCTTAGACGAGAGAAAACTGAGGTAACTGTGCAAGACAATTTATTATTACGGGGGCCCACGTAATAACGACTTGTAGTGCACAGAAATCTTGGTGGACTCTGCGGGTCAAGTTAAAGATCACCATCCCTCCAAAATTAATCTATAGGTGTTCACACCTTCATCTGGTAGAACAATACATAGATCAGTGCTTTAGCACTTTACAAAGTAGGAAACCTGTCTTGCCTACTTCGTGTCTGACACTTCTACCCGAGTACTAGACGATCGAGAAACGATAATTAAGCAAGTAAAGACGGATAACATTAAAAAAGATCTAGCGTCGTTACGCTCTCTATCACCCCTACACGAACAACCCCATCTCTGGGAAAATATACACATCAATAAAGCTAATATAGCAGGAAATAACTGAAACCTAAATGACCGAGGCGATGTGACCGAGGCGATGTAACCTCGAGTCCATTTTTCCATTACAAACAATAAGCCAAGTTGGCAAGCCTATGTGAAGGCTCAGCAATTGTTTCCTCGTTCATACATTGATTATATATACATGTGAAATAGGGTGATTACATGATGGCTTATGGTGCTATGTACCTCATAGACAATTATGGAATATTGTCTAACCTACTTCATACCTTTGACAGAACAGAATGCCGCCCAGACGTGACACAAACACCAGTACGTTACCAAGGACAGAAGCCGAGCTTCAAGAGCGAATCTCACAGGCGATTGCTCGACATGAAGCCCTCCGCTCTCAACACAACGGTGGCACTACCGAAAATAACCCTTCAACTGGCTGCACTTATAAACAATTCCTGGACTGCAAGCCATTGAATTTTGATGGCACAGGAGGTGCCGTTGCATTTGTTCGTTGGTCAGAAAAAACTGACTCCATTCTAAGAATGAGTAACTGTTCATCTCAACAGAGTGTTACCTATATCTCAGGGTTGTTCTTAGATGGCGCACTCTCCTGGTGGAACCTTCAGGTTCAAACCCTTGGTGCAGATGCTGCTTATGCACTAAGCTGGGACGAGCTCAAGGAAATGATGGAAAAGAAATACTGTTCTAGGGCTGAAATCCAGAAGCTTGAGGTGGAGTTCTGGAATTTGAAAATGGACGGACCGAAGATTCCTGAATACGTCCAACGATTTCACGACTTGTCTAGGGTCGTCCCCTACTTAGTCAAACCAGAATTCAAAAGAATTGAACGATTCATTTGGGGACTTGCACCTCAAATTAGGAGCTTGGTTACTACCTCAAGGCCTCCAACCATCGCAGAGGCTATCGACTTAAGCGTTACACTTACTGAAGAAGCTCTACGTGCGGGAAAATTTTCGGAATCTGAGGATAACAAGAAAGAGACTCATGTGGAGTCATCAGGCAATAAGAAAAGGAAGTCTTCAAACCTAAAGGTGGGCACACAAGTCAGCTATGGAAGCTCTAAAGCAAACAAAAGAAAGAAAGTGAATCCGCCGCATGGCAGAAAAACTGATGGAGCCACTAATAAGGCCGGTGGTAAAGTTTACTCGGGGACTAAGCCGAGGTGCGGGGAATGCACTTTTCACCATGAAGGCCGATGTCTAAGGCCTAAGTGCGGAAAGTGTGGAAAAGAAGGGCACAACAAGGACGCCTGTTGGGCGAAGGACCCAGATGGAAGAAATAAGAGAATACCGGGTTGCTACAGATATGGTGAAGCAGGGCACTTTAGGAAAGATTGCCCTGGGAAGAAACAAGCAAAGAAGGGTTTTCACGATCGAAACTCGTGAAGCACGCCAGGATCCAGATGGGGTTTCGGGTACGTTCCCTATTAACCGACCTTATGCATCCATTTTTGGATTAATACTGGCACCAACTTTAACCTTGCACGCTTAGAACTTAAGAAACTGCTTGGCCTAGTTTCGAGTAAAATAGACGTCCCGTATTCTTTGGAAATGGACATATAGAAGACTAGTTTAAGCAAACGAAGCAAGTAAGGAATTATATTCTAGGAACTCAGAAGGCCGGAACCTTCTGTTACCATTGATTTGTGAAGTCATAATATGGTAGTCAGCATGGATTGAATATCCAAGTATAGAGCCTGAGAACATCCCCGTGGTGGAAGAATTTCCAGAAGCCTTTCCTGGAGACTTGTCAGGAATACCTCCACAGCGTCAAGAGGAGTCTAGGATAAATCGCGTGCCAGGAGCAGCACCAGTGCCGAATGACGCCTTACCGACTAGCCTTGTCCGTGAAGCATGAGCTTCCGATACAACTGCTAGAGCTGCTAGACAGAAGGAAATATCCCTAAAACGACCTTTAGGACTCGCTTCAAGCATTACGAGTTCCTTGTCGTATCATTTGGCTTAACACATGCATCGACAATATTCATGGACCTCATGAATCGAACGTGTAAGCCATACCTGGATAAATCATGATTATGCTACATTCTTATATGGCCAACGACCAAGGAAGGTCATGAGCAACAGCTGCAATTTACCTTGCAACTTTTAGAGAAAGAACAGTCATGTGCTATGATGACGAAAAGCGGATTTCGAATTCGCAAAACAAAAATTTTAAGATACATGGTGGATAAGAACGAAATTCATGCCAACCCTGCAACCAAGAGCTAAGGAGCTAGAGTTGCAAATATGTGACGTTTCTCGACAAAGTCTCGATTGTACGTCAATGCAACGAGACCACAACATTGCATACGCGGCACATTGATTGAGGAATCATGAGAAGAAACCTTGAGCTAGATACAATAATTGCGCGCCGCAAGTTTGACGTCATTACCTGAAAGAAAACGCTGCACAATCTTTACTGATCACAAGGGTTGCAGAACACCGTTGATCGTAAAAACTTGAATACTAACGAAGATGGACTAAGTTACTGAACGATGCAGAATGTATGAACATGATACGTAATTGTGTGATAAACTTTGATGAAAAGTTGGAACACTCACTTGCCCTTAGTGGAGTCTTCCTACAACAGTATTTGTCACACCGCCATTTAAACCGCTTCGTGTGAAGCTTTAGATGGAACATAATAAATCGATCCCTGTCGTGTTGATCAGAGACCGGGAATAAACAATCTACCGACCCGCGTTGGTTCGGGAAAAACTAGAGGCAAGATCATTCAAATACGTGATCACATCGAGACAGCCCGTAGAATACAGAAAGATTACGCCGATGAGCAGCGGAAATCGTAGGAATTTGAAACAAGAAGTATGGCTTTAATGAGAACCTCGCCTGGGAAAGGCGTAGTGTGATTTGGAAAACGAAAAGGTCGAATCCCAGGTGTAGGGATCAGAACCATTGCTCACAGGATGAAACTTCCAGAAAAAGATCAGTAGTGATCGCGACACATTCCATGTGTCTAGAGGAGTCTGACTCAGGGAACAGTCATTGCTCCCACAAATAAAATCCACGTCAATGACATACGACAAAATTACTAAAAAACCTATTAAGGATTCGGGCCAAGAGTCCACAATACTATAAAACCTGTTAAGGTTTCGGACCAAGAGTCCACAATACTATAAAACCTGTTAAGGTTTCGGACCAAGAGTCCACACTACTATAGAAACCTGTTAAGGTTACGGACCAAGAGTCCACAAGACACAGAAAAGACATAATTGATTTACTTGAGTACGATAGAATTCATAACATGACCCAGAGTATATAGGAACATGAAGACAAATTTTAAGCATAAGTGACCTCATTTGATTCACAACTCCCCTGCGACTGATGGCATCGCTTGAATTTCGGGACAAAATTCTTTTAACGGGGGGAGTCTGTGACAACCGTCACTTTTCTGTACATTCCGTACACTAAATAAACAGTAATCTGTGCTTTAATGACTATGCATGATTTAGTATACCAGACAAATAAATTTCTGGTTTCCATGCAAGTGAATTCATGCACGTTTTATACTACAAAATATTACTTTATGATAGCGTTGCGTCAGAAATACTAGTAAACTCACCGGTAAGACACATTGTGTCAACAATTCTGCAGGAAACAGTTAGACAATAGAATTGGAGCCTAGGTGTAGGTCCAATGACAAGAATACATTAAAATCCAAGAATACATACAAGGGTTTACATATATACCATCCGGAAGCTAAAATAAGCACTAGAAAGCACCCGAAACGCACTTTAAGTGCATAATTTTATTAAATTCAGCTCAAATCAGCTTTTAAACCTATAAATATCATGCAGAATTTACGTTTTATTACCCAGAATACTTCCCCAAGTGTTGGGAATTGAAAGGGTTACAAAAAAAAATACTTGAAAGACACTAAACGGTGCAATTTAGCACTTTAACGAACCGGTACATAACCGAATAACCGGACATTACCCGGAACACAAAAAAACTGTTAAACACATTGTTTTTATTTTTCTAAGCTAGTTATGGTACCCGAACACCTTAACACCCTATATATTGCATAACACACTTAAACCTTAAACCATCCCACTCATCTTCTAACCAAATTAGTAACTTACCATTGCAACACAATTAAACCAACCGCCCCCCCCCCCCATAACTGGTTGTGAAGTGGGACACACCCACTTGATTTTCTTGATTAATTTAATGGGTATGCATGGTACTTAGGGGAACATTTAATCCAAAGGTTAATGAAATATTGGAAGTAATCTCTATTTAAACACAAGACCATTCAATCTTCATCTTCACATACAAAACACCAACCATCTTTCCTTCCTCCTTTCTTGTTCGGCTGAAACCAAGGAGCACCACCACCACCATCATTTGATCACTTTCAAGCATTCTAAGAGCATCCAAGGGTGTTAGAGATCATACAACGAAGCTCGGTGTGCTCAGAAGCTCAAGGACCTCTCTTATCATCTTTTATCCACTTGAACTCCCATAGCCTTGTGCTAGTAGTAAGTTTCTTAGATCTTCATCTTCTTCATATTTTTGATGGTTAATAGTGAAAAGAATGGTGAAATATCAAGAAACACTAAGAACATAATCAAGTCTTGAAACATAAACTAACAAAGTGATGAAGTTTGGTTAAAATAATAAAGAAATCATGTTATTCTTGTGTTGTTATGCTTGTTGTTTGTTGTATGCTAGTTAAAATGATATGGTTCATCACATGGACTTGCTAGATCATTTTTAAGAACATGAACTAGCAAGATGTGAAAGTTAGAGATATGTAGATGATGAAATCATCCACACATAAACTATGAACTTGGATAAATAAAATGTTTTCTTAAAAAATAAAGATCAAAGTGGGTTATAATCTTATAGATCTAAAGATCTATAAGATGGTTTTTCGAAAGAACCAAGCGAAAGGTATAAGTTTTGATAAAACTTGGATCTTACATAAATAAACATCATCTTTAGTGGTTAACAAAGTAAAGAAACACATGTGTAACAAGAAAAATACATGAAGAAATATTTTTAGAAAACATGAGCATAAGTTGAAAAGAATCATATTCTTTAACAATGGAGTTTTTAAAGAACAACCACACTTTAAAGGGTAACAAGACTTACTAAATGCACTAGTAAATTACTACGCATTTTATAAATTATCAAGTTCATGAAAATAGAGAAATTGATGTATATTGTTGATGATTGTTGTTGAAATTGATGGATGATGATTTAAAAGAAAATAAACACATGTTTTGAAAACATGGGAAACCTTCATTTTTAGGGGAAACTCTGTCAAAATTTCTATAAATTTTGACACTTAGAAAAATATAAGTTTTGAGAAACTTATCCCCTAAAAATGTATCTAAAAACATTTACCAAGGTTTCCCAAACTATTGTGTTAAGAAATGAGGATTTCTTCAAGAATAAAAATGGATGTTAAGTATGTATATTTGTGAGAAATATATATATATTTTATCACCAATTTTTGTGCTAAGTGTATGTAGTATGTATTATACTTGATAGTGTATTAGGACTTGAAGATACACTAAATACTCCTAAGGAGTGAAGATACAAAAATACACATACAACATACTTGGACAAATACAAGATACTTATATTTATTTTTGAGAAAATAATATAAGTAAGACACATAGTTAAAAATATAAATTATTTTTAACACAAGAACACATTTACAAAAGATAGTGACTTGTACTTGTGCGATACAAGTCTAGTGACTAACGTTAATAAACACGTTTAGGTCACGACGCTAGATAAGCAAATCCGGTGAAGTTTACGACGCAGGAACGCAAAGTTGTGAGTTCATGCTCCCCCTTTTCTTTAACTGTTTTTGGTTTTATAACTCTCGGGGGTGAAATACATGTACAAATACTTAAACGGTATGAAATGCCTATGAAATACTAGATCATGTGAGCATAGACGAAATACTAAAAATGCCATAAATTCTTGGTGAAAACTAGTACCAAGAAATGCTAAAAATGCCATAAAGTCTTGGTGAAAACTAGTACCAAGCCATTAAAAACATTCATTAATTAGGGACGAGGGTTAGATCTAACGGGTACTGCCGAACCCCACTCATGGTCACAACTAGTACCTAGTAGTGCTTTGGAGTCCCAGTCGAGGTTAATCGACGCAGTCGAGGTTAATCGACGCAGTCGAGGTTAATCGACACAGTCGAGGAAAATCGACAAAGGTAGGAGCCATTACGAGTGCTCCCTATGAGCCATTACGAATGCTCACTAGGAGTCATAACAAGTACTCCCCATGTCCTCACATGCCTTAAAGTCTCTCAAAGATTTACAAGAATACTTTATTTTACAAGAATACGTTATTTCACAAGAATACTTTATTTATACAAGATACATACCATGTTTCATACAAGGTATGCAAAACGCATGAACTAGCTCAACTTTTGTTGATGTTTTCCAAAATTACATGTATTTCAGGTGACAGGATGGATCTTGGGCACAGGTGTCATAACTAGAAGTAGACTTCAAGTTTAGATGTCATCCACTTTTGTTGAATTGTAACCTAGACGAAGGTTGTGTTTTTAAAACTTAATTAACAAATATTTGTAATACTCAAATTTTAGCGAATGGATGAACATTGTTTTGATCATGTAGTTGTTTATTACGATTGAATGCAATGATATTAAACCAGTCACACTTCATACGCTTCCGCAAAAAGACAGGGTGTGACACTGCAGCCTCTCCATTTCCCTTGCCGAGACATCTTCCTTTTCTTTTTCTCTTTTTTTACTTTTCGGCTTGAATATCCTTAAACTCGCTGAAGTTGAGAAGAAGTGTATCAATTCTTGATAAATCACTTGACGTGGATCCCTTCAAACCCGAAGCCTTTGCAACCGCTGTTTTTTTGGCACGATCTCTTCCAATTGGCCACTCTATTCAAGATTTAGAGATTCAACTTCGAACTCGGCTCATCGTTTATTGATAGTACACCGTGCATCGGGAGTAAGGTTGTTCACGAGCCGAACCGAACCGATAAGACCTTTGCTCGTGCTCGGTTCGTTTACAAACCGATCCAAACCGAACCGAGTGTTTTTTCAACCGAGCCAAAGTCGAGCGAGCGTATTTCCATCCGAGCATCTTTTGGACGAACGTCGAGCAAGTATCAAGCGTCGCAGAATAAACAAGGAAAGTGACGATGGGAGTGCTAGTTATTAGAATAAAGTGCAGTTTTCCTCCCTGATGTTTCATCCAATAGAACACAAGTAAAAATTTAGCAAATAATAAGGAATACAAAAACACTCAACTAGTTCTATCGAGATTAACTAAGTGTGAAGATAAATCGTCGACCGATTGAAACATACCCTTGTTCTATCAGAAGTTTGAAATTGAATGAATCGATTGAAGCAAAACCCTGGCGAGTTGGCGTCTTGGCGAGTAGCGATGGAGAAATCAAATAACGATGGCCAATGGGGGGTTTTGATTAGGGTCTTGCACTTCTGAATTAAACGGCGTGTTAAGACTTGAGTATTGATCGACACTTCACATTTTAGAATTTGAAATTTTGACTCAATTACTCAAATGGACATTTAAGTATTGGATAATGGACTATTGGTATTGGATTTCAATTCAAATTTCTTAAATAAGCTCTATTTGGATCTGGGACCAAACATTGTTAACGTTGGTCTCTAGTCATTTCATTAAAAATGATACACACACAAACACAAATATATATGTGTGTGTATATATATATATGTATATATATATATATATTAAAAAATAAATCGAGCCAACCGAGCCAAACCGAACTGAGCGGACCTTTGCTCGTGCTCGATACGTTTACAAACCAATGTGATCCGAACCGAGCATTTTTTTAATCGAGTTGAATTGAACGTGCAAATTTCGAGCATTTTCCGAGCGAGCATCGAGCGAGCATCGAACGAGCGTCGAGCACCGAGCAATTTGAACAACCCTAATCGGGAGCATCAACAATATAACTCCCCGACTCGCTTGTTTTAGATCTTTTAGCTTGTGGTATCTCATTAGGCACCACTTTCCACTTCTCACATTTTTTCAATATATCATACGGCCTCATGTATGGAAACGACTCATGTTTCTTGGTGTATTTTTCAATAGCCATGGACAAAACACTTTCATCATTTGCACCACTTGGACGATGGTTCTATGCTTGTTGATAGTAACTGGCAAACCATCCAATTTTCGTGTTCACTCTCTATATTTAGAAGTAATGGAGTGGATGATGTCGATATGGTTCACGTTGCATCAATAAATGAAATTGTTTCATAACTTTGTTTCAAAATCCATCACTTTTTTATTATTACGACACAATATAATCTAATTAGAAATAAAAAAACTTATTAAGTATTTTTTTTAAATAAAAAGCAAAATTTTAATACATTGTTTAAAATATATAATTAAATAATTGAATGTTTGGTGCCTTTCCACTTGTGTCTCCTTATGTCCGCTTTTCTCCTTGTGTCCATTTTTTTCCTTTCTTGCTTTTCGTGGTTTGTGGTTGTGTTTCGGGGATAACATTATCGTCTACGCCTAAAGAAACGAAATCGTGCTCGGGTTCGGGTGACGCTTGGACCCGTGGCATTTGGGTCGATTGTAATTGCATTTCCATTTGCATGGCTAGTAATTATTGTTGGATTTGAATTTGCCATAGTTGACTAAAACCGCCAAAGGTAAACATATTCGGATCTATTGGTGTGGTTGGGTATACGAGTGGCGGTTGGGTCGAGGGATTACCGGGTGTGTTTGGGAAGAGAGGTGCGGTGAACGGTGGTGGGTTCGAGCAGCTCAGATCCATGATTAATATTTGTAACAATGTAAGTTGGTTGAGAGATTTAGAAGTGGGTTTGATTTAAAATGGGTGAAAAATGGTTATTTATAGAGTTTTTAGGAATTTTTATTTTTTTAAATAAATTGGATTCTTCAACGGTCCATTTTTCAAACGATTGAAAAATTCAAGTCGAGGAGGTAGGGGCATTTTTCGTCACCTCACCTTCCCCTTTCCTCTCCCCAAGTCACACCTCTTAGCCTTAGTACATGATAGTTTACAAGTTTATATATGTATACTTAGGTGGTGTTTGTTTTTTGGCCAGAAGTGCTTCTGGCCACTTATGTCTGCGTCGCGCAGACGTTTGATGTCTGCAGCTTGTTTGTTTTCCGGAAACACTTCTCACCAAAAAGGTCTTCCCCACCTCTTCCCCAAGCAGACATGTCCCAATCTCTTCCAACCTCTTCCAACTTCTTCTCTCTGCCAAAACAGACCTGCATTCATCCGCCGCCCACCCCTGCTCCGCCACCACCTCCACCTCCGACACCATCTGCTCCACCTCCACTCCGCCACCACCTCCGCCGCTCCAGCCCTTGCTCCGCCACCACCTCCAAATCGAAAACAAAACCCTCATCATCATCATCAACATCGCAAAAAAAACCCCGAAATCGAAAACCCTCATCATCATCAACATCGATCGCAAACAAAACCCTAAATCGGCGGTGGTGGTGGGTTTTGATGGCGGTGGTGGAACGAAGAGAGAGAGAGATCGTAGAGAGAGAGGGGGCGGTGGTGGTGGTGGGTTTTGATGGCGGTGGTGGAACGAAGAGAGAGAGACCGTAGAGAGAGGGGGCGGCAGGAGAGAGAGAGGGAAAGAAGAGAGAGATCGGCGGTGGTGGTGGCCGACGTGGTGGTGGAGGATGGTTGTGGTGGTGGTAGATGGCAGAGAGAGAGAAGAGAGAGGAGAAGGTCTGTGGTTGTGGTGGTGTGAAGAGGTTTTTATGTAAAAAAACAAACCCTCTTCTCCTTGCAGACTGCAGACATTTGGTCCACCTCTTCTCCTGCAGATGTGGTCCGCAGACTGCAGACCTTTTCCCGCAGAAAAAACAAACAACACCTTAATAAAGTTAATTGACTATTTAATTCTAATCGTATCTTATGTCAAATAATCATTATATAATTTCTATATCTTTATTACTAATTATTTGATATTTGATATTTCATTTTTAAGCCCCTATTGCAAACATGTTTGTAACATATGTATCTTCAATACTACTTAACAAGTAAGGAACACTATCTGCCACATGGTCCTTTTATGTGAGTTGAAAGGAAAACTTTTTTGTGGGTATACACATGTTGTAAAAACTATTAAGTTTAAATATTTCGATCTTATCTATTATCTTAACACATTTGCAAACAATTATCCTTTTTTAAAACCTACTGAAACTCTATAGATAACCTTAGTTATCTTCAATTTAAAAATATATATAACAAATAAATGGGACATTCCGTGGATATAAAAACTTTCCCAAAACCATTTCAATACTCCTATACGTCCTAAAATACACCCCGTATACGAAAAATAACCCTAAAATACCTTTATAATATTAAAAATCAAATAAAAACGAAATTATGAGGCTCTAACGGGGCGCGACCAAGTCCAGTCAAGCCGTCGTGGGCCACGACCCAGTGACACCAGGCCGCACCCGATGCCGCCACATGGCACTACACCCGGCGAACCTACGTTGGTGACTAACCAGGGCTAGGGCCTAGCCTAGACCCTCGCGGGCCGCGAGAAAAGGGGCAAGGGGGCGTCTCGGGCCGCGAGTCGCCCGTCGACCAGCCTATATAAGGAGGCCTCTGGTCTCAGTTTCGATCGTTCAAAACCTTTCTTTCTCTCTCAATATATAATAGCTAAAATACTCGGGTATTATACCCTTAAAAAGCAAAGATCTGCCTCGTTGTAAGTATTATAACCCTCGGTTACGTATTAGTTACTATGCCCGATTGATCTAGAGCTCCGTAACGCATGTCAAAGCTCTGCCTGACTCAGTCGTTGGAGTTCTGTCTCGGGGGTATAGCTAATGTAAATTAGGTTATCTTACTAACACGTGTGCATTGTTTAATTTAATAGATTATAACCAGGAAGTCACCAGAAAGCAGTAGTATTATCTAAAACAGCAATGTGAGTCATTCTCTTTTTCTACCAAACTGTTTTATCAAAACCTCAGTTATTTTAAAGTATATTTAACAGTGATTGCGTCTATGTATTCTACAATTACTGTCGCTATGTTGGGGATTTGTATACATTACTTGTTACTACACTTTGAGTAGTAGCATGACCACAAGTCAGGATTGACAGTACCGTGGATGGTAATTGGGTAGATATAAACATTGTAATTGCTCTCAATACTGTAAAGATATAAAATCTTGTTTTGATTAAACTGGGATGCACTCGCCAGTATTTCTTGCTGATAAAACTTTTTAAAACGCGTTTCAGGTAACAAAATGTGAAGCCAAATAGAAGGCAGCTGGAGAGCACTGAAGGCTTAGAAAAGTGGCTATAAAAGTTACCTAAACAAGAAAGAAGTTTTATTTCAATAAATTGGGGTTTATCCCTATAAACATATTATAATGGAAACTTGGGTTTTCCCATGTATTTGTTATTTATAAAAATGTGGTGTTTTAACTTTGATAAACTATTTTCTAACTACGGTCCTGATGTAAATTTCCGCTGCCAAATTAATAAACATCGATACCACTGATACAATCCTCGCGGCCGCCCGTTCCCGGGGTAGGGGTCGGGGGTTGCGACAGAGAGAGGTATCAGAGCTAAAGCCACTGGTTTAAGCCACAGAAGTGTTCTGCTGACACCAAAATTTTATCATTTATGTTAGGAAATAATCTATGTGATTACGTGTATATCTGTATATTATTGTTTTGTGTTATTTGACAATCTGTTAGTTTACAGTATGAGTGAGCAAGGTACGTCTTACCCCTATCGTCACCTAGCTAGTTCTCCCAAAAGTGAAGGAACTTCATCACAGCCTACTCCTTCGAGGTATTCTGCTGACACTGAATAAGGAATCTTCATCTTTAAGGCGCAATCTGAGGAACCATTCCTTTGAAAAAGCGAGGATGGTTTAGTAGGGGAGCACACGAGAGGAGAAAGCGAATGAGAAAGTTACAGCAACAGAGAGCGTTAGAAGCAGCCAATAGGGAAGTAATTGCCCAAACACAAGAAACAGTGAATAGACGGTTGGCAAACTTTCATATACTAGCCACCACTGCAGCAGATCCAAACCTAGATTAGATAATTGCACCACAACCACTGCCACTATTCCCAACCCAACCAATGGAGATAGAACTTACCCAAGGAAACCAATTACCCATACCAGCCTTTGACCCTAACGAGATACCTAAAATCCCAGCCCCTAATCCTCTAGCGTATAATCTGTGGGAAGATGACCATAGGGAATATCAGGAACTTAATCCACAGGGAGGACCGATGCCAGATCCCATAGCACAGTATACCGACCTTAATCCTTCAGATCCGTTTTGGAATAACGACCCGTATTTTCAGAGTGTGTTAGGTGACCCATACCTATATGGAGAACCTATACCTCAGTACCCTGACCCAGTACCCGCACCACCGCCATCCCTGAGAGAAGAGAATGTGCAGGAACTCCGCACATTTGGTGAGGAGTTAGTAGAGGAAGGAGAGAGGATAAAACAGATAGGAGAAAGGCTCGTGTGGAAATACGACAAGCGAGAAATGCATTTCTGGAACAACCCCTAGTAATAATAATAATATAGATATATATACAAATGTGTGTAGTTTGAAAAAAAATATATATTATCAACTAAAATAGATAACCTAATATCTATCGATGCATAACTAGTAGTGCGTTTAAATTCCAGTTGTAGATTGTAATATATATATATATATATATATATATATATATATATGAAAGAGTAAATGTCGCAATACTCGACGATTTTGATCAAATTGTTGCGTGATTGTTTACATTAAATCTTATTGTGTGATACTAATACCTGATAAATGTTTATAATTCAGATGGACAACGAAGTAAATCAGGAAAATCAGAACAATGATAATAATGGGAACCAAATAGATAATAGTGCCATCCAACATATAGTAGCACAAGGAATTATAGATGCTATGCCATATATCATCAAGACTGTTAAAGAAGCAGAAATTAATAAAACTAATAGTGGAAGTAAACGACCACCTACTGAACCCAGTCACAACGTGAATAATGGACAGTTACTTCAATTACCTATTCCAAAAAGAAGAAGAACCATGTTATATTGTCACACCCCAACCGATGGCGGAAACATCGGGGCATGACACTGAGCGAAACAGATTGTCCAGAAGTTTCCATAACAATTATCATTACCAATTAATTTAAAGTAACATGTCCCATACCATGTCTTAAAAGGCAAACAAATTATTACAGACAAATCTAGTTAAGTAGTTCTGTTCCGACAACTCAGATTTATACATAGATAGTTTATTTATTGGTTTCTATGACTCCGTCCCTAGCCTTAATTTCATCACCGCAAAGAAAAGCAATTAGGCGTCCTAAGCACTTGTCACATACGTTAAAGTAAAAGTCAATACACATAGTGTAAAGGTGAGCATACAAGTTTGATAATAGCATATAGAGTTCGAAAGCGTTACGCATAACCAGCACCGACAGCACGTACACAGAGTGAAATGAGGCATGTTAGTTATCGACATGAACCTATCGATAATAATGACTGCGGGCTGACTGCCCAAGGCAGTTCGCGATACATTCTCACCATTGTGAGCCATGTAGGTAATTGTCCTTAACAACCCCCGAGTGAACGGGTGCTGAGTCCAAACTAATAGTACTATCGTTGCTAAGGCAGGTAGACAGCATTCCATGTGTAAACATAACAAACAAGCATTCATTAAGTGACTTATAACATGCGGTAACAGTTAGCGTTTTAAAGTATTGCATAGTGTGTTCGATGTGATTTAGCATAGGTAACGTATGTAACACCCAAAAGTGCATAAAGCAAAAAGGGATTGAGTATACTCACAGCGGTTGATGGATTGAAGGGAGCGCTAGAGACTAGGGTTAGCCTGATCAGAACGATAGCATAAAGATAAGCGACGCGTAAAACGTTGCAAAATTCAGGTGGCTCGGACAGCAGTCCGTTCGGATGGTAGTTCGATCGGACAGCCAGTCGTGCGAGTGGTTGTCCGTTCGGACGGTCGTCTGGTCGGATGACTGTTCGAGTGGATTGTTTCTTCCTTTGGGAAGTATGTGTTTGTGTATGATGGCTTTGACTTTTGAAGTTTTCGTTGTAGTATTTTGAAAACATTGAAGTACCTCTACCTTTCAGGTCGATCGATCGGACGGTCGTTCGATCGGACGGCAACCCGTTTAGATGGGCACTTCAGTGAGAACAAATTCACAGCAGGGTGTCACTCGCTCGGACGGTTGTTCGATCGGGTGGCATCCTTGGTGCATTGAACATGTTGAAAATTGTTTAAGTGTTGAAGTTTAAATGTCTCATGGTTCGATTGGCAGTTCGATCGGATGGTAGTCCGATCGGACAACAATTCGTTCAACATTCAGACTTCAAGTGTTGGCAGAAATGATTAAGTGTGGGACCAAGGTGCAAGTTGTACGGGTGGCCAGTCGTGCGGTTTGGCTGCCCGTTCGGACAGCATTCCGTTCAGACGGCACTCCGTCCTGGTTGACCTGTTCGTCTTACACTTGGTTGTTTTGATAGTTTGTCATTTTATCGAGATGCGTTGATATCGTGCTAACCAACAGAACTCCATCCTAAGCTCTAGTGACCCGATCAAACAGGAACCACCCAAGTTCGGTCAGTCCACCGGTTTAAGACGTTTGTTCTTGGTTAAACCGGAATCGATAATCTCATGGATAGGATACGGATCTTGAACCAACACAACCACAATAATGAGTAGTAAGCCGGCACAAGTTCCGATTCTATCGGTTTTGAGTGCATTGAGTGTAAAAGAGTTGAAAGAAAGTTGGAAAACCATCTTTCACTTCTTTTAATTGTGGATATGTTCAGATCTATGGAAGATCTTTGTTAGTTTATGTGGAAATCGGTTAGATCTAAGTTGTTCTTGGTGGATTGAGGCCAAAACATGAAGTTCTTCAAGAACACATGATGACGTCATCCTAGAACACCTTGAATCTTGATGATTTCACGGTTAAAAGTTGAGATTCAAAAGATAGAAAGGTGTAGGAGTGCGTGTAGATTAAGAAAGTACAAGATTTAGGACGAGATCTTACCGAAATTGCGAGAAATCGAAGGAAACAGCGAGTAGGAGCACTGGTCGGATGTCACTTGCCAAAAGTAGAAAGAATGAAAGTGATAAGGGGTATTTATAGGGTTACCCAAAGAGGAAAGGGGCTGGTCGAACGGTTAGGCAGCCCGTGCGGACAGCCTGTCTGATCGGACAGTAGTTCGATCGGTCGGCTGGTCGCCTGGTCGATCAGTCACCTCGTTCGTGTGGTTTGGCGCGACGAGTTTTGATGTTTTGATTGCGAGCGTTTCGATGCGATAGAGTTTCCTAGTCAAATTACTTTTAATCCCAACTACTCATATCTCGCACTATCTCTTTTCCACCAATTATCATACCATTTCGATTGCGATTTAGTTCGATTGCATTTCGATTGATTGCCACGACTTAACATAAATAAACATGCACAAGTAACACATAAGGCACACACACACGTATATTAGTAACCAAAAATGCGTAATTCGAGTTGCGAGTGCGATTGCGATAGCGATAGCGATACAACGATTAAACATGCGATAAATAGCGATTAATATGCGATTATTAATAGATACTCCACATAATACAACTAAAGCGAAAACAAAATTGACTAACTACGAGTCAAAGAAGTCAAAACAGGAATTGAGCAAGGAGAGACAAATCACAATTAGCAATCTTTTCTTCCTTTGACTTCACTCTTGACTTTGACTTTCGAAACACGGGGTGCTACACATATGGATGTTCTTACAATGAATTCTAGTCTTGCAAACCAATAGAATTCTCTGGCAATGAAGGAGCCATTGCAGCTCTACGTTGGATAGAAAAGACAGAAGCAGTCTTAAAAATAAGCAAACGTGCAGAGGAAGATAAAATTTTGTTTACGTCTAATCTTTTTAAGAATGCATCCTTAGAATGGTGGAATACTATTCTCCAGTCTAGGGGAAGTGACAAAGTTTATAATATGGAATGGACTGACTTTCAGAACATGATTGAAAGGAAATTCTGTCCTCCTCATGAAAAAGAACAAATCGCCAATAAGTTCTTAAACCTTAGAATGACTGGAATAGTCTGCAAGGGTTACACTACCATATTCTTCGAATATGCTAGAATAGTGCCAACCCTAGCCTCACCAGAACCAATGTTAATCTCCCGTTACATTTGGGGATTAATTAGTGAGATCAGACACGTAGTCAAGGCAGCTAGACCACAAACCATAAAAGAAGCCGTAGAATTGGCTAATACCTTAACTGATGAATTGGTACGCACTAGGGCTGTAAACGAACCGAACAAACACGAACAATACCTTGTTCGTGTTCGTTTGTTAAGAAATATATGTGTTCGCAAACCGTTCATGAACACTTTTCGAATGAGATTTTATGTTCGTGTTCGTCTGTTAAGGAAATGAACTTGTTCGTGTTCGTTTGTGTTTGTTTGTTAATTTTAGGCAACGAACAAAAACGAACGTTGACGAACACAGATGAACACAAACTAATGTTCATGAACACAAATGGAAACAAACGAACATAAACAATCGTTTCATGAACAAAATATATAATACACTGACACTTATTAGATATTTAATTTGTTGGAATTTAGAAGTATTTAAATAGATATAAAAACTAAAAACTCTAATGAACTATCAAACATAAACGGACACGTTACCGAACGTTCACGAACATAAACGAACAAACACGACCTTTGTTCATGTTTGTTCATTTAACTAAACGAACGAAATTTCTTGTTCGTGTTGGTTTGTTTAATAAATGAACGAACACAAACGAACTTCCCGCCTAACTGTTCGCCGAACGTTTGGTTCGTTTGCAGTCCTAGTACGTACGCAAGAAGAAAACCAGAGGAAGAACCTAGCCCAAAAACTTACCCAGGAATTTCGCTACGGTTATTCCAACCGCCGGAAAGGTACAGGTTCTACTTCTGCACCTTACTGTAAGTAATGCAACAAGAAGCATTCAGGAAGATGTTCTATATACTGCAACTTCTGCAAAATGTCTGGACACAAGGAAGAAGACTGCATGAAGAAACCCAACAATAAGCTATGCTACAACTGTAGAGAGACTGGGCATATCAAACCAAACTGTCCGAAACTAGCTCCAGCAACAAACAGCAAAGCTACTAAGAACGCTAGAGCATTTGTCCTGACAGCTGAAGAAGCCAAGATGATTCCGGATGTGATTGCCGGTAAGTTTTTAGTTAGTGATATTTTTGCTAAAGTATTATTTGACTCTGGTGCGAACCAAAGTTTTATTAATACTTCGTTCTGCAAACTTCTCAATCAACCATTAACTAAACAATCATTAACACTAAAGGAAAAAAATTGAAAGATATTCCCGTAGTATCTCAATTCTCATATGTTTTTCCCGAAGAGTTACCTGGACTACCGCCAGATAGAGAGGTTGCATTCAGAATTCACCTACTACCAGGGACAGCACCGTCTGCCAAGGTACCTTACCGTTTAGCACCAGCAGTGATGCAAGAACCGAAAAAACAATTGGACGAACTTCTGGAAAAAGGTTTCATACAGCCTAGTTCATCGCCATGGGGAGCGTCAATCTTGTTTGTCAAGAAAAGGACGGATCAATGCGTATGTGCATTGATTATTGAGAACTGAACAAGGTCACGATAAAAAATCGGTACCCACTACCGAGAATTGATGATATGTTCGATCAACTTCAAGGAGCTCGATTCTTTTCTAAGATCGATTTACGCTCAGGATATCATCAATTGAAAGTACAGGAAGAGGACATTCCTAAAGATCGAGGCGATTACTAAATGGAAAGTCCCTGAATCACCAACGGAGGTGAGAACTTTTCTTGGACTGGCAAGATATTATAGACGGATTATTCAAGATTTTTCTAGAATAGCCATTCCTTTAACAAAACTGACCTGCAAATCAGTTAAGTTTGAATGGGGACCAAAACAGGAAGAAGCTTTTAGAATTCTTAAACAAAGATTAACCAACGCACCCATACTCGCGTTACCAGAAGGAACTGAAGACTTTATAGTCTATTGTGACGCTTCTAAGTTAGGTTATGGATGTGTGTTGATGCAACGTCAAAAGGTTATAGCTTATGCCTCTAGACAACTTAAGAATCATGAAGAGAATTATACAACCCATGATCTAGAGTTAGGATCCAAAATTTTTGCCCTTAAAATTTGGAGACACTATCTTTACGGTAGCAAGTTTACCATTTTCACCGATCATAAGAGTCTAAGATATGTTTTCGGGCAAAAGGAGTTAAATATGAGACAGAGACGATGGATGGAAATTCTTAGTGATTATGATTGTAATATTCAGTATCATGCAGGATAGGCTAATGTAGTAGCCGATGCTTTAAGTCGAAAGTATCATGAAAAGCCAAAACGAGTACGTTCTCTTAAATTAAATATGCGGATAGACTTAAACGAGCAAATTAGAGAAGTACATGAATCGGTAATCAAGGACGATACTAAAAAATTAAAAGGAATGATTAAGGAATTAGAACAAGGAATAGATGGAATTTGGAGATTCCATAAGAAAAGAATCTGGAAACCCAAACAAGGAAACCTACGCCACCGAATTTTAGAAGAAGCCCATAAGTCTAAGTATACGATACATCCTGGTAATGATAAAATGTATCAAGACTTAAGAAAGAATTTCTGGTGGATAGGAATGAAAAAGGATATAACAGCCTTTGTTGCCAAATGTCTAATCTATTTACAAGTTAAAGCTGAACATCAGAAACCCACAGGTTTATTGCAACAACTAGAAATACCAATATGGAAATGGGAATTGGTAAAAATGGACTTTGTTACTAAATTACCCAAGACACGAAAAGGTAATGATACAATCTGGGTGATTGTAGACAGATTAACCAAGTTTGCTCATTTTTTACCAATGAAGTAAACTTTCAGCATGGAACAATTAGCCAAGTTATATGTAAATGAAATAGTTTCATTACATGGAATTCCTTTGTCTATTGTGTCTGATAGAGATAGTCGTTTTACTTCTCATTTTGGACTAGTTTCTAAAAAGCAATGGGAACCAAGTTAAATCTAAGCACTACCTATCATCCTCAAATGGACGGACAAAGCGAAAGGACAATGAAGACAATGGAAGATATGCTTAGAGCTTCTGTAATTGATTTCAGAGGAAATTGGGACGATCATTTACCATTAATAGAATTTTCCTACAATAACAACTATCATACCAGTATCAATGTTGCACCATTTGAAGCGCTTTGTGGACGAAAGTCCCGAACTCCAGTCTGTTAGGCAGAAATTGGAGAAAAACAACTGTCTGGACCAGAGATAGTACAGGAAACAACGGACAAGATTATTCAAGTCAATGAAAGACTAAAAGCAGCACGTGATCGTCAAAAGAGTTATGCTGATAACATGCGAAAACCGTTGGAATTTCAAGTAGGAGATAAAGTATTATTAAAAGTTTCTCCATGGAAAGGAGTGGTTAGATTCATAAAAAGGGGAAAGCTAAGCCCTAGGTATGTTGGACCTTTTGAGATTATTAAAAGAATAGGACCAGTAGCTTACCAGCTACAACTGCCAGAGGAAATGGCAGGAATACATGATGTATTTCATGTATGTAATCTCAAGGAGTGCTTAGCAGATGAATCATTAGTGGTACCTCTTAAGGACATAGAGGTAACTGAGAAACTTAAGTTTATAGATAAACCCTATAGATTGAAGACAGAAAGATCAAGAATCTCAAACACAAGAGATTAGTTCTAGTCAAAGTGAAATGGGATTCCAAGAGAGGACCAGAGTACACTTGTGAGCTCGAATCAGAGATGTAGAGGAAATATCCACACATGTTCCAGTAGACCTCGAGGACGAGATCTGAAACAAGGTGGGGAGGATATAACAACTCTCTAAAAACCATTTAAATACTCCTATACCTCCTAAAATACACCTCGTATACGAAAAATATCCCTAAAATACCTTTATATTATTAAAAATCAAATAAAAACGAAATTATGGGGCTCTCGCGGGGCGACCAAGTCGAGTCAGGCCGTCGCGGGTCGCGACCCAGTGACACCATGCCGCACTCGATGCCGCCACGTGGCACTACACCCGGCGAACCTACGTTGGTGACTAACTAGGGCTAGGGCCTAGCATAGACCCTCGTGGGCCACGAGAAAAGGGGCAAGGGGGCGTCGTGGGCCGTGAGCCGCCCGTCGACCAGCCTATATAAGGAGGCCTCTGGCCTCAGTTTCGATCGTTCAAAATCTTTCTTTCTCTCTCAATATATAATAGCTAAAATACTAGGGTATTATACCCCTAAAAAGCTAAGCTCTGCCTCATTGTAATATTATAACCCCCGGTTACATATTAGTTACTATGCCCGATTGATCTAGAGCTCCGTAACGTATGTCAAGGCTCTGCCTGACTCAGTCGTTGGAGTTCTGTCTCGAGGGTATAGATAATATAAATTGGGTTATCTTACTAACACGCGTGCATTGTTTAATTTAATAGATTATAACCAGGAAGTCAACAGAAAGCAGTAGTATTATCTAAAACAGTAATGTGAGTCATTCTCTTTTTCTACCAAACTGTTTTATCAAAACCTCAATTATTTTAAAGTATATTTAACAGTGATTGAGTCTATGTATTCTACAATTACTGTCGGTATGTTGGTGTTTTGTATACATTACTTGTTACTACACTGTGAGTAGTCGCATGATCACAAGTCAGGATTGACAGTACCGTGAGTGTTAATTGCGTAGATATAAACTTTGTAATCACTCTCAATACTGTAAAGATATAAAATCTTGTTTTGATTAAACTGGGATGCACTCGCCAATATTTCTTGCTAATAAAACTTTTTAAAACGCGTTTCAGGTAACAAAATGTGAAAGCCAAATAGAAGCCAGCTGGAGAGCACTGAAAGCTTGGAAAAGTGGCTATAAAAGTTACCTAAACATAAAAGAAGTTTTATTTCAGTAGATTAGGGTTTATCCCTATAAACAGATTATAATGGAAACTTGGGTTTTCCCATGTGTTTGTTATTTATAAAAATGTGGTGTTTTACCTCTGATAAACTATTTTCTAACTACGGTCCTGATGTAAATTTTCGCTGCCAAATAAATAAACATCGATACCATTGATACTGTCCTCGCGGCCGCCCGCTCCCGGGGTAGGGGTCGGGGGTTGCGACAGTAGTTTTTTTTTTCAGATATTTTTTTGACAAAAAGTTTAAAATGAATGTTTTCTTTGTGTGTAAATTGTTTTAAGTATAAGTTCTTTGCGTTTATTGGGATTTATTGTTTCATAAAATCTTGTTTATCTTTATGTGTTATACTAGATTATTAGACCCGTGTACTGCACGGTTTTAAGGATATAAATTTATAAATTATTTAATTTTATATTCTCTACAAAAATTTACATAAGTGAATCTTTTACCATAGATGACGTAACAGTTGGTCATGTGTAAAAACCGATTCTTTTACAAACAAACCAAATTTACATAGAAACTTTCCTATAGTTTTATTTATCGTAATGGCAAAACATAGGGCGAGAGGAAACTGTATTCTTTTCAATTTAAACGGAATCCTTCTATTTGGCGGTATTAAACGAAATCTAGGGATGAACATTAAAGTGCCAATATTACTTCCGGATAATATGAGTGGTTTGGCAAGCCTAAAAATATAACTTCATTTAGGACATCCGGTGAGTATAGACTTGCATCAAAATTATTATGAAAATATTTTATCCTTAAACCCATTTATTACACGGGTCTAATAACATTAAAAGTGTTTTTAAAGCATGGAAGTAAACCGGTTTTCAAATATCGGATTAACCTATTCTTTACCAGTTTTATTATTATAATATAAAATTGTAATTTATTTAATAGATGTTTTAACATATAGTAAAAAATCCTTTTAAGAATAAGAAGATGTTGTCACATTGACATTATTTGAAATTGTTTATCATAAGTAGAGTTGTTAATAATAACTAACTATATATTTTAGATAAGTTAAAATTAAATAATCATTATCTAAGTAAACAATAAAATATTTGTTAGTATTAAGTTGTTAAGGATTTTTTATTGTTTTGTATTAATTAATTAATAATAATAATATTAGTAGGTTAAATGAGAGAATGCCATGTGGCATTAAGGATACTTTTTTATTAGTACTAGCGGTGAGACCCGTGTGCAAACACGGGTAGTTTCTTAGAAAACCATGCATAACACATATTGATAGAACATATAGATACATGTATAGACATTGTACCAAAACTTATTATCTATTATAGATAATAGACAACTATAAACATGCATCATCAGTAAATATATAAGATACATATGAGTATTTCCATCGTCCTATCCAAAAAAAGGAGCACCCACCCATTGACAATGAAACTTGTTTATAGACATAACTACATATAGAACATATCTAAGAAGCAAAATTAGTACCACCGACGAACCAAATGTACAACCACAAACAATCATGACATGAAACGTTGTCTATAAATCTTCAATCAACGCAAGTCAAACTAAGAGGACTTTATCTTTGTCACGAAATGCACAACTTTTTTTAACTTCAACAATTGAGTAGACTTGTGAAACTCTAACGAAAGTTTATCACCAAAAGCAATATTGCAAGATCTCAGATAAGAAGACCATCCAACAATAGCGTAGTTGAATCTAGTATTGGTTTTTTGAGATGTTGTAAACAGTTCCTGGACTTCACATTTGAGATTCTGGATCTTGATAGGCTTAGGATTATCAGTATGCAGATACAACACAGAAGATACATCTGATGGCAGATGCTAAAAAACAGAAAATTGAATAGTGAATTTTATAAAATATTGATATATAACTGAAATTATTGAAATAACGAAACAAAGTAACGACTGGAAAAACTTACAAGCCTGTCTTCAGCATGTGTGGTGAAGTGTAAGACTGATTCTGAAGTGGATGATACTAAATGTAACACCCCAAAAACTCGAATTATTAAATTTGTTAGTAAGTTACCTTGTGTAATTAGATGGAGTACGATAACTAAGTTATTAGGCCTAGTTAAAAGTCTAATAAATAAATAAAAGAATGAAGTTTGTGGCAATTAAGATGATATGTTAAACTTGAGGGACTTAGGGTGCCAAAATGGAAACTCAAGTTATTAAAACAAAATATCACACACTGATGTGCACAAAATGCAACATATAAATTACATCAATTGTGGCATAATCCAGCCATACCACAACTCCACCCACACCCCAACCAGAAAAGGCTTCTCCGCCAAACCAAGAGCCCACTAAGACTCCTCCGGTTCCATACCCCGGTCGGTTAATTCGTCAAAAGACCGATGAGCAATTCGCAAAGTTCGAAAATTTACTAAAACAATTGCATCTTAATATTCCATTTATCGAAGTCCTAACCCAAATGCCTAAATATTCAAAATTTATGAGGGACTTCTTCACTCATAAAAGGAAAATTGAATCATTGCAATTAGTTAACTTAGGCGAAGAATGCTCCACCTTACTACTCAACAAACTCCCGCAAAAGAAGATTGATCCTGGAAGCTTCACGATTCCTTGCTCAATCGGGTGATCCCCCATTCGCAATGCACTAGCCGATCTTGGGGCTAGCATCAACCTCATGCCCGCCTCAATGTTCAAACGACTCGGCCTAGGAAAAACGAGCCCTACAAAGATGAGCATACAACTTGCCGACAGATTCGTCAAATATCCACAAGGTGTCGTTGAAAATCTATTGGTCAACGTCGACAATTTCGTCTTCCCAGCCGACATTGTCATACTAGACATGGAAGAAGACGTCGAAGTCCCTCTTATCCTAGGGAGACCATTTCTAGCCACAACCCAAGCAGTGGTAGACATGAATGACGGAACACTAACATTGAAGTTTGGGGACGAGGAAGTGAAGTTTGGAGTTGGAAAAAGAGTAGAAGACGAAGACCCGGTCAACTACATGAAGGTCATAGACTCAAGCTTGGATGACGCTATCCGACGGTGTAGCATGGGATGCAAAACATCCCACTTGGGTGACATATGACCAGGCTTTGGGTCTAGCCAAGGACCCTTATAAACGTGGCGCACCACGAAGGCATTCCGCGAAACTATCCTTAGTTTAGTTTAGATTAATTTTATGTTTTCTAGTTTAGTTTTAATTTTCAAGAATAAAACACACTCGGGATGGTGAAGGATAACAAGGGAAACTTGAACCAGCACCCCATGCACGAAAACAGGGCCATCCGACAAAATTCTGTTCATTACAGCAAGTTCAGCACGGGCCGTGCCCTCCCAACACGGCCCCGTGCTGCACAATCTGCAGAACATGCCCAGTTCAGGTAATTGGACACGGGCCGTGTTCACCCAACACACCCCCGTGCCCAGGCTTCTGTTTCTCTTTATTCATTTTTGTTACTGGCGATCTGAACACGGGGCCATGTCCAGACGCCCAGTAACATAAATTTTCCTTTTTCACACCTTTTTACACATTCAATCAATCTAAAAACTTATTTTTGGGACACATTGAGGACAATGTGTAATTTAAGTGTGGGGGGGATGCTAAAACCTTGAATCTTGCTAGTCCTAATTACAAGCCTTACACAAAACTCTTTTGGAACCGCTAATCACCCCAAATCTACAATTTTTTTTCGAAAATTTTTCTTATTTCTTACTTGTCTAGGTTTAACTTGGGAATTTCAAATTCTAAAAAGGTTATATTTTTACAAATTTACAACCGATAGCGTCGTGATAAAAAGAACCAACATAAGAAAATTATGAAACGGCATAACAAGCTTAGTTAAAATTTGATTATATATACTTGATTACATAAAAATCCATTCCCACAAAAGTGAGTTTTGAGCCTTTATTGAGCATACAAATACATATCTTTAAACTAAATGCTCATTTTTCGTTTCTTGTGTGAATAGCCGCTTGGTTTTTACAACTCTAGAACTTGCCACGACGATACATTATCGGTCCTTACCAACTTAAACCCGAGTAAGTAACTGATGGAGGCATTAGGACTACCTTTTTTTTTCATTTCTACACCATTATTTTTTCTTTTTTTACCACCTACCCAAAATCCCCCTAGTTAACCCCTTTGAGCCTAAACCTTTTCATTTCTTAACCCAAAAACAAACACCCTTTCACCCACCAAACCTTTTTATTTTTAACCCTTTGTTTTAGTAACAAGCTCGGTTTTTCGTATGACTTTTCAAAAAAAATTGTTGATGATGAAGCAAAAAAAGAAATAAACAAACAAGTTTCATAAAAAATAACTTTGTTTGAATAATGGCTTCATCAAAATAAAAATTGCAAAAATAAAAAGTCTTACGAAAACCGACGCTTTTTACACCTTTCGCCCTTTTTACTAACCACTAACCCAACCGCCTACCTTTAACCCAAGCCTAACCCTTCACCCAAAAGTCCTCTTGATATTTAGAAAGGTATATAGTTAAAAAGGAGGATGATTGATTGCTTGGCAAGCCTATGGTAGGAGTAAGTTCCATGCCGCTCTCGAGTGATTCACTAAAATAAATCTTCGGCCGAGTGTTGAGTGATCCCCGTGAGGTATGTGAACTTGTATATAAATGGAATTTAAAGAAAGACATGTTATGCCCTAATAAGTAATTTATCTTATGTAATGTTTTAAATAAATCATGACGAATAAGATTGTAATTAAATAAAAATAAAACTTAATAAAGAATCTTGGAAATCCCGACACTCTATGACAAGCCCAAAAACCTTATCTTCTACCCATTCCATTTGGGAGTGTAAAGCCACATTATAAAGAGTTTTGCTTGAGGACAAGCAAAGATTCAAGTGTGGGGGTATTTGATGTGCACAAAATGAAACATATAAATTAGATCAATCGTGGCATAAAACTAACCCTTTTTAGTACTAATGTTGGAAAAAAGTGTGTTTTTGTCTTCCTTTTGTATTTTCAGGATTAAATGAGCTCAAATTAACAAAAGAAGCAAAAAGGCAGATAAATCTAACATAAATACAAGAAAAGGAACAAACGTGGCATGCCTGACCCCCCGACAGCATCTTCCCAAGCAAAAACAAGAAAACAGAAGGCTGAACACGCCCCGTGCTTAGTGAACACGGGGGCGTGCCCAAGTGGCAGCAGAAAAGACAAAGGTATAGAAGCTTCTATTAACCACCACGGGGGCGTGCCCAGCGGACACGGGGCCGTGGTCAACTCTAAGATTCGCAGAATCTGAGGAAATCTTGATAGTACAGATATGCTTCTGCACACGGGGGCGTGCCCAGCGGACACGGGGGCGTGTTCAACTAATGCAGACAAACTGCAATTAATGAAGGAAGAGAAGAGGATGGACACGGGGCCGTGCCCGAGCTACTGTTCAGCCTATAAATAGGGGTGCTTGGCTCAATTGCAAACCATCCCTTGGCACACCACCTCTCTCACACATCACCCACCACCCACCACCATCACAACACCATCATCCACCACCATCAACCATTGTCCATCATAGAGTGTGTGAGTCATCTCGGGATCCAAGATTGATCGTAAGAGTTCTTGACAATCAAAGGCCATGTTTGCCTAAGTATCTTACATCACTTGGTGAAGACAAGTGTCTAGTGTAATAATTTTTATTTTTAATCTTTTCGCACTTTTTACTTGGTTATGTATTAATGACTTTAATAACTAGTTTCTTATGTTGAAGGTGATTCTTCCTTATCGTTTGTCCGTGGTGTCTTGGCATTATTTTACTGTCTATATAAAATAAAAGATTTTTACCATTCATATCTCCACGTCTATATGGAGATATGTTGGCTACCTGGTCGGGGGTTAAGGGAACGGTTTGGTAAGAGTCTTGCCTTGTTCAGTGTATAGATCCTGCAAGGACCTGGGTCAAATTTAGTAGGATCTCCTTCAATACCCACCGGTATTGGATGGCGGGGGTCCAAACTCTTTGATCCCCTCATATGTAAGCTACTATTAATACTTTAACCCGGCTACTTTGGACTGTATCCCTGCTGACTCAGACTACTTAGCCGAGGGTAACGTCACCTTCAAAAGAGGGGCCTACCATAATATGCATTAATAACTTAATTAATTATCTTTCAATATTCCGACCCTTTAGAATTGTATCCTTGCTGACTCAAACTACTGGGTTGAGGGTAACGTCACCTTCAAAAGAGGGGCCTACTACAATAACTAAGATAATCTCTTAATAAGTGCAAAAGTGCGGAAATAATCAAAGGTTACACTAAACACGAGTCGGAGCCAAGTGATTCATCTTGTCTATCTGTTCTTACTTTTATTTTTATTTTCAGCATTTTAGTTATTTTTATTTTTCTAGTTTAAAAACATTTTTCTAACCTTTTGATTTGATTAGACGTTGAGGATAAACCGGTACTAAAAGCTCTTGTGTTCTTGGACGACCTCGGTATCTTGCCAACACTATACTATGCTCACGATGGGTGCACTTGCCCATATGTGTGTTTGGTGTTAGTAAAATATCGTGTTTTATAAATTTAAAACTTGGCTAAAAAGTGTTAAAAAGGGCTTAACATATACATTAAAAACCTATTACACTACACACGCATCAAGTTTTTGGCGCTGCTGCCAGGGACACAAGGATTTTAAGAAAGTTAGTAATCAACGGCCTAATCGTTTTTTTCTAATTTTTCTGTTTTTTTTAGGATTTTCTTAATTTTTCAGTTTCTGCAGAGCTCAGCACGGGCCGTGCCTGGTCGGACACGAGCCGTGCCCAGCATTGTCACTGGCAGTTTTTATTTTCCGAGTTACAGAGAGTTGAGCACGGGGCCGTGTCGGTGCAACACGGGACCGTGTCCAGCTCCCCAGTAACAGGGATCCGGAAAACAATCACTGTATTTCCGACCACGGGCCGTGTTCACCTGAGTACGGGGCCGTGGTGAACCTTCTGACCAACGTTCTTTTCTGTTTTTATTGCAGGACTTGGAACCCAGGCGCCACATCTGAACTTTCTACGTAGTGTATGAGCTCCAGTTCTAGTAGAGACATAAAAGAACCTCTTGAAGAACCCAAACGCTTTCTCAGAAAAAGACTTAAAGCTAAAAACCAAGAGAAAGTTTTGGGGGACCCACTTCCAATGGCGGACCAACGTACCCTCATGGATTACCTACGCCCCACCGTAGGTAATCTCGACACCGCTATCAATGCACCGAATGTCGAAGCCAACAACTTCGAACTTCGGCCACACTTGATACAAATGCTTCAAAACTCCGCAACCTTCCATGGGCTTGCGGACGAGGATCCTCATCTACATATTACTAATTTCTTAGAAATATGTGATACCTTTCGGATCAATGGAGCATCAAACGACGCCATCCGCCTTCGTATGTTTCCATTTTCACTAAAAGACCGAGCTAAAGCTTGGCTTAACACCCTCCCAGTTGGTTCGGTAAACACCTGGGATGAACTAGCCCAAAAGTTTCTATATAAGTATTTCCCTCCTGCTAAAACGGCTAAATTAATGACTGAAATTAATACATATTCACAAGAGGATGGGGAATCCTTATATGAAACTTGGGAAAGGTTCAAGGAGCTACTAAGAAAGTGTCCTCATCATGCTCTTGCGGTATGGCAACAAGTATTCACTTTCTACAGTGGGTTGTTACCACGCACAAGACAAACACTTGATTCTAGCTCCGGGGGACTTCTAGGTAATCGTCGCCCAAATGAAATAAATAATCAAATTGAGGAAATTGCTCAAATCAATTTTCAGTGGCACACTCCCCGAGGCAATAAATCTATTGCCCCGGGCGCCCATAAGGTTGATGAAAGCACTTCTTTACAAGCCCAAATCGAGGCCCTTTCTTCAAAAATCAAAAAGTTAGAAATGGCAAAAACGGTCTCGGTTATGGCTTGTGAGGGGTGTGGTGGACCACATGAGAATTGGAGTTGTATGAAAGAATTAGATGATCAAACGGAAACGGTGAACTACATTGATAATAGACCTAGGCCATCGGGTTCTCCAACGGGTACCTATAACCAAGGATGGCGCAACCACCCTAACCTTGGTTGGAGAGATCCCGACAATAGTAGTAACCAACAAAACCAACGAACTAACTTTCAACAACCACAAAATTTTTCTCAACAACAAGGTGGACGAGAAAGGCTTGAAGATAATGTATCTCGCCTCATCTCCGACACCGAAAAGAAAAACTCGGATCGATTTCAGCAATTGGAATCGAATTTCAGAAATCAACAAGCTAGCATTCAAAACATTGAAAAACAATTAAATCAAATTGCACAAAATTTCTCCGAGAGACCACAAGGCGCGTTGCCAAGTAATACCGAAACCAACCCAAAAGCACAAGTACATCTCATCACATTGAGAAACCGAACCGTGGGTCCCGAGGAGGCTCCATTACCGCCAGCTGAAAGAAGCCAATCCAGCCATACCACAACTCTACCCACGCCCCAACCAGGAAAGGCTTCTCCGCCAAACCAAGAGCCCACTAAGACTCCTCCGGTTCCATACCCCGGTCGGTTAATTCGTCAAAAGACCGATGAGCAATTCGCAAAGTTCGAAAATTTATTAAAACAATTGCATGTTAATATTCCATTTATCGAAGTCCTAACCCAAATGCCTAAATATTCAAAATTTATGAGGGACTTCCTCACTCATAAAAGGAAAATTGAATCATTGCAATTAGTTAACTTAGGCGAAGAATGATCCGCCTTACTACTCAACAAACTCCCGCAAAAGAAGATTGATCCTGGAAGCTTCACGATTCCTTGCTCAATCGGGGGTTCCCCCATTCGCAATGCACTAGCCGATCTTGGGGCTAGCATCAACCTCATGCCCGCCTCAATGTTCAAACGACTCGGCCTAGGAAAAACGAGCCCTACAAAGATGAGCATACAACTTGCCGACAGATCCGTCAAATATCCACAAGGTGTCGTTGAAAATCTATTGGTCAAAGTCGACAATTTCGTCTTCCCAGCCGACTTTGTCATACTAGACATGGAAGAAGACACTGAAGTCCCTCTCATCCTAGGGAGACCATTTCTAGCCACAGCCCAAGCAGTGGTAGACATGAATAACGGAACACTAACATTGAAGTTTGGGGACGAGGAAGTGAAGTTTAGAGTTGGAAAAAGAGTAGAAGACGAAGACCCGGTCAACTACATGAAGGTCATAGACTCAAGCTTGGATGACGCTCTCCGAGGGTGTAGCATGGGATGCAAAACATCCCACTTGGGTGACATATGACCATGCTTTGGGTCTAGCCAAGGACCCTTATAAACGTGGCGCACCACGGAGGCATTCCGCGGAACTATCCTTAGTTTAGTTTAGATTAATTTTTATATTTTCTAGTTTCATTTTAATTTTCAGGAATAAAACACACTCGGGATGGTGAAGGATAACAAGGGAAACTTGAACCAGCACCCCATGCACGAAAACAGGGCCATCCGACAAAATTCTGTTCATTACAGCAAGTTCAGCACGGGCCGTGCCCGCCCAACACGGCCCCGTGCTGCACAATCTGCAGAAAATGCCCAGTTAAGGTAACTGGACACGGGTCGTGTTCACCCAACACGCCCCTGTGCCCATGCTTCTGTTTCTCTTTATTCATTTTTGTTACTGGCGATCTGAAAGTGTTAAAAAGGGCTTAACATATACATTAAAATATTGTGTTTTATAAATTTAAAACTTGACAAAAAAGTGTTAAAAAGGGCTTAACATATACATTAAAAACCTATTACACTACACACGCATCACACACACACACACAAGATGTGTATGCGTAGTGGGATCGTCCAGGAGAAAGAGCAGAGGGGTGTGAACCTTAGCTCTCAAGAACAACAACACGAATTCAGCCCAATCAAAGCCAAAATCGAATGGAAAGCCTTGCATGGATGCAGATTTCTCATAATCTAACCCTAACAAACATATGGTAAGTTGTAATTTTGAGTTTGATGATTTTTGTATGAAGTGGCATGGGATCAATCCAAGAAATTTACTGAAATTAAGCATGAATATATGTTAGAATTATCATTTGGAATGTGAATTATATAAGATTAGATGTTAATCGAGGTTTGAAGATGAAACCCACTTGGGTTAGTAGAAATGGCGACATGGGTATGTCACCTATGTCCAACCTTTGTTTGATTCTTGATATGATATGTTGCATGTGACCAAATTGTTAGTTATATTGAACATGGTATGAAATTGAATTGTTATTGGTATTTTGGATGATTGAAAACAATAACTAGGAAGAAAAGAATGAAGGTTACTTGTACATTATGTTTAGAAACTTGTACGCATGCCAAGTGTTCGATGAAATGACTAGGTGAATTTAGAAGGTGAAATAGTATGCAAGAAAGTGGTAATTAGATATGGAATGTGATAAAGAGATGTTTGATAGTAAATTAACATGAGAATTGAGTTTAGATATAGTTCATTGCTAAGTATGGATTATGGTGCAAGTGTAGAATTATGGAGGTTTCTAGTATGGTGTGTACATGTAAACAAGTGATCATGCGATTAAATGAGTATCTCACCATGAGTGTACCACATGCTGTTGAAATGATTAATGGAAGTCGAATGTGAATTGTAAATTAATATGGTTGTTCTCATGTATAATTTCATATGCTAACAAGAACATGTGTGTAATGAAACGAAAGTATGTGATTATGTGGTTGTAAGTACATTTGCATCATAAGTATGAAATGTATATAGTGTCATATGTATAGCCTAATATGATGTGGCGAATATATGAGGTTAAGTCGGAAGTCTATACATTAAACCGTTGACTTTTGGAAGTCAACTGCACATAAGGGGCATAGTTAGAATTTTGACACAATTATAAGATCTTGGAACGTCATATGGTATGTGTTAAATTAATATGCGTTTTATGCGTTAACATGATGGATTGTATGAGTTTGAAAAGATGTGATTTGGGCGTATGCCTTATGTTTGTTAGACTTGACTATGAAAGCTAATTGCGAGTTATGCATTTGACATGATCATTTATATGTAAAATCATGTATACTAACAAGGATGTGATTGCGGTGACACGAAAGCATTAAGGATCATGTGGATACGGACTCAAGCAAGAAAGACTAACGGGTCAAGAGGAGACAAGGAAGCGAATGCGAAAACGGACGCTCAAGGTAAGTGAATCCCAAACTTACCCTTTTGACTTAATATGTTTTGTTATTTGGTAATTTATTTAGAGTTATGTAAGAAAGTATGAAGTAAAGGTAGTGATAAGGTAAGTCTAATGGAAAATAGTCGAATGTGGTTAGGTAAGTTGGGAAGTGCATGATAAAGATCAAACGGGTCGAACAAATATGCATGAATCGTGTAACGGTAATGTAATTTATAAATTTTAAGGACCTCAAGGTATGAATGTTTAGTTAATTAGGTAGGGAAATGTTTTATGAACAATTAGGAACAAGTTTCAAGTGAAACGGATGCAAAACGAGCAAGTTATGCGAGTTTTGGTATTAAAATGGAATGCTGATCTGGGCACCACCGTAGCTTACGGTGGGTGCTGAAGCTTTTCTTCCACTGTAAGGCAGTGGATTTTCACCGTATTGATTTTTATGGCCACCGTAAGCTATGGTAGCCACCGTAGCTTACGGTGGAGGTCAGATGCAAAATATAAGGTTTATGCAATTATTCGTTTTTCTTCGAATTAGGACCCCGTGAACCCATTCCAAGCCCCGTTAAATGTGTATAATCTATCTCAACACTACTAAATGGCTTGGTAAGCTACAGTTAAATATGGAACTCATTTTAAGATCCGAAATGTACCCGAAAGTCACTTAAAAAGCGTTTATGAAGCGTGAGTAAGAACGAGATGTATAAGCGAGTATGTGGGGAAATGAATTAAGTATGTGGGCATGTATGTATAGATTTAATTTCATTCCATTCCAATAACTGAAACTTTTAAGTAAAAGAAATGAATGGGAATGAGTACGTACCACTGTAAGGCAGTGGATTTTCACCGTATTGATTTTTATGGCCACCGTAAGCTATGGTAGCCACCGTAGCTTACGGTGGAGGTCAGATGCAAAATATAAGGTTTATGCAATTATTCGTTTTTCTTCGAATTAGGACCCCGTGAACCCATTCCAAGCCCCGTTAAATGTGTATAATCTATCTCAACACTACTAAATGGCTTGGTAAGCTACAGTTAAATATGGAACTCATTTTAAGATCCGAAATGTACCCGAAAGTCACTTAAAAAGCGTTTATGAAGCGTGAGTAAGAACGAGATGTATAAGCGAGTATGTGGGGAAATGAATTAAGTATGTGGGCATGTATGTATAGATTTAATTTCATTCCATTCCAATAACTGAAACTTTTAAGTAAAAGAAATGAATGGGAATGAGTACGTATATAAATTTAATTGCACATGTCTATTACATGGAGAACGGTTACTAGGACAAGTCAGTAAATCATATAGTTTACGTTTGTATGTAGGTATGTAAGTATGTAGGTGCGTATGTATGTATGTAAGTAAGTAAGTAAGTATGTATATATGTTTATATATATGGATTTAGCATGTTCTGAATAGTCATGTATTAATGATGTTCTTTGAGAATGGAACAGGAATACAGGTATGCAAGTATTGAGCTTTCAACGATTCGATTCTCGGTGTAGAAGATGAACCCAAAGGGATATCCTGTTGGGGTTTATATAAAATTATAGATTGCTAAGTGGTTATATATATTTTATGTCTTTATGCTAATGTTTTAAGATGTCACCATTTACTAACATGTCAGTTGTGGATGATGACCGCAAGTTGCGTGGATGCCATTAACGTTACGTAAGATTATGCGGATGAAGAATCGATATGAGTAGCTTGGATTGTATAAAGGGGTGATTATATAAATAGTATTCATATGTTATTCCTATTACGACCTTGTGTAAAAGTAATGTAACAATCCTTTTTGAATGATGTCTTAAAAGCCTTATAAGTATGATAAATTGATTTAATTAAAGAAATTTTAAGACTCGGATTTCCGCTGCGTTGTTTTCAAGATAAAACGTATATGGGTGTAACAAGTTGGTATCAAAGCCCTGGTTTGGGGGAAATCAAGTATGAGGAGGCAAATACTTGAACTCAAACCTGTGTGCTCTTGTGACAAGGAACCCGTACAATCCAAGACTCGATCAAGATCTAAAGGTAGAAGCGAAGGTAAGTATGTACTTAAGTATGTATTTGGAGAAAAATAACAGTATGTTACGTGTAAGGTAAGCATAATTGCTTGGAGAGGATGATTCGTGAATGCGGTCTAGGACCGGCACCAAGGCATGTAATAAGACGAATCGACCCCAGGTACGTAAAATTTATCATGTGGGTGCACATAATGGTAAAAATCTATCAAGTGACGGAAAATTTTGAATGAAGTATAATAATAGAATGGAATGAAGTTTTGAAAATGTTACACGTGCTGAAACCTAGTTCTTCGGACATAAGGTGATGATTACACGAAGACATGAAACTAGTATGTGGATTGTGTACCTGGCCAGTACACAAGAAACATATGACGTTCGTGAGACCATGATAATTGTTACTGGTATGTCCGTTAGAATTAGGTAGTAGGTGGACGTGAGGGTGAAGAGAAATGTAAGACTTTCAGGGATTTGAAAGTACCAAATACGCATGGAAAGTATGAATGATATGTTAGAATCCGCGAGACGGATTCGAAACATGAAAGGAATGAAAGTATGAATAATATGTTAGAATTCGCGACCCGGATTCAAAACATAGAAAGGAACGAATGATAAGTATAAAAATGTTCGAATGTGTAAGTAAATGCAGACTAGGCAAGTAATTGTTCTTTAAAAAGTCAGATAATATCCAAGTTATGTCTTAATCTTATATATTTATATATGTGAATGTATATATATATACACAAATATGTTTGTATGTATGAACGATTAAAAGGGACGGATGAGTCATGGAAGTCAAATGGTAATCGCCATTTAAACCTTTTACTTAAAGTTTTGTTTTGACAAGTTTTATGCTTATAGGTAAGCGTAATGAATGGGCATGTTTTGCCCCAAATTAGAAAGATATAACCAACACAAGGTATGGATAATGAGTCAGTGAATTTGACCTTCGCCAGGTATGTATGAAAGATTTTGCTCTCGATAATAGCTTATGGCTCGATTAGAGAAGGATAAATACAGACCTAATACAAGAGAGTAACATGTAAGAATGAAAAGAATGAAATCCTTAAGTAAGTATAACATGGCGGTTAGGCGATGAAAATAGCATTGTCGGGATAACCATGTCGCTTGACTAATGAAATGCATATGTATGTATAAGTGCATGAATGAACACGAAAAGGGTAAGTCATAGTTGGTTAATAAAACGTTAATAAGAGCACATTAATAGTTTGACTTCTATAAGTCCAAACAGAGTTGAGATTATTAACTAGAAAACAAATGATAGTAAGATAATATGAAGGGTTCGGTTTATTAAACAAGCAAAAAACCGACGAAAGTTGTAGTAGCAAAGAGAGCATTAGATGAGAGGAGTATTGAATAAGGTTATGCGATAGGCATATTGAACTTTCACTCATAAGAGAGTACTACGTAAGCAATGAAATGTATAATGTAGTATGCCTAGTAAGTTAAGGATTTATGGAAGAATATGGGTGAATTAATACCAAATGAATTGAATAACTGAATGAAAATGATATGATAAGAAACGGTCATATGTGGACCAGTTGTGAATGGGTCAAGCGAACTAATGTTTAAAAATGATTTGGAAAGGGCTAGTATGTAAACAAGTTAATTGATAAACGCCATACTCGAAGAAATTTGAAGGATATGTGCTAACCATTAATGTTACAGATGAGAATGGTGAAATTCTTGGCGTGATAAAAGTAGTAGAGCTGACGAAAGGATGCTCAAGGACAAGAACTTAATACATGAATGCATGAAATAAGTCCTAGTACGGAAGGTACTATGAAGAAGCGGGTTGACCCGGATTACGGATCATTGAATTACGCAATAGAGACGAGGTTAGTAAAAAGTTTAATTCTGGATTGAAAGATAAGAATCTGTAAATCGATTGTACGTATGAATGAACTTATTGTGAAAGAATAAAAAATAGGGTTAGACATAGAGTTGTAAGTAGTACAAGTGGCGATAGAAAGGTAGATTAATAAGTAATCCTCATGGCAAGTACGGATAAGGTGATATAAAATGAATGTTAGTAAAAATTTAGTATGAAAATGACCTAAATTATTATGTGATAGCGAAAGAACCTAGAAAGAATGCTAGTTTCAAATTATAGGTTATGGGATGTGCGACAAACGTCAATTTCTCGCATGTTATGTAAGTTGTCCAATGTAACCTGAATGAATGAATGAACGAAGAATAAAACTAGACGGGTTAAAGAAGATGTGAAAAAGGTTTTGTAACACCCAAAAAACTCGAATTATTAAATTCGTTAGTAGGTTACCTTGTGTAATTAGATGGAGTACGATAACTAAGTTATTAGGCCTAGTTAAAAGTCTAATAAAAAAATAAAAAAATGAAGTTTGTGGCAATTAAGGTGATATGTTAAACTTGAGGGACTTAGGGTGCCAAAATGGAAACTCAAGTTATTAAAACAAAATATCACACACACACAAGGTGTGTGCGCGTGGTGGGATCGTCCAGGAGAAAGAGCAGAGGGGTGTGAACCCTAGCTCTCAAGAACAACAACACGAATTCAGCCCAATCAAAGCCAAAATCGAATGGAAAGCCTTTCATGGATGCAGATTTCTCATAATCTAACCCTAACAAACATATGGTAAGTTGTAATTTTGAGTTTGATGGTTTTTTGTATGAAGTGGCTTAGGATCAATCCATGAAATTTACTGAAATTAAGCATGAATATATGTTAGAATTATCATTTGGAATGTGAATTATATAAGATTAGATATTAATTGAGGTTTGAAGATGAAACCCACTTGGGTTAGTAGAAATGGCGACATGGGTATGTCACCTATGTCCAACCTTTGTTTGATTCTTGATATGATATGTTGCATGTGACCAAATTGTTAGTTATATTGAACATGGTATGAAATTGAATTGTTATTGGTATTTTGGATGATTGAAAACAAGAACTAGGAAGAAAAGAATGAAGGTTACTTGTACATTATGTTTAGAAACTTGTACGCATGCCAAGTGTTCGATGAAATGACTAGGTGAAATAGTATGCAAGAAAGTGGTAATTAGATATGGAATGTGATAAAGAGATGTTTGATAGTAAATTAACATGAGAATTGAGTTTAGATATAGTTCAGTGCTAAGTATGGATTATGGTGCAAGTGTAGAATTATGGAGGTTTCTAGTATGGTGTGTACATGTAAACAAGTGATCATGCGATTAAATGAGTATCTCACCATGAGTGTACCACATGCTGTTGAAATGATTAATGGAAGTCGAATGTGAATTGTAAATTAATATGGTTGTTCTCATGTATAATTTCATATGCTAACAAGAACGTGTGTGTAATGAAACGAAAGTATGTGTGAGTAAATATGTATGCGTGTATGATTATGTGGTTGTAAGTACATTTGCATCATAAGTATGAAATGTATATAGTGTCATATGTATAGCCTAATATGATGTAGCGAATATATGAGGTTAAGTCGGAAGTTTATACATTAAACCGTTGACTTTTGGAAGTCAACTGCACATAAGGGGCATAGCTAGAATTTTGACACAATTATAAGATATTGGAATGTCATATGGTATGTGTTAAATTAATATGCGTTTTATGCGTGAACATGATGGATTGTATGAGTTTAAAAAGATGTGATTTGGGCGTATGCCTCATGTTTGTTAGACTTGACTATGAAAGCTAATTGCGAGTTATGCATTTGACATGATCATTTATATGTAAAATCATGTATACTAACAAGGATGTGATTGCGGTGACACGAAAGCATTAGGGATCATATGGAAACGGACTCAAACAAGAAAGACTAACGGGTCAAGAGGAGACAAGGAATCGAATGGGTGTAACACTAAACGAACCTTTTGAACTTTACATGGTCTATCAACAGCTTGGTTATCCTCTACAATTGTCTTTCCCCGAAGATTGTGCATCATTTCAACCTAAGTAAATTAATTCAGAATAGAACAATTCTAAATTCTTGAAATTTTGTAACTTTCTTCATCAACACAAACTATCTTCTCAACTCAGCTTTGAAGTTTAAGACTCAATCATACATAATAATATCAATATATTGAGACAATAATAAAATGGACAGTATAAAACTAATAAACGATTACATTAGATACAACACTTGAAGAGGCAGAAATGTCACGAACAGGAAAATCTTTAGACTGAAGTTGAGGATCGTTAACATCATCAGCTATTTTTACAGAATGATCTTCAGGTTACAGCAAAATTTTAAAAAACCTTGTTATACTTATTATATAATAATATATATGCGTAGGAAATTATTAATTTATGGCATTTTTAAAATATGACTCATCAACCAGACGCGCAATCTTTGAATCAAATAGCCCATCATCAGCAAACTATATTTATAAGAATGATCATATATAAGAAACCATATTTTAAATCATAATAATAAATAAATATTATATGTGTATATATACATTAAAAATATCCCTAAAACTCGTAAACTGCTTAGAATTACCAACCGAAGCTCCAGCATCCTCATCATCTAAAGCAACTTCCCCGAAATCCAAAACCTGTTTGTGTTTAGCGTGCAATATGGGATTTCAAAAGTTATTAGCATAATATAATAAAAGTTACTTATCACCATCATGTTATCAAACAATGTATTTTATCATCAAAATTTTATACCGCAGCCAATAAATCAAACCCATCATCTCCATAAACTGAATCATCCAAAACAACAACATCAACTTTCTTGAAGAAAACCTCAGTTCTAGTCTCGGGATGGAAAATGGAATGCTCAAACATTTTAGATGCAATCATGGTGAAAACCAACCAAGATTCAATTGCTATCCGAACTTCTTGAATCAATTTTAACCATCCATCAGTAAATACGCATCCATCAATCCATCCTTTCATCATCACATTCTGAAACCTTTCGCCAACATAGATAGTTGCCATCTCATACTCGTAATTTTTACCATAGAATTGTTTCCAAAAATAGATGTTAATTATTATTAAACAACATAAACCAAGTTTACATAAATTTAAAAGTTTAGTCATTATATATGATATAATATAATTATATTTTAATGATTGATTACTCAATAAAAATATTTTTAAAATTTACTTGATTAAACTTTTTATAATCTATATTTTTGTTACATATCTTCTATATCTAATAAATAACTAATTCACAATAACATACGCGTCACAATTGTGAGCACAATTTTCTCTCTATATATATATATATATATATATATATATTCTGTTTATTTCCTGATAAATTATATATTATTAATATACAAAAGCTAGAACTATTTCATACAATAATAAAATATATTAGTTTTAGAGATTAATTTACTATTATTGTATAACAATAAATCTTAATTTATTATAGAAAGTTGAGACAACAATAATAAAACAATTTGACTTGAAGAAAAAATAAAAGTGTTTAGTTGGTCAAACGCATGCATACAAACTACAATTGTGCTCACTGAATTGGAATTTATTAGCTCCTAATCCCTTCCACCTCTTGTGAATTTTCGAAATTTATATATTTATTTTGAACGGTAGATCAACTGGATTTCCAACTTACTCCAAAAGGCCAACATATGCAGTTAAAACCCCTCACCCTAAGTTCGAATCCCTCTCAGAGATGTTCTCCCATATTTACATAATTTTGCACTTAGTAGGAATCGAACCTGAGATCTCCTCAGAAAGAAACCACTTAGTGAAAAACCCCCTGACCAACTGGGCTATACCATATTGGCCGAAATTTATATATGGGTGCTATATCTCAACTTAACGATTTTTTTTAACTACTATAAAGTTTATTCAAGAAAATAAGAATTACTATAACCTTTAGCTTTACAAAATGATTTTATCAAGACAAGAAAATAACAATAAAATTCAACTTAACCTAAAATTTGTAAGAACTATAACATGATCTAATAACAATAAATCTTAGTTAGCTCAAAATAAACAGAAAAAAAAATAAGTATATTTATCTAAATAGATTACTTTTTATGGGTGAGGATAAAATAGGAAGTTTAATTTGGCTAGAAAGTATAGAAAGCAATAGGATTAGGACATGTGGCAAAATTTAAAATAAAGAGGAAGGGTATTTTAGTCAATCTTATCCTTTTCTTCTTCCTTCTTCTTCCCAGTAACATCAAACCCCACCATTTTCAAAACCCACCATCTTCAACCATTTATTCACTTTTTATCTCAATAATCACTACATTATAGTGCGATTTTCGTCACCAATCAATGATTCAAACAACCGATCAACGTGTTCATCAGCTTTTTTGAAGAAAACCCAGTTTAATTTCATAAAAAATCTCGTTTTTTCCGGTGATTTTGAAGATAATCACTCGATCCGTTCGATTCGATCTCTGATAAGTGTTTCAATCATTCAAATTTCGTCAATCGTTGAAGAAACCGACTTTGATCCATGTAAGAAATTTTTTAATTTCATTTTTATTATCTGGGTTTTTGATTTAGTAATTGCGTTTTACGATCTTGGCGGGGGTTCGGGGGCAGCGCCCCTGGTAGCAGGGTCCCAGGGGCGGCAGCCCCAGGCAGGGTCCAAGGGGCAGAGCCCCTGGCTGGTTCAGACAATTAATAAAAGTTAATTTTCTGTAAATTGCCTCTGGAAAACTGCATTCGTAAACTGCATTGGTTCAGACAATTCACAGGACAGACAAAACTATTGTCCTGGTTCAATGCGTTTTAGAGAGAACACTTTCTTTGGTGTTTTTAGGCCATTGAGTTTTAGAACTAAGACATTTTTATGTGTTTTCTGGCCATTACGTTTTAGAAAAACACATTTTTGAAGTGTTTTTAGTCATTGCGTTTTAGGAAAAACACATTTTTAGGTGATTTCAGTCCATTGCGTTTTAGAGAGAACACTTTCTTTTGTTTTTTTTTTTGCCATTGCGTTTTAGAAATGAGACATTTTTAAGTGTTTGCTGGCCATTGCGTTTTATAAATAAGACATGTTTTTGTGTTTTTTGTGCATTGCGTTTTAGGTAAAACACATTTTTATGTGTTTTCAGTCCATTGCATTTTAGAAAACAGACATTTTAAGTGTTTTCTGGCCATTGCGTTTTAGAAATAAGACATTTGTTTGTGTTTTTTGTGCATTGCGTTTTAGGTAAAACACATTTTTATGTGTTTTCAGTCCATTGCGTTTTAGAAAGTACACTTTCTTTTATGTTTTTAGGCTATTGCGTTTTAGAAATAAGACATTTCTTTGTGTTTTCTGGTCATTTCGTTTTACAGATAAGACATTTCTTTATGTTTTTTGTGCATTGCGTTTTACAAAAATGTTATTTTTTAGGTTTTTTTCATTGCGTTTTACACAACTGGGTTTTTTCCATTGCGTTTTACGCAACTGGGTTTTAAATGTTTTTTCCGAAAATATAACAATAGTATACTCGTTTTAAAGATTAAAAAACGCTCGTTTTTGTGGTGCAATTTTTATAAAAAAATAATGTCGTATGAAAGAGTTATTAACGTTTAAAAAATGGGGGGGAATCGGAGGAGGGAGAAACTATTGCTTTGGATTGACTAGAATGCCTCTAAACAAACCCAATCGCCTATTTTCTTCTTTTTAATTTCTCTCATTTAATCTTAGCCCTTGATTAACTAAATGGATGGTCAAGATTGCTTCCTAGCCTTTTTAGCTAAATAAACTTTCTATTATATCCTAACCCTACATTTTATTTCAAATCTGTGTCGATTACATTGCAAGTTGTACCCTTTATAATTATTAATTTTTTATTTCTCAAAAACTTAGGTTAATATTTTACTTGCCATATTGTAGGTCCCTCGGAGGTTGAGGTTTAACCTATTCCTTGTTATGTCTAACACACTAGCGAGTGCGGAATCCAAGCTAGCATGCAAACCGGGATAGAACAAGCACAATGATAAGCACAACACACAATATTCAACGATTAACACCACTTGTATTAATGCGTATGAAAGGTTCGGTTACAAGCACAAGGTTTACAGATGTATTCTATAAACTCTCTCTAACTTTCGTGTGTGTGTGTTCTCTGAACAGAATGCTCTCTATGTTTACGAAAATGAAGCTCTTACTGAAAAGAACACTAGCATGGGTATTTATACCCGAACACTGCATGTCTGGTCGAAGGATAGATAGACTGATCGAAGGATCATCTATCGACCAGAAACTCATCGAAGGATCAACATGTACCACGAAGGATGATATCCTTCGTGGTCTATCCTTCGAAGGTTATCTTTCGAGCTCATCGAAGGATCTAAACTATCCTTCGATGACACATCCTTCGGCCCATACATCTTTCGTCCATTGTCTAACTGTTTGGCCAAGTCAAACCGGAGGATGGTTGACTTGGTCAAACTTACATCAATCTTACATCAAAGACATCGTTTTGTATCAAGACTAAATACAGACAAAGTACAGACACAAGTGCACCAACAAACTCCCCCTTGGCTGTAGCTTTGTCTGGCTGTAGCTTTGTCTCGATCTTTGTGACTTCAAGTCTTTGACGTCTTTTCAAGTCTTCAATGTCGGAGGATCTTTAAAGTCTTCACGTCTTGAAAGCAGAAAGTGTATCAACAAACTCCCCGTTTCATGTAGGAAGTGTGTTGACAAACTCCCCCTTAACATAAGCTCCCCCTTGAGTTATGCTCGTGAAAGTCTTGTTCTTTATGAAGGGAGATCCTTGTGGTGTTGATGATGGTTAGCGGCAACTCGATCATCTTCATCATTTGAGTGCCTTCACGTCGTGTCTTCATTCCAAAGCTTGTCATCGACCATGTTCTCCTTGACTTTAGAATCTGCACATGCAAGAAATCTAAACGCGTAATGAGAACAACTGCTAGGAATATCATAAGTAAGCGACACACCTGTGACCATTTGTTCAAACAAACACCGTCCGACAGTTTAAAGGTTTTAACAAATTTTATCGATTTCAAATTTTAACTTTCAACACTTGCAAATTTCGACCGTTTATGAAGATTTAGTCGTTTCGGTTTTCAATCAGGTTTCAGGTAACGAAGACTCGAGATCCAACATCGTACGATCGAAAATAAGATAGAAATAAAATCTTTTTGGTATTTATTTTTTTTTATTTATTTATTTTTTTTGAATATTTCAAATGTAAAGACTGAAAGCAGTAAATAAATATATACTAAGATGCAGAAACTGAAAGCATTAAATAAATCTTTACAGACATTCTTTTTGCGAGTTTCGAGGGTAAGAGAATCATATCAGTGTACGGTCATGTCAAAACACTCTCATTGTTCAATTAGTTAACATTAAGATAAGCATCCTATAACAATTATCGGTATTGTTGTCCACATAAGCTCAACTTATCTGATGTAATCATGGCGAGGGGATACGTTAAGGTATGATTTATACTTACCGACCGGTGTTCATCCACATCACGACACATTCCCGTATCAAGGTATGCACGAGGGTTCATCTTACCGGTGAGTATACCGATTATCATCTGTTTGACCGTATATGATGTGAGATTCTCACTTATTTTGATTTGAAAACAAGCCCTATGTGATAGAATCACTTATTGATGAGGAACTTGGTTTTCATATGCATGAGGGCACAGGAGCAAGTCCGTGAATAGGTCAGTACTTTCGTACAGCAGAGAGACGAACTTGACACCCGGAAAGAATTTGTGATATTTTATCACTTATTTGTTTGGACATGTGATTGTTGATCACTTATTGAGGTCGTATGCAGTATGTACACGTATGTATGGTATCATGGAAGATCTAGACTTGCGTCCCCGTTATTTTTCGGTAAAAGATACAACCATGATACCCAGATGATAAGCAGCATAAAGACCGAATATCTCAGAACCTCGGCAATCTCTCAAACGAAATTTCGGTACTAAGACCATATGCCAATGAATGGTTCCCACCTGGTCTTCAGTCGATTTAAGTTTATATCACCCTGCACACTTTAAAATGATTGTGAGCCTACCGATACATCTTATATAGAGCTGCTTATCGTTTTTCAGTTTAGGTTTAAAGAGGTTTGGACAGACCACTGATGTACTATCATTTTCTCTTTTGCTCGCCAGGAAACTCATTTTTGTTTTTGTGTTTTTGAAATTTTTCGATGTTTTTGGATTTTCAAATTTTTGGATTCACTCCCCCTAAAATCAATAAACTAAGACAAATTTAAAACACAAAGGTATTTACAAAAATGATTTTCCGATGTTGGTTTTACTCTTGCTTGACCTTAATGCCGTTTACCAATAATAAATAGTCAAATCTTGATTTGTCAAATGCTTTGGTAAAAAGGTCGGCACGTTGGTCATCGGTGTGGACGTAAGCAACATCGATTAGCCTTTTCTCAAAGCAATCACGTATGAAGTGATACTTAATTTCGATGTGCTTAGTCTTTGAGTGCTGCACAGGATTTTTAGTGATCTGTAATGCAGCAGAATTATCAACGTAAATAGGAGTAGTTAGGAATTCAAAACCGTAGTCTCGCATTTGTTGTTGGATCCATAGGACTTGGGAGCAACAACTTGAGGCAGCAATGTATTCAGCTTCGCATGTTGATGTAGCGACGCACGTCTGCTTCTTGCACTGCCATGTGACTAGGCGATTTCCTAAAAACTGACATCCAGCCGTTGTGGATTTGCCGTCGATTTTGCATCCGCCAAAATCAGAATCACTGAATGCGATCAAGTCAAAGTTATTATCCCTAGGGTACCACAGACCGGTGTCAGGGTAACCCTTCAAATAACGAAAAATCCTTTTTACAGCTGCAAGATGTGAGGCCTTCGGGTTGACTTGATATCTGGCTAGCAGGCACGTTGGGTACATTATATCTGGTCTTGATGCTGTGAGGTACATAAGGGATCCGATCATCGCGCGGTAGTATGAGGGGCTAGTAGCTTCACCCTTCAAGTCTGGAGTAATTCCGTGATTTTGCGGCAATGGGGTACCGATGGGCGTTGCATCAGACATCTGGAACCGGCTCAAGATGTCACCAACATATTTAGTCTGATGGATGAATATCCCAGACTCAGTTTGTTGCACTTGTAGGCCCAAAAAGAAAGTCATTTCCCCCATAGCACTCATCTCGAATTTATCCTGCATTACACGCTCGAAATCCCTACACAAAACATCATTAGTAGAACCAAAAATAATATCATCAACGTATACCTGTACCAGTAGAAGATCTCCATCTTGTTCTTTGATGAAAAGAGTACAATCGATAAGACCTCTGCGAAATCCATTCTCCAGCAAATAATTGGATAAGGTTGCGTACCAAGCTCGCGGTGCTTGATGTAGACCATAGAGAGCTTTGTTGAGCAACCAAACCCGATCGGGATGGATAGGATCTTCAAAACCTGGAGACTGTTCGATGTACACCTCTTCTTCCACCACACCATGTAAGAATGCACTTTTCACGTCCATCTGGTATACCTTGAAACCTTTGAATGAGGCATAAGCCAGAAAAATCCGAATTGCTTCTAGACGTGCAACAGGTGCATACACTTCGTTGTAGTCGATCCCTTCAATCTGACGAAAACCTTGAACGACTAGCCTTGCTTTGTTTCGAATAACGACTCCACGGTCATCCCTTTTGCATTTAAACACCCAACGGGTACCAATCTTCTTGTAACCAGCAGGTTTCTCTACGAGTTTCCAGACACCAAGCTTCTGGAATTGTTGCAGTTCTTCCTGCATCGCTTCAACCCAAGAGCTATCTTTCAAAGCATCTTTCCAAGTTCTTGGCTCTTCCTGTGAGACATAACACGCGAAAGACCAATCATTTTGTTGACCAGATTCTCGGATAGTTGCATACAAGCCTGCATTGTTGTTATTTCGCAACATGTTTCTTGTTTGAACGCCACTCTGTACATTTCCAATGATGTTTTGTTGAGGATGGGTATTGTGAATCCTTGTTTCTGGATTATCTTGAACTGGAATATTTGTACCCAGATTGTTGAGATTGAGATCAACAATCAATTCAAGGCCCGAAATTGACGAAGAGGATGATCCAGTAGCTTCAGCTGTTCTAGGGACATCCACTGGAGGTGTACCTTCTGAAGTACCATGTACTGCTGTTGTTGGAGCTTCTTGATCTGCATCTAGAAATTCATCATCCTCTGAAGATTCGTTCAATTCGGTAGCATCATGAAAATCCTCATTGTCGAGAGCATTATTGTTCACCGAAGATGGTTCTTGATTGACAATAATTGGACGAACCAGCGGTGAATCTGTTGCATTGTCACTCTCGAAAAACATCCTTGCCGCAGCATTTTCTTCAACTGCTTCTACATTGATCGAATTGAAAAAGTCATCGTACTCAAACATCCAAGGCTGACCAGGACATTTGACTGGTAAAGTGTGCCTTTGTACTCTGACTTCAGACCATTCCTCGACCCTTTTAGTCTCTAGATTCCAGACTCTTAAGTTCGGGGTGGAATACCCAAGAAAGTATCCTTCAATTTCTCTTGCCCCAAACTTTCCATTAGGATCGATTATTGTGCACGGAGCTCCAAACGGTTCAAGATATGACAAATCTGGTTTCCGTTTGTTAATAAGCTCAAAGCAGGTCTTGTTGTGCCTTTTGACTGTAAGGACTCGGTTCAACGTATAACATGTAGAGGACACAGCTTCAGTCCAGAATGGAATGGGCAACTGCGATTCTACCAACATTGTCCTAGCAGTCTCGATCAATGTGCGGTTTTTACGTTCAGCGACGCCATTTTGTTGAGGAGTATAAGCTGCACTAAATTCGTGAAGAATACCTTTTGAGGTGTAAAACTCCGCCATGGCATGATTTTTAAATTCAGTACCATTGTCGCTACGTATCCGCCTAACCTTCAAATTATAGAGATTCTCAATCTGAATGATCAAGTTTTTGATAATACTGAAGGTTTCACTCTTATGTGCCATGAACGCCACCCAAGAAAATCTTGAATAATCATCAGTAATCACGAGGCAATATTGATCATTCCTAATGCTTTTGTGCTTGACAGGACCGAACAAATCCATGTGCAAACGTTCAAGAGGAACAGCCACCGTGTTGACTTTCTTTGTAGGGTGTCGCTTCTTCGTTTGTTTTCCTTTCTGGCACGAGACACAGACGTCTTGAAGATGGAAGTTTTTAAGAGGAACACCATTCACCAATTCATTTGACACCAAATGATTCATTTTGCGTAAGTGAATGTGACCCATTCGTCTGTGCCAAGAGATTGTGTCTTTTTCTGTGGCTTTGGAAACGAAACAAGTTGCTTGTGCAGACGTTGTGATAGCTTGGCTCATATCAAGGACATACAAATCATTTATCCTTGGAGCCGACAAGAGAATCCATTCTTTTGGAATTTTGAATCCGGGTTTCAGCACATAACATCCATTTGCATCAAAGTGTACTGAGAACTGCTTATCACAAATTTGAGAAACACTAAGAAGATTGTGATCAAGTTGTTGTACGAAGTTGATCTTATCAAAGCTAACAACCCCGTTGGAAATCATTCCTTCACCCGTAATATATCCGCCCTTATCTCCAGCAAAAGCAACATAACCTCCTCTAATAGATTTGACGTCGTAGAGAAGCTTCATGTCGCCTGTCATGTGCCTGGATGCCCCACTATCAACAATCCAATGACTACTGACAGTTCCTCCTGGAACACCCTGCACATGAACTCACATAATTAGTTGGAGATGGGGACCCAAGCCATTGTGGTCTTGGGTCTTCCATTTTCATCAACAACAATAACTTCTATTCTTTGATGATTTGAAAATTGTGATGGTCCCCCTGAATTTGTGGTTATTTTAGGTTTCCATGTCTGTTGAAATTTACCAGTTTGATTGTTTGAAATTTTTGAAAATTTTGAACTTTCTGGTTTAACTGGAACCGATTGTTTTTGAACCACTTCATTTTTAAGTGCCTTTTCAACCACCTTGACTTGTTGGCGTTTCTGTTTCTTTTCCCTTTCTCTTACAAGTCGGGGATCTTGTTTTATAGACACAGATCGCTTTTGGTGATTGCGTTCACGGGGATCATCAACCTTAGCTTTCAACTTATGAAGATACGGACAGTTTCGAATTACGTGTCCAATGGTACCACATTCAAAACATGATCTTCGTTCAACAAACCCCGAAGTATCATGTGATCGTCTTGCCGATGATGATGAACTTTGTGATCCCGAGGTACTAGGTTTCGAACTGTTTGGTTCATTTCTTTTCAACACTGTTGCTTGTTTAACAAAATCTAAGTTAGATTGATTTTCAAACTTTGCAATTTTGTCCGTTCCCCTAGATTTCACAAAGTTCACATTCTTTTTCTTCTTCTGATTCGGCTTCCTTTGACCTTGAGTCGGTGTCTTACCTGTTGGTTTGGCATGATTTTGCTGTTTTTGCACTGTTGGTAATTTCAGATTGCCAAATTGTTTTCTAACTTCAGCCTTTGGGATAGGAGGGCACTGTGTTACTGTAACACGTGATCCTGTCTTTCCCAAAAACTTACTTGTTGAATTTTCAAAGACTTTACTGATTAATGATTGATTAACATTCTTAATAGGAAAATCTTTATCAGAATAAATTTTATTATCACCAACAAGAGTGTACAGCAAATCCACACTCTCCGACTCTTGTGCAGACGTGGACTCGATTGCAACAGTCTTAGCGGGTTTTGCAGGAGGATCACACAGAATATGATTCTCAAGAGGTATGTCCTCTTCGTTTATCACCGCATCAGACTTTGCTGAATCAGTATCATCAGACTCATCATCAGAAGAATCAGCATCCTCAATCACAACTGGAGGATCCTGATTCTGTTCAGCAGTTACAAATGTATCTGCTGACACATCCGAATCTGATGATACTTCTTTCTTGTATCCGAGTCCTGCTGCAAATTCCTCAACGTCCAAAGGAACAGATGGTTCAAAATGAGTTCTATACTCCTCATCAGGCAGTGCATCAAAGTTGTTTCTCACGGGTGGTGGACATTTCTTATAACCTATGCATGTGACATCCTTTTTCTCTTTCTGTACATCAATGATGTGATCCAACACATAGCTAGAGCTCAAATAACTATCTAACTTGAGTCGGATCGCCTCACTTTCGGTTTTAACACAAGCCATTTCCTTTTGCATTACCTCAAGACGAGTTATATAAAGGTTAATGTCAGTTTGTTTTCTGGAAACCATTTTTGTCAACTCTGTTTTATCTTTCTTTAATGTTTCAATCATTGACTTAAATTCCTTTTCATGGTTTTCATAAAACATGTTGGCTTCTGTGCATTTGGAAAGATCAACGGTCAACTTTTGGTTGTGAATGAATGTCACATCATATTTCTCTTGCAAAGCCTCGTGTTTGCTTTGCAATTCACACCACTTATCATTCAAAGAAACATGTTTGTCTTGCAAGTCAAACAAACTAGCTTGTAAAGCATCATGTTTGCCTTGCAACTCAGACATGTTTGCATCCAAATCAGCACATCTAACATGCAATCTATCACAGTTATCACAAATAGCAGCAGTGGGTTCATCGACACATACCTGACTTGATGAACTGTCGACATTAGCCATAAAGGCTGAATGGAGAGAAGACGAAGAATAAGCAGCTTGATCCACCAAGATAGATCTTCTTTCAGTTCCTGCTGCAGCTTCTTCCAAAATCTCATCAATGTCTGCATCGATTGACGCACTTGATGTCTCATCCACCTGATCATTGCCTGAAGTGGAGGTTTCTTCATCTGAACTTCCACTGTAACCGGAGCTGTCTTCATCTTCAGAAGATTCACTACCATTGGTGGAAGATTCTCCACCACTGGCGTGTTTAAGATCCTTGACAACTTCAGCAAAACAAGCCGTTCCATCTGGAGCATCGTTTCCCAACTGAATAGACCAATCACAACCTTCATCTACTTGAACCACAAGTGCCTGGTTGGCATTTGATGGTCCTGCTTGAGTCTGGTTGTTGACAGGTACCAATGTGCGAACATTGTTCCTATTCTGGTTTACTGCATACGACCTCAATAAGTGATCAACAATCACATGTCCAAACAAATAAGTGATAAAATATCACAAATTCTTTCCGGGTGTCAAGTTCGTCTCTCTGCTGTACGAAAGTACTGACCTGTTCACGGACTTGCTCCTGTGCCCTCATGCATATGAAAACCAAGTTCCTCATCAATAAGTGATTCTATCACATAGGGCTTGTTTTCAAATCAAAATAAGTGAGAATCTCACATCATATACGGTCAAACAGATGATAATCGGTATACTCACCGGTAAGATTAACCCTCGTGCATACCTTGATACGGGAATGTGTCGTGATGTGGATGAACACCGGTCGGTAAGTATAAATCATACCTTAACGTATCCCCTCGCCATGATTACATCTGATAAGTTGAGCTTATGTGGACAACAATACCGATAATTGTTATAGGATGCTTATCTTAATGTTAACTAATTGAACAAAGAGAGTGTTTTGACATGACCGTACACTGATATGATTCTCTTACCCTCGAAACTCGCAAAAAGAATGTCTGTAAATATTTATTTAATGCTTTCAGTTTCTGCATCTTAGTATATATTTATTTACTGCTTTCAGTCTTTACATTTGAAATATTCAAAAAAAAATATACCAAAAAGATTTTAAGTGTGTTTTAATATAAACTTTATAAAAGCCAAAAAGATTTTATTTCTATCTTATTTTCGATCGTACGATGTTGGAGCTCGAGTCTTCGTTACCTGAAACCTGATTGAAAACCGAAACGACTAAATCTTCATAAACGGTCGAAATTTGCAAAGTGTTGAAAGTTAAAATTTGAAATTGATAAAATTTGTTAAAACTTTCAAACTGTCGGACGGTGTTTGTTTGAACAAATGGTCACAGGTGTGTCGCTTACTTATGATATTCCTAGCAGTTGTTCTCATTACGCGTTTAGATTTCTTGCATGTGCAGATTCTAAAGGCAAGGAGAACATGGTCGATGACAAGCTTTGGAATGAAGACACGACGTGAAGGCACTCAAATGATGAAGATGATCGAGTTGCCGCTGACCATCATCAACACCACAAGGATCTCACTTCATAAAGAACAAGACTTTCACGAGCATAACTTAAGGGGGAGCTTATGTTAAGGGGGAGTTTGTCAACACACTTCCTACATGAAACGGGGAGTTTGTTGATACACTTTCTGCTTTCAAGACGTGAAGACTTTAAAGATCCTCCGACATTGAAGACTTGAAAAGACGTCAAAGACTTGAAGTCACAAAGGTCGAGACAAAGCTACAACCAGACAAAGCTACAGCCAAGGGGGAGTTTGTTGGTGCACTTGTGTCTGTACTTTGTCTGTATTTAGTCTTGATACAAAACGATGTCTTTGATGTAAGATTGATGTAAGTTTGACCAAGTCAACCATCCTCCGGTTTGACTTGGCCAAACAGTTAGACAATGGACGAAAGATGTATGGGCCGAAGGATGTGTCATCGAAGGATAGTTTAGATCCTTCGATGAGCTCGAAAGATAACCTTCGAAGGATAGACCACGAAGGATATCATCCTTCGTGGTACATGTTGATCCTTCGATGAGTTTCTGGTCGATAGATGATCCTTCGATCAGTCTATCTATCCTTCGACCAGACCTGTTGTGTTCGGGTATAAATACCCATGCTAGTGTTCTTTTCAGTAAGAGCTTCATTTTCGTAAACATAGAGAGCATTCTGTTCAGAGAACACACACACACGAAAGTTAGAGAGAGTTTATAGAATACATCTGTAAACCTTGTGCTTGTAACCGAACCTTTCATACGCATTAATACAAGTGGTGTTAATCGTTGAAAAAATAAATAAATAAATAAATACCAAAAAGATTTTATTTCTATCTTATTTTCGATCGTACGATGTTGGATCTCGAGTCTTCGTTACCTGAAACCTGATTGAAAACCGAAACGACTAAATCTTCATAAACGGTCGAAATTTGCAAGTGTTGAAAGTTAAAATTTGAAATCGATAAAATTTGTTAAAACTTTCAAACTGTCGGACGGTGTTTGTTTGAACAAATGGTCACAGGTGTGTCGCTTACTTATGATATTCCTAGCAGTTGTTCTCATTACGCGTTTAGATTTCTTGCATGTGCAGATTCTAAAGGCAAGGAGAACATGGTCGATGACAAGCTTTGGAATGAAGACACGACGTGAAGGCACTCAAATGATGAAGATGATCGAGTTGCCGCTGACCATCATCAACACCACAAGGATCTCCCTTTTAAAATGACCACGTTCACCACAATTGAAACACTTCACAGCCTGCTTATCAAACCCATACTTGGTGTCTTTCTTGCTCTCCAAGCTGGTTCTGCCAGTTCTTTCCATGAAATCCTTTGCTCGCCTAACAGCACTGGCAAAGGCCCACTTGATGTCCATCATCTCCATCTCCTCTTTATCAATTTGCTGATAGTCTTCTTGTGTCAGATTAATATTACCAATCTGACCTTCCACTAATCCACAGTATGCGCTCACCAAAGTGTTTAGCAGCTCCATATGTTCTTTTGCTACTTCAACACTGACTTTAGAAAATCTTGAGGTGTCGAGCCGTACTGTATTTGGCTTTGATTGTTGACCAACAGATGATGTACTTCCATAACAAGCTTGCTGTTGCTGTTGAGGAGGAAGTGGATTTCCGAATATATCAGTTGCTCTGATAGGTTGTTGGCTTTGCTGTTGTGGCACTGGTTGAGAAACTGGATTAATCGGATTTCCATATATGTCTGTTGTTGGAGGAGGAGTGCCATACAAGCTAGTGCTAGACACAAATGCTGTTTGAATTGGAGCGTGTGAAGAAGGTTTTGTAGAAGTGCTAGAAGCTCCATAATACATTTCAGGATTTTGTGGCATAGGAACTCTTTTAGCCTTGAGAGTTTCTTCCTGATTCTTGTTTTCCAGGAGTTGAGCAAAGTCACCGAAGTTTGTTGTATCCAAAGTGCCATTGTACTTCAGGATTTCTAAGAAATTATTCCATTGAGGTGGCAGTGCATCTGCAAATTTCTTCACTATCTCTGCTGAAGTTGTTACAACCCCAATATTTACCAATTCAGTCAGCAAATGAGTATATCGACTTGTCAAATCTCCTAAAGATTCATTCTGCATACAAGTAAAACCATCAAACTCTTTCTTTAGCAGGTCTTTTCTTAATTGACGTGTCGCTTCATTTCCTACGCCCCTTGTTTTCAAAGCGTCCCACAACCTCTTCGTTGTCTTGTGACTGACAAATTGATGATAAATATCTTTGCTTAACGCCTGAGTAAGAATGGCATATGCCTTCTTTTCCAAATCATAGACCTTCTTCTGATCTTCTGTAAGATCGGCAAACGTAGCAGCAGATGAAGCGGCAACCTCTATTGTTTGATCAAAATCTGTGTTGAAACGCAACCACAATTCTGTATTTTGACCAAGGACGTATGTATGAAATCTACCAAACCATCCCGGATATTCACTTAAATGCATCAACTTTGGAGGCCTATTCAAACTTCCCGTTTCACTTTCGCTTAGCAAAATGCTTTGAACACTTGGAGCTTGATTTGATACGAATGCCCATTGACCGGTAGTTGTAGCATTAGCTTGCGAACCCGAATCCGGAGCCGGAGTACCAAAATACATCTCTGCATTTACCAGAACACCCCACATTGAATTCATTTTTGATCAAGAAAAAAATCGTTACACCAGCCGAAGGATCTGAGATCGAAAGACCAGGAAAAACACAAACTTGTTAACCAAAAACAGACTAAGGATCGAAAGATCAAAGCTTGTTCGAAGGATCAACAGTGTTCGAAAGATCAACAGTGTTCGAAAGATCACTGTTGAGTTTCGAACAAAGGTTTTCGAAAGACTCCCCTATCGAAGGATCCTGGTCTTTCGAAAAAGAACTGTAGATCGAAAGATGTATGCTTCGAAATGATTCCTTGGTTCGAAGGATGATGATCTATCGAACCTCCACTAATCGAAAGATGGACTTTCGACTTCGAAGGATATCCTTCGATCGGTTCTGACACAGTTGACAAAGGATGACAGGCTGGTGATAAAGTTGATGGGTTGGTGAAATCTTTCGGCAGAGGTATGGTCAGACCATGATTTTCTGCCAAAATCAGATTTGAAACATAAAATATAATAAACTTATCCAGAAAACCGGTCACCGGAGAAGCCGGAATTTTGGCCGGAAATTACCAAACACCTCAAAAACAAGTTTTCAAGTTACCCAACCCGTCTTTTAGCACACCCGGTAAGTTTAGAACCGTTTTAACGTCAAGAAAAGCGAGAAAATCAGTAAACACGGCTGCTAAAACAATGAGTTTTATCCAAACACTCCAAAGTCTTGTAAAAACCCGGTTTTTAACAAGGAAAAGAGCCACGGCTCTGATACCACTTGTAGGTCCCTCGGAGGTTGAGGTTTAACCTATTCCTTGTTATGTCTAACACACTAGCGAGTGCGGAATCCAAGCTAGCATGCAAACCGGGATAGAACAAGCACAATGATAAGCACAACACACAATATTCAACGATTAACACCACTTGTATTAATGCGTATGAAAGGTTCGGTTACAAGCACAAGGTTTACAGATGTATTCTATAAACTCTCTCTAACTTTCGTGTGTGTGTGTTCTCTGAACAGAATGCTCTCTATGTTTACGAAAATGAAGCTCTTACTGAAAAGAACACTAGCATGGGTATTTATACCCGAACACTGCATGTCTGGTCGAAGGATAGATAGACTGATCGAAGGATCATCTATCGACCAGAAACTCATCGAAGGATCAACATGTACCACGAAGGATGATATCCTTCGTGGTCTATCCTTCGAAGGTTATCTTTCGGGCTCATCGAAGGATCTAAACTATCCTTCGATGACACATCCTTCGGCCCATACATCTTTCGTCCATTGTCTAACTGTTTGGCCAAGTCAAACCGGAGGATGGTTGACTTGGTCAAACTTACATCAATCTTACATCAAAGACATCGTTTTGTATCAAGACTAAATACAGACAAAGTACAGACACAAGTGCACCAACACATATAAAGTTAATATTTCCTATGATCTTTCTTTATTTAAAGTACTATCGAATTATTCGTCCACTTTTTAACCTGTGACAATTAGGTATTGAGTCAAAAATTAGGTTTTTTTTTTTTTTTTTTTTTGAAAGATGACTTTTATTCAGAGAGCCGTCGGACGAAAAACAACCCAGCAGCTACAAACGCAAAAAGCGAAGGCACCCCTTACAAACCACACATATACAGAGGGCTATTACACCACTCAACTCAGGAAACATTAGAGAATCTCGACCTATACTTAAACCATAAAAAACCAAACGATTTTATCGCCGTAACAATGTCATCAACTTTGCAGACCTTGTTCTCCACTCTCTTAGCATTCCTTGACCTCCACAACGTCCAGCAAGTTATAAATAACCAGAGCTTGCACCACTTTAGCCTCTTGTTTATTGAACCTAGAGGTCACATGGACTTCCAGCAGATCCTAAAAGAGTAAAAAATAGTATTTATTGTTCACAATTCCGCCAAGTTTAAAATTTATTGCCGCTATATATTTAGTTGACATGTTTCTCATATGCTTTGTTCTACACACATACGACCAAAAGCTTTATTATTTCTGTTGATGAAGACCATTCAAAGTTCGCTGAGTGTTTTAAAGGCTGTGTGTTTAATATTTAATTTGATTTATTCTCTTTATTAAAAAAGAAAGAAAATAAAAGGAAAACTTCACTACGTTGTTCAAGATATATGAATTGTACTGTATAATTATATTTAACATTCCCCTTGGAATTTACAACTCCAATCATGAGATTTTGTAATTTACCAAACATGGTTGATGAAAACAAAATCGACATAGCAAATATACTTTGTTTTTTAGCTTACTATAGAAAAAGGGTTTGTGCTATAATCAAGAAAAGAAAGGAAAAAGAAAAAGGAAAAGAGAGTGTGAGAGAGACTATACATGAAGAGGGAGAGAATCTTGCTCAACATTTCACATTTCTCCACACTTCTCGACGCTTTTAACCCAAGTAGTCGAAATATATGCAAAGCACATCTTGTCATAAACCTTACAAACTTCAAGCAACCCGACAACTAGGGATGATCTTTATGTTTTGATATTGTTGTAGGATTCGAACTTGAAAACTTATGATCAATATAATGAGCACATAGCTAAGCTAGGCGAACTCAACAAATGGTCACCAATGGAACATGAAAACAACCCAACTTGAAGCTTTCAATTTGCTAGAAGCTACAAGACTTATGTGCTACTCACGAAAAGTCTCAATATATGGAGTTTCGACATAAATAATCTCGCGAAAAGTCCATTAATCTATAATCTAATTAACGTTCCTGATTCCATTCATGCGATCTTTATATATTTCATGATTTTTCAGTTATCATTTTTATTTATTAAAGATAAATCATGTTAAATCTGAATGTGTATATATAAATCCTCCTATCCTCAAGGCATTAATATCTCTTTGTTGTTTCAAATTCTTTGCTGAATTTCAAGAATTTGGCTGAATCTATTAGAAAAAGAAATGGCTATTGTAGAAGCTCCTTTTTTTAAGTTTGAAACTATTCAACATTATTATTGTTTTCTTTTTAAATCGTGGGTTAATGTAATTATGATTTTTCTATTCTAATTAAAAAGTAGTGAATGTTTTCGTAAGGAGGTTCTAAGTTCTAGCCCCACTTAATTAGAGACTTCCACAAAACAAGATGGAAGTGTAGTTATGTAAAAGATCGATCCCACCATGCACCCCACTATATATCATGGTGAACATTCTACAAACAAGTTAACATGAATATGCATATACAAACAAATACATCACAATCACACATTTTTCTCTTTCTATGTATTTCGCCCTAGCTATTTCATCCATGCATGCACATACAGATACACCTTATGTATCTACATGCATGAAAAGGGGTCATACTTCTCTTTTTTACCCAAGCACTAAGATGCAGTACGTCACAATGTCTCTGAGAAAGCTTCATGGCTAAGAAACTTCCACCACTCACTCCCAAGAACCCTAATTATTATAATTTACACAAAAAGAGAGATGCAAAAGTTAAATTCTTATTAAAATTAAAAGGAAATCAAGAATAATATTAAGCAAATCAAAAGCCTACTTCTACTCCTCTTCATCATCTTCTCCTTTATCTCCTTCCTCCCCTCTCTCTCATCTCTATCTCTCTCTCTCTCTACAATTTTCTTGCTTTGATTCCATGTATCCAAAGAACCCTTGAAACTTTCTAAAAGAGAAAAAAAGAGATCAAAGTTAAACCATGGTTTTCTCATCTGTTGCACCCTTTCTTGATCACCACAATTGGCATCAACAGGTAAGATCTTTATTAATCTTCTCCCCTTTGATAAGATTTCTTTTTCTTTTCTTATCTTCTTAATCTTTCATCCAATCAAAATTAAAAGGAAAAAGCATATATGTAAAGAAGATTACCTATCTTCTTTAAAACTCATCTTTCTTGAATATACTATACCATGTTAGTATAAGTATACCTTCTAATAAAATCTTTGTGTTATTGTGTTTTTTATTGAAGTTGCAACAATCAAACCCTCAACAAGGAAATGATAGTGGAAGCGAAAACCCTAATTTCCAGTCACCACTGGTGCCTCCACAACGCGGTGGAGAAGGCTCGATCCGCCCAGGATCGATGGTGGATCGAGCCAGACTGGCAAAGCTACCCATGCCTGAGCCAGGATTAAATTGTCCACGTTGTGATTCAACCAACACCAAGTTTTGCTACTTCAACAACTACAGCCTCACACAGCCTAGACACTTTTGCAAGACGTGTAGGCGTTATTGGACACGTGGTGGTGCGCTAAGGAATGTTCCGGTTGGGGGAGGTTGTAGGAGGAACAAAAGAAGTAGCAAACATAGCAGATCAAAATCTCCAAGCCAAAAGGGGACTAAATCCTTAAATGGAAGTCCATCAAGGTGTAGCACTGAAAACATAGCAACAAGTACTCAAATCCCACACCCTCCATCTCTTCAAATGCCCTTCATGAGCTCTTATGGAGGTGTTGCTAGCAATATCATATCAAGTCTTGGTGGATTTCATACTCAAAGTGAAATTGGTAATTTCCAGTTAGGAACTGGAGGCTCAAATGCCACTAACTTGAATAATATTTTATCAATTGGAAGTGGTGAGACTTGGAGATTGCCATTCTTAGCAGGATTTGAAGTACCTAACAATACCAATTTTCTCTACCAAAGTGAAGTTGCAGTTGAAGCACCGGCATCTTCGATGCTAGAGAACTCTCGGGTAAATCCTCCTGTGAAAGTCGAAGAAAACCGAGACCTGAATTTATCAAAACAAATTCTGAATATCCCTGAGAACACCAATCAACAACCATGGCAAGTGGGAAATAATTGGGCTGAGTTTTCTGGTGTCAATGCTTCTTCTACTCCTACAACAAATTTCATATAAGTAATCTTGCACTTTGGGGAACTTCATTGAATTGATCAAATTTGAAGCACTCAGCTGAGTTGACTCACTCTCCAAACCCTAGACTGGTAGTAAGAATGTAATATGGTCTCTCTCAAGATTGGTTATTGCAGAAGAAACAACGGTAGGATTACTATATGGTAATCAAATGTAATGTGATGGTAATTAGTAGTATAATTAAGGAGTTTTTAATTCAGCTAGTGTCTTTAAGAATTCAATTACCAGTACTTTATTAAATTGTGTGCAAAGTGTGTGCTAGTTTGTGTTGATTATGTTATATATGATGAGATTGTAATATGCTGAATCTTTCTTTATGGAAATCAATTTGCAACCCTAGAACTTGTTTCTTATTTTCCCTATTAGCTCATATATAGCTAAAACCAGTGGCGGAGTCGGAAACTTTTTTTTATGGTGTCATTTTTTATAGACATCCCGGTTTATAGTAACCGACTCTTAGAGTCGAACTTTTTGGATCGGTTCGGATCTAGTCGAGTCGAATCACATAATAAAAGCAAATATCACAGTAAAAGTACAATGTCAATGAATAAAAACACATAATAAAATTACAGAGTCATTTGAAATATATAAAAAAATTTAATTTAATAGTTGCTCTGTACGCATTTTCATGTTTTGAAATCGATTTATAATGTTTTCCAACTAGTATTCGAGCATGCGCTTCACGGCAGGTCGTAGGAGGTTGATGGTGAAGATTGGAGCCCACGCTTCGCGGCGAGGTCGTAGAGGTTGATGGCGAGGATGTATATATTTCATGACGGTAAAATTAAGCAATCAACACAGTTAAGTAAATAATTTAGAGTTAAAAGTTCCATTTAACTATAATAAGGTAAATAAAAAATGATAATATTTGTTAACTTGTATATTTTATATCGAAGGGTTAAAAAATAACAAGATTAAATAACCATGTCTAGAGTTAAAGGTAGGGGTGTAAACAAGAGCAGAGGCTCGAGAGCTACTCGTTATCGGCTCGGTTAAAAGCTCGAACGACCCGACCTTTAACGAGCCCGAGCCCGATCTCGAGCCTGAAATAGAGCTCGTTTAGTTATCGAGCCCGAGCTCGAGCCTGAAATACAAAGCTCGTTTAGGCTCTAGAGTTAAAAGTAGGGGTGTAAACAAGCCCAGAGGCTCGAGAGCTACTCGTTATTGGCTCGGTTAAAAGCTCGAACGAGCCGAGCTTTAACGAGCCCGAGCCCGATCTCGAGCCTGAAATAGAGCTCGCTTAGTTATCGAGCCCGAGCCTGAAATACAAAGCTCGTTTAGGCTCGCGAGCCTAACCGAGCCCGAACAAAAATTTATTTAGCTTGTATACTCATAATATAATAATAGTGATGATAACATTGGCGAGCCGAGCTCGAGCCGAGCTTTGTCTCGTTTAAGCGATATTGAAGCGAGTTCGAGTCGAGTTTTTAGCTCGTCTGAGGTTGTTCTCAAAATAGCTCGAATCGAGTCGAGCCGAGCTCGAGCTTTGGGTTTTACTCGCGAGCCGAGTTCGATCTCAAATAAGTAGGCTCGAACAGAGCCGAGCTCGAGGTCGAGCTTCATAAAAACATGACGAGCCGAGCTCGGGCTCGGCCCGGCTCGTTTACACCCCTAGTTAAAAGTTAGCTTTAATTATAATAAGTAAAACAAAAAAGAACTAAACTTATAAAAAGGATAAAAGAACATATATTTGTTAAAAAAAGAAAAAAAAATAAGTTTATTAACTTTATTAAACTTTAAGGACCGTATGATAACCCTATTAAAGTTTGGGGGTTGAAACATAAATCGATTATAAAAAATATAATTATTATTAAACTTACCTATGGTAAAACTATTAAAGTTCAAGGGTATATGTAAATCGTCTATCAAAAAATTATTATAGTTTAGAGGTTGTGTGATAACTTTATTAATGTTCAGGGTTAGAAACGTAAATTAATTATAAAGACAATAATATTATAGGGGAAGGTTCATTTGAGAATAAAATTTTATTGAGAAGAAAAAGAATAAAATGGTATAATTGTAAAACATTAAATAATTTTTTTTTCTCATCTCATTTATTATTCATTAAGACTATGATCCTCCACACTAAATATTTTTGCCTACACACATCAAAAGTTATCCTACACATTTCGAAATTTATCTTACACACGTTGAAATTTATCCTACACAACTCGTAATTTATCCTACACGCCTCGTATTTATCCTACACTTTAAATAAATTTTTATTTTTATTTTTTGTGAAAAATATATATCTTAAAAATAAGTTACAAATTTAATATAGTTAGTTATTAAAGATGAAACTACCAATTAATGATGTATGTAAGTTTACTAATATACTCTTATAGTTACATTAAGTACAAATATTAAATGAAGTCTAATGAAGCATTCCTATTGGTTGAAATTTTTTCTTTTTTCTTCTTACAAAGAATTTCTTCTCATTTGAACCCTCCACTAATATTATAGCCTTATAATTATGAATTAAACTATTAAATGATCAAACATAGATTTATTAATGTTCACGTTTTGAATGGTTACAGTGTAGAATGACAACTTGCCAAAAAAAGAAAAAAAAACCTCTTTTTCACTATAACAAACATGATTATCAAACATTTGGTACTGGTTAGCTTAAACAATTGAAACAAAACCAATTAGACATGTGCCTATAATGCTTACTAGATTAGAAAAAAAAATTAAGCGTAGACCTCTAATGATTTAAAGTATACTAATTAAATTCAAGCAACTGGGCTTAATTTTTGAACTATAAATTTGTTTATTATCTAATTCTTGTAGAAGAAAACAAAACAATGGTGTTGTTTGTAAAAAGACAATGGTGTCACTCGTAAAAAAACAATGGTGTCACCCGAATTTTTCCTATTATACGTTGTATTTGTTACACAAAATTCATTGGTGTCAGGCGACACCGTTGTTCAAAGTGTGACTCCGCCACTGGCTAATACAAAAGAGTCTTCTTATTATCTTATAACTTGTCTTGACTCTTGATCTCACTTAGCATATCTCTCATATGAAATTATTAATTTCCCAACTTAATTGTAAACTATATATAAGAATAAAATCATTGTGGGTCTTGTTTAGATGATATCAGTGGTATGAATGCAGGGGAAGGTTCATTTGAGAAGAAAATTAACTTGAGAAGAAAAAGAACAAAGGGTATAATTGTAAAACATTAAATAGTTTTTTTTCTCATCTCATTTATCTCATTTATGATTGTTTTTTTTTACTAATTAATTAGTCATAAATTATCATCCTCCACACTAAATTTTTTGCCTACACGCATCAAAATTTATCCTGCACGTTTTGAAATTTATCCTACACATATTAAATTTATCCTACACACCTCGTAATTCATCATACACATCTCGTAATTCATCGTTCACTTTAAATTAATTTTTTTTTTGCTCTTTGAAAAAATATATTTTTTGAAAATAAGTTACAAATTTAATGTAGTTAGTTATTAAAAAGAAAGACTAACAATTAATAATCTATTTAAGTTTACCAATATACCCTTACACTAATATTAAATGCAAAAATTAAATGAAGTAAAATGAAGGGTTCTTATTGGTTGAAGTTTATTCTTTTTTATTCTTACAAAAAATTTCTTCTCATTTGAACCCTCCACTATGAATGCATTCTATGAAATGCGGTACTGAAACACATAGCAACAATCAAACTTCAATTATCACCTTAACAAATTTATTTCCTTTTTTTTCATCTTTGGATCATATAGCCACCGTGCTTCTTCAGTAAAACAAACCATCAGGAAAACGAGGGGACGCCTGGGGGTGGGCGGGGAGGACCACCAGTCAGGACCGGATATTTTGAAGGGCTCGTTTTTTTTATTTTAAATACCCGATATGTGTAGGTAAATTTTTTTAATAGGGTATACCCATACAAACACCAACATAGGCCCACTTACAAACTATTCTTATGGTTTAGATTAGTTATTAACCTATTGACATTCGTTTTACACGTTTAGTGAGTCTGATACCCAATTTCGTTAAGGCCTAAGGGCACGTTTTTTCAAGCTCGAACAAGGTACACAAATTCTCAGGGTCGGCCTCGAGGAAAACCCCTAAAACTAACAAGAATCGTGTAATCTGACAAAGTGCATTCAATATAATGCTGTATACAAATATAAATGTATCTAAAATTGTTACTTAAAGACATGCATGGTCTTCTTTTAAAGTTTCTTAACAACAAATGTTTATTTTTAACAAAAGAGAAGAGTGAAAATTAAAGTAAATAATCAATCTTTTTTCATTAATTACAGCATGAGGTAATGCAAGTTTTCTAGCTCTCAAAATAAGCTTTTGGTAAATCCAATACACATATACTTCTTTAATATGACACAAAGATAAAAATAAATATAAGTGAAATTTGATCCAATGTAGCTAGAACTTTCTTTCACCAACACTGTAAGAAAGAAAGACATGCAACCTTCAGCGCACTTTCATGAGTTCATGTTCTTCCTGACAGCAATATTCTTCGTCAGTCATAAGTTTGCTGCAAAAGATTGCAGGCCCCAGCTCTCCTTTATAACAAAAAGGAAACGTACAAAGTGGCTCATGATTTATGATATTTACATAGACATCTTGTATTAATATAACAATATATAGTTACATATAAATATGAGTTGTATGTGATAAGAAAAATTCGGAAGACAGATGCAACGGAGGCCATTTTTTACGTGCTTGTAAGAAAAACACTTTTAAAAAATGCCAATAATTGCCACTCAAAAACATGCAAATCTTCCAATCCTAGGTTAATTATCTTTGTGTTTTATGTTGTAGAGATAATGAGGACCCAGAAGTTGTTGTGGGAATTATGGAGTCAAAAAGAACACATATGATTCATAACTCTTCACTCTATGTGTGGAAAGGTATAGTTTGAGAGAAAATGATGCAAGGTGATGATAAAAAGTGAAGGGTAAATATTATTTAATTTGATGAAAACAGATAGGAAAAGGATTAAAGAGGAGATGGGAGAGTGATTTTCGCAGTCTAAAAAGGAAGGAATCTGAGCAAGGATAGAGATTTTATTGCTTTATAAAAAGAGCCAACATAATCACCCTCTCCCAATAAAGTGTTACCCAACCCAAAAAAATATAGTCCCAAATCTAGTCATTTCAAGCTGTGTGTAGGTCCGTCTGAAGCATAACTAAATTTGCAGAACGTCTTTTGGGCCTTTAGTTCATATTCCCTCATTATAACAAGCTTACTGGAAGTATTATTATTAAATAAATAGTATAAATGCATATGCTCTATATGGTTTAAAGATATTGGTGATTATCAATTTATCATTCATAGAAACGGTGTGATTTTTAGTCCTTGTAAATGTAGGTAGGTTAGAAAATTTAGATTGTATAAATTATTAGACAGAATAATTCCACAGGATCAAGCAACAAACATTTGTGGAACAAATGGATATGACAAAGATCAAACAACTATTAATGCAACGGTGGTTTGATAAAAAAAAGTTTATATAAACAACAGATGGTTTGATTCGTACGTTCCTTGGAGATCGATCATCAATATATACATGGGACGGTTTGATATAGAACGACACAACGGTACTTGAGTTGTCACAACCATCATCATCATCATACTCAGTAAATCTCACCAATAGCAATGCTAAGGTAGGTTCTGAGGAGGATAAGATGTAGACAGCCTTACCTCTACCCCGTAAGAATAGAGAGGTTGCTTCCAGTGAAACCCCCGGCTCGATAGTAGTTTTACATCAAGCTTTGGACATGAGGTACATAACACTCAACAATTGAGACAACTGCCGATTAGTGCATGTACCCCCTTGTCTTTCGGCTATCAACGCCACCACATGATGCATGATTAACCATCCCTCGCTTTTAACGTTATTTTTAGGAAATTAGTAAAATAACGTTAAAATTAGTGCACTTTCACTTTTGCCAACCGGACGCCCACACATAAGTTTGACTCATAAGTTTTAGATAAATACAAACAAATCCATATAAAATAACATAATGTTTTCTAAAATTCCACCCTAAACAATAATTGTTTAGTAGAGACCTTCATCATCAAGCCTTGAGTGTTCGGCTCGCCACAAAAGTTTCTTCTATGTTGGTGTCTTCGGCTTGAGTTCCATCTATACGTACCAAGCTTTTGTTTTGTCCAATGTGAATCTCCCTCCCCTTTGTGTGAACATAGTACCATTCGATGATTTCCAAATAGCGAATATAGACCAACCTTCAATGGGTGAATATGGCCAAGTCTGCCATCATAAAGAGCTCAAATAAATCAACAAGTAGACCATTTGAATACACGAAGGCATACTCCATTTAGGTGTTACTTTTGCAAAGTGTTTGAGAAACCAATTCACTAAAAATTAAGGAAATTCTTGGCTGAATTATCCTTGTGTGAGGAAACCACTTCATGTACTTGAAGCAGATTAATCGAGGAATGTGATACAATCATCAAGTGTAGACACAAAGGCTGGATAAACAATCTTATCTTGTTCAACTTGTGGGGTGTTTTGGAGAGTTCTAATGTTTCAAAGTATTTCCTTAGATAGTCTTCCTCAAATTTTGATTCACTTAAAACATCCTTGCTTTCATAAATGTTGGAAGATTCATGAACATCATTCAAACTTGTTTCCATATCAAACATTATTCTTATGAAACATATATCACCATCATGTGAGATTTTGAAACCTCGTACCAACTGATGCAAACTTAAATAGGCTGGAGATATTTGGACACCCACTGCGCCTATTTGGGCACTTTTGTGCCCTAGACGCCTCGTATAGGGCTATACGAGGCGTCTAAGCACTGAATTCAAGGGGGTCTCAGAGGGTGTCAGGCGCAAAGTTTAAGGAACCCTATACGAAGGGTATAGACCTATACGAGGCGTCTAATGTTGGTTTTTTTTTTGGCTGAAATGAGGGGTGTTTTGGTGTGGTTTTTTGGATAGTTTTTGAAGATGTGTTTTTTGGTTGAAAATTTTTTTGTTTTTAAAAAAAGTTTTGTTTTTTTTTGTTTTTTACACTATAAAAAAGTTTTTATTTTTTAAAAATCAACTATTTTAAAAATCGTCTCTTTAAATATATTATATCGATTAAATATTGTTTCCGATTAAATCGGCTCTTTAATGTTTTTAACATTTTACTTTTTTATTCTTCCCATTAAAATTTTATCTCGTTCAAATATTGTTTCCGTATTATATTCAAAACATATTTTGTTTCCGTATTATCTCAATTTAAGACAACAATCATTAGGTAACCGAATAACTGAAAACAAACATAAATATAACATATATAAGATAACTTTGTACATCCATAACAAAAATATATAAGATAACTTTGTACATCCATAATAAAAATAAAAACAACAACATGTCTATGCATCCAAATCCGAATCCGAATCTGGATGTGGCTGCTGCGGCTGCTGCTGCTGATGTGGTGCCCGGGCCGGTGGAAGCGGTATCGGGGGCACCCCCTCTCTCTCTCGTTTATCCTGTTCGCACTGTACCAGCCAACCTACCAAATCGTTGAGCCTGTCAAGCTCGGCTCGTACATCCGGATGTAACGCATCTCCTGGGGCACGACCCGGCAGGTGGCGGTGGCTGTGGCACCGCTGCACCGTCCACATCCTCCGGAGGCTCCTCCACAGGCACTACATCAGCAGGATCTACAGGAGGATAAACGGGCTCGAAATGCTCTGGTAGTGCCTCCTCTGTCCATATGCCCCCGGTCTCGCGGTTTTTAAACCGCGGGCCAACTGCAAACCTCCTGATTACCTTCATCCCCACAGCGACTGCATGCCCATCCGCGTCGGCATGACTGGCGGCGTCCGTAGATGTGGGTCCTCGTGCAGCACGAGGCCAAATGAACGGGCAATGACAGTCACGTACGCCCCGCCATACAAAAATCCGCGCTCCTGCCGGTGATGGGCGGAGGCGTAGTACTGGGCTAGACCGTGTGCTAGCGCGCACGGCCTCCTATACAACAAACAATAAAGGAAAAAAAGATCTGTGGTCGTACACCACTCACGGGTGTACCCGCGCGCTGAGATAGAAGTAGCGAGCAAATGGTGCAGATACCTGCAGATAGTGTTAGTGTTAGCGAAATACAGAAACATAGATTAATAAACAATGCACATAATCACAATAATTGCCGTAATAAACGTACGTACCTGTACAGTGGGTCCGCAATAAACGACACCCTCCCCTTCGACTTATCGTGCTCCCAATGATCTGGCCCCGCAATCACCTGCCAAAACCCTAGAAGAATGGGTTTTTCAACCACCACTAGCCCCGCTGTGTAAACCTCAGTCTCGATCTCCCCCTGCATGTATAAACCAGAACGCACCGCAAAGTCTGCTAGCGTCATCGTACGCAAAACGCCAGCGAGCCTGAAAGAAATCTCAGGCGGAGGGGGAGCACCTGGGTACGGCGGCGGCACTGGGACCCCAGGAGGGTGAAATGTGAATGACGAAAGGAACTCGACCAGCAACTCCCTGTAGGTCGGCGTGTGCGCCAAATCGAAAAGACGATGTCACGGCGAATCGAGAGGTACAAACCGACGCACTCTATCCTTCTCAGCAAGCTGGTCCATCGCATCCCAGTCGATCGATGCATGCGATCCAATGTACATCCTCCGAAGCTTCTGGCAATGGCGGGCGGCATCGGTGCCCGCGGGAAACTCTAGATACGGACAACCCTGCAGCGTATCCAGAGGCGGTCGCCGTCTCCGTCGTGGACCCTCCTGAACCGGCTGACCCTGCTGAACCGGCTGAATCTGCTGAGCCGGCTCACCCCCCTCAATCTCTATCTCAATATCATCGCCCTCCATAATCAATCTGCAAATAATAAATAATAATAATAATAAACAATAATAATAAATAATAAATAAAAATAATAATAAAAACAATAATAATAATAATAATAAATACTAATAATAATAAATAATAATAATAACAATAATAATACTAATAATAATACTAAATACTAATAATAATAATAATAATAAATACTAATAATAATAATAAATAATAATAATAACAATAATAATACTAATAATAATACTAAATACTAATAATAATAATAAATAATAAATAATAATAATAATAAATAAAAATAAAAATAATAATAATAAATAACAATAACAATAATAATAAATAATAATAATAATAAATAATAAATAATAATAATAATAAATAAAAATAATAATAATAAATAACAATAACAATAATAATAAATAATAATAATAATAAATAATAATAATAATAATAATAATAACATTAACAATAATAATAACAACATTAATAATAACAATAATAATAAAACTAATAATAATAATTAATAAAAAAAAAAAAAACACAGAGCCTCGTATAGCCCTCGTATAGGGGCTATACTCGGCGTCCTGTTCTTCCACATTCATCTTCAACCTCAAAACTCAAACCCCCAAACCCCACAAAAATCAAATTTCAGGGCAAACCTATGGTCTAAAGGCAAAAACGTGGCAAAAATACTAAACTACGGGGCGAAATACATACCGGTGATGCTTCAAATCTTCGAAAATCCGGTCGAAATACGTATCCGAGGCGTATAGAGGTGTATTCTCCGTATGTGTGTTTGTTTTTTGTTTGGGGGTTATAAGCAGCCTCGTCTAGACCCCCCCTGCCTTATACGAGGCATAGACGCCTCGTATATCGCTATACGAGTCGTCCTACCTTTTTCCAAAATTACCATTTTGCCCCTGTTAAGCCCCCAGTATAGGCATTATTCAGGGGCAAAATAGTAATTAACCAATACAAAAAGATATTTCTGTAATGGTTAATTACCATTTTGCCCCTGACTAAAGACTATACTGAGGGTTTTACAGGGGCAAAATGGTAATTTAATAAACCTTTTTTATCATTAAAAAATAAAACCTGTTAAAAGTTGCCGCCTCGATAGACGACACGTATAGCTCTATACGCGTCGTCTGGTATTTCAAAATTACCTTTAAGCCCCTGTTAAAGGCCTATACTGGGGACTTTCAGGGGCAAAATGGTAATTAACATAAAATATTTTCAAAATTCAAATTTAAAAAAAAAAGAATTGGTGTCGACACTGTTGACGACTCGTATAGTTCTATACGAGGCGTCCTAATTCAAAAAATTCAAATTTTGATTTTCAAATATTCAAAATTCAAAATTTCAAAAACCCGCTCAAATAGACGACTCGTATAGCTCTATACGAGACGTCTATGTATTCTAGAATGACCTTTTAGCCCCTGAAATAAGCCTAAATTGGGGGCATACCAGGGGCAAATGGTCTTTTGGGCAAATCTATACGACACGTATAGCTCTATACGCGTCGTATATGTATAATTTTTTTTAAAAATGATATTAACCTGTTTTAATTATAGAAAAATGATACAAATTATAAAAAAAATGATATTAGCCTGTTTTAATTATAGAAAAATGATACAAATTATAAAAAAAAAATTATAGAAATTGAAGAAAATTATAGGAATTAATAAAAAAAATACATTCAAATTACAAAAATCATTCTTCCGTATCACTATCGATGTAATTAAGACTGGGGTTTGATCTTGGCGGAGGATTCATTATCGATGTATACCATTGTAGACGTGGCAAGTACATATCTTCCCATTGTTCCGTATGGGGTGTTCGGTGGTTCAACCATAGCCCGTGTGCTGGTGGCATTGGATAATCCCCTTCCAGCTTAACATGTATGAAGTGGTTCTCGTTTACATGTGTAAGCGTTATGAACAACGGTTGTTGATTAGCCGGAGGACTTAGTATCGGGAAGAAAGTGGAACTCGCACCCATGGTTGTCGTTAACAGGTGCACGCCGATACCGTACGTTTGTGCAATAAGAAGTCCTGCAAAGGGGAAGTCCATCCAGTGATCCCCCCCACAACCGGACACTGAATCCCAAATTAGGCCCTGACGATGCGTGTAAAAATAACCTTCATCCCATGCTTCAAATATTGGGAACCAGATCGATTTGTTCTGATCCATTTCTTGGACAAGGTGCCTTCGAATGAGCCCCCATGAACTCTGTTCCATACCTAAGCCCACAGCCACAGACCGAAACCCACAATGACCGTCCGGCATCACATCTCGTATGCACGAGACGTACGGATGGAACACTAGCGGAATGTCATCCTGAAACTGTTCGATGATTCCCACGTACTCGTCCCCAATGATTAACGGGAAACCGTGAGCATCTCGTGTCTCTTTCTTCTTAGAACTCTTTGAACGGCTTAGGCTCGCTTTGGGTTTTTGGGACCTTATAACCGACTGTTGAGAGGCCTGTGACGGAACGTACGAGCTGTGGCGAGGTTTATCGTACTTACTTTGTCGGGAACCTTCAAAGCACGTGTTTGCATCACCGAATGAGCTTCTCCTCAATTCTTCATCTATACGAGAGGCCTCGTCCAACCTTTGTTGTACCTGCTTTGTTGTTGGTCGGCCACGAGTATTTTGTTGGACAACCGGTGGTTTCTTGGTAGATTTCTTTGGAGTCAACACCGCTTTAATCTTTGACATCAGGCTTTTTTGCTGAGCTGGGGGGTGCGACTGTAATTGTTGTCTAACAATATTTAGCTCTTCGACCACGTCCACGTCATCGTCTATCAATTTACAACTTTGGAAGTTAAGTTTCCGCCAGAAGACGTCCACGTCTTCGAGTTGAATCGGACGCTCTGCACGGTTAAAAACAACATTGTTTAAGTCACATGATTAACGGAAATATATCACACAAGTGTTGTACGTTTAACAATTATTACCTTCAAGAATGTACTTTTCTATCCTACAAGCACAGGGCAACCCACAGCTGTGCCACATTTGGCAACCACATGATGAATGAAAGCGCTCCAAGACATCTACCTTCCTAATTGCCTCGCCCCTCAACAAGTCAAGGGCTGTATGGGATACTTTTCCAAGTAGGTGTTGAAACAACGGGTGTTTGTGGTGGGTCATTCTTTTTTCGATGCTATCTCGAAAAGTCTTCCTTATTGCACCGAACTGTGTCTCAACTATATCATGGACACAACCAACTACACGGTCCAGCGAGCTCCTATCTTCAACGTATCTCTTTAAGTTGGCGTGTTGGCTCTCAACTCTGTTTGTGGTACGATTACCAAAGTTGCGCCTCTTATCAGTCCACGCAAAGACGAACATCTCCTTATAGTCTTTTAGCCAGTTATCGTACACGTATTTGAAGACTCCTAAAACGTAAAAATAATTTAATGAAATTTGCATATGTGAGTCGTATGTTATTATAAAAACTTACTGGAACGTTTGCACTCCACAAGTCGTTGTCGCATGTTGCGCAAGTGGTACTCGTAGATGAGTATGGATGGAGACTCAATCAATGTCCCCCAGAATGACAAAAATTTCTTCCAGTCTTCGTCTGTGAAGGCACCCTTGCAGTGCTTCATAACATTCTGTTGTATGTGCCACCTGCAAAGAAGCCTGGAGGCGTTTGGAAATACTTTAGCACACGCGCCCATAAGGGCTAGGTCTCTATCGGTTAAAAGCACACGTGGCTCCATGCATTCATCCAACATTGACTTTACCCTCTCAAGCACCCACACAAAGTTATCACCCCGTTCTTTACTAACAACGGCATGCGCGATAATAAACGATTTGTTGGTAGGCGTCATACCAACAATCTGGATAAAGGGCATATTGTATATGTTTGTCTTGTACGTCGCATCGATCAGCATGACGTGGGGGAATGCACGCCACATGCATCTCGAGTCCCGATGAAGAAAGAAGATCTCTGTTACGATCTCTGTTTCGGGTTCCTCCCGTGTCTCGTAAATAAAGTCGTTGTTTATCAGCTTGTTTTCTAGTGACTGCATGGGAGTCAATCCTTGTCTTTGTTCGGCTCTAATCTTCGCCACAACGTTTTGAACGTCTTTCAGAACATGAAACCTGTTGGGGTCCTGCTTCCTTATCGTTTGAAATATTTTGCGCGACTCCATGTTTTGAGCTGTCAGCTGCTCGATCAGTTTCATTTCGCTTGGAGTAAACCTTCGCACAAACGCGTGGTCCGACAGGTCCTCACAAAGTTCGTGGTTATGTTCAATTTTTCCGTCTTTAATCTCCCAGGTTTCATACGGGTGGTTTCTGTGACAACCCGCACTAAACCAGGTATCCGTACGACTTAATTAATGATTAATTAGTGCTTAATTACTGTGCTTGATTGAACTAGCTGATGAACTGCTACTTGATATTTGATACATGTACTTACTTGCATCATACTTTGCTTATCGTCACTACATTATTTACATGCTAAACCCTAGTGACAAACATGATGCACAAAAAGCACAGTAGCACTATCACGGATAACCTACTGAACATGCTGATAAAGCCAGCATCAGGCAAACACTGCCTCTAAGGCCTGTAAGAGCCTGAGATGTTTTGCTACACTAGCAGTGAGTGTAGGGATATAAGGGTTGTGGAACTGCGTCTCTAGGAATAAGTTACAATGACTGGATGTGCCTAAAATGTACTCTAAGCACAAAACACAGCACTTTGATAAATAATCCAGCTTCTAGCTGACTAGTAAAGTGCCAAAACATGGGGAAAATAACACTAGACACTTTCTAAAGTGTCAGGAAAACAAATTGTGTCACTAAAATAATATAACGACACTTTAAAGCTTTATTAAGCTCTTTAACGGATTACTATCCAACCGAACAACCGGACTATACCCGGAACATGAAAATATTGTTATTTTCACTATTTATATTTTTCTAAGCCAGTTAGGGTCCCTGATTACCCTAACACCCGCCATAACGCATAACACACAAGTAACCAAGTTAATTACTTAACTTACCCTAACTACTTAACTAATGGCTAGTTAAAATCGAACCAAGGGACCCCCCCCCCCAACCGAATCGGTCACCTAGGGGACACCCCCATGTACTTGTTGATTTGCTAAATCTTCTATGCTTAGTATCTAGCCTACATAATTACCATTGGTTAATATACACTAACTTTGTCTATAAGTTAACACTTAAACATTAGAGATCATTATCACAACACAACACAACACCACAACAAACTCTCTCCCTCTTGCTCTACCATTCTCGGCCGAACACCCCTCTTACATCCATCATACTTTCGGTTCTTGATCATCACATTCCATCATCATACAAGTGTTAGAGGTCTCGAATAAGGAGTCTTGGAGCAAACGGAACACGGAGGACCTCTTTCTTTGGCTTTTATCCACCTCTTTTGCGCATAGATCCTTCCCTAGCCTTGAGCTAGAGGTATAATACTTAAAACCCGTATTTGAACTATTCTAGAGTGGTTAAAAGGATTTGTATCGGTTAAATCTCGTTAAAATGCAATATGATGCACAAAGGTTTACTTAAAACACTAAAAATGGTGGTTAATAGCATATATGTTGTGTAAAAGTTGTAGTATTCGAAATGTGTGATTATTTAGACCCGATCTATGATGTGGTAGCTCGGATCATCGTTTAACCCGGTTTGGTAAGATCATGGATCTTAACATAAGCTTGTTTTAAATGATACGAGGGTTAAAAGATGAAACTCTACCACACATGAAACATGAACTTGTGTAAAAGTGTTTTGACATGTACAATAGTGTTTAAAACTAGTAGATCTACGTATCTACAACCGGTATTTTTCAAAGAACCACCTACCAAGAAAATCATGTATTTTAAAAGACGGACCTTACACTAACAAGCATGATTTTTATGAACCACAGGCGTGAAAACACTTGTGAAATGAAAAGATCCGACAAAGAACTAGTTTTGTCAAATGTTACTAGAAGTTGTAAAGATGGATTTCCTCTAAAAGCAAGGTTTTTACAAAACCAGATTATTTACACAAAAGATCCATTAAAAGTAAAGAGATTTACTACGTATTTTTAGACAAACCAAAAGTTCGTATATTGTTGCGATTTTGTCTATCTTTGACTAGTTAAAATGTTGAAGAGTTGTTTGATAATGTTGAGAACATTGGTCGATTTGATTTGTTAAAGAAAATGATACGCTTGAAAGCGTGGCCACCTCCAGTTACAGAGGAAACTCTGGCGAAATTTTTCTAAAAACCTAACACTTAAAACTATTTGCACTACAAGTGTTAGAAATCATTTTTGACATGTTTTCGAAATATGGATTTCGTCATGAATCTATTTACTAAATATTCGGAGGTGGGATTTTCACAAAATTTAACGTGATAAATATATTTTTCACACACTGTTTATGATTATTTTGTGAAGATACATAGATGTTATTTTTTTTGAGTAAAAATAATATCTACGAACATTAACGATCCCAAAATAATACGAACGCTTTCACCATAAATATATAAGTTACACCGGTAAGTATTTTACCACTCGATTGTTAAAACGTAACTTACGCACTTACGAAATATTTATGAACGCGTATTTTAACAACGTATTATTGGAGAAAAATTATGTGAAATGAAAATATAATATTTTTGAGAAAAATACTTATATTTTGGAATTGGAAAGGTATATATATTAAGTGAGACTTAATGATATAATTTGAACGCACATGTATTGAATCCCCCATCCTTGGGAAGGAAATTAACTACCAAGTATATACAGAACGTAAACACGAAATAGTTGTCTAACTATTTCCCAAAGACTTAAAACTATAAAGCTAAGGCACGGCCGTCCGTCTAATAGAATTAGCACTTGTAGGTCGTCGCGCAGCTTTCTGATTTGGAGATACTTGGTAGAGACGCTTCACTGTGAGTTCATGTCCCCCTTTTCTCTAACTGTTTTCAGTTTTCTTAACTGCGGGGGTGAAATACATGTTACTTTGTTTACAAGTACTATTATACACGGTATGTTAACGTAAGGAGGTTTACTACTTAGATCATGTGAATGGGTAGGCAGAACACCGAGGGACAGTAGCGGTAGATCTATCTGGGTGTAGCGAGCCCAACTCTAGGCCCAACAGAACGGACCTCTAAGAGGACCAACAGAACGGACCTTGAGTGACTTTGTGCCCGACACATAAATCGACTAGGTTGAGTCTTCCTACTTGCATTTCACAACATGCTAATGGCCTTGCAAACCATTGGTGATCTCTTTTCCTTACACTGCTACATACCAGGAAACTTTTATACTTACAAGTGTTTTACATACTCACTTGCACATGAACTCGCTCAACATTATTGTTGATTTTTTCAACTTACATGTATTTCAGGAAATTAACAGGATCTGGCACGGTATGACGTGTTTTCCCGCTGCATATTGGGTTCCAAGGTCATCCCAGTTTAGGAAATGTGACTCTTTCCTGGACAAGTCACAAATCTTAAACTGCGTTTATCTCATGTTGATGTTTAAGACAATGTTTTATGTTATGATGTTGTAAATTTTTAAGACAATGGTATGTTACTCTGGTTTTAAAACTTAAGCAAACGGATGATCTTGCATGTTTTTATTTCATATAGCTTTGTTATGATTAAACTATGGTATTAAGAAGTCACACCAAATTAACCACGCTTCCGCAAAGCCAGGGTGTGACAGCTTGGTATCAGAGCTCTGATCATAGCGAACTAGGATTCCTTCTCGAGTCTAGACTATGATCACTAGGGCTCTCACGAAAACATTTTTTTGCATACCACTTAAGTCCAGATCCAAAACTTTTACAAACAAATGTTGAGCACATTTTATTATTTATAGGCTCAGTCTGGAAGGGTTGAGGCTCGGTCTGAGAGGCCGAGGCTCGGTCTGAGAGATCGAGGTAGTTGGCTAGTGGGACTAGGAAGAGTAGGCTCAGTTTGGAGACTGAGGCTCGGTGTTGGAGACCGAGGCTCGGTCTGAGAGATCGAGGTAGTTGGCTAGTGGGACTAGGAAAAGTAGGCTCAGTTTGGAGACTGAGGCTCGGTGATGGAGGCCGAGGCTCGATCTGAGAGGTCGAGGTAGTTGATAGAGCAGTCTAGGAAGACTGGGAGGCTAGTGGGACTAGGAGAATTATGTGATATCTTACTTGGTGACTTATGTGATTGCCTGATTGTGTGACTTATTATTTGAGCATATTTGTGTTTATGTTACAGACTTATGGACTCAGACGATACTGGCGTTTCGGACACCACTGGACCCATACCTATCGTATCTGATGACCCCACATCCTCCGAGCACGAGGTGCACACTTCTGACTATACCAGTACTGACGAGGATGATTTCCAGCCCTTCGCACTACCCGATGGTGCTGATGAGCCTGCAGATGACCCTCCCGCTGAGTACCTACCTCTAGTAGAGATTCCGGCTCCTATACCCTTAGCCGTTTATCCAGCATATGATTACCTTCTTGACGCCGAGGCTGATGGCGATATTGACCTGTTTGAGGATGAGCCTTTTGAGGATGAGATCCAGGGCGAGGCCCTTCTTCCTGCGGACGATCTTCTGATGATCGCTGACGTTCCCGCTGAGGATTCGCCAGCACATTCTCCTGTCCCAGACTCCTTCGAGTCTGTGGCATCCGCACCTTCTCACACATTGAGCGCACAACACTTTGCGCACAATTCTGATCCTGACCAGGCATCCTCTGTTGCACCCATTCCCAGTTTTGAGTTTGACCATGATGACATAGAGGATTCTGACCCTATCTTTCCCCCGGGATACGACCCGGATCGCGATATCGAGTTTATACCTATGGATCAGCCCATGGAGGATCCAGCTGACCCAGTAGACCCTATCGACCCAGAGTTTGACTTCGAGATGGCTTTCGATGACCCTGAGCCTGTCGTCGCTCCTGAGCAGGCAGCCGCTCTAGACCCCATACTTGAGCATGACCCCGTACATGCTGGCATCCCTTTTGCGCCTGTTATAGCAGACCCACATGTTGATGATCTCCCCGTGTATGTTCCTTTGTTAGAGGGCGACCATGTTGTTGTTGATCCTGTTGTTCCTCTACCTGTTGACCATCCTGTTGAGCACATTGCACCTGTTCACCCTTTTGTTGCACCTGATCCCGTTCCACTAGAGCCCGAGCACGCACTGTTCGCGGAACACATGGATCCACCAGATGAGCATGCACAACACGGTTGGATACCTGCTGATGAGGATGTTCCACCATTTCCCCCTCAGATCCCTGTTACACGACATGCTGATTTTTCTTTTCAGGTTCCTCAGTTTGTACCTCCAGCGAGGGCTGGAGAGGGTTCTTCAGCCCATCCTTTTGGGCATGTACCGATGTCTATCCCTTTTATGCCCCAGATGTCATCTGTTCCACCCTCTGTTGCTCCATTTCACGTGGCACCTTTCGACCCCACTAGTGAGCCGTTCCTTTGGGCACCAGACTCTGCTGTACCACCTACTGACCCCTACCATCGTTTCCACATGGGGTATACTATCGAGGACGTTTTGATGTCCTTTGTCGCCCAGCACGAGTCGCACACGCAGCGCATCCAGGAGCTTGAGAGAGCTCAGCTGCCACCATGTTCGTGCCATGGTCAGACACACTCTCCTCTGCAGACATTTCGACCTTTACCTCCAGATTATGATGCCCGTCTCTTTACACTAGAGCAGCAGGTTGCTTCTATCATTCGTACTCAGCAGGCTATGGAGGCGGACTGGCTCCAGTTACGTCGTTTGTTTTACACCCACTTTCCTCCTCATCCACCACCATCTGTATAGAGCTCATCAGTACTGTTTGGGTAGACGAGGATGAGAAGACGGCGATTGTTGGACTGCACAGCATTTTTGGAGACTACATTTGATCCTGACTTTTGTTGACATGTATTTGACGTATTTGACGTATTTGACATTGACATGATATAGTTTTTGGACAGGGGTGATGTAGCCCCTAGTTGATTGATGATTGTATGATACAGGGATGTACTGATACACTTAACTATGTGGTCTCGATATATGGCAATCGCAGTATTCTCATCATATTTGATTCGCTTGATTGCTTATTTGTATGACATGGGATGTTATGTGATTGGTATTTGTGATGTATTGATAACATGAGATGTTATGTGATTATACTATTACTATCGTTATATACGTATACTACATTATGACCTGACTTACGTATTATAACATCGGAGCTTTACTATGGCCTGACCAACTTAAACCATCTTTTAGAAGATGCCGCCAAGACGTGAGACACGCATGCCTACTAATGAGGCAGAACTCCAGCAGATTATTGCTGCTGCCATAGCACAGTATGCAGCATCTCAGCCCGGAACGAGCGGAAGTATTAACCAAGGCAATAACAATCCACCTCACGGTAATACCTAAGTCATTAAGACATACCGTGACCTAATTGGATATCTTTAGCGATGATGCTAATGCCATTCATATGTTATAACGTATGTGCAGGGTGCACCTACAAGCAGTTCTTAGACTGCAAGCCCGTAAACTTTGATGGCACAGGAGGTGCTGTCGCCTTTGTTCGTTGGGCTGAGAAAACCGAGTCTGTACTACGCATGAGCAAGTGCGCGCTGGATCAGCAAGTCACCTATATCTCAGGGCTGTTTCTAGATGGAGCCCTATCCTGGTGGAATCTACAAGTACAGACACTAGGCGAAGCTGCTGCCTACGCGCTGACCTGGACCGAACTAAAGGAACTCATGCGCAAAAAGTACTGTTCCCGCGCAGAAATCCAGCGATTGGAGACCGAGTTCTGGCACTTGAAAATGGACGGTCCAAAGGTAGCAGAATACATTCAAAGATTCCATGACTTATCTCAAGTGGTTCCTTACATGGTTACACCAGAATACAAGCGAATCGAGCGCTTCATTTGGGGATTAGCTCCTCAAATCATAAGCATGGTGACCTCATCTAAGCCTGCAACCATTACTGAGGCGATTGATTTGAGCATAGCTCTCACTGAGGAAGCGATCCGCCTAAACAAGTTTGATGAGATCAAGACGAAGAAGACAGAGACTCATGTCGAGTCATCAGGAGGTAACAAACGGAAGTTCTCAAACTTCAAGCAGGGCGCCAGTGTGGCGGTTAAGAAAGGAGGATCAGACACACCAGCTCAGGTTACAGCTGGTAGAGGGAAGAAAGGAAAAGGGTACCTGGGCACCCAACCCAAGTGCAACGTCTGCCAACGCCACCATTCTGGTCATTGCGGGTCAAAAGTATGCGAAGGCTGTGGGAAACGTGGCCACTCGAAGGACACTTGTTGGGCCACTGCTGGTCAGGGAGGCCAGGGAGGATTCGGAAACAGAAATTACAACCAGGGTGGGAATGGAAATCGCCTACAAGGAAACTATGGAGGTAACGAGAATCGAGGCAACAATGCTAACCAAGCGGGCGCCGTGAATCATAATCAGAGGAATGACCAAGCTGGTGGAAACGGGCAAAGACTTGGGTGTTTTAACTGCGGTGATATCGGGCATTTTAAGAAGAACTGCCCAGACTTAAACCAAGCCCGTGGAAGAGTGTTCCAACTCGAAGCAAGGGAAGCGCGCCAGGACCCCAATGTCGTTACTGGTACGTTCCCTGTGAACCAACGCTATGCATCCGTTTTATTTGATACTGGTGCCGATTATAGCTTCGTGTCGCTAGAATTTAAGAATATGCTTGGTCTAGCCGCTAATAAGTTAGATATTCCCTACTCGATCGAATTGGCCAATGGAAAGTTAGTAGAAGCCAATGAAGTTATTAGAGGTTGTGTGATCGAATTAGGAGAGCATGAGTTCGCTCTAGATCTACTACCAGTCCAGTTGGGAAGCTTCGATGTGGTGGTAGGAATGGATTGGTTATCAGGCAACAAAGCAGAGATAGTTTGTCATGAGAAGGTTGTTCGTATCCCAATCGATGATGGTGAGACCATTGTTGTTCATGGAGAGAAGCGTGAGACGCCGTTGAGGATTATCAGCTGCTTGAAGGCAAGGAAGTGTTTGCAGAAAGGATGTGTTGCCTTCCTGGCACACATTGTGGATAAGAAGGCTGCTGAGCCAAGAATCGAAGACATCCCTGTCGTAAGGGAGTATCCAGAAGTCTTCCCAGAAGACTTGCCTGGACTGCCACCGCAGAGACAAGTAGAGTTTCACATTGACTTAGTTCCAGGCGCCGCGCCTGTGGCTAAGGCACCCTATAGACTTGCTCCGTCTGAGATGCAAGAATTATCGACGCAACTTCAAGAGTTGTTAGACAAGGGATTTATCCGACCAAGCTTCTCGCCTTGGGGAGCTCCGGTCCTGTTTGTTAAAAAGAAGGACGGTAGTTTTCGAATGTGCATCGACTACCGGGAGCTGAACAAGCTGACGATCAAGAATAGGTATCCTCTGCCAAGAATTGATGATCTGTTCGACCAACTTCAAGGTTCCAGCTTTTATTCAAAGATCGATCTTCGATCTGGATACCATCAGTTAAGGATACAAGAGGAAAGCATTCCGAAGACAGCCTTCAGAACTCGTTATGGACACTACGAGTTCCTCGTGATGCCATTTGGTTTGACAAACGCACCCGCGGTATTCATGGATCTAATGAATAGAGTTTGCAAGCCGTACTTGGATAAGTTCGTGATTGTATTCATCGATGACATTTTAATTTATTCAAAGACGAAGGCCGAACACGAGCAGCATCTTAGAGCCATTCTAGAGCTGCTGAAGAAGGAACAGCTGTATGCCAAATTCTCTAAGTGCGAGTTTTAGCTACGAGAGGTGCAATTCCTTGGGCACGTGGTAAATGGAGATGGAATCCACGTGGATCCCACCAAGATCGAGGCGATCAAGGATTGGGAAACGCCAAAGACGCCAACCGAGATTCGGCAATTCCTAGGTTTGGCTGGCTACTATCGAAGGTTCATTGAGGATTTTTCAAAAATCGCCCAACCTTTGACGCTCCTCACCCAGAAAGATAAGACGTTTGATTGGGAGATCAAACAGGAGGAAGCCTTCCAGATATTGAAGGATAAGCTCTGCAACGCGCCCATCTTAGCTCTACCAGAAGGTACTGATGAATTTGTGGTATACTGCGACGCATCGCGCCAAGGATTGGGTTGCGTGTTGATGCAACGCCAAAAGGTTATTGCTTACGCATCGCGTCAACTGAAAGTGCACGAAAAGAACTATACCACACACGATTTGGAGCTCGGCGCAGTGGTTTTTGCTTTAAAAATCTGGAGACACTACCTTTATGGTACGAAGTGTACAATCTTCACGGATCACAAGAGCCTACAACATATATTCAACCAGAAGGAGTTGAATATGAGGCAAAGACAATGGGTTGAATTGTTGAATGACTACGACTGCGAGATAAAGTACCATCCAGGGAAGGCGAACGTGGTCGCCGATGCCCTAAGTCGTAAAGAGAGAATCAAGCCCATAAGGGTTAGGGCCTTGGAAATGATTGTCCGAACTGATCTTTCCTTGCGCATTCGTGCCGCGCAGAAGGAAGCTCTCAAGGAAGGAAACCTTGAAGAAGAATATCTCCGTGGGATGGAGAAGCTTTTGGTACCAAACGTAGAAGGAACGTTATGTTTAGAGAGAAGGATTTGGGTTCCTCTGTTTGGTGATTTAAGGAAAGTTATTTTTGACGAAGCTCACAAGTCACGGTACTCTATCCACCCTGGATCGGATAAGATGTACCAGGATCTCAAAGATTACTATTGGTGGCCTAGGATGAAAGGCGATGTTGCTGTTTATGTGAGCAAATGTTTAACATGCGCTAAGGTTAAAGCGGAATACCAGAAGCCTTCAGGACTTCTGCAACAACCCGAGATTCCCAAGTGGAAATGGGAACAAATCTCCATGGATTTTATTACGAAATTGCCAAGAACGCCAAGAGGCCATGACATGATTTGGGTGATAGTTGACCGCCTAACAAAGTCCGCACACTTTCTGCCAATCAAAGAGAAAGACAGTACTAGTAGACTTGCGGAAATTTACATGAGAGAGATTGTCGCACGCCATGGAGTACCTCTCTCGATCATCTCTGATAGAGACGGAAGGTTTGTGTCTAGGATATGGCAATCCTTCCAAGAAGCGTTTGGATCCCAATTGAATCTGAGCACTGCGTTTCATCCGCAAACTGACGGCCAGAGCGAGCGAACGATACAGACTTTGGAAGACATGCTGAGAGCGTGTGTTATGGATTTAGGCGGTAGCTGGGATAAACATTTACCTTTGGTCGAATTTTCATACAACAACAGCTACCACACCAGTATTGGTGTCGCGCCATTCGAAGCCCTTTACGGACGCAAGTGCCGATCACCTCTATGTTGGGCTGACGCAGGTGATAGGCAACTCGCTGGTCCCGAGATCGTCCAAGAGATGACAGACAAGATCGCGCAGATTCTTAAACACATCGAAGCAGCTCGCCACAGACAGAAGGCCTATGCGGATCCAAACCGGAAACATGTGGATTTCCAAGTTGGAGAAATGGTTTTATTGAAGGTATCACCCTGGAAGGGGGTGGCACGCTTTGGGAAGCGTGGGAAGTTAAATCCGCGCTACATTGGTCCCTTCAGGATTCTGGAAAGGATAGGACTAGTAGCATACAAGTTGGACCTACCTGCTGAACTGAATGGTGTTCACGATACATTTCATGTATCCAATCTAAAGAAAAGACCAACTCAAGTTGACGTTACCATTCCCATCGACGAGATTCATGTTGACGACACGCTCCACTTCGTTGAAGAACCTGTTGAGGTAACGGATTGGAAAGTGAACAAGACCCGCCGGAGCAGTGTCAAACTCGTCAAAGTTCGTTGGAATGCCAGACACGGTCCTGAATTCACCTGGGAACGTGAGGACCGGATGAAAGAGAAATACCCCCACCTTTTTCCTAAGAACTCTGCATCTAGTAGCAGAACTTAAATTTCTGGACGAAATTTATTTAACGGGGGGAGAATGTGACAACCCGCACTAAACCAGGTATCCGTACGACTTAATTAATGATTAATTACTGCTTAATTACTGTGCTTGATTGAACTAGCTGATGAACTGCTACTTGATATCTGATACATGTACTTACTTGCATCATACTTTGCTTATCGTCACTACATTATTTACATGCTAAACCCTAGTGACAAACATGATGCACAAAAAGCACAGTAGCACTATCACGGATAACCTACTGAACATGCTGATAAAGCCAGCATCAGGCAAACACTGCCTCTAAGGCCTGTAAGAGCCTGAGATGTTTTGCTACACTAGCAGTGAGTGTAGGGATATAAGGGTTGTGGAACTGCGTCTCTAGGAATAAGTTACAATGACTGGATGTGCCTAAAATGTACTCTAAGCACAAAACACAGCACTTTGATAAATAATCCAGCTTCTAGCTGACTAGTAAAGTGCCAAAACATGGGGAAAATAACACTAGACACTTTCTAAAGTGTCAGGAAAACAAATTGTGTCACTAAAATAATATAACGACACTTTAAAGCTTTATTAAGCGCTTTAACGGATTACTATCCAACCGAACAACCGTACTATACCCGGAACATGAAAATATTGTTATTTTCACTATTTATATTTTTCTGAGCCAGTTAGGGTCCCTGATTACCCTAACACCCGCCATAACGCATAACACACAAGTAACCAAGTTAATTACTTAACTTACCCTAACTACTTAACTAATGGCTAGTTAAAATCGAACCAAGGGACCCCCCCCCCCCAACCGAATCGGTCACCTAGGGGACACCCCCATGTACTTGTTGATTTGCTAAATCTTCTATGCTTAGTATCTAGCCTACATAATTACCATTGGTTAATATACACTAACTTTGTCTATAAGTTAACACTTAAACATTAGAGATCATTATCACAACACAACACCACAACAAACTCTCTCCCTCTTGCTCTACCATTCTCGGCCGAACACCCCTCTTACATCCATCATACTTTCGGTTCTTGATCATCACATTCCATCATCATACAAGTGTTAGAGGTCTCGAATAAGGAGTCTTGGAGCAAACGGAACACGGAGGACCTCTTTCTTTGGCTTTTATCCACCTCTTTTGCGCATAGATCCTTCCCTAGCCTTGAGCTAGAGGTATAATACTTAAAACTCGTATTTGAACTATTCTAGAGTGGTTAAAAGGATTTGTATCGGTTAAATCTCGTTAAAATGCAATATGATGCACAAAGGTTTACTTAAAACACTAAAAATGGTGGTTAATAGCATATATGTTGTGTAAAAGTTGTAGTATTCGAAATGTGTGATTATTTAGACCCGATCTATGATGTGGTAGCTCGGATCATCGTTTAACCCGGTTTGGTAAGATCATGGATCTTAACATAAGCTTGTTTTAAATGATACGAGGGTTAAAAGATGAAACTCTACCACACATGAAACATGAACTTGTGTAAAAGTGTTTTGACATGTACAATAGTAGTAGATCTACGTATCTATAACCGGTATTTTTCAAAGAACCACGTACCAAGAAAATCATGTATTTTAAAAGATGGACCTTACACTAACAAGCATGATTTTTATGAACCACAGGTGTGAAAACACTTGTGAAATGAAAAGATCCGACAAAGAACTAGTTTTGTCAAATGTTACTAGAAGTTGTAAAGATGGATTTCCTCTAAAAGCAAGGTTTTTACAAAACCAGATTATTTACACAAAAGATCCATTAAAAGTAAAGAGATCTACTACGTATTTTTAGACAAACCACAAGTTCGTATATTGTTGCGATTTTGTCTATCTTTGACTAGTTAAAATGTTGAGAACATTGGTCGATTTGATTTGTTAAAGAAAATGATACGCTTGAAAGCGTGGCCACCTCCAGTTACAGAGGAAACTCTGGCGAAATTTTTCTAAAAACCTAACACTTAAAACTATTTGCACTACAAGTGTTAGAAATCATTTTTGACATGTTTTCGAAATATGGATTTCGTCATGACTTTATTTACTAAATATTCGGAGGTGGGATTTTCACAAAATTTAACGTGATAAATATATTTTTCACACACTGTTTATGATTATTTTGTGAAGATACATAGATGTTATTTTTTTTGAGTAAAAATAATATCTACGAACATTAACGATCCCAAAATAATACGAACGCTTTCACCATAAATATATAAGTTACACCGGTAAGTATTTTACCACTCGATTGTTAAAACGTAACTTACGCACTTACGAAATATTTATGAACGCGTATTTTAACAACGTATTATTGGAGAAAAATTATGTGAAATGAAAATATAATATTTTTGAGAAAAATACTTATATTTTGGAATTGGAAAGGTATATATATTAAGTGAGACTTAATGATATAATTTGAACGCACATGTATTGAATCCCCCATCCTTGGGAAGGAAATTAACTACTAAGTATATACAGAACGTAAACATGAAATAGTTGTCTAACTATTTCCCAAAGACTTAAAACTATAAAGCTAAGGCACGGCCGTCCGTCTAATAGAATTAGCACTTGTAGGTCGTCGCGCAGCTTTCTGATTTGGAGATACTTGGTAGAGACGCTTCACTGTGAGTTCATGTCCCCCTTTTCTCTAACTGTTTTCAGTTTTCTTAACTGCGGGGGTGAAATACATGTTACTTTGTTTACAAGTACTATTATACACGGTATGTTAACGTAAGGAGGTTTACTACTTAGATCATGTGAATGGGTAGGCAGAACACCGAGGGACAGTAGCGGTAGATCTATCTGGGTGTAGCGAGCCCAACTCTAGGCCCAACAGAACGGACCTCTAAGAGGACCAACAGAACGGACCTTGAGTGACTTTGTGCCCGACGCATAAATCGGCTAGGTTGAGTCTTCCTACTTGCATTTCACAACATGCTAATGGCCTTGCAAACCATTGGTGATCTCTTTTCCTTACACTGCTACATACCAGGAAACTTTTATACTTACAAGTGTTTTACATACTCACTTGCACATGAACTCGCTCAACATTATTGTTGATTTTTTCAACTTACATGTATTTCAGGAAATTAACAGGATCTGGCACGGTATGACGTGTTTTCCCGCTGCATATTGGGTTCCAAGGTCATCCCAGTTTAGGAAATGTGACTCTTTCCTGGACAAGTCACAAATCTTAAACTGCGTTTATCTCATGTTGATGTTTAAGACAATGTTTTATGTTATGATGTTGTAAATTTTTAAGACAATGGTATGTTACTCTGGTTTTAAAACTTAAGCAAACGGATGATCTTGCATGTTTTTATTTCATATAGCTTTGTTATGATTAAGCTATGGTATTAAGAAGTCACACCAAATTAACCACACTTCCGCAAAGCCAGGGTGTGACAGTTTCGCACAGCCAGCAGGTAAAACGGGCAACCGGTTTTTTTGCTTCCGGCTTTTCTAAGTGTTGCTGTAGTCTGGTGCTCACCACCACGATCACATTCAAGCCATACCCTCCCGATTCTTCCACCGGTTTTCTTTGATCGACGGGTGACAATAACGAAACCATCCGCGTTTGCTATTTCTTGTATCTGATTCTTTAGTTCATCTAAAGAGTTGAAAACCTGTAACATCGACAATAATAATAAATAAATAAATAAATAATAAAAATAATACAAAAATAGTAATTAATACCTGTTTTTTTAAGTACGGACTGTCCTGGATGGGAGGTGTCTCACCACCATATCTACCATATCCACCATAACCACCGTCTCCTCCGTATCCACTATATCCACCATCTCCTCTCTAACCACCGTCTCCTACGTATCCACCGTCTCCTCCGTATCCACCGTCTCCTCCGTATCCACCGTCTCCTCCGTATCCACCGTCTCCTCCGTATCCACCGTCTCCTCCGTATTCACACCCGTATCTATAATCCGGATACCCTTGTTGCATCGGATAACTTGGTTGACAAGCATGGTATGAGTCATCTACAGGGGTTGTTTCATCAACAGGGAGATGATTGTTCAAATCTAGAAATGGTTTGTTTTGTTCTCCTTGTATACTAGACACAACCTCCTCTTGCTCATTAGAATCGGGAACGCAAGACTCCTCCAAAATAAAGAACCGTATCATCATTAGTAAATAATAAACTAAAACAAAAACTAATTAAAACATTTAAGTACCTGTACTGTTACCGGATCGCTTTCGGGCACCCAGTTCTCGCTATAATACTGCCCGAAGACATAGTTGCCGTCCCAGTATGATGACATTTAAGTACCTGTAATGAAAGAAGAAGATGAAGCAGATTTAAATGTTGAATGCTCGGGGGTAGACAAAGCATAAACTGTATGTTGCACTTTTTCATAAGTCTTAGACGCCTCGTATAGCTCTAGACCCCTCGTATACCTTTAAGTCACTTGTCAAATGAACAGTAAAGCAGTCACCTTTAAGTCACTCAAGACGCCTCGTATAGGCCTATACGAGGCGTCTTGTTGCCTCGTATCCATTCCTCGTACAGACCTAGACTCCCCGTATGATGTGACTGATTTGACATTGTGCTTTGGTGCAGAGCTGGTCGGAAAAGTAACCCTATACGCCTCGTATAGGTCTATACGAGGCGTCCTGAAGGGTGTCAAAATAGGCCCTAAGGTGTGTAAATATGTACACCCCTTAAATATTCGTGTTTTAAGGATGGTGCATAAAGGACACTTGGAACCAAATATATTTTTCCACCCATGTTAATTTCCATGGTTCCAATACCCCTATAGAAGGGAAAATTACGAAAATGTCGGTTGACCAAACATGTTTTCAAATTTGTCACGCTCCTGCGTCCTTGGAGTGGCACATTATGCGCGGGATGCGTCCTTCAAGCACGGGATGCGTCCTTCAAGCACGAGATGCGTCCTTAGAGCAAAACCCAATAAAAAATGGACACGTGGCCACGGGATGCGTCCTTCAAGCACGGGATGCGTCCTTCAAGCACGGGATGCGTCCTTCAAGTTTCTGAAGCGTCCGGCGAGTTTTCCGGTAAGTTGCAGGTTTCCGACGAGTTTTCCGGCGAGTTATTTCCGGCAACAGTGTATGTTGCTTTTGGACCGCAGAAATACGATGGCCATCATTTGAAGAGTCAAACAATTGTTGACATAAACACATCAAACAAGAAGCTGAAAAACTCTAAAATAAAAAGCTAAACGCGTTATCCAACACAAAAAAAAACAACTCAACCAGATAAGGAAGAAAAGCCATACTGTACAAAAACATCTGAACTAAATCAAACAATAACATCCTCCTTCCCAATCCTAACCGTAGAAAATTTGAACAAAAATAAATAAATAAATACAGTTTGCATAACCGAATCCAAAAATAAACTTCACAGATTATACAATCCAAATAACTTAAGTTCAAAACCCAACAATAACTCGCCGGAAAACTCGTTGGAAACCTGCAACTTGTCGGACGCTTCAGAAACTTGAAGGACGCGTCCCGTTCTAGAAGGACGCATCCCGTGCTTGAAGGACGCATCCCGTGGCCACGTGTCCATTTTTTATTGGGTTTTGCTCTAAGGACGCATCCCGTGCTTGAATGACGCATCCCGCGCATAATGTGCCACTCCAAGGACGCAGGAGCTTGACAAATTTGAAAACATGTTTGGTCAACCGACATTTTTGTAATTTTCCCCCTATAGAATCTGATTTTATTCTCAGGTGTCCTAGATTCATCGACATGTGTACCTTTCAAGCTTGTAAACAAATCCTTTAATGGAAAGAGTAAATTGCGGTTTTAGTCCCTGCGGTTCATAGCCCATTGCAATATTTTACAAAATCTAAATCTCTTGCAATTTACATACCATAGTTTCTATTTCTATTGTTATTTCACTCCACCAGACGAACTCCATTCACCTTTAGTTTAATCCTAGTCCCATGAGAGGCATATGGTGAACAAATACGCAATTAACCATCAAAATTGAAGGAAACAAATATTATTTAAGTCTAAATTATTAGTTTGAACCTGAAAAATGTACAAATAATTAGATTACCATTTAAAGTGTACAAATTTTGTGAATACCCCTTTTATGTTTTACTTACTTTTCTTCGTTTTATCTTGATGATTATAACTTTTGTGTTATCAGCCCGCCTGTTAAATACTCGACAACTCGCATATAGGACTTATTTTTAACATGTATTGACTTCTTACCAATTTGTAATCATATCAATAATGTAATAAACTTCAATGTAGACTCATTGAATGGCTCATCATATAATCCTTCTCTATCACTTAAAGATGTCAATATGGATATTAATAATCACAAATCTTTTAATATTAACTCAACTTGTGAATTTGGTAATCTCATAAGTAACCCATATGTATGTCATTATAGGATTTTAGTTACTCAACTACATGAGTCCACTCAAGCATTAGTCGATACCTTCAAAGTCTATGACTTCAATTTGGAATTCAAGAACATAATAAAGTGCATTTTAAACGTTTAATGCAATTTTTTTCGTCTTTAATTCTTGGAGTTGTTTTGACTTTTGTTTCATAGTAAAACCCAAGTGAGCATAGGTTGGGAAACGCACCAGAAACTACCAAACTCTCAAAACCTTTTTAGCGATCTCTTGGTCTTTCTTGTGGCAATTTAGAGGGGTGCTCGTGTCTTTCCCGGTAGTATATACTGCTTCATATGTTGTATCTGGGAAACATAAGGATTTTCTTGGGATACCCTTAATATGATTCTCTTCGGAAACCCATAATATGTTTCAAAAGACACGTGTTGAACATGAATACTCAGCCAAACACCATTGCGCTTCTACACTTTACTTGTATTTTGTCTTTATTTCAGTTGTAACATGTAACGCTTCATATTTATGTACTTTCCTTATTTAAAAAGTTGTATTCATATTTCTATTTTTGGAAACTTGTAACCATGTTGTATTCATATTTCATTTCCATTCTTGTAATCCGAGGCCTTGATCCTAATGGAAATTCATTTTTATACATATACGTGTTACATACTTATGTTATACGCAATCAATCGTTGAATACATGTTTATACGCAAAATCGAGACTCGACATACTTAACAATATTAATAATACATGCATCACACTCATATACCATACCTTGATACACTTTGAATACCTAAAAACAAGCTAAAATACAAGAAAACGGCATAAAATAACATAATTACAAAGTTCAGGGGCCAAAAACAAAACTTTTCAGACTGCACTCCCAGGCACCACGCGGGAGAATCCAGGTCCTCCCCAGCGATGCGCAGAAAGGTCAATCCACAACAGTCTGCTGACAGCTCGCGGGTTGGTCCATTTTTGCCACATTATTCACCTCCAATCAGCTCCTAAGTCATTAAACACTAACCCTAATCAACATCATTATAAATAGGAGCCTCCATGCACTCCTAAACACTTTCCAAACACCTAACCCACTCTCAAACTCTCCAAAACTCTCAAGAATTCTCTATTTTGGGCAGAAAACACTTAGTGTTCTAAGTGAGTTTTCACTCACTTTTCTTCACCATTCTTCTTCTTTTTTTTCTTTCAAACTATTTGGATAACCTCTACTTTTAGAGTAATTGAGCAAACAATTATGTAAGATAGTATCCCTTACCTTTTTTAGAGTAATTGAGCAAACAATTATGTAAGATAGTATCCCTTACCTTATTATATGTAGATGATATCATAAGAGATTGGAATTCAATCAGATGCAAATGTCAGTTCTACAATATGAAAATGTGTTTTGGAAATAGATATGCTATTAATGCGGTCTTCTAATTAAAAAGGACGTTTAAACCATTGTTTGGTTGAAGGAGCTTGAAGCTTTTGGTTGAATGCTCATACTAGTAGCGTTTAGAAGTAGCTACAAGTTTTTAGGGATAAAATAACTATTTTAACCTCTAAATGTCTATTATGTCTTTTAGTTATGTCCATTTTGGTCATTTTATACATTTTATTAAAATCTCCAGCTACTCTACCAAATACCTAAATATATCTAAAAAGCTACAGCTACAGCCACCAGCTTCCAGCCACTAGCCACCAACGACGAGCTACTTTTGCCAAACATATCCAAAGTACAATTTTAATATCTCGAAAATAAGAGGTAATTTCCAGAAAATTATTTTCTAATACAATTTTAATGGAGCAATTTATTTTCGACCCCAGCCAGTTGGACCCTCCCATTGAAACCCTCTTTGATTACGGGCTCCGCCTGAATACTTTGAATTATAACAACTCAAATGGAGTGTACTCTCGCAGCTCCTAACTTGTTTGATGTATGTTATAATTCATTTTGATCACCAAATCAATCTCAATTACACTAAAATATTTAACATGCGATGCCATGTGTGTATTATATAACTACATTTGTGAAACTTCCTTGCAATGGCTATTTTGTGTACCAAATTAAGCTTTATCAGCTTATTGGGAAATTATGCAATGGCTATTTTGTGTACCAGCTTATTGAGAAATTATACGCGTATGTGAGTTTTCAACCCCCCAAGCAATTAAATGTTTATAAAGTTTAGAATAAAGATAATAAGTTGCACAAATTGAATAGATGTTGATATGAGATAAATCTCTATATGATTTTTTTTTTTTTAATTAGGATAAATGTTTGTGGGGTTTGGGCTTTAAATTGGGGTGGGTTACTTATGTAGGTTACTATAATTTGGGGTTATTTTCGTAAGTTTTTTATTCGAGCTAGCCCACTTGAGCTAGAAAGCTATACAAGCCGATTTCCAAATGAACTCTTTTCAATTTATTCGAGCTAGCTCACTTGAGCTAGAAAGCTATACAAGCCGATTTCCAAATCAACTCTTTTCAAATGAGTTTTGAGCAAAATTCGAACCACAAACTATTTAGATAGCCTTGGTCCCGCCTTGTCACCAGGACACCTGGGAAGTACTTGTGGATATGGTCCTTTTGATGACTATACTTCTTCATTTCGTACATAGATCTTGACTTGCTTAAACATGCTTCAACGGCAAGGGCTCGTATATGATCCTAGCAGTCATAGATAAGTAGATATGAACTATGGGCATTGTTGAAGAAGATGGAAGATGTTGCAGGATGCCAAAAATAAGGTTGACGTGCCACACCGTTTGGAATATATTTGTTTAAACTTCAACGCGAGAATGTTACAATTACACACACCCACAAATCCTACCTTTCATCTCCTCTCACTCCCTCATGCATTTTTATCACTTTCCCAGTCATTTGTTTTTACTCATCATCAAACAATATATTCAAATAAATTGAAACTATAAACTGAACAGAGGGATTGGAGGTTCAACCCCAGAAAACATGTAAGCCAATTTCAAAAGAAGAAATAAAACACCAATCAATTATTAGATCGTAAACCCGTCTGACCTTCTGTAGGTATCAGTTCCGGTTCCTGAACCCGAGCCAGCGCATTCTGTTGCTCCGTCAATCTAGTCATCCTTTCCATCAACTGTCCGGCTTTTCTCTTCCCTCTATCAGTACCATGATGCAGCAAATCCACCAGTACCGCCATAACCCCGAGTTCTTGAGCCTCCACCAGATACTTTTCATCTCCGGAACAAAGATGCACCATAACTGCTGCTGCATTCTCTTTATTCCTTGGGGACCCGCTCTCCATAAACTCCACCAGAACCGGTACCGCCTCAGATTTACCTATAGCCATCTTCCCTTCCGGGTGGCTTGAGAGTATAGCCAAAATGGCTAACGCTTCATCCTTCATACCACTTTGTGGCTCTGTTAGAAGCTCCATCAATGTCGGGACTACACCAGCTCTAATCGCGCGTCCTTTATTACCCTGATATATGCATAGATTAAATAGCGCGGTTGCCGCATCCTTCTTCCCTCTTTGAGTACCTTCACTTAGTAGCAATACAAGAGGTGGGATTGCTCCTAACGAACCGATTGTTACCTTGTTTTCATCGATCACCGAGAGGCTGAAAAGGGTAGCAGCCGCGTTCTCCCGAGCTTCCATACTACCCTTTTTCAGGACTTGAACTATTCCCGGGACTGCCCCTGAGGACACTATACTCCCTTTGTTATCCTCACATATAGAGAGGTTTAAAAGCGCGGTTACCACGTGTTCTTGTGTGCGGGAATCAGGTGCGGTTAAGAGGTTTGTAAGAAGCGGGATGGCCCCGGCCTCGGCTACAGCAACGCGGTTATCAGCGTTTCTTTTTGCAAGGAGGCGGATTTCGCCGGCGGCAGTTCGTTGGTCATCGGGACTGGCGGAATTAAGCTTACGAAGGAGATTTTGTATCATGGAACGTTCTGCGGGAGTACAGGCGGAAGCAGACCGAGTGGCTCGTTTTGGCGGCTCCATTCCGTTTGTCTCACACCATTGGGCTATGAGGCTGCGTAATACGTAGTTGGGTATGAGTGCGGTGCTGGTCAGGTTTTGTTGTGTCTTGGGACATGTGCGGTGCCCTGCTTCCAACCATTTTTCAATGCATGAACGCTCGTACGTCTACACAAATGCAAAAATGTCAAGTAAATAAGTCAAAATTACCACCTCTAACATTATGATATATGAAAACACGACGGGCGTTACCTGCCCTGTTGACACAATAACGGGATCTTTCATTAACTCAAGTGATATAGGACAGCGAAAATCATCGGGTATGGCACCGTTTTTTGGATTTTGGACCAACGTTCCTTGACCCGTACAGCTTGGAAGAGCAGAAGTCTCGCCTGGTGGTGAGCCTGCGAACGGACTCGATGTCTGTACGAAATCTTTAATCTGCTTTAGTACCGTTGACATCTTTTCTATACTCTCGTCTGGATCTCCACCGCTGGCGGTAACCATTTCATGCAATGCTATTGACTCATGTGTAAGGTCAGTTATTTCAGTTAGGTGTAGCTTTTCAACCAGTCTCTTCAAGACAGCTGGATCCTCTACCGCATCAACATTGTTGTGATAAAGGGATGAAAGGTCTTCATACAATTCAACATCAGGCGGATCGGTTCTTCCTTTGGCTCTTCTGAATTGAGCAAGAACAAGCGCAACCTGGATAAATTCCAATTTGCTATATTAGCACAATATTATTGCCTTTTCATGACAGTTAAAAAGCACATATGATATATCTCACCTGTTCTTTAACTTCATCTGATATGTCAAGTTCATCAATTGAAATACTATTTAAATCCTGTTCCAAACGAGCTGTAAGTGCTTCGTACTTTTTCATGACTTCATCTCTTTCTAAGACCTGCATTGCAGAGCGTGTTGGGTATAATAAGAACACACATAACATTTTCATAAGTGTGTCATTTGCCAAATATACAAATCATTATGTAAATACATTTGGAATAGTTCCAGATGCCACTTCACTTATTTGGCAATCTCTCTTATTATGCATATATACGATAACAAGGTACACTTTACGTTCTTTCCGCACTCGCAAGACGGAGTGATTTAGTCAAACAACGTCCTAGCTGATCTGTTGTTTAAGCTTATGTCATGACTCTGATAATTTCATTTACTCCTATACGTTTTCTCCTTCTAACTATATTAATAACTTCCTAAACCAACACAATTTAGGTCGTTTATAAAGATAAACGAAACTACTTATCTCGTGAATAATGGAAAGTCATGAAACCGGGCATAACTTTTGGTCAACCAATTTGTAGCCAGCTTATTAATTACTTTAGATAAGATATAAATCGCAAAATCCAAACCTGAACTTCGAGACATCTTTAATGCATGAGCAAAGAAACAGAAACAACGAGGGGAACTGCAAATGGTAAGGCAATATGGCTATTTAATGCATGAATACGATCATAGATTCACAAAGAAGACCAACTTTAATTATTGCGTTTTCTCGTACCCCCTTGTCTTGCTACATCTTCAAATAGTAAAAAAGTAAAGCCAGCAATTGAAGGCAATGAACTGAAAACCATGTTGGTCCAAAAATGGAGGCAACAAGATTTAAGAAAAACGCCGCATTAATATCATATTCTACAAATCATCAGTTCACTGAATCAGCATAAGACAGCTGGAGTTTGGACAAGAGCAACCAACGAATTTCCAAAAACAGAAAAGAAAAGTAGTCAGATCAGATGCTAATAGTGTTAACAAATTGAATGTAAGCATATTATCAAACCAAAGGTGAAGTAATTACTATCATACAAAGAAACCAATAGAAAACATTTCACTAGCTTACTCACAAATTATATCAACCAACAAGTTTAACTTAATACCAAATAGTCTCTTCATAATTAACAAGTTTAAATACTCCTGTAGCATAAATACCTACCACTAAAACAAGTCTTCACAACATTATTCCACTTAATAATAATAATATTTTTTGTCCCTGTCATTCAAACTGCCATTGATTTCACTTTTGCAATGTAGCAGACAAGTTCCAGACAACAATATAAATACAACTGCAATGAATTATTATTCTTCAAGCACGATCTAAACAAGATCATCAAGAATAAAACAGATAAATTAAATACGATCTTAACCTTCATTCAAAAACTAAAACGAAGCAACAAAACTATATCGAACGAATCACGACTAAATCAATAAATTCATTGGAGTCATCATCACTTAAAAGTTAAACCCTAGGTCAGCTTATACGTCGCAATTTGTGACAAAATCAGCATAACGAAACTGAAATATCTCAAATCTCGAGTATAACAACAACTAAAACACTCGATCATAAATGCAGCATCCTGCTACCAAAATCACGAGCAAAAAACTACAAAAACAGTCGATCAGATTGACAGATTCAATTAACAGAAACATTTACCAAATATATCTTGCTGCCTTCACTTCCAACTCGAAGCAATTCCTTAGCAGACTCCAAATCCTCCATTAACGAAAGCAAAGCTTGATGAGAATCATCAGGAATCGGCTGCTTAACCTCACGAATCTCTTCAAACAACGGCGTTAACAGCTTCAACCGTCGAGCTAGATTCGAGAAGAGCTTCTTCACCGTGCACCGGTAGTCGGAGATTGCAGATATATCGGTAACTGTATCGATAAGTTTCTGAATCAGTCCAGCTTCCGCCATGAGATTCGAAGAAGTTGAGTTTCTGTTAATTGACGGAGACGGTAACTGAAATGTGAAGGAGGAGGAGGGGCTTTTAGTTAAGTGGCGCGGCTGGCTGGTGTGAGCTTAACCTAACAAGTAACCAGGGTTTAGTCAAGATTCTGTTTTCTTAGCTGGAATATGTAATTGCAGTAACGGGTTAATGACTCGGCTCGAGTCGACTGGGTGTTTGACTCGGGTTTCTACCACGTGTTCTTGTTATCAGTTGTTAACTGACAAGTAAATATGGAGTTTAGTTAACTTGTCACCTTAGACTAAAGGGTATAGTGAGGCTCATCCACGAGGATGGGCCGCTACGTAGGCGTCACATCACCGGCTCGTGGGGGTGGGCCTCCTTCACTTTTGAGGGGTGGAGGATGAGGCCCCACATAATTTATATAAACAATTAAAGGTTTAATTTATTTGATTATTTAGAGGGAGAAAGAGATAGAGAGGAGAGAGAAAGAGAGAGAGAGAGAGAGAAAGCCGGCCCGTCTCATCCGGCTGTGGGGAGTCGATCTTGCCGAGCCCAGGGGGCGGTGTGAGGGACCGGCGCCGGTCCTAGCCGGGCCTCAGCCGGCCCCCATACCTTCTAGTCTTATAGGTTTACAAATTACAACAATATTTTTTTAACTCGTTTTTTAAATTTACTCTGGAAATATTGTATAAAAAACTGTGATTTGTTTGTAGAGTTTTTTTTTTAATCAAAGCTAAAGGTTTTATCATTGAAACAATTTTTAAGAGATATATCTTTAAATAAAAGTTGAAGCTTATAGAACTTGTATGTCAAACTTGTCCTATGTTAATGTTATTGATGTTATATTTTGTGTCATGATAATTATGTATAAACACTATTTCTCCTGCCTTTATGTGGTATTTGGTTGATGAGTATCTATTATACTTAATAAACAAAGAAAATATGGGACACGTGTCGCTTCATTAGGGCACTTCTAATTGGGTTTTTGGCGGGAAAATGGGATGGTGCTCGCGGATCTCTTTTTTGAGCAACCCGACCCACTGAATTCGGACCCTATATATTTATGTAACCCTAATTCCTTTTCATTCTTCCTTGAGAAGCTACTAATCTCTCTATCTCCTTCTTCACCGTCACTTCTTTTCTAAAATCTAGGTCTGATTTTCGTTAACTATCTTCTCATCATTCAATTGATTATATCATCTCTGAGAATATCAAGTCCATTTCGGATCCAGATTTGTTCAAGGTAAGAATGTTTATCTGTTTTGTTCCATTCTTTTTCGAGGTAAGCCCTAATATTCGCGATTCTTTGGGTTTTTTAGATCTGGACCGACCGGTGTTGACGAAAAAGGAATTACTCTTTGTTTTCGGAAGGATGTTTGGGGGTTTAGTGAAAAAGTTTATCAGGAATTACCTTGGATTCGTGAACAAGGTAATCTTTTTTTGTTGATATTAGGGTTTAAGTTTTTTCCGATTTTAATCTTTAATACATGTTTCCGATTGTATCTAGGTAATTTTTGTTTCCCAGATCTTTTATTCTTTGATTTTTTTTATTTTATTCTTTTAATATCTGGTTAAAATTAGGATTTTGAACGGATAAAATGACATTTAGGTTTTTGAACGGATAATATCTGGTTAAAATTAGGATTGATTCAGACGAATTTTTGATTTGTCTAAGTGATTTTTGATTGATTTCGAACTGATTCGGTTGATTTAGTTGTGATTATGTTCTGTTGACGACCCATACTTCCTATGTGTTTTTTTGAAACTTGGGTTTTTTGAAATTTGGGTTTTTTGATCTTGATGTTTTTTTGTTTTTCTTTGTCCTTCTATAAAGATCTGGAGTGGAATAGCGGGTTCCTTCAACATTCGGCACCACCAAAGCTGTCAAGGACAGATTCAAGATGGAATTTGAGTTATCGAGTGTGTATGGCCTAACTTACTTTGAGATTGGTGATATTAGACTGTTGAGATTATTATGGCAATTAGGAGAATGTTTGGAAAAAACATGTCGATATTCCAAGTACAAATGAAAGCGAACTTGCACATTTAACAGGAATGCAAACAGAGAGCTTTGAACAAATTAGCCTAGCTGATTCCGAATGTCACAAATTGGTAAGTTTCAAAAGTTAAACATGATTAAAAGTTCATGTGTAGGTTACTGTTTTGGTTTAAAGTTATTTTTTTTGCATTCTTTTGATTATATTATTAATTTATTATCAGGGGTTAAAGAGGTCCTTGTGAAACTTGGTGGATGAGGATCGGTTTTGTTCTTTGGAGAAAAAGAACCAATTAAACAAGGTATTATTAGAATTTAGGACAATTTTTTGATTGCTTTTAGTTATAATTATGTGGTTGCTCTTTTGTTCATTTATTAATAACTGGGTGTTGTATGTATTATACACTTCAACCCGTTTGACCCATTGTAGGGATGGGTCTCAAGCTTTTAATTGATTGATTCGTATTTGGTTTCATTGTAGGGATTATATATAATTACGAGTCAATTGCCTAAGCTTAAATGATAAATGTAGTAAAAAAGTTATTATATGCTAAAAAGTAGAAACGGGTCAAGTTGATGAGGTAGCTTTAAGTGTGAGCTTTGAGTAGTTTTAGATATGGGTCAGAAAAGGTGAGTCGGATAGGGAATGCGTATTTGATTTATTTGAAACTTTTTCTTGGTTTGGGTTTTTTTTTTAGATTTGGCTATCCCGTCTGTACTGTAAGACCTTATTAACTCTATGTATGACGGTTTACTGAAAGGGAATTATCTGATAAGGTCGTCCGAGGTTACAGGTGGAGAGTCTTTGATGATGGACGCATCAGGGAGCAAATATTTGTCCGTCTTTAAGTCGATCGATGAGGAACCAATGGCTGTAAATAACCCTAGGGGGTTGCCGTTATCAACGGATGGTGAAGGGTTAAAGAAGGGGACAACCGTCGGTGAGGGTGCGTTGAGGGAAGTTGCTGGCTCCATTTTAGACCACCCTAAAGGCGAGCGTAGGTCAGTTTACGGTTTACACAAAGGGTTTAACCATCTGGATGGTGTTAAGGAGAAGATTGGTTCGCTACAGATGTTCATGGAGAATAAGACGAGTTGATCAGAACTGCAAAGCATCTAAAAAGGTCAGTTCGTGTGTTGCAGACTATAAATCCTCACACTGTATATTACATGTTTGTGTGTGTGTGTGTTTATAATCAGAAAACTTAAATGTTACAAATTCGGTTATGATGTATTAACTCTTTAGTAAAAATATACCAGGACCACTAAGAAGTCGTGCTGCCAAGGCGATCGGTTTTATTGATATGATGATTGATTATTCGTTAGAGAATGCACCACTACAAAAAGAATTATCAGCAGGTCAGTTTGAATCTCATTAAGCAACTCAAATATAATGAATGTCAGCTGATCATTGCATCTAATTGTTTTCTTTAAAAATGATGGAAATTAATTTATTGAAACAAAGGAAGTGGGAAATGCTGCTGCTTTTCAAATAAAGTTGTTTTGAGTTACTTAATTTGTGGTTCACAATTTTAAGGTACTGCTTTGTTAGCAACATTACTATTCAAAAGATGGTTCAACATATATGATGAGTGTTTTTATAAGCTAAGTCAAATCATGGTAAAAAAAAATGATTTTCGAAAATATATATTTGAGATTTTGCCATTTTAACCAAAAATATTATGGTGGATTTTTTGGGCATGGTTGACCAAAAAGTTAAGAGGGGTCAACTAAAGTAACTGATCATAGTCTGATACTCTGATGAGATATATTGAAGTTTACTGGGTTATATATTCTAACAGCTTATATTGGGCTTAGTTTGGTGGGTTTATACAAAGCCCAGGTCATGTATGGGGTTTATAACAGCTTATATTACGAACTGGGTTATATATTCTAACAGCTTATATTGGGCTTAGTTTTGTCTTAAAGACGTATTCAAGGTACACTTTCTTTATAAAGATGTTTTTTTTTAATTTCATAACTAATTAGTTTGCTAAATATGATTACAAAAACTATGATATTACATCAGTAATGAGTAATCTACTTCCTAAATAAGGTCTGATCAAAATTGCAATAACTTCCATTTCAAAATATCATGTAAAATTGCATTGGGAACGCGATGAATCATGAATGGGACTATACATGTTGGGTAATCCTAACCATTTGTTTAACTTCGATCCTGAGACTCGCTTCGCTAACTCCTCCATTCGTTTAACCATTTGTTTAACTTCGATCCTGAGACTCACCGCAGCTTCACCGATGAAGTTTCAGTGCTGGATGGTCATTTTGAAAAGCTTGGTTTAGCCAGCAAGGAGTGATGTAATTTCAGTTTTTTAGGTATGATTTACTTATGTAAGAGTTTGATGGTATTCGATTGGGTAATTAAATGTGTTTTAAAAACTGTATATCCAGTTTCAAGTGTTAATGATTTAGGCTTATTGCTCCATATGACATATGTGTGGGTTTTGTAGGTAATGGTAATGGCAAAGGTGCTGCAACTTCTTAATATGCTATGCGAATTGCACCATATGTTCAGGTAGATCTTTTCCAAATAATGTTTAATCAATTTCGATCTGTCTCAAGTAGTAATTTATTTATTTTTTGTATGATTATTAATTAAACAAATGTTACATTATATGCTATAAATCTTATATATCCCGTTAAACCCCTCAAATTGTCACAAATCTTCGATTCAAGAAGCAAAAACTCATATCCAATGGGCTCCAAACGACCTGACTTCGGTGACGGCGCTAGCCCCGGTTCGTCTTCACTTTCAGTTTTTTTTTCTTTTTTCTTTTTAAATTGATTGATGGTATTAACTTGAAATTTGTTCATTGAATTGTTACAGGAAGATTTTTATCAGTGGTTTAGCGAAGGATACTACCATAGGTTAGTGTTTAATTGCATGTGTTTCTGTAATTACGAAAGTGCCATTGTTTGTATTATTGTATCTGATTTGATGTGTTTAATTGTGTATAGATACATTTGTTAAGTACTTTGGAAAGTATGGAGACCTTACGAACTCGGTTATTATGAAGGATCGACAGACCGGTCGGCCGAGGGGCTTCGGGTTTGTTACGTATGCGGATCCTTCGGTTGTTGACACTGTTATTTCTGAGACACATGTTATTAATGGGAAACAAGTGGGTGAATTTTTGTTTTTAGGTTATTTTGGTTATTAATGAGGATTTTGACTGTAACTTTATCGATATTTATTGCATGTTTCATTAGCAAAGTTGAATGCAATTGTACTTATGTTAACTGAATACATGTTATGCGGTACGACATTGATTAAAACCTAAGATAGAGGCTGAATAAAAGGTGTCATTATGAAAATATGCGCCCTGGAAAACGCCCCTGGGGAAAAGGTGTGCCTCATGTAGTTCTGGGTCAGAATTGGTCAACATTAGGGTTTACTTGATAAGTAGGAGGTTTATATGTAAAAGCAACCGAAGTGATTAAGAAATTATGAAAGGTTTACTTGATAAGTACTAAGTAGGCTGATGTGTAAAACAAATGAGAGAGACGCAACTACTGGTTGTAAATAAAGTGTATATGGTTGTACATAGACAAGCGTCTCACGTACATGATGCGCCTCAGAGTGCACAACTGGTAGTTATTTGTTTAGTTTACGTATTTCAACATTTTTGTCATAAATTTAATGAAATAATATGTTACATTTTAATAAAAATACAAGTTTTTTAACTAATAAAATTAAACTACCCGGGAAGCAGTCCCGGGTGATAACCTAGTATATAAATAAATAAAAACAATGTGTTTAGTTTGAGAATTCTGAGATGGATATGTAAGTAACTGTTGAAATTTGATTGATGTAATTGTTTTTTGAACGGAAAATTTGGATCACTTAGAGACCACTTGAGTATCATCGTGTCACCAGCGGAATCACCCGATTATATTCATCTCAATTCAGGAGAAAACCCAATAAATCTGAGAAAAACTCCTCTTGTTGGAACTAAAAATTAATTGATGTAATTGAAGGAGTTTGATTAAAGCGTGAATTAAGAATTAAAAAACTCGGTTAAAGGAATGGATTTTATAAAACCATGACCTAATATTTTTAAAAGGAGTGTAAATTAAGTTAATATAAATATAACTCGTATAAAGAAACATTTGTTCGCTGTTAAGAAAAAAAAAACAGTAAACTGCCAAAATGGTATATGATGTTTGATCACTTTTGTCATTTTAGCCCAAAACTCAAACATTTTGAATCTGGGTCCATGTGGTTTCAATTTTGTTGTCATTTTCATCCAAAATCAAAATCTTGTCAGATTTTTCAATTAACATCCAGTTTTTTTGTCTTTCATCTCCCTTTACTGAATAGCAAAATGGTCTTTTAACGTTTTATTATAACAAATTAAATAAATCTAACCATTTTGCCCTTCATTAAAAGGGATGAAAAAGACAAAAAAAAAATGGATGTTAATTGAAAAATCTAACCAAATATTGTTTTTAGGTGGAAATGGCAACAAAATTAAAACTACATAGACCCAGATTCAAAACGTTTGAATTTTGGACTAAGGTGACAAAACTGACCAAACATCAAGGACCCTTTTAATTAGCAGTTTACTAAAAAAACAAAAAAGACAATTTGTTCACCTCTTTCATATATCCATGTTTTTTCTCCATCTCTATATCATAGACATTTCTTCCTCACATGTTTTTATTTTAAAATAATGTTTTCAAATAATTCTAATTTGAGTCCTAAGATCAATATATGTTTGCACAATGTTATATCATGGTTTATCATACATATAGATATTCCAATTCCAAATCTGATAGAAAAAACAAGAAGAAAACATGTTTGGACATTTTAGATATTTATTTAGTTATTTGAATCATTCAAATTACTTCGACCTAAAAAATTATTCTGCTAAAACAAAAACTCCAAAAAAACATAATAATTGTGTTAAACTTTCAAAAAAAAAATATATTGTTGTTATCAATATTCTTATAGATAGCATATCATGCTATCAATATACTTAGCACATGATTTATCACGTTAGGAGATATCATAGTATGGATATTCTTAGCAAATGGTTTATCATGTTATTCTAAGGGGTGTTAAGAAAGAGTTGTATAAAAGTACATTGATTAGGTTTCTTTCTCATATGTGGTGCTCATTGCATTATATTTCTACGACACTTGAAAAGGCGAAATAAATACATATCTCTCAATATAAACTTTTCTCATACTTTTTTTATTAGTTTTACGACAATATTATATATTTTCAAGCTATTATTCTTTTACATTTGATTAATAACTCTACACTTCTATTATACTTTGAATAATAATGTTATACAATAGAGATAAGAATAACTATGTTTAAAATTGTAATTTTGGAATATTGCATCTTCAAGCATTTATACATTTTTTTATATTTGTATAAATAGAAAAATCTACATGATCACCAACCTTCATCGCATAGACAAGTCGTTTTGGGGACAATTTGTTTGAGAATCAACTCAAGTATAATTACTTGTATATCGTTCGATTAGTATGGTTAAAAATTACCTAAGTACACCGTTTCTGAACTTAATTTAGGTCGACAGATATTTGACAGTTTAAACTTTAAACTGGAACTATCATAATTTAATTTGAGCATAAGAACTGGTTATACTATAATATAGTTTATAAAATAGAAAAAAAGTTACCAATAAAAAATTAGCAGAATAAGATGCTATAATACTTTAAGAGAACAGAAAGATCAAAGAAATCACTTATTTAATATTTTTAAAATTGTAACTTAGGTGGCAATAATATCCTAAATTGGTGGATTTTGATGAGAAAATAAAGTGTAATATATGTGGGTCATTCTAGCTCCTTTTTCTGCCAAAAAATTCCAGAGCACCATTCATGCTGCTTGAACTCTAGTGTTTGGGTTTGGGACCTTTGATAACGACTAGCAAAGGTATTATATTCCAAAAAAAAAAAAAAAAGTGACACTACGGCCCTGTTTGGTAGCCTCTTAATCCATTCAGAGGCTGCCTCTTAATGAAATCATTTGTGGCCCTTATGTCTGAATGAATAAGAGGTAACCTTATGTCTGACTGGATAAGAGGTAACATCTGAATGGTAAACCATTACATGTCACATTCTTCTACATTATCTTTGTTAAACTCTTAAATGATTTCATTAAGAGGAAGCCTCTTAATGTCATTCAGATGCTACCAAACAGCCCCTACATCTTTTAAATTCTCTTTAAACCAAAAATGACAATTTCATGTGTACATATCTAAAGTTATAAAATGTTGTACTTTTCTCATATCATGAGTCGTATATTACGTAGTCAGAATGTTTGACTTTAAGAAAATACACTATCTTGTCGAAATGTTGTGTGTAAAGTTCTGTGTTTTATCACAATTGTTGATGATTTTTTTAAGATTTTTGTTAAGAAACCTTTGTACCCAATTCAAAATATGATTTGCATTTTGCAATTCATATTGATTGTTTGAGGTGAGCTCGATGGATCAGACCGCATGCAATAGATGTTTTTGTTGTTTCGAAATGACAAAAGGAAGAAACAAAGGTTGATTGGGTGGAGTCAAAGAAAAAGCATGGGCTAAAAAAAGGTGGATAATTGACGGTGCACACATCCATAAGCTCGGCTAACTCATGTCCCAATCATGGGTCAACAAAGGTGTGGGTCTCATGCCAATCAAAACCATGATAATATAAAGAGTTAATTGTAATTTTAGTCTCTGAGGTTTGTCCAAATTTCTTATTTTAGTCCAAATATTTTTTTTTCGTCTCTGGGTCCCTGACTTTTCCTTTTTGTTGCCATTTTGATCACATACCCTAACTCCATCCAAAACCCAGTTTTTAACCAGGGGTATTTTGGTAATTTTCATTTTAAATCTTTTCAATTACCATTTTGATTCAATTCTAAAAAATAAAAAAATCTAAAAAATCTAAAAAATCTAAAAATAAAAAAAATTCTAAAAAATAAAAAAATCATAAAAATAAAAAAATTCTAAAAATCTAAAAAATCTAAAAAATCTAAAGAATAAAAAAATAAAAAAATCTAAAAAATTCTAAAAAATCAAAAAAAAAAAAAATCAAAAAAAAATCAAAAAAATTCTAAAAATTCTAAAAAATCTAAAAAATAAAAAAAATCTAAAAACTCAAACAAACATATTTTAAAGTTTCAAATTCAAAAAATGACGATATATTCCTCGTCCAAACGAATATATTTTCAAGTTTTATCCATTTTGTTGAGTGAATAAGTGGTCATGATGAGATAGAACCACTAACTAACGAACTCGCATGTTATGTTTTAGTTTATAAATTTATATTTCATGATATTTATATTTAGTAAATTATATTAATTGATACAAAACTAAAGATGAAAATATTATTGTAATAAATAGTTTTGCTATGAAAACATATATAAGAAGGCAAAAAGGGTGATAATTAATGTGGAAATGTAAGAATGTTTGTGAAAAATGTCAACTTAAAATGAAATTCATTTTTTTAAATAGATAAATGGTTCTATCTCATCATGGCCACTCGTTCACTCAACAAAATAGGTAAAACTTGAAAATATATTCGTCTGGACGAGGAATATATCGTCATTTTTTGAATTTGAAACTTTAAAATATGTTTGTTTGTGTTTTTAGATTTTTTTTTATTTTTTAGATTTTTTTTTTATTTTTTAGATTTTTTTTTATTTTTTAGAATTTTTTTTATTTTTTAGATTTTTTTATTTTTTAGAATTTTTTTGATTTTTTAGATTTTTTAGATTTTTTTTATTTTTTAGAATTTTAATGATTTTTTTAGAATTTTTTGTTTTTTTTAGAATTTTTTTGATTTTTTAGAATTTTTTTGATTTTTTAGAATTTTTTGGATTTTTTAGAATTTATTTGAATTTTTAGAATTGGATCAAAATGGCAAAATTGAAAAGATTTAAAATGAAAATCCCCAAAATACCCCTGGTTAAAAATGGGATTTTTGGATGGAGTTAGGGTATGTGATCAAAATGGCAACAAAAGGAAAAGTCAGGTACCCAGAGGCGAAAAAAAACTATTTGGACTAAAATAGAAAATTTGGACAAACCTCAGGGACTAAAATGGCAATTAACTCTAATATAAAATAGAGTTAATTGGCCTATGGTCGATGTGGTTTACCAGATTTTTACTTTTAGTTCCCACCTTTTTAAAATGGCATGTTTGCTCTCCATAGTTTACTCACCTGTTACTTGGATAATCCTTAAAGTTGACGGACGTTAAATTATTATTTAGTTAAGTTTGTGCAAAATTAAAAAATAGCCTTTTATATTATAAAAGAGAATTTGAAAGATATATTGAATTGTAAAAAAGTTGAGTGGACCCCACCTTTTTAAAGCATATATTCACAAATACCCACCATCCACTTCACCACTACCCGCTAGTTCAGTCGCCGCCCCCATCCACCGCCGCCTCACCGCCGCCTCACCGCCACTGCCACCGCCGGCAACATCTCTACCTCCAGCTCCATCCACACCCACACCAACCTTTGTCACCCCCTGTCACCCCCTCTACTCCACCCTCGCCAGTTACTCGTCCTCTATCATCTTCGTCGTCGGTGCCACCCACCACCCACCGCCGTCCACGCCATTCCCCGTCCCCCGTCGACCCTATCTCCACCGGGGACTACCTCATCTAACTCATCCACTGTCACACCCTGACTTTTGCGGAAGCGTGATTATGTGTGACTTGCTTAATATCATTGCATTCAATCATAACAACAACTATATGATAAAACTAAAGATGGTCATCCATTAAATAAGTTTAAAAACATAACAGCATTGTCTTGAAACATAGACTTCAAATTCGAGTACAAACCATGCAACTTGTTTTTAGAGTTCACAAGGACTCGACAAAAGACATTAAATAAAACCAGGCTTTGAAAGATGTGTCTTATCTAGGATAAGACACACAATCCAAATCCTCAGACATCGGATGACACCTTTTATTCTCAACCTCACTTGAAAGATCCAAACGCCCGCCAGATCCACTTTTAATTCCCTGAAATACATGTAGTTTGAAAACATCAACAAAAGTTGAGCGAGTTCATATGTTTGTTTTTGTGCACGAATAAACCTTTGAAATCATTGTAAGTATGTTTGTTTTGTAAATCCCGGTATGAAAGCAAACAAGGAAAACAGATCATTAACGATTTGCAAGGCCATTAATATGTGTGACGTGATGCAGGAAGGCTCAAACCTAGCAAATTTTTCACCGGGCTTCCGGCTGTAAGACATAGTCAACCCATGGGCCAAACCCTGGTCCAACATGGGCGGGGCTCGCTACACCCAAATAGATCTATCACTCATGTCCCTCGGTCCTACAACGAGGATTAATGATCTTAAGCGTTATACCCACCACTCACATGATCTAGCAGTAACCTTCCTTAGCTAACCATACCGCATATAAACAGTTTGTAACATGTACTTCACCCCCGAAGTTATAAAACCGAAAACAGTTAAAGAAAAGGGGGAACATGAACTCACAGTCTTGCGTTCTTCGTAAACACCGTAACTCAAAGCTTCGCCTGGCGTACACGACTACCTACAACGTACTAAGGTCTATTAGACGAGCGGGTCGTGCCTTGACTTAGTATTGATTAGTGTCTTTGAGTTACGTTTCCTGTTGTCTTCAATATTATTCCATGTTATATAATTATTTGTTAAAATAATAAATATTTTAACTTAAATTATATTTTTATTAAATTTTGGAATAATAGTTAAAATAATATATTTTAACTTGATACCTTTCAAGTATTTGTACATGTATTTCCTTCCCAATGATGGGTGTATTTGTATTTGTATTCTTATACTTATATATTTTTGTCATGTATAGGTGTCGTATTCCGATGTGTATTTATAGGTACCAAAATATGTATTTTTTTATATTTGTTAAGTATCCTTATACTTAATGTTATATTATCTTTTCCGGAATAATATCCTTAATAAAAATCCATATATATTTCCAAAATATATATTTTAAGAAATTTACTTAGAAAATTACTTATAATTTCCCTTTGGCAAAAATACTTGTAAACTTCCTACAAGTCTAAAAAATATTTGTATTTCCATATAAATCCCAAAAATAATATATTTTCAGGTCTAACTTGGAAAATATATACAAACTTATTTTTCTCCCAAAAATAATATATTTCATGTATATTTGAGAAAATATATATTTCTTCTAAAAATAATATATATCTTCTATTAATTCCAAGAAAATATATTTTTGTCCACCAAAAATAATATATTTTCTTCTCGTCAAAAATATGATATAAGTTTGTAATAATTGTAAAAATCATATTTTTGTTCTCTTGATGTCCAAAATATTATTTACCAAAAATATACTTATGAATAAATTTTCCGGAATATTTTTGTGAGTTATATTCCTTAGTTCGGTTTCACAATATCTTAGGTATTCTTTGTATATTTATTCCTTGGAATTTTTGATAATATTTTGGATTGTAATTTTTGGCATTATGATTAGTTATATTATTTCAAGTCCTAAAATAATATAACTAATACACATAATATACAAATAATCACACACGTGGTGCCCTCGAAATATATATTTCCTAAATACATATTTAGTCACTTTTATTTATAAAAACCAACCTCCAATGTTGGTAATTTTTGTAACAAAAATTATGGCAAACTTTATGTAAAAATCCATGGTTTGAAATATACTCACAAATATTTGTTTAGAAATATTTTTCTAAGTGTTAAATTTTTAGAAAATTTTTGCCATAGTTTCCCCTAAAAATGGAGGTTTCCATACCTTGAAGGTATATCATTTTCTTTTGTAAATCAACACAATCAATCCACAATTAACAATAAACAATCTACACTTACCAATTTTGCCAAAAACAAGCATAATCTACCACTTCATGAACTTGAAAATTTATAAAAATTTGTAGTAATTTACTAGTGTATTTAGTAAGTCTTGTTACCCTTTAAAGTGTGGTTGATTCTTTAAAAGCATCATTTTTAAAGAAAATAGATCTTTACAACTTGTGATCACATTTTCTAAAAAAAAATGTTTCTTCATGGATTTTTCTTGTTACACATGTGTTTCTACACTTGTTTAACCCTTAAAAATGAGGTTTATTTATGTAAGAACCAAGATTAAGTAAAACTTGTATTTTTAACTTGGTTTCTTGAAAAATCATTCTTGAAATATTAGATCTACAAGTTTTACATCTTACTTTGATCATCACTTTATAAGAAAACATTATATTCTTTCAAGTTCATGTCTTCCATGAGGATGATTCATTAAACTCTAACATGTTCATCCTCTCATCTTGCTAGATTATGTTTTTAATCATGATCTAGCAAGATCATATGATGATCTACATCATTTACACAAGTAAACAACAATCAACAAGTAAATCAACACATAAACAACATAGTTTCTTCATGATTTAAGCTTATGTTCAAGTTTCATTCTCTTGATTCTTAGTGTTCTTCAAGTTAATCATCATGTATCATCTTTTAACCACTTATATAAGATGTAAAATGGAGTGTATGATGTTCTTACCACTAGCTCAAGGCTAGGGATGATCAAGAGAAGAAAAGAGATGGATAAAAGCAAATGGAGAAGGTCCTTGAACTTCCGAAAGCTCCTAGCTTCCTTATGCAACCTCTAACACATTTGCATATGCTTGAAATGTATGAGAAATGAGTGATGATGGTGGTGGTATTGTTGTTGGGTTTCGGCCGAGAACAAAGAAAGGAAGAAGAAGAAAATGAAGGTGTTGTGTAGATTTATATGAAGTTAAGTGCTTAAGGTCCTTCTTATAATCCATCCATTCATATTTTCCTATGGTTATTATGTTCTCTAAAGCACAACAAGATCTAATATTAAATTGAAAGAAAATCACAATGTGGGGGCCATGTTGGCCGTCCATAGGTGGGGGGGGGGGTAGTAGACTAGGTTTTAACCATTAAGTTAGTTATCTAGTTGAAATGTAAGTATATAGTTAGGTGTTTAGTTAATTGATATTTATATAGTGTGTTATGATGTTCGGGGACCATAACTAGCTTGGAAATGTTAAAACAGTGCTTCTAGTGAAAATTTGGTATTTCAGGTAGTGTCCGGTTGGTTACCGGTTCGTTAAGGTGCTAAACTTTGCAGTTTAGTGTGCTTTATGTACACTTTTGTGACACTTTTGATTCCCGACACTTAGGAAAGAATTCAGGACCATTTAACCACATTTCTGCATGATATTAGAGTGTTAAAATGCTGATTTTCTGCAGAATTCTGCAGTTTAAGTGAGTTTTAGGCACTTTTCGGCACTTAAACTATTTCTAGGAAGGCAGTTTTGTGATCCTTACTTTCCTACACACTATACTAGTGTAATACTTGGTTTCTGGCCCATTCTGTGTCTCAATACCTTATCTGTCTATGTACTGAACTCCGTCAGCATTTTTTCTGATTTGTCTGATAACTGTGTTAACTGTGTTTCGTGCATCATTTGAGTTAAATAAGCTCTTATGCAATAATGATATGACATTAAGCAATATGTGATGCACATGTATGTATAATTCAATAATCAGAAAGCAGTTTCAAGTCATTAATTGAAATTCAGCACAATCATTAAGCACTAATCATGGTTTAATAGTTGTACGGATACCTGGAATTTTGACAGTTGTCACATCCACACCACTCCCCCGAACATTTCACCAGGCTAATTGGAGAAATAGGGCACAAAATATGTTCATCCCCATGCTAAACCCTTTGCTTCTTGAATCAAATTTTATTTGAATTTATCATCACAAAACGTTGCTGGAGGTTCGAAAAACAAACTGGTGTGGTTCAAGGTTTGTATCAACATCTGTTAGCTTACAAACTAGTGTGTTTGATGCTTTTTTATATTTTTTTTATATTTGATGGATTGAGAATGGTTAAGTGATGTTGATTCGTGAGTTTTGTGCTTGATGTGAACATGTATGTTGTTGTGTTGATTTTAGAATTTGAATGTGAAATTAAAAGGTTCATTGAGATGTATAACTTTCAACAGCGGGTTTGAGGTTTTGGTTAATTGGTGGGGCGAATGGAAATTAATGTGTTTTATACTAATGCCCTGTTAGAAATTACTGTTCGTGATCGAGTTATTTGTCGATCTGAGTTGTAGGTGGTTCGGTTCAGGAATGGAGATGATGGGTGTGATTTGGTACTGGTGCGGAATGGAGGGATGAGGAGACATATGAGGGAAAGGCGAGGGGTGGTGGGTTTTCCGGTGGAATTTAAGGTGGTGTAGTTGCCGCCGGAATTTCTGGTGGATGGTGATGGTGGTGAAGAGAAACAGAGGGGAGTTAAGTTTTGTAATTTAATAAAATGGTGGGGCCCACTCAACTTTTTACAATTTAATATATTTTTAAATTCTCTTTTATAATATACAAGGCTATTTTTGTAATTTTGCACAAACTTAACTGAATAACTTAACGCCCATCCACTTTAGGGACTATCCGAGTAACAGGTGAGCAAACCATAGGGAGCAAACATGCTATTTTAAAAAGGTGGGGATTAAAGGTGAAAAACTGGCAAACCACATGGACCATCCGGACAATTAACTCTATAATATAAAGGGTAAATTACATTTTTTGTCCTTTATGTTTGTATCAGAATGCAATGGATGACCTTTAACTTTAATAATTACAGTCACAGTCCTTTATTTGTAAAACTCATTACATCTGACATCCTTTAGTACTAATTTGGTTAAATTTATCAGTTAAGTTTGTTCATGTGCAAGGCACATGACGTGTCACACCCCAACCGATGACAGAAACATCGGGGCATGGCACTGAGCGAAACAAATTGTCAAGAGAAATTCCATGACGACTAAATTACCAAATAGTTAACCTTATGTCCCATACCATAACCCATTAAGTAATCTAATTATTACAGACAGAGATATTCTCAAAACAAACATGTTCCGACGATTCAGATTCAAATAAAATATAAGTTGTCTTTGTTTCTAGACTCTCGGTCCTACTTGATTCCACAAAAGCAGGTAAGCAACATCATATGCATTCAAGCACTTGTCACATACGTTAAAATAGAGGTCAATACACATAGTGTAAATGTGAGCATACAAGTTTGATAATAGCATAATAGAATTCAAAATCATTTACGCATAACGAGCATGTACAACGTATAAGGTGAAGCATGTTAGTTATCAACAAAGATCCTATCAATACCGATGACTGCGAGTTGACTGCGAGTAGCGAGTGCGCATCACATGTTCACCACTATGAACACATGAAGTAATTGTCCTTAACAACCCCTGAGTGAACAGGTGCTGAGTCCAAACTATAGTACTATCGTTGCTAAGGGAGGTAGACAGCAATCAATGTGTTAACATAACAAACAGGCATTCATCGAGTCACGTATAACATGCATTAGAGGTCAGCGTATAAATAGTATTGCGTTGTGTGATCGATGTGATTTAGAATAAGTAACATATGTAACACCCAAAAGTGCATAAAGCAAAAAGGGATCGAGTATACTCACAGATCATGTTTAACAAGTAAACACTCTCTTGGATTGAAGGGAACGCTAAGAGAGATTAGCCTGAACAGTTAACGATAGCATAAACGTTGAGCGGCGCGTAAAACGATGCAAGTGTACCAAGTATCGGATGGCAATCCGATCGGATGGCCATTCGATTGGATTGATACCTTGTTTGATATGGATGTGTTTGTGTATGGTGGTTTGTCCTTTGAAGTTTTCGTTGTAGCATTTTGAAAATAGAGAAGTATCTCTACCCTTCAGGTCGGTCGATCGGACAACGGTTCGATCGGAAGGCGATCCGATTGGCGAGTCTTCTTAGTTGAGAACAAGTTCACAGCAGGACGGTCACTCGATCGGATGGCTATCCGATCGGGTGGCATTCCGTATGTATTGAACATGTTGAAAATTGATTAAGTACCCAAGTCCCAAACGTCACACGATAGGATGGTCGTTCGATCGGATGGCAATCCGATCGGACGACAATCCGTTCAACATTCAGATCCTTGAAAGCCTTGGAAAAATGTTTAAGTGTGGAATCAAGTGCAACCCGATCGGATGACCGGTCGATCGGATGGCAATCCGATCGGACGGCAACCCGTCCCGACGTCCTGATCGTCTTGACACTTGATTTCGTTGAAGATTTTGCAGTTTTGAACGAGACGTTATGATAACTCGTTTAAACAACATGAACCCCATCTCGGCCCAAGTGACTCGATCGAACAGGAACCACCCTAGTCTGGCCGGTTCACGGTTCGAAACGGTTGTTCATGTTCAAACTCGAAATCTATTATCTCTTGGATAGAATTCAGATCTGGAACTAACCCATCACTAAGAACGAGTAGAAGATCAGAACGAGCTCAGATTCTATTGGTTTTGAGTGCATTAAGTGTAAAAAAGTTGAAAGAAAGTTGGAAAACCTTCCTTCAATCCTTTCAACCATGAATTTGTGTAGATCTATGCGAAAACATTGATTAATCTTGTGGAAATCCTTCAGATCTAAGTTGTTCTTGGTGGAATGATGCCAACTTTGAAGTTCATAAGAACTCCATGATGACATCATCCTAAAACATCTTAAATCCGGTGATTTCACAGTTAAAAGTTAAGATTCAAAGGTGAAAATGATGTAGAAGTGCCTGTAGATCATAGAAGTACAAGATTTAGGTTGGAAACTTACAAGAATCGAGAGAAATCGAGAGAAAAGAGAGCTTGAGTGCGGCTGGTCGAACAAGGAGCTGTCACATCACAAATGATGTGACAGGCGGGTATTTATAGGGTTTCCCAAAAAGGAAAGTGGGTGAATTTCCAGGTCGATCGGGTGGCAACCCGATCGGGTGACAATGCGATCGGATGACAATCCGATCGGATGGCCACTCGATCGGTTGGCCACTCGATCCTGGTGTTCGACGCGATGAGTTTTGTCGTTTCGATTTGCGTATTGAGCGTTGCGATGCGATTCGAGCGGGCGATGCGATAGTATTACCCATTAGTTACACAAATAACAAAACTACTATATCTAACATACAATCACTATAATTAACTTGCGTTTGGCGTTTCGATTCGATTGCGATGCGATAGATTGCGATTGCGATTAATACCTCAACATAAACATAACATGCACAAGTAACATATAAATAGCACACACACGTAAAACAATATACAGAACACATAACTCGAGTTTTGATTGCGATAGCGATAAGTCGATTAGCGATTATACATGCGATTAGATAGCGATCAAACATCGATTATTAATAGATACTCCACATAATACAACTAAAGCGATTAAATAAATAGATTCGATTACAAGTCAAAGAAGTCAAAACAGTAGTTGAGTAAGGAGTGACAGATCGCAATTAGCAATCTTTTCTTCCTTTGACTTCAATCTTGACTTTGACTTTGACTTTCGAAACACGGGGTGTTACAGCCTCCCATACTTAAGGGAATTTCGTCCCGAAATTAGGCTTCAGCCGTCACAAATAACTGCGGGTACTTCGCCTTCATGTCGCTTTCGAGTTCCCAGGTGAACTCGGCGCCTCGTTTGCCTTCCCAGCGAACCTTCACAATGGGAATGCGTGAGCGTCTGAGTACCTTGTTTTCTCGTCCCACGGTCTCGACAGGCTTTTCCACGAAGTGTAATTTTTCGTCCACTTGTAGATCCTCAAGAGGAACATGTAATTCCTGGTCGGCCAAGCACTTTCTGAGGTTCGAAACATGGAAAGCCGGGTGGACGTTACTCAGTTCTTCTGGTAGTTCGAGTCTGTAGGCCACTTTTCCAATCCTTTCCAGAATTTTAAAGGGTCCAACATATCGAGGGGCGAGCTTTCCTTTCTTGCCGAATCTGACCACCCCCTTCCAAGGTGCAACCTTTAGGAGTACGTGATCGCCAACGTCAAATTCAAGGGGCTTGCGGTGTCTATCCGCGTAACTTTTATGTCGGCTCCGAGCTTTCAACATATTGTCTCGAATTTGGAGGATTTTGTCTGTCGTTTCTTGCAACAGCTCGGGACAGGTAATTTGCGCATCTCCGATCTCGTGCCATACAATAGGCGATCGACATTTCCTTCCGTATAGAGCCTCAAATGGTGCCATTTGTATGCTAGAATGATAACTGTTATTGTACGAGAATTCGACAAAGGTAAGTACGCGTCCCAATTACCACTGAAATCTATGGCACACGAACGGAGCATGTCTTCAAGGGTACGAATCGTTCTTTCAGTCTGACCGTCGGTTTGGGGATGGAAAGCGGTACTTAGATTAAGAGTAGTACCGAGAGCAGATTGAAACATTTCCCAAAAACGCGAGGTAAACTGACCATCGCGGTCAGAGATGATGTCGCGAGGCGTCCCATGTCGACTAATGATCTCGTTGGTGTAGCTTCGGGCTAATTTTTCTACCTTGTAGTCTTCTCGTATTGGCAGGAAGTGAGCTGACTTTGTCAAACGGTCAACCACAACCCAAATGCTATCATGACCAGATTGAGTACGCGGAAGTTTCGTTATGAAGTCCATAGCTATACTCTCCCATTTCTACATCGGGATCTCGGGTTGAACGAGTAAGCCAGAGGGTCTTTGATGCTCAGCCTTGACCTTAGAACAGGTCAGGCATTTCGAAACATAGATTGCGATATCCTTTTTCATGCTCGGCCACCAGTACTTGTAGCGCATGTCCTAGTACATTTTGTCAGCACCGGGATGAATAGAATATCGAGATTTGTGGGCTTCATCCATCAGAAGTTATCGTAGGTTTGTACGCTTGGGAATCCAAATTCGGTCCAAATAATGAAAGATACCATTCGCTTTATTCTCGAGTTGGGCGCCATCATTTAGAATTCTTTCCTTCTTCAAAGTTCGCTCGGTAAAACAAGCATGTTGCGCGTCACGGATAAGAGTTTCGAGATGAAATTGGGATTGAGAATTACGAACGCTAAGCAGGTAGCTTCGTCGACTGAGAGCGTCGGCAACGACATTCGCTTTGCCTGGATGGTAACGGATCTCACAATCGTAATCGTTGAGCAGTTATACCCACCGGCGTTGACGCATATTCAGTTCCTTCTGGTCAAAGATATGTTGTAGGCTCCTATGATCGGTGAAGATCGTACACTTGGTACCATAAAGGTAGTGTCGCCAAATCTTTAACGCAAAAACAACTGTGCCAAGCTCGAGGTCATGTGTGGTGTAGTTCTTCTCATGGATCTTGAGCTGTCGAGAAGCGTACGCGATAACCTTGTCTCGTTGCATGAGAACACAACCCAGACCAAGGTTTGAGGCATCGCAGTAAACTACGAAGTTGTCGTTTCCGTCGGGCAACGAAAGCACGGGAGCATTGTAAAGCAGGGTTTTGAGAGCTTGAAAGGCTTCCTCCTATTTAGTTCCCCAAACAAAAGGTTTATCCTTATGCGTAAGAGAGGTAAGCGGCACGACGATCTTAGAAAAACCTTCGATAAAACGGCGATAATAGCCTGCCAGTTCGAGGAAAGAACGGACTTCAGACGGATTCTTGGGTGTAACCCAACTCTTAACAGCTTCGATTTTCGCAGGGTCAACGTGGATACCTTGACTATTGACAATGTGACCCAAGAATTGGACCTCCTCCAGCCAAAATTCACACTTGGAGAATTTCGCAGGGTCAACGTGGATACCTTGACTATTGACAATGTGACCCAAACGTAGATGCTGCGAGTGTTCGGCTTTTGATTTGGAATAGATCAGGATATCATCGATGAATACGATTACAAAGCGATCAAGGAAGGGTTTGCACACTCGATTCATCAAATTCATGAAGACTGCAGGAGCTTTAGTCAAACCAAAAGGCATGACAACGAACTTGTAATGACCATAGCGGGTTCGAAAAGCGGTTTTGGGTATATCCTCCTCTTGAATGCGTAATTGGTGATAGCCTGAGCGTAGATCGATCTTAGAAAAACACGTAGCACCTTGTAATTGATCAAACAAATCATCAATTCGAGGCAAGGGATAGCGATTCTTGATTGTCAACTTATTCAACTCTCTATAGTCGATACACATCCTGAACGAACCATCATTCTTTTTGACGAAAAGGACAGACGCGCCCCATGGAGAGGTGCTAGGGCGAATAAAGCATTTATCAAGAAGTTCCTGGAGCTGACTCGAGAATCCGCGCATTTCCGAAGGAGCGAGACGATAAGGCGCTTTAGCAACAGGAATGGCTCCAGGAATGAGGTCGATTCGGAAATCGATATCACGAGCGGGTGGTAACCCGGGTAGATCATCGGGGAAAATGTTAGGAAATTCACGAACAACGGGGACCTGATCCACCTTCTTAACTTCCTTTTTCTTCGCTACTACAATGTGTGCCAAGAAAGCTTGGTATTCCTTGCGGAGATACTTGCCAGCCTGAACACACGACATGAGTTGAAGTTTCTTCGACGCGACTTCACCATACACACACAACTGATCACCATTAGCGAGCGAGAATCGAATCATCTTATCGAAGAAAACATCTTCAGCATGGTTTTCACGAAGAAAGTCCATGCCTACTATGACGTCAAAACTACCGAGCTGCATCGGAATAAGGTCGATAGGAAAGACGTGATTGTTGAGTTCGAGAGTACAATCACAAAGAACAGAATTAACAGCGACGGTTCTTCCGGTGGCAACTTCAACGTCGAACGTTGAGGGGAGATGAGCGCGCTTACGATTGAGGAGCTTTTCGAATTCAAACGATACAAAACAGTTATCTGCTCCAGTATCAAATAAACACGTAGCATATATACCATTCACAAGGAACGTACCATTGACCACATTGTTATCGGCTTGAGCCTGCCGGGCGTTAATGTTGAATGCACGTCCGCGGGCTGTTGGTTGTTGTTGCTGTTGCTGAGGCTGCTGCTGTTGTGGCTCTTGCTTGACCACTCAGTTCGGGCACATGTTGGCGAAGTGGTTGGGATCACCACACGCATAGCAAGCTCTGGCATTGACCGCGGGTGCAGGAGCCGCTTGATGGCCTTGAGAAGCAGAAAGTAGAGCTTGATGAGTAGGAGCTTGACCTTGTGTTGGAGCAGGGTTTTGACATGGAATTGTATGGCAGTTGGCGGTGAAATGGTCGTACATGTTGCAATGGGCACAGTATCTGCAAGCGATTCCCACTGGGTGGTGATAGGTGCAAGTAGGGCAAGCCGGGTGAGGACCAGTGTACGCACGTTTTGCCGGCGGTGCCTTTGGTAACCGGGGCTGCTACTTGGCGGTGTTGATGTTGCTGAGGAGCTGGAACAGCTTGAAGTAGGGCAGCATTGGTCACAGCACAGTTCTTGTTGCTGGAACTGCTGTTGTTCTTTCTCTTGCGTCTTGAGAGCTTGGATGACTGGGGAGCGGCGGCGGTTTCAGTGGTTGAAGCAGTGGTAGCTTGATGCAGATTCTTGGGAGCTTTATCCTAGACACCAGACTTGACTCGCTTGTCGTTGATCTCTGCAGTGAGCAAGTAAGTCTCTTCAATCGTCGTCGTCTTTGCTGCTTGAACGAAATCAGCCACGCAATCTGGAAGAGCACTGGTATACTTTTTGATGGTGATTTCGGGTGTCTTGACTTGATCCGGACATATTATACTCAATTGCTTGAAACGCGCAGTCAAACCAGCGTTGTCACCATCCTTCTGCTTAATGTGCCGGAATTCATCCTCCAACTTTTGGCGCTCATGGGGAGGGCAGAACTCTTCCATCATCACGTCCTTCAACTCATCCCATGATAGCCCGTAAGCTGCATCGTTTCCACGTTTGTTTCTCTCTGCCGTCCACCAGTCTAAAGCGCGAGACTGGAAGATGCCAGTTGCGTTGAGAGTACGGAGATCATCAGGACAACCACTCTGGCGCAGGGTGACTTCGATAGAATCAAACCATTGGAACATGGCCGTAGGACCATCTTCACCAGTAAACTCTTTCGGCCCGCAGGCTTTGAACTGTTTAAAGCTAAAAGCAGCTTTGGGAGTATCGGTCCTGGACTCTTCAGAAGATTTGCTTGCATTTTCATTTAACTCACTCACGATCTGGGGGATGACTTTAGCGATTTGATTGGCGACGAGAGAAGCAAGTCGCTTGTCGGCGTGCTTACGCCTAGCAGCTCGTGAGTGTAGGGATCCGGATGACGACATTGTATGCAACAGACTGCGCCATAGGATTCAAACGTTATTCGATTATTCCTAGTATAGTCTAGCGATTCACCATAAAGCTCAGGAACACGTCCATTCATATAAGCACATAAACACGTAAGCACATAATCACGTAAGGCACAGAAACACATAGGCACGTAAGGCACAGAAGCACATAAGGCAGTCAAAATACAGAAACCTAACTATATGTTGCACGTATTCCCTATCCTTCACAGCATGTATAGCGATTAATTATAGCGATTGCGAGTATCGAGCAACGATTGCGAATAATGACCAACGATTTGTTAATGTGGTGCGAATTGTGTGTGTTTTGGCGGAGCGAGAAACCTGGAATCAAATCAGTACCACTGTACTGTTTATCTCAAAATGCTAACAAATCACCATATAAATCACATAAATTTCACATAAAATCGATAAATCACAGAGTTGGCTGCGGTGATTCCAGAATCGAAACACATAAAATTCGAGGACAGATTGTCTGGGCTAGATAGACGTTGACTACCCAAAGTGATTCGACTGTTCACAAGGACTTTAAGTGCACACTTCGGCCTTCGGGACTGTGCTCTCGCTTCAATTCGAGCGATCAGCACGCATCCTTCCAGTCACGGTGTGACCCAAGTCGTTGTAGTCCGTCGAGACTTTGGTGAGAGCCTTGTAAAACCATATTGGAGAGTAGGACGAATCATCAAGGTTCGGGTTTCACCCCTAACTTAGCGTCTACGTTCTTATTTGTGTGGTAAAACCACGAGATAGATAAGAAGATTTGCGTCGAATAAGATTTCACTCCTAATTCAACGCAAATTCTTTTGTTATATAGTAAAAAAATAGCAATTTGAACGAGTAATCTGGTCGAGAGTTTGCGGTTTTCACACCTAATCTTAACCAAATCATTCGTTTGTGTGTGCAATCAGCCTTAGGAAAGGCTGATCTTGCGCAGAACTGTAGTATGCGATGTTCGCCCAAGTGTGTAGTGTACAACGAGTTCGAGCGAGAAATAGCGAGGATAGCAAGTAAGCTCGTACAACTCATACTGGATATGCACAAGTCAGTCTGTTGGTACTTAGACTATAGACTAGGTCGTTCTAAGACATCGACCCGGACTAGGTCGAGTCTTGCCAAATTCCCTATAGTTATGGCTCTGATACCAATCTGTCACACCCCAACCGATGACGGAAACATCTGGGCATGGCACTGAGCGAAACAGATTGTCAAGAGAAATTCCATAACGACTAAATTACCAAATAGTTAACGTTATGTCCCATACCATAACCCATTATGTAATCTAATTATTACAGACAGAGATATTCTCAAAACAAACATGTTCCGACGACTCATATTCAAATAAAATATAAATTGTCTTTGTTTCTAGACTCTCGGTCCTACTTGATTCCACAAAAGCAGGTAAGCAACATCCTATGCATTCAAGCACCTGTCACATACATTAAAATAGAGGTCAATACACATAGTGTAAAGGTGAGTATACAAGTTTGATAATAGCATAATAGAATTCGAAATCATTTACGCATAACCAGCATGTACAACGTATAAGGTGAAGCATGTAAGTTATCGACAAAGATCCTATCAATACTAATGACTGCGAGTAGCGAGTACTCATCACATGTTCACCACTGTGAACACATGAAGTAATTATCCTTAACAACCCCTGAGTGAACAGGTGCTGAGTCCAAACTATAGTACTATCGTTGCTAAGGCAGGTAGACAGCAATCAATGTGTTAACATAACAAACAAGCATTCATCGAGTCATGTATAACATGCATTAGAGGTCAGCGTATAAATAGTGTTGTGTTGTGTGATCGATGTGATTTAGAATAAGTAACGTATGTAACACCCAAAAGTGCATAAAGCTAAAAGGGATCGAGTATACTCACAGATCGTGTTTAACAAGTAAACACTCTCTTGGATTGAAGGGAGCGCTGAGAGAGATTAGCTTGAACAGTTAACGATAGCATAAACGATGAGCGGCGCGTAAAACGATGCAAGTGTACCAAGTATCGGATGGCAATCCGATCGGATAGCAATCCGATCGGATAGCAATCCGATCGGATAGCAATCCGATCGGATGGCCAGTCGATCGGATGTCAATCCGTTCGGATGGTCACCCGATTTGATGGCCATTCGATTGGATTGACACCTTGTTTGGTATGGATGTGTTTGTGTATGATGGTTTGTCCTTTGAAGTTTTCGTTGTAGCATTTTGAAAATAGAGAAGTATATCTACCCTTCAGGTCGGTCGATCGGACAACGGTTCGATCGGACGGCGATCCGATTGGCGAGTCTTCTTAGTTTAGAACAAGTTCACAGCAGGACGGTCACTCGATCGGATGGCTATCCGATCGGGTGGCAATCCGTATGTATTGAACATGTTGAAAATTGATTAAGTACCCAAGTCCCAAACGTCACACGATCGGATGGTCGTTCGATCGAACGGCAATCCGATCGGACGACAATCCGTTCAACGTTCAGATCCTTAAAAGCCTTGGAAAAATGTTTAAGTGTGGAACCAAGTGCAACCCGATCGGATGTCAATCCGATCGGATGTCAATCCGATCGGACGGCAACCCGTCCCGACGTCCTAATCGTCTTGACACTTGATTTCGTTGAAGATTTTGCAGTTTTGAACGAGACGTTATGATAACTCGTTTAAACAACAGGAACCCCATCTCGGCCCAAGTGACTCGATCGAACAGGAACCACCCTAGTCCGGCCGGTTCATGGTTCGAGACGGTTGTTCATGTTCAAACTCGAAATCTATTATCTCTTGGATAGAATTCAGATCTGGAACTAACCCATCACTAAGAATGAGTAGAAGATCAGAACGAGCTCTGATTCTATCGGTTTTGAGTGCATTGAGTATAAAAGAGTTGAAATAAAGTTGGAAAACCTTCCTTCAATCATTTCAACCATGAATTTGTGTAGATCTATGCGAAAACATTAATTAATCTTGTGGAAATCCTTCAGATCTAAGTTGTTCTTGGTGGAATGAGGCCAACTTTGAAGTTAACAAGAACTCCATGATGACATCATCCTAGAACACCTCAAATCCGGTGATTTCACGGTTAAAAGTTAAGATTCAAAGGTGAAAATGATGTAGAAGTGCGTGTAGATCATAGAAGTACAAGATTTAGGTTGGAAACTTACAAGAATCGAGAGAAATCGAGAGAAAAGAGAGCTTGAGTGCGGCTGGTCGAACAAGGAGCTGTCACATCACAAATGATGTGACAGGTGGGTATTTATAGGGTTTCCCAAAAAGGAAAGTGGGTGAATTGCTAGGTCGATCGGGTGGCAATCCGATCGGGTGGCAATCCGATCGGGTGGCAACCCGATCCGGTGACAACTCGATCGGATGGCAATCCGATCGGATGGCAATCCGATCGGATGGCCGCTCGATCGGTTGGCCACTCGATCCTGGTGTTCGGCGCGATGAGTTTTGTCGTTTCGATTTGCGTATTGAGCGTTGCGATGCGATTCGAGCGGGCGATGCGATAGTATTACCCATTAGTTACACAAATAACATAACTACTATATCTAACATACAATCACTTTACCCTAGTTGGAGGAAACCTTGTCACTTGGTGAAGCAAGAAACAGAAAGTGGTGGCTCTTTCCAGTGCAGAAGCAGAATTCAGAGGGATAGCACGAGGCCTGACTGAAATCTTGTGGGTTAAAAGACTTCTTACAGAAATTGGTTTTCCCCCAAATAAACCCAACCAAATTTTATGTGACAACAAAGCTGCTATTCAAATTTCGGAGAATCCGGTACAACACGACCGAACAAAACACATCGAAGTCAATCGAAATTTCATTAAAGAAAAACTAGAAGCAGGGGTCATTGAATTGCCATTCGTTCCGTCTGAAGATCAGCTAGCTGACATCTTAACGAAAGCCGTCAATGGAAGAATCTTTAGCAAATGCTTGGACAAGTTAAATGTTGGAGATCCCACCGTTCAACTTGAGGGGGAGTGTTAAAAAATAAAATATTATGACAGAATCATTTAGGGGATCAGCTCATCATCTCCCAAAATAGAAGATTGACCCGGTTGTCTCTCCTCAATCACAGCACAACACAGCCAATCAACAGTTAATGTTTTTTCCTTTATTATGTTTCTTTGAGGCCTATAAATTGAGGCTCTTTCTTTGTAATGAATCATCAAGTAAATCAATATTATCAAACAATTCATCTCTTCTATCTCTGTACCAATCAACAAGATGGACTAAACATATATAGAAACAAAGTTAACTAAATAAGAAAAAAAAAACTCTATTAAACTAGAGGGACTAAACATGTATATTAGGAAAATTAAAGTAGAAGGACTAAACATGTATATTAGAAAAGTTAAGGGTGTAAACAGAAAAACACATCATGTGCGTTGCAGTGGTATCAGTACAGTATCACACGATGTAGTTGTCTAAGGAATGGGAAAAGGTAATTTTATTGAAGTTTAGGGATTGTACGATAGCTTTAGTATGTTACCCCACACGTTGCGGCGATACCAGTATTGTGCTAGCATGTGGCGTACTCGCCAAGGAACGGAGAAAAGTACCCTTATTGAAGTTTATGGGTTGCATGATAACTTGAACTCGCTCCTGCCTCCGAGTCCTAGATACGTACTTCTTGCATGTCCTCTTTCTCCTTTGTCAAAGCCTCTTCCATGACCCATACCATGACTTTAACCACCACATCCTCAACCATGGCTCCAACTCTAAAGATAGTTACATGAACTTGCCAACAAGAACTTACCTTGATTGTTATACTCCGCTTCATCTTGACTTTTAAAGCGTTCTTCAAAAGTTATTATTCTCCCACTACTTCTCCAAATGACATTTTATCAACCTCAGAAGAATTGATAGAAACTTCTTTGGTACCGATTTAAGCAATTTTCATACTATTTTTTTATCTTTAAGAATTTTACCAACACTTCTAAAGTTGGCTCTTTGTGCACTTGTATGCAAAGTGTCAGTATCCACCACATTCGTAACACTTAAACTCGCTCATGTCTCCATATCCGTGACACACACTTCTTCCATGTCCTCTTTCAGTCTCTCTCCTTTGTCAAAGACTCTTCCATGACCCATGCCACGGCTTTGACCATGACGTCCTCTACTATGGAACCAACTTTCAAGATGGTTACTTGAACTTGCCATCAAGAACTTACCTTGATTGTTATACTTTGCTTCATCTTGATTTTTGATGCGGTCTTCAAGAATTTTACCAACGCTTTCGAAGCTGGCTCTTATAATGCCCAACTTTCCTAAAAAGTCACTTATACTTTCGTTCCTTTTTTAATCTTTCTAGTTTGCTCCTCAAGGTTTGTAGACGTGTCTTTTGAACGTCGAATATTGTGCAACTTGTATTGGAACATCTTCGGACATTGTTTGGAAGGTCATTGCTTTTCATGTTGTAGGATAGACTACCACGACAAATTTTAGATATGGATTGCCGATGGATGCCTCTCGCGAGAAGGTCCATTTTTATTTTATAGTGAAATGATTTTTCTATGGTTTATGCCTTCTTCGCTAGAAAATTCAATTTGAAATGATTAAATTTTTCATGTTTTAAAGTTAGAAAATTTGTAAAGGAAGATGCAAACTTTTTCATATATAGTTTTTCTTTTGAGATGCTTTACTTTTTATTTTTCTATTTTTAGTGAGCTAAACATTTGTTTATCCATTTGAGGTATCATACTTAAAGTTCTCTTTTTTATTTGAGGATTTTTGGCTAAAGAAAAAAAAACTTTTTTTTTTTGAAAAAAAGTTTATTTTTGTTAAAAGAAAAAAACATACCTTAAACTGAAAAAAGGTCTGTTATGTTTAGTCGAAAGAAAGGTGCCTCAAATTGAAATTGTAAAAGGTTCAATATAATCCTTTTTGTGACTTGGCCCCTAAATTTTGATAGATCAAGAATAATAGGTGATATATTTTTTTAAAATAATTTTACTTATATTAGTATTAAATAATAGGGTAAATTACTTTTTGAGTCTCTGTATTTTTGTGGTTTTAACCACTTGAGTCCAAAATCAAAATGTTTAACGCCCTGAGTTCCTATAGTCACCTTTCTTAACCATTTGAGTCCAAATTTTTAACACTATTAGAATTATTCTGTTAACTTTTGTTAAATGAACAAATTACCCTTGTACTTAAAAAAACCATTTTATTATTATTAAAACTATTATATATATATATATATATACATGTATAACATCCACACATATCTCTTTCAAAATTTCTTTTATTCCTGTCGTCCGTAGGACTTGAACCCAAAACCTCTCCCTCCCAAGGTTTTTAAAGGCTTTGCCTTTGCAATATTAAACCAAGGACTTCTATTTTAGGGTTGCAACACAATTGCTTGCTATTGAGGCTCTAACTTTTCATCTGTCTTCATCAATGTTTTTCAATCCTTCGCTCATAAGTGTCTCAAGCTCTTTGTGATTATGAATTTTGGTTATGACTTATGAATCATTGATTATGGAATTCTAATGTGCACATAGCAAGCAGTGCATGATTAGTCGTCCACCACTTTTAACGTTATTTTCACTAAATTAGTAAAATAACATTAAAATTAGTGCAATCTCACTTTTGTCCCATGTATACATTATATGCGTACACAGCAAGCAGTGCGTATATGATTTGAATAGTATGTATATTAAATTAATCAACAAACCCTTAACTAGAGGTGCACAAAAACCGAACCTGGACCTGCACAAAAAAAAACCGAACCCGAACCCGGGTTTTTTCGCACCCGGTTTGTACCCGGGTTTTCAGCATACCCGGTTTTCCATAAAACCCGTACCCGGGTTTTCGTAATACCCGTAACTGGGTTTTCGTAATACCTGGACCCGTGTTTTCGTAATACCCGGATCCGTTGTGTACAACAACTTTTTTTTGAACGTTTAGAGCTTGTGTGAGGTTTTTTTGGGCAATTTCAAGGCATACAATATGTAAAGATAAAGGTTTCAATTATATTTATATGTTTTTTGCCAAAAAAATGAATCGAAAAACCCGATCTATACCCGAACCCTACCCTACCCGGACCCGGATATAGGGTATTCTAATACCTGGGTATTGAAAACCCGAACCCGAACCCTACCCAAAGCCGGGTACACAGGGTATAGATTTTCTTGCCAAAACCCGGACCCGAACCCAAACCCAAACCCGACCCAGATATATACCCAAACCTGAGTATTAGAAAAACCCGATTTGTGCACCTCTACCCTTAACTAATTAATCATCATCATCATCATCATCATACTCAGTATATCCCACCAATAGCAAAGCTAAGGTAGGGTCTGAGGAGGGTGAGATGTAGACAGCCTTACCTCTACCTTGTAGGAATAGAGAGGCTGCTTCCAATGAGACCCCCGGCTCAATTGTGGTTTTGCATCAAGCCTTGGACATAAGGCACATAACACTCAGCAATTGAGACAAACGCCGATTAGTGCATGCACCCCCTTGTCTTTTGGCTATCAACGCCACCACATGATGCATGATTAACCGTCCCCCTCTTTTAACGTTATTTTCACGAAATTAGTAAAATAACGTTAAAATTAGTGCACTTTCACTTTTGCCCCCCGAGCGCCCACGCATATATACATTATATGAGCATACCGCAAGCGGGGCGTATACCCTTAACTAATTAACAAACCCCTAAAATGAATAAAAGTTGTCATCACAAATACATTATGGGCCTTGTAAGGTGGGTCACAATACAACCCGACCCAACACGTTCAAACCTGTTCTCCCTCACTCGCCTCCGATTCCCAACCGATCCGTAAATTGCAAAAGATATTCATAATTGCCGCCTGTAAATGGAATATTCCGGTCGCCGGAGAAAGCACAGGGATCCATGGCGGTTAATCGGCCGGAGCACCGTTTCCTTCGTCTGCGTTTGCTTCGCACAGTTTTCTCTCTTCCTATTATCTTCCTTCTTCAACTCCTCCAACATCACAACACTCCTTTTTCTCTCAGGTTCTAATTAATATTTGCATTTGATATAGTTCTCTCAGATGTTATTGTTTTCAATCGGATTTTGATTTTGAAGTTGTTTTGTTCAGTTATTGTATTGTTAGGGTTGACGGTTATAGGGAGAAGATGTAAGAGGTTGTTTGGACTGCGTGGCTCAGCTCCAGCTTTTGTGTTTACGAATATAGTTTTCATGTGGTGTGTGTACTTAGTTGCGATTCGACAAGGTAACCTCTTAATTTGAGAGTGTAGATTTGTTAACTTCAAAATTGATTTACATATTGGTTGTATATGATAGATGTTAACATCAAACTAAGGTGCCTGTAACATAAGAATAGCATTAAAAGTTAATAACATACCTTAGTTATATACTTCGAAATGATTTCGGATAGTAGGATATGAATTTTCGATATTAACATGTGGACTCATATCATAAGAGAGGATTAGAGGCTCTTCCTTCCCTAAATAAGGAGATATCAGAAGTGACTTTTTATGGATGATCTTCTTAGGAGCAAAACAAGCGCACACGAACTGAACAGAAACACTGGTTCGGTCTAAGTGATCTACATCCATGGGTGGCGACTACGTATTCTTTTAATTGAGGTGATCAACAAATTGCAAGTACGTAGGTTATATTTGTAGAGACTAATTAGGGCTTGTTAAGCCCATGTAGGTCCCACAAGGTCTACGATACCAATAGATTTTAATGTGTATCATAAACTCTAGTTATATAATGATTACAATTTACAATAGCAATGATAATGGTATAATTGTGTAAAAAGAATCTAACTCCATTTTAGGTTTGGAATTGGGAAATATCTTTCGAGACCGATAAGAAAGGAGATTCTCTCAGTCTTTCTCTCTCAACTGAGGGAGTATCTAGCTGCTTTAGTTAAGCATAGTTGGCTTGTATCTTTGTTTATGAAGGTAAGGAGTGAGACTACATATGCTGCGAATAGGAAACCACTAACTAATGTTGTTGAAATATATCTCAATACATCAATTTATATACATGGTAGTTACCTTTTTGATGGTAATGAGTTTTATCCCCAAGTTGATACGACACAAGCGATTTTTTGTTAGTTTGTGAAGCAATGAAAGTCGACTTTTAGAAGTTGTAAACTGTATGCTACCTTTTTTTTTTTTTGTTTTTGACTGAGCTGTAGTCATCTCTTTTAGGAAGTTACTTGTGTTGTTTCATGTTTGAACTTCGAATGTGGTATGTGATTCTGTTACTGTGTATGTTCTTTGATGAATGGAACTTACTGGTTACTAAAAGTTTGAAAGCATGTACATCTTAATACTTAATGTTTGAGCTTTGACTTACGCACTCTTATTACACTGTCAGATGTAACCATATTTAAACGTTTTAGGCAATTTACGGTGTAACAGTGTTCTGCATTAATCTAATAGTCATTGGGCATTTTCTTATGGGACACGGAGAAAAGCTGAAAAGATCTGTTGTACAAAACGCATAATACAAAAACAACACCGTTTCAACATAAGGCTAAATTATTACGAAGGGAATCGAAGTAACTAGATTATCCAAGTCTGTGACTAAGGGATTCTCCACTTGTCTGCTGCATGCTTTGTGCTGTCAGTGTCCTGTATCTTTCGTCATTTTGTGTTAACCAACTTGTGACATCAAAGCAACTCAAAGCTTTAAAAGTTTTAAATAATAAAAGTTGGAAGGGAATACAACAATTTTTTTAGTAGGATGTAAAATTTGAGTTTAATGAAACATGGTCTTACTTGCAATATACGAGATTTTGAATTGGCATCCCTTTTGTTTTCTTGGTTTAATTGGTAAATAATAAATTCCGGTATAATATCTCTTGTGTTATCCTGCTTTTAATGCTAATGAAACAAACTTATCACTGTTTTACAGCCATCTCGTTTCCATTGGACATCCTCTTTCATGCAGAGCTCATTATTCTCCTAATCGGCCTATATAGGTCTGTCTGTGTGTTAAAACTTGGTTAATATATTTTCTTATAAAGCAAGATTTGATTTAATGCATGGAATCTATCTTCTAAATAATCCTAATGAGAGTGTTCTTGGTGGCAGGATCATATCAGGCGATCCCGGTTTTGTTGATTATGCACCTATCTCCAACACTGAAACGTCTCTAGAGGTTACTAACTTACTATCACTCAATATATCCCCATTAATATTTCAGATCATGCATGATCATCGTCGATCTTTATCTTCTCTTGCAGGGATCAGAGCTTCCAACTTCTAACATTTATGAGGGATCCCCATCTGTTGAGGTCTCTATTTACTTCCTCTTCACATACACATCATTTTTCTTTGTTTTTGAGGTATTTAATGTTCATATTATAACAGAGCTCACTTTTACTTCAAAGGGTAAGATATTGCAAGCACTGTCATGCACATGTTAAGGGATTTGACCACCATTGTCCTGCTTTTGGGAATTGTATAGGTAACAACTTTAAAAAAGTTTGTTTCAGCTGTCACAATCGTAACGTTAGGATCGGCTTTAAATGATTAGATGCTACTTTTGTCTTTTTAGTGCAGGTCAAAACAATCATCTCCTTTTCATAATTCTCCTAGCTGGATTCATAATAGCCGAGTCGTGTTACATTTTGGGTGCATCTCAAAGTAAGCTTCACCATATTTTTCTCAAATCTTTCTCATATGCTCATCTGTAATATATTCATAATTACATTCCAGTCACAACAGCATCCCGAATACTTGATAATGATGGGCAGAAGGTATCAATTGTTCTTTCAAGCACTACCTTGAATCTTTTCAGTTGCAAATCATTTATTTGTTTACGCAAGGTTGTAATGTTTTAATTTTTTTTATCTAGCAGGTTGTTTGGACCGTAACATTAGCTACTAGCACGATGGTATTTTCCATTCTCCAAGTGCTTTGGCAGGTACCGTGCTATTAGTACTATTATATACCATACCAGATTACGAATGTTTTTTTTTTAATTTTTATCATATAATGTGGAATTATTAGGCGGCATTTCTGGCATGGCATATCTACTGTGTGTGTTTTAATATCCGAACAGATGAGTGGGTAAGTTCTTTAATCTAATCGTTGTATATCTGGTCATTGGTCATATATATTTATTGCATTGATTTGTATTTTTGCAGATGCACTGGAAGAAATATCCAGAGTTCCAGCATATTACACACCCTCAACTAGGTAATTTTGGATAATGTGCCTCCATTTATTTTAAACATAAATAATTGACGCTTTGACTTTTGAGTCAAATGTGGTAATGCGAGTGATATTAGCTGCTTCAACTCGCAGAGAAAGTGATGACTAGTTTAAAATTTGTAGGCGATTCATACAAATAGAGATATGATGCTACTTATTGCGAAAATTCATTTGGTTATGAATTTTGGAAACAATTTATTTGACCGCAACATCTTAATATGTATCGTTCGTTATCAGTTCTTTATGAGATGGTTTACTGAACAACCTTGAATATCCAGGAGAAACAGGAACAACACGGTATAGAAATCCCTATGACAAAGGAATCTGGCAGAATTTGAAGGAGTTCATAGAAGCCAAAGGATGAGATCACTTGCTTTACAAATCAAAATTATCGTATTATACGTTTCTCTTTGTTAGAATTCAGAAGGTTTACCTACATTGGTTTTGTAGTTAGTTTTATTAAGGGTATATTAAATAACTAGACTGTGAAATAGTTTAGTTAATTTATTTGTAAATATATCTGTACAATAATTTTGTTATGAGAAAACGTATCATAAGATGTAACAAGTTTAGTCCTATCTTCCTACCGTACTAATTAGACCTGTTTCTCATATAAAATAGAATTACATGTGCCGAAGACTTAAGATCGGATTGTAATGAACCGGTTTGTTATAGACCCGTCTTAAACCGGGGACAAAACACATATGTTTGTTAGGATCCATTGTCGATCTTCTCCTATCCATTTTCAAGTGTTTATCTAGTTCATAATATTCAAGGCTGTGCAGTAAACGATAAAATTTCAACTGAATACTATATTATAACATGGTTTATCGATAACTATAATGTTTTTTTTAAATGCTAATAAAATAGTTGTAACGTAATTGTCAATAAGATTAATGGGACCACCGGACCAAGGTCCGGTCATATCTAGCATGTGGTCAATGTTTCCCCTGCAAGATTTCACAGGCGATATGACTTATGAATCAAACACCACATCAAACAAACACTCACAAAGGTTCATTGCACTTTTGGATGCTTGTAAAAGCTTCATCAACTACCATTATTTACAAACTTGGATCAACTTCAATTCCAAAGTGTAATAAATTGTCTTCCATCCAATCATACATGATATGTATATATATATATATATATAGGGAGGGGCTCATGCGAGAACCACCCTTATTGTGAGAACCTTGAGAACCAATGTGAACACAACCTAAAATAGCTAAAAAAACCTAAAAAAACCTAACCCCCACCCCCAAAAAACCTAAACCCCCCCAACCCCCCCCCCAAGCTAAAATGCTAAAAACTAAACCCCCAAAAAACCTAAAAAAATCTAAAAAAAATCTAAAAAAATAAAAAAAAAATCTAAATTTTTTTTTTTGAATTTTTAATATTTTTTATGTTAAAATCGCTACTTTTCGAAGCAAAAAAAAAAAAAAAAAAAAAAAAAAAAAAAAAAAAATTTAAAAAAAAAAATTTTTTTTTTTGGCTTCGAAAAGTAGCGATTTTTTTTAAAAAAATATTAAAAAATTCAAAAAAAAAAATTTTGTGTGATTTTTAGCTATTTTTAGGCATTTTTTGTGTGTTCACATTGGTTCTCGCGGTTCTCACAATAAGAGGTGGTTCTCGCATGATCTTCTCCCTATATATATATATATATAGGGTCAAGTTATTCTACAAAGGCTTCTAATTGTAAGAAGTGTAAGAAGGATTTATAGAGTGACAAGTGTCCAATAACCTAAAACTAAACCCACTACATCACCAAAAACCTAAACACCCACCCCCAACCCACCACCACCACCACCCAAAAACCTAACACCCCCCCCCCCCCCCCCCCGCAAAAAAAACAAAAAAAAAAACTATACCTCACCAAAAAAACCCCCAAAAAACCTAACCCCCCCCCACCCCCCCAAAAACCTAAAAAAACCTAACCCCCCACCCCCTAAAAACCTAAAAAAAAACTAAACACCCACCCCCACCACTACCCAAAAACCTAAACCCCCACCCTCTCGGCAAAAAAAAAAAACAAAAAAAAAAATTTTTTTTTTTTTGGGTGGGTGATGTGGGGGTGGGGGTTTTTGGTGGTGGTGGATGTTTAAGTTTTTTTTTTTTTTTCTAGTGGGTTTTTTTGTGTAGTGGGTTTTTTTAGGTTATTGGACACTTGTCACTCTATAAATCCTTCTTACACTTCTTACAATTAGGATCCTTTGTATTTGATCCTAATCCTATATATATATATATATATAGAAAAAGTGTATTGTACAAAATGATTTAACGTACACTACGTACGCGATGTGAAATCGCATGTTATAAAATAGCATGGATGAAATTGCATGTGATAATTTTGATGAAATCGCATGTTGGTTTTTTGTAACAATTTCGCATGTGGTAATTTTGATGAAATCGCATGTTAAAAAACCAACATGCGAAATTGTTACAAAAAACCAACATGCGGTTTCAATGTGGGATGAAGATCTGACGGCTGAGATGATCGCATACGTAATGTAGGATAAGGGCTCTTGTACGTTAACCTAACCATATATATATATATATATATATAGGGTCGGGATTTGGAGAAAACGGTGAAAAGTGTGAGAACGGTGAGAACGATTATGGATCGTCCGATCAAAACAATCCATGGACTAGATTGCGCGGTGGCGTTTTCGTAAATAACATCAATATTATTATGTGGGACGCGCTTCATTAAGGGTAAAAGGGTCTTTTTACCCTCATATTCAAAACGCCATCATATGATAAAACGCCATACAAAAATAAAACGCCATTAAAAACAAAACGCCACAAATTAAAAATAAAACGCGTTGAATATTACAGGAATATGAAACAACACAAATAACTGAATTTCAGTTATTAACATTTATTAGAAGAAATTCCCTCCTAAATTACGCGCCAAAACATCATTATATAAACAAACGTAAACCATAGCTTCCATAATCACTTCAATCTATCCATTTTCTGCAAAAAAAAATCATTAACCAAAAACGCAACTTAAGCAAAACGCCAAAAATGGCAACAATCGTTTCGTGGAGATACACTCTGGGGATCAGGCGATACGTCATCCATTTTGACAATAGAAGGAGGGTGTATGTTAAGACGGTCAGGGCAATTCTAAAGATGGAAGAACAAATACAGAGGCAAATCTTATCCATTAGCATCGCTCTAGACAACGAATGCCATGAAACGCATATGCTTATGAAAGCATTAACCAGAAAATTTGGACCAATCAAAGGAGATGTGAAGCCAGACCCTATCATGACATCATGGCGTTTTGATGATGAAACAGACATGGTGACGATTATATACGACAGCGGAGAGCAGCAAGTCTACTGGCTAGAGAACATCATGACAAAGCAGCGACTGGGTTTCATGGAAGAATTGCATAACGCCACCTGTACCAACCCAGAAATAGACTCAAAATTGGAGTTAATGCAAGACATGTTCAGGTGGAGGCTTCAAAATCTTCAGGAACAAGAAGCTGATGAAGGTGAATGTGATGACATGGATGAAGATCAAGATGAAGACTCCGAGGAGGAAGAAGATGACATAAGTGATGGATACTATTCAGATAAAGTACCTTCTGACGAAGGATTTTAACTTTTTTTCCTCTTTTTTTTTCTTCTATGTAATCTTTTTTTTAAGATAATTAAATGATATATTACTATCTTTATTAGCAAAACGCCAAAATAATACTAAAAATGGTTTACCCTAACAAAACGCCATAAATAACAAAAAATATTTTCCTCCTTACTATTTTATTTACTCCGTTATTGTATTTTGTCATGATGGTCTGCATAAGACCATTTAAAAAAAACGTCAAACTTAGAAGATGGGACGTCTATAACCTATAAAACTGATAAAAGCTGATCAACACAGTAAATACAAAATACAGTAACTGAAAAAGACAGTTACTTTATAACTATCATTTATTACAATAGAAAGTCCCGCCTAAACTACGCGCCAAAAAACTCCTATAAGAGAGGGGTCTATACACAATGAAATTAATCACACACAGAAAAACACAAAAACGCCATATCCTCTAGAAACCACTCCCTTTAAAACGCCACAGATGTCAAAGCTTTCACTGAAATGGATCCTTTTTCTAAGAGGGTTAACTCAATAATATTTTGCTGGATGGTATGGAAAAATATTCAAGAAAAAGAGACTGATGACAGTGATATGCCATCATGTGAGCTTTCTTCTTGATGATTATAGGCATGGAAGAAATGGTTCAACTAAAGTGTAAAATGCTATTTTGGACTCCATTATTACAAATAGCATCAAGCAAGAGTTGATCTTCAATAACATGCCGCCAAACAAGAATATCACACCAAAAAACAGGATGCCACTAAGCAACTTCTTCTGAAAAAGACGGGGTTTATGTAGGAAAGTTGGCAACTAGCAAAACTATTCAAAAAAGGTTCAAAACGCCAAAACAAATTCAAGAAGATAGAGGCTGATGACAGTGAAGATTCGGAAGAGAAATTAGATTACAATTTTTTATTTTTTTAGTTTTCATTTTATATTGTTTTGATATCAAGTTATATGTTGATTTGTTAACTAGTTCTCTATAAAAAAAATAACATTATTATATAAAACGCCAAAAACTACAAACACCAAAAAGCTAGAAGTATGGAAACTGGGAGAAAAGCTTCTAGCAAAACACCTTGTAAAGGGTATTAAACGCCAAAAAAAATTGGTCTTATTTTAATCTTATGCAAATATTAGAGACTCGTAGTTAATTATTATACAAAACGCCATAACGCCAAAAAAAAAAAAATAACCAGAAAAATCTATAACGCCAAAAAATTATATATGTGACACAAAAACAATTAATTCAACGCCAAAAAGTTTAAAAAATACGATTAACGCCAAAAAAAACTTAGAAGCCATAAAATATTATACCGCGTTGGGAAATAAAAGAAGAATGAAAAGACAAAAAAGTCCCTCCGCCCTTCTCTATGACGCGGGACACGTGTTAGGCCAGGAAGCGTTCTCACACTTTTGAGCGTTTTCTCGTGAACCCGTTTCTATATATATATATATATATAGGTAGATGATCCTGTACATTAATCCAGAAGTGTGAGAAGTGTATTATAACACTATATAACACCATATAAACACCGTATAATACTATGTAACATCATATAACACCATATAACACTATGTAACACTATATAACAAATATAACACTATATTTTGTCTGATAGCATGTCTATGATAGATGTATAGTGTTATATATTGTTATATATTGTTATATAGTGTTACATAGTGTTATATAGTGTTACATAGTGTTATACGGTTTTTATATGGTGTTATAATACACTTCTTACACTTCTGAATTAATGTACACTATCCCTACCCTATATATATATATATATATATATATATATAGAGAGAGAGAGAGAGAGAGAGAAACGGGTTCAGGAGAAAACACTCAAAAGTGTGAGAATGGTGAGAACGCTTCCTGGCCCAACACGTGTCACGCTGTCACGGCCCCAGCCCCGGTTTGACCCGGTCAGGAGCCGCGGGACAGGAACCCGTGGCATCTATGATGCGACAACGGAAGATTTTTACAGGATCTTTTTACAACTAAAAAATGCCCAAATATTTCATTTCATCATTCGGAATAAACCCCGTTATTTTACAATAGAGGAATTTCACAAGTAAATTCCCTGATTTATTAAAACATGTTTATTCATTTTAACTGAGCCACCTCTTCAAGCTTGTTAGTGCTCCGTAGCACGTTTTCCTTGATTTACAGCAGGTTGCCTGAAACATGTTTTAAAAATATTTTATCAGCGGGGAAATGCTGGTGAGTTATTCAAATTTGATAAAACGACACATGGTTATAAATTACAGCATAAGAGCGATTACAATGGCTTCTATCTTATTTTTATCTGGCGCCGTGTCACCTGGTGACGATGGTCATACGACTATTGGGTCTTTCCCCAAGTAGTGACGTTTATCACTGTTAGGATTTATTAGCCTAACCCGTGAGAAATTAGTAATGTGCACAATACCCCACTAGCCAGTGATTCAAGATAACCACGACTTACTCCCTGTAATTATAACTTTTGAAAATGGAGTATTGTAAAATACTTTTGATAAAAGAGAATAACTCACATTGCAGATTTATACGGGCAGAGTTTAGCCTACTGATTAGCCTTTGTAACCTAATTTAAATAACATGCACACGAACTAGGTCAGTAACTAATACAGCATTTACGATAACTCACGAGATTAAACCCTCATAACGAATGACAAAGTGCGATACTTAAACATCCATCGAATTTACGACGAATGACAAAGCATAACCCTAATGTGGGCAGCACTTAAACATCCATTGGATAGTTTTAATCGACCGGACATTGAATCGTAGCAGCGATCGAGGTAATACCCTGTATCGTAGCAGCGCCTCTCTATAATAATTAAAATTTCGACTTTGAAGCAGTGAGAATTCGTTTTTGAACTTTGGTTTCGACACAGATGAATTGCCCCTGCTCAGTTCTATTTATAGCTGAAATTAAGGTCTCACGCGGCCCGCGTGAGCCCTAAGCCAAACTTTACGCGGCCCGCATGGCCGCCTAGTCTACGCGTAGGTTTGCTGGGTCACGAGTTAGGGTTGCCAGATGGATTATACGTGGATCCAGAACACTTATCCGGTCAACCCATCTTTGACGCGGCCCGCGTAAGACTAGGTTAACTCTTACGCGGCCCGCCTGAAACTCCAAAACTTTATTTTCTTGGTTTTTCATGTACAGTAGAGTTTCAGGGTTCGGGTTTTTACTTACGGGTAAAATTGGGATATTTTTTAGAGTCCTTACATTCTCCCCACCTTATTTAAAATCTCGTCCTCGAGATTTACTAGAATAAGTGAGGATATTTTCGCTTCATCTCCGATTCCAGCTCCCTAGTGTACTCGGGTCCTCTTTTTGAATCCCACTTGACTTTAACCAGTACTAGTCGCTTGTGCTTGAGAAATTTGATCTTTCTATCTTCTATCTGAAGAGGTTTCTCAACAAATTTTAGCTTTTCGTTTACCTCTATATCTTGAAGAGGTACTACCAGGGATTCATAAGATAGACATTTCTTGAGATTGGATACATGAAATACGTCATGTACTCCAGCTAGCTCCTCTAGTAGTTGTAAACGATAAGCGACTGGTCCTATACGTTGGATTACTGGTGTTTTGGTCAAAAATTACCGAAGCAATTAAGTGATCAAATTAGTTAAGTGAGGTAGTGTGCTAGAAATATGTGTGAAAAATATGTTAATCGAGTTAATTGCAAAAACAGTTTCAGGATACGGCTCAGGATATAGAGCTGTATCTATGATCAAACAATGAGCAAAAAAGTAAAGGTTGACACGTGATGTACGAGGAAAGCCCTTGATCAATCTAGATCGCCGGCACAAAACCTCGGGAGCTGACAATCGCAGCTGCCTTGTTCTTCTATTGCTTCAAATATCAGGATACAGTGCAGGATGTGATGCGGATCAACTAGGTGTTACAATGTAATTCGAGTACAAGTGTTTGTGTATAGTGTTTGCTAGAAGCTAGAGAGAAAAAGTGTGCGAAAGAGTGTGTGTAAAAGTTGCGTGCCTTAATCTGATCCGCCACATCTATTTATAGTAAAAGAAATGCAACAAACTACCTTATTAAACCGGGATCCGGTGGATATTCCCCACTCGAACGTTGTAGACCTGGTCTTTCGGGTTCAACGTCTCTCATATAACAGATTTGCCCGAGTCTCAAGGAGAAGAAGTCCATCTGACCGTTAGTGACCCACAACTTCTAACCTGCACGTGATTAATTCAGCTAATACCAGGATATCGCACCAGGATGTTACCAATATCCTGATCCGGTATCCTGGTCACAAATAAACAATCAAAAGCAGGATATCAGTCAGGGTATATACTCTCAGAAAATGGCTCATAACAATTGTCCCCAAATATATCTGTTGGTATACCAATCCAATGGATATATTTAAAAATTCTAACTCGTAGACCGAGGCAATTAAAACGAAACGACGGTTGAGGTGACATTGTGCAATTTTCAATGCAACATTTACTCTTTGCCCCCCTCCAAACTCAGCTTTTATTTGACCGACTTATCACATATCACCATTTCCCAGGTACTTTTCTCCTTCTCTATTTTCTTCTGTTTTCCTCAATCATAATTCTTCATGGCTAGCGAGACGAGATCTCATACAGACAATCCGACTCCATCCTTTGAAGCCCAAAACCTTCTTAGCAAACCCGAAAAAGAAATCTGCTCGTTTGACAATGCCGACATAGCCTCTCTGCAAGCTTCTGGTGCCTTCCCCGTTGGAACGATCATTCGTGCTTTCGATAGGGAAGTCCGATCGGATTTCTCTTCCACCGAATGGGTCTGTTTTATGGCTTACCCTTTTTCTATTGGACTCCGATATCCGTTTCCGTCCTTTATATCCCGCTTCTTTGAACTTACCGGACTCAGTTATGCCCAAACCATGCCTATGGTTTGGCGAGTGCTGGTGACCTTAGACCAAATCAGATCCCATTTTACCCCTGATCTTTGCATTGAAGATCTCTCGATGGCCTATCGCATTCGTTCTCACGGCAACAGTCGTTTTCTCCTTTTCTCTACCTCCAAAAATCCTCTTGTTCTTAAAGCCACGAAGAATGAGGAGAAATGGAAACAGAAGTTCTTTTTTGTAAAAATGGATTCTATTGCTGGAGGTTTTGACCTTCCGGTGAAGTGGCTGACTTCCGGTAGGATTTAGGGTTTTAGCAATATCCCCAATTGTATCCTGAAGTTATATCTTGAATTGACAGCTTTATCTTTTGTGTAGCAAATCTCAAGGAACTTGCCCCTCCAAGTGCTGAGTCTGAACAGAGGATCAAAAGCATTTACCAGCTTCCAAAGAGTGAAAGAACTTTCTCCCTGTTATCTGCAAGCTCAAGCCAGAGATCCAGCTCCGATATGTCTGGTAAGTATGTTAGTACGAAATGTATGTATTAGCTTAAAAAAATACTCATGGATCAAATATTTCTTCCCTTTATACAGCACCAGTTAAAACTCCAGAGATCTTTGATCTCGATGAACTAGACAGCTACTCCGCTCCCCTTTCGATAAACAAGGAATCAAGCCCCCAAGTCACCATGTCCTCCAAGTCCAGCGGCTCAAAGGCTATTACTATTCCCAAGCTCCCTCCAGCCTCCAGGACTCGTGCTGCCAGCGCCCGGAAGAGAAAGGAAATAGATTCTCCAGCTACCACCGAGACTTTTTCTCTCGAGAACCATGGATTTAATGAAGCCACTTCATTCCTTAAGCAGATATGAATTCCCATCCGATATCCTGTACATGTATGTTAACCATTATCCTGCACATTTTATATCGATACCTGTGTCTTTAACTGCAGGGTTTGGAACGTCTCATGCACTTATATGAAGATGCCTGCGGGCTTAATAAGATGCTGGAGATCAAGCTCGAAAAAGCTGTAGCCACTATAGCCGATCAAGGAGCGATTGCGGCCGCCAAGTCCAATCATTATGAAGATAAACTTAAGGCGATGACCCAGGAGCACCAAGCTACCCTTCATAAAGCTAACGAGGATGCTCAAGCCAAACTAGATGCTGCCCTTCTTCAATACCAGCAGGATATGAGTTCCTATCGGGATAGCCTTAAAGGATCCGTTGTTATTTCCCTTCTCCAAGCCAGGTTAAGGATGGCTTATGAGGCCAAAGCCTTGGGCTTCGAATGCTCCTCTTGGAATGTCAAGGCTTGGGAAGCGAAATTACAGGATCTTGGAGGCCAACCTGTTGCAGATCCCGCAAAGCATGCTGGTGAAGAGCCTTCTAAGGCGGCAGAGGAGGTCGCCATTGCTGGTGATGATGCTGAGAAGGATCCTGAGGGGGATGCCGATGCAGATGCTGGGAAAGAGGTTGCTGGTCAAGAAGGTGCTGCCCCTTAGGCAGCGAAGTGGGCAATGATGGATATATGTGCTGAGGCCGGAGCCCACTTTTTTAAAATTTCAATGTTGTGGTCTGTAAAACAATTTACATTTCCTGTCTTTGAACAATTTATATTTCCTGCACTAGAACAATACGATGACCAAAGGTGGATGGGTCCTGTGTTTCAGGATGAAGCCCTTGGTCGTCGGTTAGTATAAGTTGTTTTGGATGACGTTACGGTTGAAGGTGGACATGTTCCGTTTTGAGATAAAACCTTCAACCGTTATGTAGGTACGGTAAAAACTAATCGTGCTTTTGGCGGATGGGCCTCGGTTTGAGGTGAAACCAAAAGCACAACTTTTGTCATGTTAATATTATAACTACCTCTTGACTTATTTGTTGTCGTCTTTTAGATTGTTGCCATGCGTTACTTAGTTAATTTTGCAAAATATCCTGATCAATATACTCAGTGATATATTATGAAAACCTTTTTCAAATAGAATTTCTAAAAATTCAATTAATTTCAGACAAAACTTCTAAACAATAAAAGATAGCCCATTTTCTAAAACTTGTTTTGATAATACTTGTTTGATCAGGGTTTTCAAATCAAATATTTCAATCAAATATTTCAATGAAATATCCCGAAACGTATTCCAAAAATACATTTCGAAGACATATCCTAAAGATATATCCTTAATCAGAGTTAAACAATTCATTTAAGGTTCACAAAGGAGAGATCATACCAGGAATTGAGTGTAGCCCTAGTATTAAATTCCAACCCCTTTTGTGACTTCTCCTACTAAGATGTCCCCAGTTCGAGACACTTAGCTCAACTTTGATCCTTTATGCTTCATACAATTATTTTAGATGGAATGTCCCCTGTGCATGAAGTCCTCAAACACTTAGAAAATTTTTGAACACTAGTTCCAATTGTATAGACAATTTTTTGTGTTACAGGGGTAAAACCTAAAATATACTGGAGATAAATCCTTTGTATCCTGGGGAAAATCCCAAATTTTCGTGCGCTACAGGCGGGAGTGTATAAACTCCAAGACTTAGAAAGGTGAAAACCTTTAAACCTTAGAGAGTATGAAAATACCCTTTCGTGAGAGAGGGTGATCAATCCTCATATACCTTAAGGATTCAGGATATAGCCAATAGTAACGAAATTGTCAGCCACTTTTACATGAACTGGTCCCGCCACCTTGAACTATTCCCGAATAACTTGCGCTCCAGGCGGGGTGTTTAAACCCAATTCGGAAGAAAGGTGAATACCTTTAAACCTGTGAAGGGATCAGGATCCCTTAGACGTGAGAGAGGGGGCCAATCCTCTAATCTTTCGAAGTATCCTGAGTGTGTATCCTGGTGCTATATCCCGAAGCATATTCTGCAAAACACTTATAAGCTAAGGTAGGTGTTAGCCTGGCTAACACCCCTCCGATGCTTAAGTCAGTAACGGGTTCAAAACAGTAAATAATAATAAAATTTAATAGAAGAGTCAGAATCCATACCACCCTGAGTCAGAATTTAAATTCCATACTCACTTGAAATAGAGTTTTAGATGTATAGCATTCCAGGATCTCGGTAGCATATCTCCCTCCATATTCTTGAGTCGGTATACTCCTTTTCCTGATTCTGATTCAACCTCATAGGGTCCTTCCCATTTTGGAGCCAATTTTCCATCAGCAGGATTGGTAGTGTTTTGAAAAGCTTTTCTTAATACCCAATCTCCAACCTGAAATCTTCTAGTCCTTATATTCTTGTTATATGCTTTAGATATCCTCTGTTGATATGCTGCCATCCTTAGCCTTGCAGCGTCTCTTGTCTCATCAATAGTATCCAGTTCCTGGCAGAGGACTTCAGGATTCTGCTCAGGATCCCTGAGGTTGGATCTCGCTGTAGGTATCACCATTTCTGTGGGGATCACCGCTTCTGCTCCAAACACCAAAGAAAACAGGGTTTGGCCAGTTGCATTCTTCACCGTTGTCCTATCAGCCCACAAAACAAAGGGTAATTCTTCTACCCATCTTCCTTTCTTAGCCCCTAGTCTCTTTTTCAAGTTGTTGACAATTATCTTGTTCGAGGATTCTGCTTGTCCATTCGCTTGAGGATGTACCGGAGTAGACGTGATCATTTTGATTCCCCAACTCTTGCAAAAGTCAGTAGTCCTTTTACTTATGAATTGAGATCCATTGTCACAAATTATCTCAGCTGGTACTCCAAACCTAGTCAGGATATTCCTTTTTATAAAGGATACCACTTCTTGATCTCTAACTTGAACAAATGCTTCTGCTTCAACCCACTTGGAGAAATAATCCGTCATTGCCAACATGAAAATATTTCCTCCTGGAGCCTTTGGAAGCTTTCCCACTATATCCATACCTCATTTCATGAACGGCTAAGGGGAAACAATAGGATACAGCGGTTCAGCAGGCTGATGTAATATGTTACTATGTCTTTGACATGCGTCACATCTTCGAGCATATTCTGTGGCATCTTTTCTCATCGTCGGCCAATAATATCATGTCCTCAATACTTTTGAGAATAACGACCTGCCCCCAGTATGGTTACCACAATCCCCTTCGTGTATATCCTGAAGTACTTCTTTGGTTTCGGGATCCTCCAAACACCTCAGATATGGTCCTGCAAGAGATTTCTTATATAAAACGTCATTTATAATAGTGAACCGTGATACCTTCATTCTAAAGGCTTTAGGATTCTCATTCTCTGGGATGTGTCCTTCCTTGAGATATCTCATGATTGGAGCCGTCCAAGACTTAGGATCCTCCTCGGGACACTCATCATCAGGATCCTGAATACTTATTACTTCCTTATCCTGAGGATTCGTCGCAGGATATAGGATATGTAATATTGGTATTCGGGTTCCTTCCGGTATCCTGGCCGATGATCCTAGATTTGCCAAGGCATCAGCTTCAGCATTTTCCTCTCTCGGTACCTGCTCAAGTGTAAAAACATCGAAATACCCTGCTAATTTCTTGAGAATATCGAGGTACTCGATTAACTTCTCACCTTTAACTACATAGGATCCATTAAAATGATTAGTAATTAACAAAGAATCAACATATACCTGCAAATTCTTAATATTCATGTTTCTAGCCAATTCTAATCCTGCGATCAAAGCCTCATATTCCGCTTCATTATTAGTGGCAGGAAATTCACATTTAATAGCCTGGGGTAATATGTCCCCCTGTGGCGATTTTAGTAGTATACCTAGACCTACACCTCTTACGTTAGATGCACCATCAGTATACAATGTCCAACATTCTAAGTTTTCTCCTAGCTGCTGTACTTCTAAGTCTACTTCATTTTGAGTGTCACTACTGAAATCAGCCCCAAAGTCAGCTAAAGCCTGAGACTTTATGGCATTTCTAGGCTTATATACTAAGTCATAAGCACTTAATTTCACTGACCACTTAGCCATCCTACCCGACATCTCGGGTTTCCTAAGCACGTTTTTAACAGGATAATTGGTTTTAACATGAATCCTATGTGTCTCAAAATAATGTCTAAGTTTCGTTGATGCCATAACTAGGGCTAATATTAATTTTTCTAGATGAGAATATCTAGCTTCAGCATCTAATAAACTCTTACTAACATAATAGACAGGATACTGCTGACCTTCATGATCTTTTACAAGGACAGCACTTACTGCATTCCCTGATACTGCAAGATACAAGGATAATGGTTCACCATTTTCAGGCTTCATCAATAAGGGTGCGGTTGAAAGATATTGCTTCAAATCCTGCAAGGCTGCTTCATGCTTTGCTCCCCATTCAAACTTCTTATTCTTCTTGAGGATATCATAAAATTCCTTGCATTTTTCCGAGGATCTTGAAATAAATCTGTTCAATGCTGCTACTCGGCCGGTTAACCGTTGAACATCCTTCATATTCGAAGGTAATTTTATATCCAGGATAGCTCTAATCTGCTCCGGGCTTGCCTCTATACCTCTTTTGGTCACCATATATCCTAGAAACTTTCCTGCCCCCACTCCGAAATGGCACTTAGCAGGATTCAGTTTCATGTTGTATTGATCCAGGATATCAAACGCTCCTTAATATCCTGGAGGTGATCCTCATCCTTTTTAGATTTCACCACCATATCGTAAATATATACCTCCATGGTGTCCCCCATCTTGTCTTTAAACATCATGTTTACCAACCTCTGGTATGTTGCACCTGCATTTTTCAAACCAAAGGGCATAGCAGTATAACAATAAATACCTGTGGGTGTCATGAAAGCAGTATCCTCCTGGTCAGAGGGTTCCATTTGGATTTGCTGAAATCCTGAAGAGTCATCCTTGAAGGTTAACATCTCGTGGCCGGCGGTAGCATCTACCATTGAATCAATATGAGGTAGAGGAAATGAGTCTTTGGGACATGCTTTGTTTAAGTCTGTGTAATCTACACAAACTCTCCATTTCCCATTTTTCTTTTGTACCACGACTACATTCGCAAGCCATCTAGGAAACTTCACTTCTCTAATCATCTTGCTCCTTAATAGTCTTTCAACTTCCTCTTGGATGATCACATTTCGCTCCGGAGCAAATTTTCTTCTCTTTTGTTGGACCGGCTTGAATGACCTGTCAATACCAAGCTTATGTGTTATAATATCCTTGGATATACCTGTCATATCCTCGTGCTTCCACGCGAATGTTGACATCCTGCATTTCAAAAAATTAGTCAATTGATTTTCAATATCCTGAGGGATATTGGTTCCTACGAGCACCGAGATATCCGGATTATCCTGATCCAGGATAACTTTCTTTACATCCTGCTCCGAAGCCTCCATGATATCCTGGGCCCGCATCTTTAATTGCTATGCTGCATTAGGCTTGGTTGAGGATTTCATTTAGGATGAGTAGCATTCCTTCGCCTCCTGCTGATCACTATCAACTTTGACGACCCCCCAAGGGGTAGGGATCTTGATGCACTGGTGATAAGTCGATGGCACAGCCTTCATATCGTGGATCCATGGCCTGCCTAGTATGATGTTATAGCAGGATAGGGAATCCATCACACAGAAGCGTTGTATCGAGTTGACCCCTTCAACATATACTGGCAACTTTATCTCCCCTACGGTATTCCTAGCTTCTCCACTGAAACCAACGAGCACAGTGGACTTCGAAGTAATGTCCATCGGAGATACATTCATCCTCTTCAACGTTTCCAGCTGAATTATGTTGACAGAGCTACCATTGTCCACTAATATCCTGCGTACAAAATGGTTAGCAACATATAATGTTATTACGAGAGCATCATGGTGAGGATCCTGCACAGTATCCCTGTCATCACTGTTGAAAGTGATCACTTTATTAGTTGTAAGGGTGGTCATCCTGGCTGGTTTGTCTCCCCTTTCAGTCTTAGCCTCCTTTGCATGTCTCTTGGCCGCAGAATACGAAGTCCCACAAATGTTGGATCCTCCTGAAATAAAGTTAATTATTTTGGCATCTGCCGGGGGTGATGCTGCTCGTTCAGGATCCTTCTCGGGATCCTGCCCTTTATTCTTCTTTCTTCCCAGCAAATCTTTCAGATATCCCTTTCTCAATAGGTAGCTTATTTCTTTCCTTAGAGCAATGCAATCCTCAGTCACATGTCCGAAATCTTCATGGAAGGCACACCATTTGGATTTATCCTTCCAATCAGCTTTTTGTTGATTCTTCCGAGGCCACCCAGCTTTGTCTCCTAAACCCTGCATAGCATACATCAACTCAGGTATATTAACAGAAAAGCAATATTCAGATAATTCAGGATATTCTTCAGGATCCTCGTCTTCAACAGCATTCACTTTCTTGTTATCATTTCTGCCATATGGCTTGGAGCGATATGGTTTATACGAGGATTCTGATTTCCTGTTGGTCGATTCATAGGTTGAGGTAGAATTCATCCTCTCTTGCATCTTTTTGTCATCTTCCAAGCGAATATATCTCAAGGCCCTGTTACGAGTTTCGTCAAGATTCCTGCAGGGATTCATTACAAGATCCTGATAAAACTGAGAATCCTTTTGTAACCCCATCTTAAAAGCCTGCACAGCTGTTGCAACATCAAGATGTGGGATATCCAAGGATTCCCGACTAAACTTGTTCACATAATCCCTCAAGGATTCCTGAGATCCTTGAGTTATCCTGTAAAGATCACTGGTTAGTTTTTCAAAACTCCGGCTGCAAGAAAACTGACTATTAAATAAATTAACCAAATGAGCAAACGAAGTAATTGAGTGAGGAGGAACATTTAACAACCATTTTAAGGCCGACCCCTTCAAGGTAGAACCGAAACCCTTGCACAAGCATGCTTCCTTGAGTTCCGGAGGGATAGGGTTAATCTCCATTCTTTCCCTATACTGGGCAATATGATCTTCAGGATCCGTAGTCCCATCATACAGTTTCATGTTGGGGGTCTGAAATCTCTTTGGGATTTCAGCATCACAGATAGGATATGCAAAGCGGGATATCCTGTGGCTGTCTTGGGATACTTCCGGAATTGGCTGGACCACTCCAGGTACACTGGATATCATGTCCTTCAATTTCTGAAGCTCCCTAGTAAATGTTGACGTCATACCTGCATCCTGCAAAGACCCATTGTTGTTAGTAGCAAGAATATTATTATTCGACACATTACCGGTCTGAGGATTCTGGCCATATCCTGAAGCATATCCTGAGCTCCTCACAGTTGACATCCTGACCGAGGAGGGTATCTCAGGAATATGATTCTGAGAATGGCTTGGCACGATATTCCCCCGGTTATCTTCAGTGTAAACTGCAGAACTGAAGTTCAAAGCTCTAGGCTGCAGAGGAGTGACAGTTTCTTCAGCAGGTCTACTTGGGCCGGATTTCAAGAGTTGTATCTCTCTCATCAGCATCCGATTAGTGTCCTGCTGCTGCCTCATCTGTTCCTGTACACTACCAAACAAATTCAGAATTTCATCATTAGAAGCCAAAACAGGACCAGATCCCTGAGTACTGGGAGCGGGGATAACATCCCGAGCCACATGACTTTCAGTTCCGTGTGAAGAAGTTTGCATTCGTGGATGAGGAGGTGGAAGCACCGAACCAATTGTTGCAGAGGTTGTAGCAGACATGGTGGAAGAGCTCATGTTTGATCTCGAGGCCATTGAAAACAATGTAGCAAAAAGTTTTGACAATAGAAAACCGAGTAATGATTTTACTAAAGTTTTTAGCAAAAATAGCACCACTTGCCCCACGGTGGGCGCCAAATTGTTTTGGTCAAAAATTACCGAAGCAATTAAGTGATCAAATTAGTTAGGTGAGGTAGTGTGCAAGAAATATGTTTGAAAAATATGTTAATCGAGTTAATTGCAAAAACAGTTTCAGGATACGGCTCAGGATATAGAGCTGTATCTATGATCAAACAATGAGCAAAAAAGTAAAGGTTGACACGTGATGTACGAGGAAAGCCCTTGATCAATCTAGATCGCCGGCACAAAACCTCGGGAGCTGACAATCGCAGCTGCCTTGTTCTTCTATTGCTTCAAATATCAGGATACAGTGCAGGATATGATGCGGATCAACTAGGTGTTACAATGTAATTCGAGTACAAGTTTTTGTGCATAGTGTTTGCTAGAAGCTAGAGAGCAAAAGTGTGCGAAAGAGTGTGTGTAAAAGTTGCGTGCCTTAATCTGATCCGCCACATATATTTATAGTAAAAGAAATGCAACAAACTACCCTATTAAACCGGGATCCGGCGGATATTCCCCACTCGAACGTTGTAGACCTGGTCTTTCGGGTTCAACGTCTCTCATATAACAGATTTGCCCGAGTCTCAAGGAGAATAAGTCCATCTAACCGTTAGTGACCCACAGCTTCTAACCTGCACGTGATTAATTCAGCTAATACCAGGATATCGCACCAGGATGTTACCAATATCCTGATCCGGTATCCTGGTCACAAATAAACAATCAAAAGTAGGATATCAGTCAGGGTATATACTCTCAGAAAATGGCCCATAACAACTGGAAATGGTCCTACGTATCTTGGAGTCAACTTTCCTTTCTTACCGAACCGAACAACTCCTTTCCAAGGAGAAACTTTTAAGAGAACCTTGTCTCCGATTTGAAATTCTAACGGCTTACGCCTATTGTCTGCATAACTCTTCTGGCGATCTTGAGCCGTTTTGAGTCTTTCCTTGATTTGAGTAATCTTTTCGGTCGTCTCTTGCACAATTTCAGGACCTGACAATTGACTTTCTCCTATTTCTACCCAACACACTGGAGTTCTACACTTACGTCCATACAGTGCTTCGAACGGGGCAACTTCGATGCTTGAATGATAAATTGTTATAGGAGAATTCAATTAAAGGTAAATGATTGTCCCAATTCCCACCAAAATCGATCACACATGCCCTAAGCATGTCTTCCAAAGTTTGGATTGTCCTTTCACTTTGTCCATCTGTTTGAGGATGGTATGCAGTACTTAAATTTAGTCGGGTTCCCATTGCTGCTTGGAAACTTTTCCAAAAATGGGAAGTGAAACGACTATCCCTATCCGATACAATGGAGAGTGAAACTCCATGTAAGGATACGACTTCATCTACATATAACTTGGCTAACCTTTCCATGCTAAAGGTTTCTTTCATGGGTAGAAAATGAGCTGATTTTGTTAATCGATCCACTATTACCCAAATCGCGTCATTACCCTTTCTGGTTTTGGGTAACTTAGTAACAAAATCCATTGTTATGAGTTCCCATTTCCATATAGACATTTCTAATTGTTGTAGTAGACCTGAAGGTTTCTGGTGTTCTGCCTTAACTTGTGAACAAGTCATACACTTGGAAACATATCTAGCTATGTCCTTTTTCATTCCTATCCACCAGAAGTTATTTCTTAAATCTTGGTACATTTTGTTGTTACCAGGATGCATGGTATACCTAGATTTATGGGCTTCCTCTAAGATCTTATTCCTTAATTCTCCCTGCTTAGGTACCCAAACCCTTTTCTTGTGGAATCTCCAAATTCCATCCGCTCCTTGCTCTAATTCTTTTATCCGTCCTTTCATTCCTTCAGCAACATCTTGGATTACTGGTTCCTGAACATCCTTTAATTGTTCCATTAAATCTAACTGTAGATTTAATCTAAGAGCACGAACTCGCTTTTGCTTTTCATGATACTTACGACTTAAGGCATCTGCAACTACATTTGCCTTTCCTTCGTGATATTGAATATCACAGTCGTAATCACTTAGGATTTCCATCCATCTCCTTTGCCTCATATTTAATTCTTTTTGCCCAAATATGTATCTTAAACTCTTATGATCTGTATAGACAGTAAGCTTACTTCCATACAGATAATGTCTCTAAATCTTAAGGGCAAAAATTATGGCTCCTAATTCTAAATCATGAGTCGTATAATTTTCCTCGTGCTCTTTCAATTGTCTTGATGCATACGCAATTACCTTTTTGCGTTGCATTAGCACACTTCCTAATCCTAGCTTTGAAGCATCACAGTATACTTGAAAATCTTCTGTTCCTTCTGGTAAGGCTAGAATTGGAGCGTTTGTTATTTATGCTTTAAGATCTTAAAAGCTTCTTCTTGTTTAGGTCCCCATTCAAACTTAACTGCTTTACAGGTTAGCTTAGTTAATGGTACAGCTATTTTGGAAAAATCCTTAATAAACCGTCTGTAATATCCGGCTAAACCTATAAAACTTCTAATTTCCATAGCTGATTGCGGAACCTTCCATTTGGTGATTGCTTCTATCTTAGCAGGATCTACGTGAATACCTTCGTGATTCACCATGTGACCTAAAAATTGCACTTCTTGTAGCCAAAATTCACACTTCGAGAATTTGGCATAAAGCTTCTCTTTTCTTAAGAGAGTTAAGAGTACGTGCAGGTGTTCACAATGTTTCTCCTGACTTTTGGAATAAATGAGTATATCGTCGATGAAGACAATTACAAATTTATCCAAATATGGTTTACAGATTCTATTCATCATGTCCATAAATGCTGCTGGAGCATTTGTTAATCCAAAGGGCATGACTGTAAACTCGTAGTGACCATACCTAGTTCTGAAAGCAGTTTTAGGTATGTCTTCTTCCTGTACCTTCAATTGATGATATCCGGAGCGCAAGTCGATCTTAGAAAAGTATCTAGCTCCTTGAAGTTGATCAAAAAGATCATCAATTCTAGGTAATGGGTATCGGTTCTTAATTGTAACCTTATTCAATTCTCTATAGTCGATACACATTCGCATTGAACCATCTTTCTTTTTTCACAAACAAAACTGGTGCTCCCCACGGGGATGAACTAGGTTGTATGAATCCTTTGCTTAGTAATTCATCTAATTGCTTTTTCAATTCTAACATTTCGGTGGGTGCTAACCGATAAGGTGCTTTGGCTATCGGTGTAGTTCCAGGAATTAGATGAATTCTAAATTCTACTTCCCTATCAGGTGGTAATCCAGGTAGTTCTTCTGGAAATACATCTGAATATTCTGATACTACTGGAATTTCCTTAAATTCCTTACTTTTAGTGTTAATGATTACTGAAATCATATACACTATTCCTTGTTTTCGTTCATAACTAGCAATTTTCATTACTGAAATGAACTTCATTGGCTTACGTGGCTTATCCCCCGTAATCACTACTAATTCTCCTGTGGGTGTATGAATTTCTATGGAATTCTTATCACAAAGAATTCGAGCATGGTTGGCTACTAACCAATCCATTCCTAACACAACATCGAATCCGGCTAAATTCATAGGTAATAGGTTTGCAGAAAATTTATGACCTAATAATTCTATCTTTCCTTCTCTCAAAACCTTATTTATTTTAACAGAATTTCTATCTGCCGTTTCGACTGTAAAAATATGCCTAAGGTTGGTTAAGGGTAAGTTAAGTGCTTGGCAGAATGAAGTATTTATAAAACTTTGGTTTGCACCAGAGTCAAATAATACTTTTGCGTAAACGTTGTGAACTAGAAACGTACCAGCTATCACATCAGGAATTAGCTCGGCTTCCTGAGTAGTCATCTGGAAGGCTCTTACGTTCTTCTTGTTAGTTCCTTCTGCAGTTTTGGCTTTGTTATCAGCTGGTTTAACAAATTTTGGGCAGTCCGGCCTAATATGTCCAGCTTCTCCACAGTTGTAACAGACTGTGGTTTTCTTCTTCCTGCAGTCTTCTTCTTGATGCCCCGGAATTTTGCAGAAATTGCAATACCCTTTGCATCTTCCAAAATGCTTCCTTTTACAGGAATTGCAAAATGGAATAGTGGAAGATTGCCCAGTTCCTCTTCTCTTGAAATTATTTCTATTACTCATACGAAATCCCTAGGTAATCTTTTGGGCCACTTCCTTTTTCCGGGTTTCTTCTCTTGTGCGTACCAATTCGTCAGTCAGAGTGTTAGCTAACTCCACCGCATCATCGATCGTGCGGGGTCTCGCAGCCTTGACAATATTACGGATCTCGCCAATTAAGCCCCAAATGTAGCGAGATATAAGTACTGGTTCTGGCGAAGCCAGGGTTGGTACTACTCTAGCGTATTCGAAGAATGTCGAAGTATACCCTCGACAATCCACGCCTACCATCTGATGATTTAGGAACTTATTGGTCATTTGTTCCTTTTCGTACTCGGGACAGAATTTTCTTTCTACAAGACTTTTAAATTCTTCCCAGTTTATGGCATAGGCCACATTCCTTCCTTTGGCTTGAATTATCGTATTCCACCATTCTAGCGCCCCTTCTTTAAAAAGATGTGACGCGTACATGACCTTGTCATCCTCGCCACATTTACTTATCATAATTACTGCCTCGGTTTTTTCTAACCAACGTAGTGCAGCAGTCGCCCCTTCGTTACCTGCAAACTCAGCCGGTTTACAGGCAAGAAACTCCTTATAAGTACAACCAGGTGTTGCAACTTTTATTTTCTTAAGGAGTGGAGCTTGGATCCCCTCATTATCATTATTAATATGGTTGCCGCCTCCGTTTATACTATTACTGAAATTGTCACTTTGTGTGCGTTTACTAGGAATAATTTGTTGAGGTTCAACAGGTTTCTGGGCAGCAGCCAGGATTGCGAGGATAGCATTGGCTATTCTTTGAGCAACGATATTCTCGATATCTTGCCTATTCAGAAATTGATCCTCATGATTGTGCTCAAATTGGTTACCCTCGTTAACTTGTTCATTACCAGCGTTTGCCATCTGGTAATTAATTTATATAAGTGATTTGTATAAAATAATTAAGAACTAAACATAACAAAATAATCGCACATAATCACATTAACACGTATAGCCAAAATTGTCGATTTTTCGACTTCCATTTTTATATATTATATTATGCATCCGTACAAACTGATTTTCTTACAAAAGTTTTATTTTTAGGTTATTACACATACTTATATTTTTATTACTATTATTATTATACAAACACTGTTTCACAACCACATTTTCCCTAGTCTGCTAGTCTTTCAGAAATGATATTCCCTTTCATCGTATTTCCAGGAGATTTGTTCCCCTATCTCCCGAATCTTATTCCCTGCATCCATTAGTTCTTCGCCAAAATGGCGAAGTTCAGCTAAGTTTTCATTACTCATTGGTTGGTTTGGTGCAGGTTCTGGGTCGAACTGAGGGAAAAAAGGTATAGGGATTATTTAGTAGGTTTTGGAATTGCCAATCGTTGGTCCACCATTCGTCCATTTCTCCTTGAGGTTGAGTGTGGATTAAAGGTTCTGGGATGGCTGGTTCCAAGTTTATTGGAAGTTAGGTTTCAACAGAATAGGAGAAAAGATTTGTATTGATAGGCCTAAGGATATCACAGCTTGCCAGTATGTGATCCAGTTCTTCCTGCAATGGTAATTCATCAGCTTGCCTAGAACTTTCGCCCATTTCTATTCCTGCGGTTCTAGAGCTTTCTCCAATTTCTACTCTTGCTTGCTTAGAATTTTCCTCAATTTCTATTCCTTTTCCTTTATCCATAGGATTTTCTATTATGGGAATTCTCCTAGTCGCTGGTTTTCTTCTGCGTACACGTCTCCAACCCACAAATCTTCTTCTTTTCTTAGGTTTTGATTTCTCCAGAGGTGGAGCTTGAAATTCCATAGGTTCTTCCACATCGGCCAAGTAACCAGTAAAATCTCTTGAAACTTCTATTTTCACAGGATAGAGATTGAGATTTTCTAGAGCTTCAGATAATTCATTCATGCTGTTTAGCATTTATGAAGAAACACACAATATTTTAGGTTAAAAGTTTGTAAATTAAATTTTCACAGAATCACAAAAATAGAGTCAGAATTTTAAATATTAATTTACAAATATCTAATAAACCATTTTATTGAAACAAAATACTTATTATTATTAATTTTTTTATTTTTTTAGTACAACTAATATTATTTTAAAGTTTCTGACTAATAGATAATATGGGTGCTAATACTGGGTCAGGGTGTTAACAGTTTAGAGGTTAACATTTACTGCTACAGTGGCTAACATGTAGAGATCTGCCCATTTTTCATCTAACTCATCTTCCCATGGTGATTTATTGCTTATTTCCTGGGTTTCCTTATTAATTATTCCTTCTTTTGATTGTAATTTCCTCATTTTCTCTTGACTTTTTCTAATAATCAAACTTCTTTTATTAGGAGAAAGTGGTTTCTCATACTGTGTCTTACGAACAAATATTCCTTCCTCAGTATCTACTGAATATCTTGAGGAATTTGATTGGGATAAGGATCCTTTATCTTTTGGTACATTATCTAATTGACGATAGATGTCCAAAAGCTTTTGCTTACCTATACTGTAACTAACAGATAGTCAAGATAAGATCACACAATTACAAGATGATAATCAGGAAAAAATTAAGTATTTTAAATACTTAATAGGCTTAAATCAGTGGCTCTTTCAGTAGCTCTGATACCACCTTTTCCTGTCACTGCCCCAGCCCCGGTTTGACCCGGTCAGGAGCCGTGGGACAGGAACCCGTGGTATCTATGATGCGACAGCGGAAGATTTTTACAGGATCTTTTTACAACTAAAAAATGCCCAAATATTTCATTTCATCATTCGGAATAAACCCCGTTATTTTACAATAGAGGAATTTCACAAGTAAATTCCCTGATTTATTAAAACATGTTTATTCATTTTAACTGAGCCACCTCTTCAAGCTTGTTAGTGCTCCGTAGCACGTTTTCCTTGATTTACAGCAGGTCGCCTGAAACATGTTTTAAAAATATTTTATCTGCGGGGAAATGCTGGCGAGTTATTCAAATTTGATAAAACGACACATGGTTATAAATTACAGCATAAGAGCGATTACAATGGCTTATATCTTATTTTTATCTAGCGCCGTGTCACCTGGTGACGATGGTCATACCACTATTGGGTCTTTCCCCAAGTAGTGCCGTTTATCACTGTTAGGATTTATTAGCCTAACCCGTGAGAAATTAGTAATGTGCACAATACCCCACTAGCCAGTGATTCAAGATAACAACGACTTACTCCCTGTAATTATAACTTTTGAAAATGGAGTATTGTAAAATACTTTTGATAAAAGAGAATAACTCACATTGCAGATTTATACGGGCAAAGTTTAGCCTACTAATTATCCTTTGTAACCTAATTTAAATAACATGCTCACGAACTAGGTCAGTAACTAATACAGCATTTACGATAACTCACGAGATTAAACCCTCACAACGAATGACAAAGTGCGATACTTAAACATCCATCGAATTTACGACGAATGACAAAGCATAACCCTAATGTGGGCAGCACTTAAACATCCATTGGATAGTTTTAATCGATCGGACATTGAATCGTAGCAGCGATCGAGTTAATACCCTGTATCGTAGCAGCGCCTCGCTATAATAATTAAAATTTCGACTTTGAAGCAGTGAGAATTCGTTTTTGAACTTTGGTTTCGACACAGATGAATTGCCCCTGCTCAGTTCTATTTATAGCTGAAATTAGGGTCTCACGCGGCCCGCGTGAGCCCTAAGCCAAACTTTACGCGGCCCGCGTGGCCGCCTAGTCTACGCGTAGGTTTGCTGGGTCACGAGTTAGGGTTGCCAGATGGATTATACGTGGATCCGGAACACTTATCCGGTCAACCCATCTTTGACGCGGCCCGCGTAAGACTAGGTTAACTCTTACGCGGCCCGCCTGAAACTCCAAAACTTTATTTTCTTGGTTTTTCATGTACAGTAGAGTTTCAGGGTTCAGGTTTTTACTTACGGGTAAAATTGGGATATTTTTGAGAGTCCTTACACATGCCGCTTAGAAAAGGGCGGAGGGGCTTTTTTGTCCTTTCATCTTCTGCTTTTCCTGTTCCGCTTTTTTCCCAATGTTGTTTTAATTTTTGGTTTTGAGATTTTTGGCGTTAACCAAATTCAATAATTAATGGCATTTTAATGGTTCTATTGTATCAATATTTTGGCGTTTATTCACAACGTATGCCATTGGAGCCCGGGGGGGGGGGGGGTAGGAAATCTATTTGAATGGCGTTTTTGAAGGGGTTTTAAACAAGATGGCCCATTGTTCTATTTTTTTTATAAACATTTTGGCGTTTGGGTTATCTTGACGTTTTATAATTGTTGGATTATATTTCAGCCACAGTAAAAAAAAAATACAAGCGAAGAAAATAAATTGAAAATGCTAATCGGATCTCTCTTCACAATATTCACTGTCATCAGTCTCTCTGTTCTTTAATAGTACAAGAACTGACACCAAAATATGGCGTTTTATGTAAAACTTAACAAACCCATCGGTTTGATTATTTTGCCTGCTCGTCTGTTGTAGTGGCTTTTTTTCTGGATGTTTGGAGACATAGATCTATGACGTGTGGGCGGGTTTTTCGCTTTTTCTTCATGTTGATCTTCTTCTTTATTATCATCCCACTCTTCAGTGTCATTGATCTCTTCCCCTCATCCAAGCCTTCTTCAAGAACAAAAAAAATACAAAATGCCATTGACTGGCATTAGTATCTTTTTCTTGAATTTTTGTCTATCTCATGCAGCAAAATCTTACTGAGTTACTTGTCTCCCTAACAATTCATTAAGTGAAACTTGACGAATAACAATACTGAATATCCAAGAAAGCATATTAGCCATCTTGATTTTTTTGGTGTTTTACAGTGAGTGGTATTTTAGTAGTATTGGCGTTTTTTTTTTTGATCAAATGGAAGTTGCTGAGATGTATCGTTTTATAGGATCTCTTTTTGGCGCGTAAGTTAGGCGGTGCGTTATTATAATAAAGTATTCGTCTTTTCAGTTACTGTTTGTAATTATTGTTTTTGACAAGCTTTATTTCTGAAGTCTGTAACACGTCCCATCTTTCAAGTTTGGCGTTTTAGATTCTAATATAATAAATTTTCCCTATCTTCAGTTTTCCTGATTTAAAGTTACTGTTTCTAGTTACATTTTCAAGTTTGTTTTTTATTTTTTATTTTTTTGTGTTTTTTATAATATTTTTTAAACTAATTTTATTATAGTTTGAGAGTTTTTGGTGGGGCGTTTTAACTGGATGATATTGTTTAAAGAAGCATTTTTGGCTGTTTTGGCGTTTTTATTATATATAGCATTTTATTATATACAACAATCAACTGAAAAGGAAAATAAAAAAAAACAATACATAAAAAAGTTTTTTTATAATACTTGTCCAAAGTCATTTTATGATGGTTTGATAAACGCCAAAGGTGTAAGACATTTGTTTTTTTGGCGTTTTTATTAGATATGACGTTGTTTATTAAATAACAATCAACTTAAAAAGAAAATTAAACAAAATAAATATTGATCTTCAAATTTTCACTGTCACCAGTCTCTTTCTTCTTTTGAAGCATCTTCACTGGCTGTTTCGACTTTCGTATGAAATCAACCTCTTTTTCTATAATTTTTGTCCATCTTATGCAGCAAAAATGTTATTGATTTTATACTCTTTCAGCCAAAATGTTATCTTTTTTGGTGTTTTACCGATAAAAAGAACGCCACAACTAAACCATCTTAAAACTGTAAATTTGATCATGCTAAAATCAATAAAGTGTTTCTGTATGGTGTTGGATAACATTGTTAATCCTCAGTTAAGAAATATAACTGACAATGTTGTCCACACCATACAACTACACTTTATTAACAACAATATATTTGATGTTTGTGGTTTCTGGCGTTTATTAGTCTAGTGGTATATATTAAATATGGCGTTTGGGGTTTTTGTTTTGTGTTTTTTTAATTGAATGTCTGAGTTGTTGTATATATATGATTTTTTGACGGTTTTTTTAGGCGGGATTTTACTATAATTAAATTTGGCGTTTTATATCTAATGGCGTTTTTAGCAGAATGCTGTGTGATTTTTGTTTTGGCGTTTTATTTTCATGAGATGGCGTTTTATTTGGAGTAGTCAAAAGACGCTTTTACCCTTAATGAAGCGCGTCCACGTAATAAAATTGATGTTATTTACGAAAACGCCACCGCGCCAATCTAGTCCATAGATTGTTTTGATCGGACGATCGATAAGCGTTCTCACACTTTTGAGCGTTTTCTCTAAATCCAGACCCTATATATATATATATATATATATATATATATATATATATATATATATATATATATATAGGGGAAGGATAAATCGAAAACCCACTCCAGTTGACTAAACCCTGAAAACCCAATAACAACCATTGATCATACTTGATGGATGGCTATGATTCACTTTTGCCCATAAGTTGCTTTTGTGTACTTTTGTCTCAATTTTATAATATATTTCATGTCCTGAAGGGTAATCTTGGAATATTAATTCAATTTCTCTTATAAAAGTCTGCATGTTGTAAGACTATTTTTCTTCTCTTACAAAAGTCTGTAAGTTGTAAGACTACTTTTCAATCTATTTTTGTACGTATATTTTTGAACGTATATTTTTTTTTGGTTTTGTTACATGTGTATATGACAATCTATTTTTGTAACATATTTTTTTTTGTTTTGTTACATGTGTTACATAGAAACGTAACATATAACCTGGAAAAAATGTAACAACACACTTTATTTTTTACAGTAATTTAAAAAAAGTGTAACAATGCACTTTATTTTCTTTAACGTGCATTATTTCTGTAACACAAAAAATGTAACAGGCATTTTTTCTTTGATTGTTACATTTTTTATGTAACAAAAAAAATGTAACAGACATTTTTGATTTGATTGTTACAAAAAATGTAACGGGCATTATTTATGTAACACAAAAAAACGTAACTGGCATTATTTATGTAACACAAAAAATGTAACATGTTTTTTTTTCTTCGATTGTTATATTTCTAACACCCGGTTACACAGTGTTACATAAAAAATGCCTAGATCTTGGAGTTTCATAACTAAGACGCATAAAATTCTTATGAGAATTGTTACATAAAAAATATAACATGCATATAAAAATATAACTTTATTAACAAGAATCCAACAACAACAGATTTTTTAGATTCAATCATCATAACAATAAACAAGAAAGTAACTTAGATTTTAATCCAATACATAAGAACTTAAATCAAATTGTTTCCATTTGTTCAGATATGAAAAAAAAAAATCAAATTGTTTATATAAGAACAAATTTTACACAAAAAAAAATGAAAAAATCAGTAATAAAAAACAACATATCCAGAAAACAAGAACTAAAAAACATTCATCTTCTTGAACAAAAAAATGAAAAAAGTTGCAGATCTACAAATCACAAAAAGTGAAGATCTATAAAACACAAAAAAATGCAAATCTGAAAAAAAAAACCCTGAAAACAAACATACTTATGGATCTGGAGGATCTTTTAGATCTGGAACATCATGTTCAACATCGAACATCTTTTGGATCATCTTCAACATCGAATCGTTATATGGAATATCATCTTCAACATCGAACATCTTCAACCGGATCTGGAGCATCTTTTGGATCTGGTAACATCTTGGAACTGGAACGACTTTTTGGATTTCGGATCTGAACCAGATCTGAGTCTGATGTTGTATGGAACACCGGTTCGATCTTCTGATCTTTCTCCGATCTTCACTGCCTCTCTCACCGATCCTCATTGCCTCTCTCTCTCCGATCTTCTCTTTCTAACCATCTATCTCTCTAGATTTTTGGGAAGTAAAATATGTTCTTCATTTGAGAAATGCTTCATAAAACACAAAAAGACTCTGTTTGGGAGAAATGAGATGTGAGAGATTTGATTTTTGATCTTGTTTCATCTATATTGGAACAAGAGAGAGAGGATGATTTATGTATAGCTTTTAATTGTTTTCACTCCTCTCTGGTTTGAATAAATGATGTGAGATGATGAGAGATATGTATTAATGAAAAGGATGAGAAGTAAAAGGTAAGTTGTGAGAGAAAGATGTGAGAGAAAAAGCAAACTTGAAAAGTCTACACAAGTACAATTTTAATTAATTAAAAAGATGACAAGAAGAAGCAAATATGACAAGTCTGCGTGTGCAGACACATCACCAGCCCATCACCATAATCTCAAAAATGTAAGAAAGAAAATGACCATCATGCCCTTACTCCTCTCAATCTAAATTCAAACGTGGATCAATCCTAGCCACATGTTGGAGTTTTCAGGGTTTAGTCAACTGGAGTGAGTTTTCTCCTTATAATTAGCCTATATATATATATATATATATGGTCAGGATTTAGAGAAAACGGTGAAAAGTGTGAGAATGGAGAGAACGGTTATGGATCGTCAGATCATAACAATCTATGGACTAGATGACGCGGTGGCGTTTTCGTAAATAACATCACTTTTATTAGTGTGGCGAACTTCATTAAGGGTAAAAAAGTCTTTTGACTTATCTACACAAAACGCCAAACTCATAAATAAAACGCCATTAAAAATCCCGCCTTAACCTACGTAGCACACATCATCCTAATCTAAACGCCATTAGATATAAAACGCCAAACATTGTTTTTAAACGATAAAGCTGAACAAACAGTAACTAAAACGACGGGACTTAATTACTAGCATTTATTATAATAAAATCCCGCCTAAAATAACCGCCAAAAACATCCTATATATACAACATCTCAGACCTTCCATTAAACACACTAAACCCAAAACGCCATATTTAATATATACCATTAATCTTAGAAACGCCAAAAAACCCAAACATCAAAGATTCCTAAAACAAAACGTTTGTTTGTTCAGTTTGGTTTTCGGTAGGGTTTCGCTCAATGTGATGGACAAAATCCTTAAGTGAGGATATTGTCCATCTCATTGAGTAAAATCTTATTGACTTTATTCTCAACTTTCATCCAATTTATAAACCCCAAAACATACAAAAACCACAAAAATGCAAAAACGTCATTTCTTGGGGATTCAATTCTGTTCTCGATAAAGTTTAGCTGTATGGGGTGGACAACATTGTTAGACATCTTTCATAACTGAGGATTAACAATGTTGTGAATCTCATACAACAAAACATTATTGAGTTTAGCATGACCAAATTTAGAGGTTTAAGACACTTTTATTTAGTGGCGTTCTTTTTCTCAGTAAAACGCCAAAAAGTTAAAAAATCAAACACCGTTCCTTGGATATTCAATATTGTTCTACGCGAAGTTTCACTGAATGGAATGTTAGCTGAGGAGTGTAACTCAATAACATTTTGCTGCATGAGATGGACAAATCATCAAGAAAAAGAGGCTGATGTCAGACTTATGTCATCTTCTATGCTTTGTTCTTGATGAATATTTGAATGGCATGAAGAGATAGATGACACTGATGAGTGAGTTGAAGATAAAGATGAACTTCAAACAAAAAACTCATGTCATTTGTACTTCCAAACGGCGACAAAAAAAAACTACATTAAAAAAATGAAAAATAAGAAAGTCGAAATAGCCAGTGAAGATGATTCAAAAAGAAGAAAGAGACTGGTGACAGTGAAGATTTGGAAGATCAATCATTTATGTTTTTTTTATTTTCATTTTCAGTTGATTGTTATATAATAACAACGCCATATATAATAAAAAAAACGCCACACAGACAATTGCTTGTGAAAACCCCATCATGCCATAAAACGCCCCAAAACTCACAAACTATAATAATATTACTTTGGACAAGTATTAGAAAAAACCTCATTAAAAATACAAAACGCCAAAATCTCGAAAAGGTAACTAGAAACAATAACTACAAAGAGTAAACTGAAACGATAAACAGATGAAGTTGACACAAACTGTAACTACAAAACAGTAAACCGAAGCGACAGAAACTTTATTATTAACAACATTTATTATATTAAAATCTAAAATGCCAAACTTGAAATATGGGACGTGTTACAAACTTCAGAGATAATGCTTATAAAAAACAGTAATTACAAACAGTAACTGAAACGACGAATACTTTATTATAATAATATCCCGCCTAAATTACGCGCCAAAGACATCCTATAAAATGATACCTCTCAGCAACTTCCATTTGATCACACCAAAAAAAAAAAAACAAACGCCAATGTTCCTAAATACCACTCACTGTAAAACGTCAAAATCAAGGATGTCTAACATGCTTTCTTGGATATTCAGTATTGTTCTGCGTGAAGTTTCAATGAATGGATTGTTAGGTGAAGGGAGTAACTCAGTAAGATTTTGCTGCATGAGATGGACAAATCTTCAAGAAAAAGATACTGATGACAGTCCTATGTCATTTTATGTTCTTTGTTCTTGAAGAAGGCTTGGATGAGTAGAAGAGATCAATGACACTGAAGAGTGAGATGATTATAAAGATAAAGATAAAGTTGAAGAGCAAAGCAAAAAACCCATTCACACGGCATCCAACAAACAAAAAAAATCAGGCCGATGAGTTTGTTAAGTTTTACATAAAAGCGCCATATATTTGGTGACAGTTCTTGTAGTATTAAAGAAGAGAGAGACTGATGACAGCGGAGATTGTGAAGAGAGATCCGATTAGAATTTTTAATTTATTTTTTTCGCTTTTATTTTTCCCCTGTGTTTGTAATATAATTTTCCGCTTGTAAAACGTCAAGGTACCACAAACGCCAAAAATATATAAACAATAATAGAACAATGAGTCATCTTGTCTAAAGCGCCATTGAATCTAAACGCCATTGAATCTAAGAACAAATAATGGGCCATCATCATAAAAAAGTCATGGCCATACTTAGTATGGAGGAAGCCATTCAGAAAGATATTCTATGGCCGACGATTTGGAAACGCCATAAACGCCAAAAATATTAATACAATAAAACCATTAAAACGCCAGGTAATTATTGAATTTGGTTAACGCCAAAAAATCTTGAACACAAAAAATGAAGCAGTATTGTGACACCGAATTGGAAAAGCGGAAAATAAAATGACAAAAAAAACCCCTACGCCCTCATTATATCGCGTGCCACGTGTTGAGCCAGGATGCGTTCTCACTGTTCTCACACTTTAGGGCGTATTCTCCTGATCCTGTCACACCCCAACCGATGGCGGAATCATCGGGGCGCGGCACTAGGCGAATCAGATTGCTCAAGAGAATCCATAACAACTATATTGCGATACGATTTAATACATTCATTATCCCATACTAACAAATAATACAATCACATAAGTTATCACAGATTTCTTGTCCTCTCGAACAATACAAATCCGACAACCTAGTTTTTAGTTGAGTTTCTAGACTCCCTAGCTTGATTTGATATAGTCTGCGATCTAACCTGCAACATACGTTAAAATATTTGTCAATACAAAAGTATTGGCGAGTATACAGGTTTGATAAGTATAGCATAATAGATTAAAAGAGCTGTGAATTTCCTCATGCATAAACGTAATACACGACATATATACTCACAAAACTGATACTACCAACTAAGTCCTCGATGCTCGAATGTACGATGGCATAACTAGACCCCGTCGGGCGCAATAGTACTATACTAGTCGTGGTGGGACGTCGCGAGTATAAGCCCTAGCACATATGCAACTAGCATCACGTATATCTATGCATAACAGTTATTCGCAAGTGATAATTCAATTGATTGAATATTTCGTTTGATAAGTTCGATTTGTTAGAAACGAATGTTACACCCAAAATTCGATTAAAAAGGGGTCAAGTATACTCACAGTGCGTATTTAGAGAGAATACAACTTGATTGAGTCGGTTGCAAGTACGTCTGTGTTGATCCTTGAAGAATAGAGTAAACGATGTACGGTTAAGCGAGATTAGTCTTGAAAAGTCACTCACTGGGTCGAATGGTGCTCATCCGCGCGGATTGACATGTTATCCGACCGGATAACAGGTGATCCGTGCGGATGATGTGTGATCCGTGCGGATCATGTGTGATCCGTGCGGGTAAGTGGTGACTCGTCCGAATTGTCATCCGTACGAAGTAAGTGGCGGTTCGTGCGGATTGTCATCCGTACGAAGTAAGTGGTGGTTCGTGCGGATTGTCATCCGTTCGAACAGATGTGACTCGTGCGGAATGTAAGTATTATCCGTGCGGACAACCGGTTATCCGTGCGGATTGTCATGTATCCCGTCCGAATGCCATGTATCCGTCCGGATGACATGTTATCCGTGCGGATCACATGTGATCCGTGCGGACAACACGCCTGTTTCGTATTCTAAATTCTGTTTCTGAGTGTTTATCGGAAGGAACATGTGTAGAGTTACCGGAACAGTGTAATCTCGCACCAACACTTGAAGTTCCATCAATTCCGACCCGCTCTAACGGCCGGGAATCACCCCGTTCCATCAGATCTGGCCGTTCGTGATGGTTCTTCATGGTTAATTCGAAATCGCACAGTTCCTTGGTTAAATACATAGATTTAGGCGAGATTTGTTACCAAAACATGTGGAAATCACCCAGATGTGAGTCGTTTATGGTGGGATGAGGTCACAACTGGAAGTTCATAAGAACTCTTGGTGACATCACCTCAAAACGCATCAAATCCGCAGATTTCACGGTTAGAAATTGAGTTTTGAAAGATAGAATGATGTAGATTTGAGTGTAGATTGTAGAAGTACAAGTTTTAGGTTGAAATCTTACCGGAATCGCGAGGAAATCGAGAGAAAGAGTCCTGGAGCGTGTTTGGTTGAGTGGGAGCTGTCACATCACTGTTCAAGTGATGTGACATGGTATTTATAGGCAACAGAGAGGAGAAGGGAGTTCTGGTCCGGATTGCCCATTCGTGCGGATAGCCCATCCGCGCGGATAGCTGTCCGTCCGGATTGCTGTTCGTCCGGATTGCTATCCGTCCGGATGGCTATCCGTCCGCGATGAATTTCTTCGCTTTCTAATAGTTGCGATAGTTTTCGAAGTACGGGCCTTTCATAGTAAATTATTATTATTATTATTATTATTATTATATACGTATATATATATATATATCACTAGGGGTCGTATTTACGTATCCATAATCCACAGTTTCGATAATTAACAATCGGTCTTCGTTTTGAGTATGCGATTATAAGCGACGTTTCACGGCCATCAAGGAGGGTAGTATAGGTCCTCTCTCGACGTCATCGTGAACGTTATTGCGAGTTGTGCCACAAGGACTGACGGGGTACCATCCACTCGTATTGTCATCATCGTCACGACGACTGGAGCTATAGCACTCACCCGAGAGTCTTTGTTAGCGTTAATTGTTTACGTTCGACACATCACGGCCACTGAGGAGGGTAGAATAGGTCCTCACTCAATGCCTCCGTGAGTGTTAGTGTTCGATGATAATAGTGTATAGTATAGCAATATTGTATTTCGAAAATATGCGATCATCCTTCGAATAGCGATATATACGATATAGTTACATTATGATCTGAATCTCTGGTGCTAGGCGTAACGAGTATAACGAGTAGTAACAACGCACGAAAGTGCGGGTTGTTACAGTCTCCCCTACTTTAGTAAATTTCGTCTCGAAATTAATCCAATAGGTAGACTTCTAAGAGTTGATCTAGTACGAGTAGCGATACAGCGAGTGATTTGATCGTAAGTTGACAGCGAGAACATTTGGAATAAGAGAGATCGACTGCGATAGCGAGAAGGCGACGTAAGACAGAAGTAATAACCCCACGAGTCGGCATTCCAAGGTACCACGTGTCTTGGAGAATTCGATGCGACCGAAATTGAAAGGTTTCTCATGACGTAGAATTAACTGAGTCGATCGTTAATCAACGTTACAAGAAGCGTTCGCTTTTAGATACTTAAAAAGGAATTTAGGGTGAAAATCTTTGAAAATTTTCCTTTTAACGTGAGGTCAACGGAGTCGATGTTAACCAATGTTGCAAGGAGTTTAAGTTTTTAAACATTTTGAGGAATTCGAAGGTGAAAACAGGGTTATGAAAACTCTCCTCTGACATGGGTTCAAGCTGAACTCGATGTCGAACCAATGTCTTAAGAAGGATTTTATTTTGATATTGCAAAAGTTTAGGGAAAAACTGGGCTTATGAAACTTTTCTTGGACATGGAGTTAAGCTGATTCGATGTTAACTCCACGTTGTGAGAGAATTTCACTTGCCCACCGGTTTTAAATCGAAATTTTATAAAAGACGTTTTAATCAGTACAAAAAGGTAGTTAATTACCGAGCCCCACTTGGCACTTTCCCACGAAAGTTTGTTAATATGTTTAAAACACTTATATATAGGAAGTACCAGCGGCGTATCCACCATGCCTTGCCCATATTACTTCCGTTTCGTGAGGCAGTTTCAGGTGTGCCGATATGACACGGATAGAATTGCGTTTACTCGGCCCAATCGTTAGAAAGACGGACCGAGCATAAGATAGAATCGAATAGGTTAATCCGGCGTGTTGATAAGCGAGAAGCGAATAGCGCGTTTTCGATTAGTTTCCACATTAAACCCACATGGCACGTTTCCACGAGAGTTTGCTAAGATGGCGAAACACCATGCTTAACCAGGTTAGTTTTGCCTCGTGAAGCGGTGTCATGTGTACTTAATACCACACAGACTGCAATGAACACCAGGCGAGCGATAAGTGGTGGATTATACACGATAGGCGATCAGCGATTAGATGATTAAACGAATAATACAAACACAACACTAGTAATGATGGTGATGATAATCGAATTACGATAGGCGGCAGTTGTTGTGTGCAAGCGATAAAGGTATGCGGTTCGATTTTGATTGATTAACACCACAGAGTTTGACTAACATTAGACCCCACATGGCCCTTTTCCACGAAAGGTCGCTGATATGACTAAAACACCCTGCCTTAACCACATGAGCTTCATCTCGTGAAGCGAGGTCATGCGTGCTAACTTAACACGAATATCACAGCTAACGGTATAGTGATAGATTGATACACTGCAAACGATATAGATTCATATAATAAGCGATAGAGATTGTGAGGTGCACAGGATGAGCGATTGCGATTAGTCGAGTTTTGTTTCGAATAAGCTTAACGTTACGTTGCGACGCACCACGGTTATCCAGGAGGGTAGAATAGGTCCTCACTCAATAACGTCGTGAGCGTTTAAGTTCTCGATGAGATTGATCGCTATAGACTTACGACCAGTCTTGCGTTGATGCAATTGTCCTGCGAGGTAGACTCTCCAGAGTCCATCGATGAGGCGATTGCATTGCGTTTGCAGACTTACGACAAGTCTCGCGATGATACGGTTTCTGTTGTTACGCCTTGCGATTAAGTGTAGTGTGTTGAAAATAATCACGATAGTATATAGGTCTAATAACGTTCAACTCCACGTGGCACTTTCTTCACGGAACCTTGGTAGTATGATAAAGCACACCTTGCTTGACCCCTACTACTTTCATCTCGTGATTTGGTGTCGCCTTTTGTCAAAACGCTATGGCACCTTAGAATTCACTACGACCACCGTGCACTGACCCAAATAATCCCGTGTGCACCCGTGATTATTCGTTCCTTGCACGTTTATCGTACCTCCTTCTAAGAGTGTAGTGAGGGTAAAACACATTATTTCGTGATATAGTATATAGTACGTGCGTGATTCTAGTCTAAGTGCGACGACTAAGGTGGGATGAAGGAAACGAAAACGAGAGTTGATGTTACACTTAGTGATAACTTCGAATAATAGAGTAGGTTCAAATCTTAGAAATTATCGCCGAAAATCGTATCATTACAACTTTATCCTACGCTTGCTAGATACTTGATGTTGAAGGCTTTTGCCGGAGCAGTTGTTGTTGTACTCAAGTTCACGGTTCGATGCGGCAGTTGCAGGTGAAGTGACCGTAATGGTTGCAGTTATTGCAATAGCGATAGTTAGCCCCAACCGGATGATGATAGGTACACGAGTAACACTGAGGATGAGCTCCAGTGTAGGCTCATTTTGGAAATATCGGAACTGTTCGGAGAGGTTTCGGTTGCAGCAGTTCGGTGGTTGACGAGCTTGGGCTTGAAGTCTTTCGTTTGCGACTGGGTTTGGCGGTGTCTTGCGAAGAGACGTCGTCGTCGGAGGATTCGTCTGAAGACTCACTTGCAGAGTCTTTGGCTGATTTGTCGGAAGATCCGTCGGCAGATTTGTCAGAAGAATCGGCAGCAGATCCGTCCGAAGAATCGTTAACAGATTCGTCAGAAGAATCGTTAGCTGATTCATCAGCAGAGTCGTTAGCCGATTCATTAGAAGAATCGCCAGCAGATTTATCAGAAGATTCGTCGGTAGATTCATCAGAAGATTCGTCAGCATGTTCGCCTGAAGGATTACTGGCGATTGCTTGATGAGCTTGCTTGACAGGATTCCTTGAGAATAATCCTTCCACGAGTCGTTTGTTGTTGATTTCTGTGGCAAGCGGTATGTTTCTTCGATGGTAGCCGGTCCTGCAGCTTCGACAAAATCACCCACACACTCAGGTAAGCCGCGAATATACTTCGAAATGGCTTTCTCTGAAGTGTTGACTTGACTTGGGCAGATTATGCTAAGCTGTTTGAACCTTGCGGTGTAGCCAGCGTTGTCGCCCTTGGTTTGCTTGATTTCCCAAAATTCGTTTTCTAGCTTCTGAATCTCGTGGGGAGGGCAGTACTCTTCCTTCATAAGCTCTTTCAGCTCATCCCAAGAGAGAGCGTAAGCTGCAGAGATCCCTCGTTTGTTACGTTCAGCGGTCCACCAGTCGAGTGCTCGCGATTGAAATACTCCGGTAGCGCAAGTAGTACGGAAACTATCGGGACACCCGCTTTGACGAAGGGTGACTTCGATAGAATCGAACCACTGGAGTAGTTGAGATGCATCTCCTTCACCCGTGAACTGCATCGGGTCACAGGCTTTGAAGTGCTTGTAGAGAAAAGTAGATTGTGGCGCTTCCGTCTTGGAGTCTTCCGAGGCTCGAGGGTTGCTGAGAGAGTGCACTTGAGCGGCAATTCGAGGAATAAGCTTACTCACTTCCTTAGTCACAAGTGATGCAATCCTCTTATTGACACTTCGTTTGGCTCTCCTCCTAGCTACTCGTCTCGAGGTAGAGTTGTTGGAAGGCATCTAGACAAAAAGAGACTTGGAGTGAGATTCGATCATAATGATTTTGAGTTTTGCGATGCGATTGAGCGCGTTCAAAACTTGGTGCGATAGGATAGTAGTAATACGAGTCACATAGGAGCCACATAGGAGACATGAAATTCCTAAGTTCTCACACAATGACTTGTTGTTTATATGTATATATGTATATATATATGTATATTTGTATAGATGTAGCTTGTAATCATACATACACAAGTCGATTTAGAATATGCGAGGACGCGTTGAAGTGAGAAAACGATAGTGAAGGTGATAGATTATGCATTGGTTTTGTCGCGAACATTCGGGTTTCGTTTTAGATTGCGATAGCTGTGCGATTTGTGCGTTTATAAAGTAGGGAGTGGAAAACGTTAAATCGTGAAATCGATAAAGCGTAAAGTTTCAAAACGTAGATAAGTCCCAATCATTTGTAAAATCGACGAGTCGTTTGGTAGAGTGCCTTGGGTGTTTAGGCGTCGACTAACCCAGGTAGCCTAACTACATTCAACAAGCTCGTGCACGCGCGTTGATTTAGAAGGCTCTATGCTTCCACTGGGATGCAGCTCACGGCATTCGTCTTCCTAGTCATCACGTGGCTCGAGTCATCATGATAGTCGAGTCCTTGGTGAGAGCTTTTGAAAACCGATTTAGAGAGTGGAACGACTTACTAAGGTACGGGTTTCACCCCTGACTCAACAGTTTCGTTCCCAATTGTGGTTATGCTCTTCGAATAAATTCGCGAGTTCCACTAGATTTTGAAATGGAGACTTTCGTCGAGATGTGGATGTCACTCCTAATCTCGATGAAAGGTACTCGTGCTAGAAAAATGCGCTGAGTGAGCGATCCTATCAAGAGTTCTTGGTTTTCACACCTGGTCTTGACTGGATCGCTCGGTTTCGTTATGCGAGTATTTTTTGAAAACCTGTGTATTGTGCCGGCCTTAGGAAAGGCTAAGTAGTACTTTAGCCTTAGGGAAGGCTTCTTCGTGTGAAGTTGTAGTACGCGGTATTCACACAAAGTTGTAGCTTTTAGCAATTTCGATCGAGAGTATCAAGTAAGCCCAATACAAACCCCACCGGGTTTGTATGAGTCGGCCTGTTGGTACTTAGACTATAGACTAGGTCAATTTCTAAGACGTCGACCCGGACTAGGTCGAGTCTGGACTAATTCCCTATAGTTATGGCTCTGATACCAATCTGTCACACCCCAACCGATGGCGGAATCATCGGGCGCGGCACTAGGCGAATCAGATTGCTCAAGAGAATCCATAACAACTATATTGCGATATGATTTAATACATTCGTTATCCCATACTAACAAATAATACAATCACATAAGTTATCACAGATTTCTTGTCCTCTCGAACAATACAAATCCGACAACCTAGTTTTTAGTTGAGTTTCTAGACTCCCTAGCTTGATTTGATATAGTCTGCGATCTAACCTGCAACATACGTTAAATTATTTGTCAATACAAAAGTATTGGCGAGTATACAGGTTTGATAAGTATAGCATAATAGATTAAAAGAGCTGCGAATTTCCTCATGCATAAACGTAATACACGACATATATACTCACAAAACTGATACTACCAACTAAGTCCTCGATGCTCGAATGTACGATGGCATAACTAGACCCCGTCGGGCGCAATAGTACTATACTAGTCGTGGTGGGACGTCGCGAGTATAAGCCCTAGCACATATGCAACTAGCATCACGTATATCTATGCATAACAGTTATTCGCAAGTGATAATTCGATTGATTGAATATTTCGTTTGATAAGTTCGATTTGTTAGAAACGAATGTTACACCCAAAATTCGATTAAAAAGGGGTCAAGTATACTCACAGTGCGTATTTAGAGAGAATACAACTTGATTGAGTCGGTTGCGAGTACGTCTGTGTTGATCCTTGAAGAATAGAGTAAACGATGTACGGTTAAGCGAGATTAGTCTTGAAAAGTCACTCACTGGGTCGAATGGTGCTCATCCGCGCGGATTGACATGTTATCCGACCGGATAACAGGTGATCCGTGTGGGTAAGTGGTGACTCGTCCGAATTGTCATCCGTACGAAGTAAGTGGTGGTTCGTGCGGATTGTCATCCGTACGAAGTAAGTGGTGGTTCGTGCGGATTGTCATCCGTTCGAACAGAAGTGACTCGTGCGGATTGTAAGTATTATCCATGCGGACAACCGGTTATCCGTGCGGATTGTCATGTATCCCGTCCGGATGCCATGTATCCGTCCGGATGACATGTATCCATCCGGATGACATGTTATCCGTGCGGATCACATGTTATCCGTGCGGACAACACGCCTGTTTCGTATTCTAAATTCTGTTTCTGAGTGTTTATCGGAAGGAACACGTGTAGAGTTACCGGAACAGTGTAATCTCGCACCAACACTTGAAGTTCCATCAATTCCGACCCGCTCTAACGGCCGAGAATCACCCCGTTCCATCAGATCTGGCCGTTCGTGATGGTTCTTCATGGTTAATTCGAAATCGCACAGTTCCTTGGTTAAATACATAGATTTAGGCGAGATTTGTTACCAAAACATGTGGAAATCACCCAGATCTGAGTCGTTTATGGTGGGATGAGGTCACAACTGGAAGTTCATAAGAACTCTTGGTGACATCACCTCAAAACGCATCAAATCCGCAGATTTCACGGTTAGAAATTGAGTTTTGAAAGATAGAATGATGTAGATTTGAGTGTAGATTGTAGAAGTACAAGTTTTAGGTTGAAATCTTACCGGAATCGCGAGGAAATCGAGAGAAAGGGTCCTGGAGCGTGTTTGGTTGAGTGGGAGCTGTCACATCACTGTTCAATGTGACATGGTATTTATAGGCAACAGAGAGGAGAAGGGAGTTCTGGTCCGGATTGCCCATTCGTGCGGATAGCCCATCCGCGCGGATAGCTGTCCGTCCGGATTGCTGTCCGTCCGGATTGCTGTCCGTCCGGATGGCTATCCTAACGCGATGAATTTCTTCGCTTTCTAATAGTTGCGATAGTTTTCGAAGTACGGGCCTTTCATAGTAAATTATTATTATTATTATTATTATTATTATTATTATTATATACGTATATATATATATCACTAGGGGTCGTATTTACGTATCCATAATCCACAATTTCGATAATTAACAATCGGTCTTCGTTTTGAGTATGCGATTATAAGCGACGTTTCACGGCCATCAAGGAGGGTAGTATAGGTCCTCTCTCGACGTCATCGTGAACGTTATTGCGAGATGTGCCACAAGGACTGACGGGGTACCATCCACTCGTATTGTCATCATCGTCACGACGACTGGAGCTATAGCACTCACCCGAGAGTCTTTGTTAGCGTTAATTGTTTACGTTCGACACATCACGGCCACTGAGGAGGGTATAATAGGTCCTCACTCAATGCCTCCATGAGTGTTAGTGTTCGATGATAATAGTGTATAGTATAGCAATATTGTATTTCGAAAATATGCGATCATCCTTCGAATAGCGATATATACGATATAGTTACATTATGATCTGAATCTCTGGTGCTAGGCGTAACGAGTATAACGAGTAGTAACAACGCACGAAAGTGCGGGTTGTTACAGATCCCGTACCTATATATATATATAGGGCCAGGATCATTTCAGAACCATAAATATTACAGAACTCGCAGAACTCCTAATAAACAATCTTTTTATTTATATATTTTTGTGTTTAGGATAATTTTATCATTTATTATATGTATTTTTACGATTACATACATGTTAAGAGTAATTTTATAATTTTTTATATGTAATTTTATAATTACACATATGTAAACTAGTTTTTTTACATATATGCAATTAGTTATGACACATATATATAATTTTGGCAATTAAACATATGTAAACTACTTTTAACATGTATGTAATCAAAGAAATACATATAATAGATGATAAAAAGATCCTAAATACAAAAACTTATTTATAAAATGATTGTTTATTAGGAGTTCTGAAAGTTCTGTAGTTATTTAGAGTTCTGAAATGAACTCAACCCTATATATATATATATAAAGGAAATCACAAGCATATTTGAAAAAAAAGAATATATGAACTTTGATCATCTAAATGAAGTTTAAACACTCACATCTACATATCAAACATGGTTATGAATAAGAAATATGTGGCAAGTTCACAAAAAAAACCTAACATTTCAAATTCTCAAATACATGGAGTCCTCGATCTGCTACCCTCTTTTCGTCCATTGGAATCAGAACCTGACCCAGGGCTTGATTGGACTGGTGGTGCAATCTGTCCATCCACAAACAATGAATTTGGTATCTCTCCAAAAGGTTGATCAGGAAGGGCGAGTTCATGAGGTCCAACAACCATTGGACCATGTTGATCTCGTCTGTGTCCTTGAGCGGCTCTTCTTTCTACTTCAAGAAACCGCCCAAGAGGAACAGTGTTATTTCTAGCAATATCAACATCGATGTTATCTCTTGGGCACAAACAAAACTTGAGACACCAAGTTTTAGATTTGGTGTTTGATCTTCCATTGCGTCCCAAAGTTATGGTTTCGGAAACGACTCTTCTTCTACTTCCTAAAGATCTTCTAGAAAGTTCTACAATGCTTGAAACACCCAAGAGGTTTCCTAGTGTGATGCTCTTGTCATGAAAGAATGACCCTGTGGACTTCATAACCAATAACAATATTCTTAATATTAAAGCTCACATAATCCAAAATGATTATAAGTAAAAACCTTAAAACATATAATTGTACTTTTATAAGATGACATGTGAAAGACACGTGCTTCTTACATGGTCAAATTTGTCATTTTAAGTTGCACATAGATTTACTTGTTTCAAGGTAGAAAAATGTTTGATCATCTACTCCTTATATGTCTTTATGTATGTCTCAAACCAAAACAAGCCCGGGCCGAATAAGACACAACTAGAAATGCTCAGAGATTTGAAGTGATAATTTGTACACTATGCATCCAATATTGTATTTATTTTAAATCTAGAGAATCTCTACTCTTCAAAGTGTTTGCTTAACCCAACAAAAAGTAAAAGCTGGTAGATTATGCTAGTAATTTTTACAGAACTTTTGTGACTTAAAAGATTCTCGTCTCTTATTCGTTTATTGCACCTTAAGATTTCATACATGCATACATGAAAGAAAGAATTCCCTATTACACAAATTATCACTGACGGAAAGATTCTATCGGTCAGTGATTACCGACGAAATCAAGTAAAAATGCAAAGAAATATGTAAACTAAAAGGGTCATCGGTAAGCTGTCGCTGAATACCGATAGATTACCAACAAACACCCTAACTCGGGGAATACCAACAATGACAGAAGGATTACCAACGACCCTTTTTGTTAAGCTTTTTCTTTATTTATGTTTTTTTCGCTTTTTTACTGGATTTCGTAATCAACGACAGACAGTTGGATGATAGTCTATTGATGATACTCATTTGTGTAGCAGTGTGCTTTTAACTTTTAACTTTAAACAAGAGACGTTGCAATCCTTTTCTTTTTCTCTACAAAAATGTTTATACAATTGTGTATGGGTAACTCAAAAGGTGTAGGTATATAGTTAAGAAAACCATGTGTATATATCAACATGATGAAACGTTTCACTAACTCCTAGCAGTTAAATTATTGGTACCGAAAATCACTATCACATTATATAGATTATTTGAGCAAGTTCAACCACATTATCACAGGAGCCTCGATCAGTTTCATAAAATGAAAGAAAAGAAGGCGATAAACAGCATCGAATCCAAACCTGTGTATCTAGATCCGAAGAAGAAACCGAGGTTAAAGTAGGGGAGCCACTAAGCAAAGTGTTGCATGAGATTGATCCTGAATAATCATTGTTTCTTGCTCTTACATTCAAAGGTTGTAGTCCCAAAGGCCATCCACCATCTTCCTGCATTCAACTCAAATAGATGAACAAAAACACCAACATAAAACCCTAAATGTGCATGCATAATACCTGTTGAGCCATGTAGAAACTGCAAAAATGGAGTTGATTATTGAATATGTTAAGTAGTCTCAGTTAATCAAAAAGAAATTAAACTGTCATATCATATGAGTTAGAAGTGTTCTTTATCATAAAAAAACTAAGAGAATTTGATGTTTTAGGGATGGGCAAATGGGTGTTACATGGGATCAAAGAGTAAAGAGAAAGAGGCATGATGGGGTCAAAAAGGAGTGGAGTGGAAATGAGAGAGGTCTTATTTTTATATCATTGCAGAACACCCTTTTCTCATTTGTTGTCTTGCTTTTATTCTCCAATGGTCTATTTTTAATTACTAGGGAAAAGAAGAGACAGAATAAGTATGTCACCTGCTCAACTTTCTCTAGTTTAATAGAAAAAAAGATAAACATAGGCCTAAAACAAATACTTATATATATGTGCAAATGTTTCTGTTTTGATTAGGTTTTGCTAGCTAACACAGCTTCAACTGATCCAATATTTAGTAGCTTTTTAATACTGTTACACATATTCATCCAATATCCATAAAAAGGTAAAGATAATGTTATCATGATAACATTATCTTTACCTTTTTATGGATATTGGATGAATATGTGTAACAGTATTAAAAAGCTACTATTTAATGAATTTTTATCAAGGTTTTTGATGTAACATTTATTATTTATAGCTTGAAAATGTTTAAACTCTTTAATACATTAGATGTTGAAACTTGCAAAGTTTAGGTAAGATGTCGGTACATCAAATTAGGTTTGATATAATAGTTGGAACCAAATATTGTATGGTGGGTAGGTGCTTCTCATGAGTTTGGTTCAAGTAAATGTGATATCTTAATATATTGTGCATGAAAGTTTTTTTTAATATATACATGATTGCTTTAGTTGATGTATAATATATATATTTTACACATAGAGAAATTAGATACTTTATCTTTTTAACTAAAGTTTTTAGAATGTTTCTAATTAACATTTAGGGGGAAAAATAGATAGGTGTATACATGGAGAAAGTTAACATCTTATAATTTATAGTCTATTGATCAATAGAAAATCTAAAAAAGTATTTGGAGAATATATTATGTATGTATACACACACTTGAAAAGGGATTACTTGAATGGCCTTCATGATGATATAGAAGGAAATATGAAGGATCCAATAAAGGAAGAAAAAGAAAAGACACTTTGCTTAGGTGTATGCTAATTCATGGTTGTGTGAAAAGATAATTAGTGTTCATCAAGTACACATTTATCTTAGAATATTAATAATAACATCACTGATCAGGTGGATTTGTTGATGTATTATACATGAATGCTCTTTCTATCATGATTATATTAATTAAAGAAGTGCTATCGATGCTTTATAAAGTCTTAAGTATCCTATTGTGTACACTTAGATCTCTTAATTATACCAAATTAAGCTACAGTAACATGTTATTAAGTCATAACTAAATACCCATCTAAAACATGGTATGTTAACATTTATTTTTTAAAATGTTATTAAAATATTGATTTTATAATGCAAGTGTGAATAAAAGTTGAGTGGCCAAGGTCCGATTGGTCGATGTTTCCCCGGCAAGATTTCACAGGTGACAGGAATTAGGAATCAAACACCACATCAAACAAACACTTACCAAGGTTCCTTGAAACTTTTGGATGCTACCGTAAAAGCTTCATCAACCACCATTAACCACAAACTCTTAACTTTGGTCAACTTCGTAAGAGTCATATATATTAGTTTATATGTTGTGGGGCGTTATGTGTGGGGTTTTTTGGGCGATCGCGCTCTATAGCGCCCGTCACACCACGACGGGCGACGCTATAGGGGTCAAATTTGGGTGGAGCGCCATAGCCATAGCGGCGTTTTGAGAGGATGAATTTGAAAAAATGACTGTTGAACGGTCATAAATTAAAAAAAAAATTTAATTAAATTTCCAATCTATAAATACATCCCACATCTCTCATTTTTTTTACAATTCATCACATCTCATTCCATTCTTCTCTATATATATTTTTTTTTTATAAAAGTATAGAAACTACTCCCACTATATTCTAAAAAAAATGGGTTCCCCATCGGAAGATTCGCTCACCGATATTTACCGAAGATTTTTTTCACCCGAAGAAATCGCGGAGGAGGAAGAAGCGGTTACGAGTGCATGTACTCTCGTGATACAAGCAACGGAACACGTTCGGCCTTATCCTCCACGCCCCATTTTGAGGCGCACCTATATCTTGCGAGATCGTGAAGCCACGAACGGACGTTTGATGAAAGACTAGTTTGATCCCACACCGGTTCACGGACCCAATGTTTTTAGACGGCGGTTTCGGATGAGCCAAATGTTATTTTTGCGCATTAATAATGATTTGGAAGCTAAGTGTGATTTCTTTAAGCAAAGAATGGACGCGCGAGAATATTTAGGGTTCACCTCAATTTAAAATGTCACTTTCGCTTTACGTATACTAGCCTACGGAAACACGTACGACATCAATGACGAGTACTTGAAGATGGGGGGGGGGGGGACAACACGAGATTGCGTGGAACAATTTTGCTATGGTATTTTTTAATCACTTTTATTTATTTACTTTTATTTTTAAGTACATTACTAGTAAAACTTTTATATATTAAATTAAATTTTAAGTATATGCCAGTTATATGGAAAACGTTATTTGAGAAATCCCACTTGGAACGACCTTCTACAAATATACGAGGTACATCTAGAAAAGCATGGAATACCCGGCATGATTGGTAGCTTGGATTGTCGTCAATGGCGTTGGTATAATTGTCCAACCGCATGACGAGGTCAACATACACGGGGTGACCAGAAAAGGCGAACTTTGGTTTTACAAGCAGTTGCGTCATACGACCTTTGGATTTGGTCGGCTTTGTTTGGTGTAGCCTGGTGTATGAACGGCATTAATACGTTCGAGGCTTCACCATTGTTAGAGAGCTACATTTCTGGAACGATACCAAAGGTCGGTTTTCATGCAAACGGGAACGACAACGAGCATGGCTACTATCTGGGCGATGGTATATACCCGGAGTATTTGAATATTGTTAAAACGTTTTCTGAAACGTTCGATGAGAAAAGACAATATTTTAAAGGGTAATTGGCCTGTAATAATCCCACCTAGACCTTATCGGCCATTAATAATCCCACATCAGAATATTCCCCCCACCAGTCCCACCTTTCACCTATTTTTCCTACAATGGTCCCCCGTTAAAAAACCTTAACGGAGTTAAGCTTTTTTCCAAATTACAAACAGATTTTTTAGGGCTTTTGATCAGAACGATGATACGAGTCCATTGATGTAAAACTTACTTTGAAATGGTGCTCCAAGTGACTTGATTTTGGTTAATTGGAAATTTAAACACCCGAATTGAAGCGTCGTTTTCATCGTTTGGAGCACCGTTTCGAGGCAAGTTTTACATCAATGGACTCATATCGTCGTTCTAATCAAAATCCCTAAAAAATATGTTTGTAATTTGGAAAAAAGCTTAACTCCGTTAAGTTTTTTTAACGGGGGACCATTGTAGGAAAAATAGGTGAAAGGTGGGACTGGTGAGGGGAATATTCTGAGGTGGGATTATTACTGGCCAATTTCCGTATTTTAAAAAACTACAAGAGTCTTCGCGAAAGGACATCGAGAGGTGTTTTGGGGTTCTACAACAACGATGGCATTTTATCAGAAATCCTTGTCGTTTATGGCATAAGGATAGACTATGAATGACCATGTATGCTTGCATCATTATGCATAATATGATCATAGAGGATGATGGAAAAGAGATATGCCAAAACTATATTCCGGAAGATGTAGTTGAAGGAACCCAAGCAACAATGGAAGAGAGACTCGTAAATGCTCAACTATTGCGATCTAAGGATATACATAATGCGTTAAAGACGGATTTGGTCGAGCATGCTTGGGCGATTCGCCCAATTCGACACAATGGTGACGACGAAGAAGATTCCGAGGAGTAAGAAGTTGAGGAATTCGAAGCCGGAAACTTTGAAAACATAGGTTTGGATGCTGGAGAAAACGAAGAGGAAGAAGGAGAGAACGACGATGAAGACGAAGAATAAACGTATTGTTTTTTTAGTGTAATGTTTTTTTATTTTATTTTAATGTTTTTTTATTTTATTGTAATGGTTTTTTATTTAATGAAATGGTTTTTAATTTTAAAAAGTTAGAAATTAATTTAAAAAATTGAAAATTAATTAATTGAGTAATGATGAGGTAGGGGCTTTATGACTACGGGCTCTAGTGATATAACGCCCCGTAAAGCCCTTGTGTGACGTGGCATGACATGTGTCGCATAACGCTCACAAAGGGGCTTTATGACTACACATGACCTTATAGGGAAAATTACAAAAATCACCATTGACCAAAACCACTTTCGAATTTTGCCACCTCACGTGTCCTTGGAGCGGCGCATCATGCGCGGGATGCATCTGGAAGTGCTAGGATGCGTCTGGAAGTGCCGGGATGCGTCTGGAAGTCCACGGGATGCGTCTGGAAGTTGAAGTCATCTCTGACGAGTTGCAGACGCCCCGGCTCCGTCTCCAGCGAGTTGCAGTGATGGGTAAACGGTCCGGCGATTCATGCGTCCTCAAGCGTGAAAGAAGATGGCACCATTTAAACTTTTGGTCTCTAAACAATAAACAGAGCATTTTTGTAAACAACAGAGATTTTTGTCTGTAATATGAGTTGGAAGTCACGTGAAAGCCGAATGTTCAGTTAGTGTACTCGTAGGAATGGTGGTATTGTTTGGTTTCACTTCACTAGATGGTGTAGTAATTGTAGTAGGAATCGGTGGAGGAGTGGTTGGTGTTGTTTGACCTGTAGTGGGAGTTGGTGGATCCATTGTGTTTTTCGGTGTAGTAGGAGACTCAACGATCTTGTTCTCCCGTAGTAACACTCAGTTCCGTCTAAGTGTTCGTTCAATTTCAGGATCGAAGGCTAGTGACGATAGCTTGTGAGAGCCTCTAGTATGCATACACCTGTGAGTACCCGCACACTAACACAACCAGCGTAAACCCGAAAATAACAAACAGAAGCTACTCAAGAAAACACACATTGCGCATTACTCCCCGACAACGGCGCCAAAATTTGACGTGAGGTCGAAGTCTCACTAAAAAATAATCTAAATACACTAAATAGATAGTGGTAAATGGGTATCGAACACAGGGAGTTTGTGGAAAATGTATTGTCTAAGTAGTTTACGAATCACTAAATTAAAACTAGAATGCAGAAAAGTAATATCAAGATTTGGTTGTTTAATTGGTTCGGTTTATAAAACTAAGATTAATCACTAGCAAGTTTGTAAACAAGTAAAAGAGAGAGAGTGATCCTCCCGGTTTTCAAGTTTTATGTGACAATTAGTGTTAATGTTCAACTGGAAAGAACCACATAGACATGGCTCGTGTGTGTGCAATTGTTTGTGATAAAAAGGGACTAAGTACTTGGATTCATGGAACACAAGGTTGTCACACGATGACCAATTAACATATCCAACCCTAGTTCCTCCCACTATATCTCGATTGCCAAAACAACGTATGGTTTAGAAATAAGATTAAACAAAGTTAACAAGCTACAAACAATCGCACCAACACCATAATAATTCTAAACATAAAATTCATAGATTACTATTCCAGAAATACATGAACAAAACATAATTGTCACAAGAAAACCTTACATCCGGGATGATCACAAAGAAAACTAGCCGCTCATCGTTCGGTGAATCATCATAACATTCAATCCGTTGTTCATCAAGATCAAAGATAAAGTATTAATGATTAAAACACCCAAAAAACTGTTATGGAACCTAATTTTCGCCCAATACAAGTTTAGAAATGATTGTAGTGAAAAGGATAACCCAAAAGTGTCACCAAACAAAACACTATAAAGAGAGCAACATTTCAGTGTCTGCCTCCACCGGAAGCCACGGTGGTCACCGTAGCTTACGGTGGCCCATAATTCCCTACGGTAGCGTTCCACTGAGTTATGGTGCATCCTTACGGTCTTCAAGCCTACCGTAGCTTACGGTAGGCAACGTAAGCTACGGTGGCACCAGGTTTTGTGGTACGTGTGCGGGTGTATATAATTTTTAGATATATTTTAAGCACTTTTTACTCGCGCATGAAGTTTTAAATTTATAAAACACGATATAATACTATCACTCTACACACGTTAGGGCAAGTGTACCCATTGTGGACGTAGTATAGTGATGGCAAGATACCGAGGTTGTCCAAGGATACAAGAGCTTTTAGTACCGGCTTATCGTTAACATCTAATCTAACCAAATTTTGATAAAAATTTTTGAAAGTTATAAAAGATAAACTAAAAAGTAAAAATAAAATATAAGGAAAACAAATAGACAAGAAGGAATCACTTGGTTCCAACTCCTCTTTTATGTATCCTTGAATGATTTCCGCACTTTGGGCATTTTAAGAGATTATCTTTAAGTTATAGTAGTAGGCCCCCTTCCAGGCAGCGTTACCCTCAACCTATTGGTCTGAGTCAGCAGAGATACAGTCCCGCAAGGTTGGATTATTGAAAGATAATTAAGTAAGTTATTAATGCAAAAAATGGTAGGCCCCTTTCCAGGCAGCGTTACCCTCAACCTATTGGTCTGAGTCAGCAAGGATACAGTCCCGCAAGGTTGGTTTAAAGTTTTAATAGTAGTTTAAGATAAGGGATTCAAGCGGTTCATACTTCTCCCGAGGCAGATTGTACCGCCCACTCGTGAAGTCTTACTAGGCTTGAACTAGGTTCTCGCAGGATCTATACACTGAACGAGACATAGAATTACCTAACCACATTCTAACCCCCTTCCAGGCAGTTAACGTGCTTTATATATACCGTAAAGAGACGAATGAGTGAATTAGGGGTGTTCAGAAAAAACCGTAACCAAATAAAAACCGTAAACCGAACTGTAACTGTAACCAAATAAACCGATCCGAATAACGAATTCGGTTTTTGGTTTGGTTTCTAACCAAAACCGAATTGTGAATATGGTTTTTGGTTCGGTTTATGGATCCACATTTTATTTTATTTGGTTTATTCGGTTTATTTGGATAACCGAATAAACCATTTAACTTAATTAATTATTAAATAAAAATAATATAATATTTTATAAATCATATACAATTTATTAGCCCAAAATAGTTATTTTTTTAAGTAGCCCAAAATACCAAATGTAAATGTAAATCTAAAAGCCCAACTCAACATTTCTAAAATAATAGAACTTTAGACCTATAGAAACTAGGTTTTAGGATTTCTACATTTTTTTGGAGAAAGACTCATGTTTGAAGATTATTTATATTTTGTGTCATTAGACTTGTTAACTATTTATAGTTTTCTATGATCTATGTTTTGAAGCTTTAACTTTGTGTTTGTGTCTACGATTACTTTATGGATGTGTTTGTTTTATTTCGCAATGAAAATTTCTTGTATTCATATATTGTTAGGTGTAAATTACTTGCGATGTTCGAAAGTTGGAACACAAACATAAACATAAATATAAATTAGGAAAAAAAGTACTTAGTACAATTTGGTTAGATTTGGTTTGTTTGGTTTATTTGGTTTCTAACCGAAACCAAACCGAATTGAATTTGGTTTGGTTTGGATCGGTTTGCATACTTCTTATTTGGTTTGGTTTGGTTTTTGGTTTGGGGTACAAAATTTTGAAAACCAAATTAACCGAACCGAATAAACCAAATAAACCATAAACCGATCCGATGAACACCCCTAGAGTGAATCAACAAAACATGAAGAATGTTTAAATAAATTCGCCTTCAATATAGAAAACTAGTTATTAAAGTCATTAATACATACCCAAATAAAAATGAGCCAAAGGTTGGAAATCAAAAAGTAATACATAAACGATTTGTCTTCACCAAGTAATGTAAGAGTTTAGCCAAGCATGGCCCTTGTTTGACAAGAACTCTTACGATCGATCTTGGATCCCGAGACTACTACACACTCTAAATGATGGAAGATGGATGATGGTGGTGGATGTTGGTGTTGTAGTGGTAGTTGAGTGGTGGCAAGTGTGAGAGAAGTGGTTTGCCAAGGGATGGATTGGATTGGAATGAAACCAAGCACCCCTATTTATAACTGAAGTCATTCAGTTCACACGACCTCGTGCCCACCTGGCACGGCCCTGTGGCCTTCTTTCTCTCTCATCCTCATTAACTGCAGTGTCAGGTCTTGTACTAACATGACCCCGTGTGTCAGTGGCACGGCCCGTGGCCATTGTACTTGCTGTACCATCTTACATTCTGCGAATCTTAGAGTTGACCACGCCCCATGTCTCCTTAGCATGGCCCCGTGTTGGTGGTCTGGTTTGTCTTTTGCTGTTGTCTTTTCTTCTTCAGAGAATCTTGACTGGGCACGGCCCATGCCTGGTGAGCACGACCCCGTGCCATAGCTTCTGTTCTTGTTATTTTGTTGGTTTGGATGTGGATGGGGGCTTGGCGAGTCGTGTCAATCCTCCTTCTTTGTATTTATGTTGATTTCTGCTGTTATTTTGCTTCTTTTCTGCGTTTAAGCTCTTTTGACCCTGTAAATTAAAAAGAAACAAAGAAACATGCTTTTTCCAACATTAGTACCGAAAAAGGGTTGATTTTACGCCGTATTTGATATAATTTATATGTTGTATTTTACGCACATCATTTTCCACCTATGATTTCTTCACTCAATGCTCCATAAGTTCACATCTTCAATCCTTGTTTGCCTTTTCATCACGCTTCCTTCTTCTCGCCTTTTTCGCTCTTTTACACCTGACATGACAAATAAACTGTAGTCATCCAATTCCTTAAAATAATGTAATCAAACGTATGATTTTTATACCATTTACACTATTTAAGGGTTGTCCCATAGACCACCCGTCACATGCGTTATTATTATACATAACATGCGTGATTATACTTTTTGTGTTTTTGAGCAGGTGGTTTTCAAGAAAGGTGATGATGTAATTGGATCATGCAGTTGCAGGAGGTTCAAACAATACGCTTTGCTATGTCGGAACATCTTTTATGTATTGAAGATGTTTGATATGCGTCAAATGCAACATATAAATTGTATCAAATAAGGTATAAAAACAACCCTTTTTAGTACTAATGTTGGAAAAAGTGTGTTTCTTTGTTTACTTTTGATTTTCAGGATTAAAAGAGCTTAAACGAACGAAAGGAACAAATTAACGACAAAAACCAGCATAAATACGAAGGAAGGGAAGTTGATACACTATACCAACCCTCCAAGCTTCACCCGAAGACCAAAAACAACAAACCAGAACCCAAGAACGGGGTCGTGCCTGCCGGGCATGGGGTCGTAACCCACTCAAGATTCCCTGAAGAAAATGACAAACAGAAGCCGACAAGGGACACAAGCTGTGGTCAACTCTCATATTTGCAAATCTGGGTTCGTACAGCAAGTACAAGAGCCACCGGGCCGTGCCGTTGACACATGGGGCCGAGTGAGCAGACAGACTGACAACTACATTAAATGAAGACAGAGAAGGAGAAGGACACGGGGCCGTGCCTACCATGCATTGGGCTGTGTAAACTCACTGTTTTCAGCTATAAAAGGAGGTGCTTAGCTCACTTGCCATCCCTTGGCAAACCACTTATCTCACACCTACCACCACTCCACCACCACTAGTACCATCATCCACCACATTCATCCATCATCCATCCTTAGAGTGTGTGTAGTAGTCTTGGGATCCAAGATTGATAGTAAGACTTTTTGTCAAACAAAGGCCATGCTTGGCTAATCTCTTACATCACTTGGTGAAGACAAAATAATTTATGTATTACTTTTGATTTTCAAGCTTTGGTAACTTTTTATTTGGGTATGTATTAATGACTTTAATAACTAGTTTTTTATATTGAAAGTAAACTTTATCCTATCATCTCTTCATGTTTTGTTGATTCACTAATTCGTGTCTTTACGTTCTATATAAAACGCGTTAACTACCAGGAAGGGGGTTAGAAGGGTTGTTTGGGTAAAGTTATTGCCTCGTTCAGTGTATAGATCCTGCGAGGACTTGATTCAAGCTTATTAGGACTTTCTTTGAGGCAGATAACATCAAATCGGGGGAAGTAAGAACAACTTGAATCCCTTATAAATAAACTATTATTAAAACATTAAACCGGCCTTGCGGGATTGTATCCTTGTTGACTCAGACCAATATGGCTGAGGGTAGCGTTGCCTCCAAAACAGGGACATGCCACATTTTGCATTAATAACTTACTTAATTATCTTTCAATAATCCGGCCTTGCGGGGCTGTATCCCTGCTGACTCAGACCAATATGGCCGAGGGTAGCGTTGCCTCCAAAAGAGGGACATGCCACTATAACTAAGATAATTTCTTAAAAACCCCAAAAGTGCGGAAATCATCAAAGGATACCTAAATGACGAGTCGGATCCAAGTGATTCTATATTGTCTATCTATTTTTTTTATTTATTTAGTTTCTTTATTTTCCTTATTTAAAAAATCTTTTCTCAAAAATTTGGTTAGATTAGACGTCGACAATATTCCGGTATTAAAAGCTCTTGTGTCCTTGGACGACCTCAGTATCTTACTATCACTATACTACGCCAACGATGGGTGCACTTGCCCTAGCATGTTGTAGAGAGTGATAGTTTGTATCGTGTTTTATAAATTTAAAGTTTGATAAAAGAGTAAAAAGTACTTAAAATATATTAAAAATCCATACAACCTCGACACACGTCAAGTTTTTGGCACCGTTTCCGAGGACACAAGGATTTTAAGAAAGTTTAAAATCGACAGCCTAATCATTTTTAATCTTCTTTATTTTTCTTTTAAGGTTTTTTCTTCTTTTTCTGCATTTTCTCTACTTTCTGCAGGTTTCACACGAGGCCGTGCCTGATTAAACACGGGGCCGTGTCTAACTTAAAGTAGCTGAAAATCAACAAAAACTTCTTCACAGAAGACTCACACGGGGCCGTGCCACATTTAACACAGGGCCGTGTTAAAAACGCCCAGTATCAGATAGAACGCAGTCCGAAACACGGGGCCGTGCTTAATCAACATGAGGCCGTGCTAACCTTCTATGTTCAGAAACAAAATCCTGAGAGCCGTAATCTTTTAGGTATTATCTAAACAATGGATTATTACATCGGAGATTATGACTACTACTATTATGATGATTACGAGGAACCATATTGTACCATATGCGGTTAATCCCATTCGGTACAAAATTGTTACCTCTTTCAACCATCGACCTCATACACAACATATGAGGAACCAAGGTTTGAGCTTCCAAAATCAAGCTTTGATTGGGACCTCCAGCGTTTGAAACATACGAGATACCACCTACAATCGTCCCTGAAGCCTAAAGCCTCATAAAAGTCTCAAGAACTTAGAATTCTTGATCATGCAATCTCGTGCAATCAAAGAGGCTAATTGTACCAAAGAGGTAGAACCCCAAGAGCCGAAGAAAGAGAAACCACTCAAAGAAAACTCAACACATAAAGGCGAAAAACCGAACTAAGTCATAAGGAAGGTAAGTCCACAAAGGTAAATTTCAAATAGGAATAACAAAACCTCCAAGAAATACATATTTTACAACCTTCTCTTGAAAATCATAGTTTGGTTCCATCTCATGATAAGTTTTTAAAAGAGTTAAACAATAATCTGATCGATGTCGTAAGGTCGATCAAAAGTATAATTAAAAGTGTCCTAATCACCTTTACTAGTAAAGAGTATGTAGGGTGTCGAATCCATGGGGAATTAGTGGAAAGTGTTAAAGTTCATTGTTTGTAATGATTATCTAATTCTAACTAATTGCTTTTTGCTGATTGAAAGAATGGTTGTGAAAATGAATTTAATTTATAGTTGTAAACAATTATGAGAAAAAGGACCAATCTTCGGGTTTTCAGGTTGTGTAGAAAATCGGGTAACTTAATTACTACCAATTGGAAATCACATAGACATGATTTGTTAACCTACTTATCTTGATAGATAATTAACAGATAAAATATTTGATTGCAGTGATCCACGATCGAAACCAAAAGATTGATGCAACTGAATAATAACCTAATTAATTACCAATTCTAGATTTCATAAACACAGTTAAGTTCAATGATTAAAGGTTAAAAATCAATGACAACTTAGAATTTAATCCCAATTGTTGATGACACAACCAAATAACTAATGAATAACTACGTCTAAGATAATCCAACAATCATTTAATCAAAAACAAGTAGACAATAAGATAAACTAACCGAATGATTAATCAAATCCCAATCCAAAAAGTCGTAAAAATAAGTCAACCTGGTTCCTAACACAAACCCTAGCCCGGAGATGGTCACAGGTGGTTTAGCCGCTCATGGTAGTGAAACAATCTTCAAACGCTTGATTCTTGATTGTTCGCATGTCTACGAATGTTGGTGTGATGCGAGTTATGATGTTTTGTGGTGAAAAGATGCTTCAAGAAGTGGTTCTTGATCACCAATTTCGTATGTTGGCTCATCTCCTCAGTTAGGGTTTGAAAACCCTTTAATACCACCAAATAAGTCAATGTGCGGAAGTCCCAAAATGCCCGCCGTAGCCTACGGTATTCAGACTGTAGGTTACGGTTGCGTTGTTCTGCTTATTTTTCACTAGCCGTACCGTAGGCTACGGTATAGAACCTTAGGCTACGCTCAGCATCTGTTGTCAACCTTTTGAATCACATATGTTCCACCGTAAGCTACGCTTTGGAGGCCTTAGCCTACGTCGATCTTCAGCTGCCCATATTCTTCATAATTATAACTTTCATATAATTACTCCAAGGCTCTTGGAGTTTATTCTTTCATGTTTCTTGTATGTCCAAGTTATCTTTCAGTCCTAATTAACTCCCGAACAACGTGTTTTACTCGATTATCATCTTTGATTGTTCCGCTACATCACCGAGCCTCTAACTTCACTGATTTAAGTGATTAACCTGCAAAGCCACAACCTCTCGTAGGTATCATATTCAAAGCATATAATCACTTAAAACACAACAAAACACATAAGATAAACACATTAAAGCCCAGGTTTCACCCTATCCATCATAATCCTAACATCAAAGAAATGACAAGTGTTAATTTAACTAAAGATCAAACTTCACTAATACAAGATGAACAAATCTGCAAGCACAAGAGCAAGTATAAGAGCCACGGGGCTGTGCTGTTGACACACGGGGCCGAGTGAGCAGATGGACTGACAACTGCATTAATTGAAGCAGAGAAGGAGAAGGGCTCAGGGTCGTGCCTACCAGGCACTGGGCCGTGTAAACTCCTTGTTTTCAGCTATAAAAGGAGGTGCTTGGCTCACTTGTCTTCCCTTAGCAAACCACTTATCTCACACCTGCCACCACTCCACCACTACTCCACCACCACTACTACCATCATCCACCACATTCATCCATCATCCATCCTTAGAGTGTGTGTAGTAGTCTCGGGATCCAAGATTGATAGTAAGAGTTTTTGTCAAACAAAGGACATGCTTGGCTAATATCTTACATCACTTGATGAAGGCAAAATCATTTATGTATTACTTTTGATTTCTAAGCTTTGGTAACTTTTTTATCTGGGTATGTATTAATGAATTTATATAACAACCCTCCTAAATTATTCCCGACACTCCTAAATTATTTAAAACATCCCTATACGTCCTAAAACACACCCCGTATACGAAAAATGGCCCTAAATACCTTTATTTTTATAAAAATTAAATAAAAACAATTTTTAATGATCCCTGGCGGGCCGCGACAGAGCCAGAGAAGGCTTACGCGGGCCGCGACAGCTTTATATCAGGGCGACCCCCTAGCGTAACATGCAATATTGGATGAACCCCTATCAGTAGTAATAGTAATAATAATAATAATAATATAAATATATATATGTGTGTGACTTGAAAAAAAATTTAGATAATCTAATAACTACTGATGCATACTAGTATTGTATTTTAATTTCCAGTTGTGGTTTGTAATAGACGCATAATATATAAAATAGAGTAAAGGTCGCAATGACAATGATTTTGGATCAGTATGTTATTGTGTGATTGTTTGCATTAAATATTGTTTTGTGATATTAATATCTGGTAAATGTTGTAAATTCAGATGGCTAATGACGCAAATCGGGAAAACCAGAATAATAATAACCAGATAAATAACAGTGCCATTCGACACATAGTAACCCAAGGAATTAGAGATGCTATGCCAGCTATCATTCAAAATGTTAGGGAAGCAGAAAATAATAACAGTAATAATGGAAGTAAGCGATCACGTACTGAACCTAGTCACAGCATGAACAATGGACCATTATTTCAATTGCCAATTCCAGAAAGAAGAAGAACCATGTCTTATGGTTGTTCTTACAAAGAATTTTGGTCTTGTAAACCAATAGAATTCTCGGGAAATGAAGGAGCCATTGCAGCTCTACGCTGGTTAGAAAAGTCTGAGGCAGTCTTAAAAATAAGCAAGTGTGCAGAAGAAGACAAAATCATGTTTGCTTCCAATTTATTTAAGAATGAAGCTCTGGAATGGTGGAACACTATTCTCCAGTCTAGGGGAAGTGACATGGTCTATAGTATGGAATGGATTGAGTTTAAGAATATGGTGGAAATGAAATTTTGTCCTCCTAATGAAAAGGAGCAGATAGCTAATAAATTCTTAAACCTTAGAATGACTGGAGTAGACAGCAAGGGTTACACTACCACATTCTTTGAATATGCTAGAATAGTGCCAACCCTAGCATCACCAGAACCAGTGTTAATCTCCCGTTACATCTGGGGATTAATCAGTTAAATTAGACATGTAGTCAAGGAAGCTAGACCACAAACCATAGAAGAAGTTGTAGAACTAGCAAATACCTTGACTGATGAATTAGTGCGTACACAAGAAGAAAACCAAAGAAAGAACCTAGCTCAAAGGCTTACCCAGGAATTTCGCTATGGTAATTCTACTCGTGGGAAAAGTATAGGTTCTACCTCTACACCTTACTGTAAAGCCTGTAAGAAGAAGCATTCAGGAAGATGCTCCACATACTGCAACTACTGCAAGATACCAGGACACAAAGAAGAAGATTGTAGGAAGAAACCCAGTAATGGAGTATGCTTCAATTGTGGAGTAAAAGGGCATATCAAACCACATTGTCCGAAACTAGCTCTAGCCATGAACAACAAGACTACTAAGAATGCTAGGGCATTTGTTCTAACAGCCGAAGAAGCAAAGATGATTCCGGACATGATTGTCGGTACTTTTATAGTTAATGATGTTTTTGCTAAAGTATTATTTGACTATGGTGCGAACCAAAGTTTTATTAATACTTCATTTTGCAAACTTCTCAACCAACCATTAACTAAACTTCAACAAGAATGTCTAGTAGAAACAACAAATGGAGAATCCATTAAGATTACTGAAATCTTGCAGGGAGCAAGAATAGAATTTTTAAATCAAAAGTTTATTGCAAATCTTTATACAATGAATCTGGCAGGATTTGACATTGTATTAGGAATGGATTGGTTAGTAGCCAATAAAGCCAGTGTTCTATGTGATCAAAAGTCAATACAAGTGAATTCACCAAAAGGTGAAAAGATCACAATTAAAGGAGATAAGCCAACTAGACCCACAAAATTCATCTCTGTGATGAAAACAGCAAGCTGTGCAAGAAAAGGGTCACTAGTGTATATGATTTCCATAATCATTAACACTAAAGGAAAAGAATTGAAAGATATCCCCATAGTATCTCAATTTTCAGATGTATTCCCAGAAGAATTACCAGGACTACAGCCAGACAGAGAAGTCGAATTTAGAATTCATCTGCTACCAGGAACAGCACCAATTGCCAAGGCACCTTACCATTTGGCACCCGTAGAAATGCAAGAGCTAAAGAATCAGTTAGACGAACCGTTGGAGAAAGGATTCATACAACCAAGTTCATCGCCGTGGGGAGCACGATCTTGTTTGTCAAAAAGAAAGACGGGTCAATGCGTATGTGCATTGATTACCGTGAATTGAATAAAGTCACAATAAAAAATCGGTACCCATTACCGAGAATCGATGATTTGTTTGATCAACTGCAAGGAGCTCGATTCTTTTCAAAAATCGATTTACGCTCAGGATATCATCAATTAAAGGTACAGGAAGAGGACATTCCTAAGACCACTTTTAGGACAAGGTATGGCCATTATGAATTTACTGTCATGCCATTTGGTTTAACCAATACCCCAGCCACATTTATGGACATGATGAACCGAATATGTAAGCCATATTTGGATAAATTCATAATTGTCTTTATAGATGATATTCTCATTTACTATAAAAGTAAAGAGGAACATGCAGCGTATCTGCATGCACTTCAACAATTGCTAAGAAAAGAAAAGCTTTACGCTAAATTTTCGAAATGTGAATTTTGGTTAAAAGAAGTGCAGTTTCTTAGACATTTAGTCAACCATGAAGGAATTCATGTGGACCCCACAAAGACTGAGGCAATTACTAAATGGAAAGTCCCTGTGTCACCAACGGAGGTTAGAAGTTTTCTAGGATTGGTAGGTTATTATAGACGATTTATCCGAGATTTTTCCAGAATAGCCGTTCCCTTAACTAAGCTAACCTGTAAGCCTGTTAAGTTTGAATGGGGACCAAAACAGTAAGAATCCTTTAGAATTCTTAAGCGAAGATTAACCAACGCACCCAAACTAGCGTTACCAGAAGGAACTGAAGACTTTGTAGTCTATTGTGACGCTTCTAAATTAGGTTATGGATGTGTGTTGATGCAACGTTAAAAGGTTATAGCCTATGCTTCCAGACAACTTAAGAATCATGAAGAAAATTATACAACACATGATTTAGAATTTGGAGCCATAATTTTTGCCCTGAAAATTTGGAGACATTATCTTTATGGTAGTAAGTTTACCATTTTCACAAATCATAAGAGTTAAAGATATGTTTTTGGGCAAAAAGAGTTGAATATGAGACAAAGACGCTGTATGGAAATTCTTAGTGATTGTGATTGTAATATCCAGTATCATGCAGGAAAGGCTAACGTATTAGCTGATGCTTTAAGCCGAAAATATCACGAAAAACCAAAAAGGGTACGTTCTCTTAAATTGAATCTGCATATAAATTTAAACGAACAAATTAGAGAAGCACAGGAATCAGTAATCAAGGATGATACTGAAAAATTAAAAGGAATGATCAAGGAATTAGAACAAGGAACAGATGGAATTTGGAGGTTCCATAAGAAAAGAATGTGAATACCTAAACTAGGAAACCTTCGCCACCGAATATTAGAAGAAGCCCATAAGTCTAAATACACGATACATCCTGGAAGTGATAAAATGTATCAAGACTTAAGAAAGAATTTATGGTGGATAGGAATGAAAAAGGATATAGCAGCTTATGTTGCCAAGTGTCTAACCTGTTCACAGGTTAAAGCTGAACATCAGAAACCCTTAGGTTTGTTGCAGCAATTGGAAATGCCTGTATGGAAATGGGAACTAATAACAATGGATTTTGTTCCCAAATTACCCAAGACACGAAAAGGTAATGATACAATCTGGGCGATTGTAGACATGTTAACTAAATTTGCTCATTTCTTACCAATGAAGAAAACTTTCAGTATGGAACAGTTAGCTAAATTGTATGTAAATGAAATAGTTTCATTACATGGAATTCCTTTATCAATTGTTTCTGATAGAGATAGCCGTTTTACCTCTCATTTTTGGACAAGTTTCCAAAAAGCAATGGGAACCAAGCTAAATCTAAGCACCGCTTATCATCCTCAAACGGATGGATAAAGCGAAAGGATAATTCAGACAATGGAAGATATGCTTAGAGCTTGTGTAATTGATTTCGGAGGAAATTGGGATAATCATTTACCATTAATAGAATTTTCTTATAATAACAATTATCATACCATTATCAATGCTGCACCATTCGAAGCACTTTATGGACGAAAGTGCCGAACCCCGGTCTGTTGGCCAGAAATTGGAGAAAAGCAACTATCTGGACCCAAGATAGTGCAAGAAACAACAGACAAAATTATTCAAGTCAAGGAAAGACTAAAAGCAGCACGCGATCGACAAAAGAGTTATGCTGATAACAGACGAAAGCCATTAGAGTTTCAACTAGGAGATAAGGTGTTGTTAAAAGTTTCTCCTTGGAAAGGAGTGGTAAGATTTATCAAAAGAGGAAAGCTAAGCCCCAGGTATGTTGGACCCTTTGAGATTAATAGAAAAATAGGACCAGTAGCTTATCAGCTACAACTGCCAGAGGAAATGGCAGGAATACATGATGTATTTCATGTATGTAATCTCAAAAAGTGCTTAGCCGATGAATCATTAGTGGTACCTCTTAAATATATAGAGGTAAATGAAAAACTTAAGTTCGTAGAAAAGCCTCTACAAATTGAAGACAGGAAAGTCAGGAATCTCAAGCACAAGAGATTAGTTCTAGTCAAAGTGAAATGGGATTCTAAGAGAGGACCAGAGTACACATAGGAGCTTGAATCAGAGATGCAGAAGAAATACCCACACCTGTTCCAGTAGACCTCGAGGACGAGTTCTAAAACAAGGTGGGGAGGATATAACAACCCTCCTAAATTATTCCCGACACTCCTAAATTATTTAAAACATCCCTATACGTAGGGGTGAGCATAAATAGGTCCGACCCGATTAGAACCGAGAACCGAACCGAAAAGTACCCAAAACCGACCCTAATATAGGGTATAGGGTATTTGTTCGGTTCCTGTAAATCAAGTATGTCGGGTATCTGGTCGGGTCGGGTCGGGAACAACAAAGAACCGAAGCCAAACCTGTTGGAACCGATTTAGTATATTGATTCTGAACAAACAACTAATCTGGGCCAAAGCCCATCATAATAAGTTAACCTATTCGTGATATATCAAACAATAAGTAAGATATATCACAACTAAATCCAATTCTTCAATAAATCTTCAATACTTTTCATAAATTTTGTAAGTGTTGCTGCAGATAGTTCACGAGGTTGACTGGTTGAGGTATGGTTCCCTGAAACTCTGCAGTCAATAATCGGTTGAATTGCTAAAATGGAACTAGGATTGTGTGATTTCCATTATCTGTGCCTATGTATCATCTGATCTGAACTGTGATTAAGCTATACATGTTGCAATGTCAAGCCTAATGTATAAACAGTTGCACACATGTGAGCATTAATATCTAGAGTTGTTGAAAATACATTACTATCTTTAGATAAAACGCATAGATCAGTTAAGCTTTTAAAAATACATGAATGAAACCAATTCATTGTTAGATCTGAATGTGTATAGATATGAGTATCCGGGTCGGTTCTTTACCCGAAGACCGATAGACCCGATTAACAAAAGAACCGAAACCGACTTTTACATATAGGGTACTATGTCGGGTATTTATTTACAAGCTTCTCGGGTATCAGGTCGGGTCGGGTTTTCGTCGGGTCGGGTAATTGATTTTGCTCACCCCTACTTATACGTCCTAAAACACACCCCGTATACGAAAAATGGCCCTAAATACCTTTATTTTTATAAAAAAAATAAATAAAAACAATTTTTAATGATCCCTGGCGGGCCGCGATAGAGCCAGAGAAGGTTTACGCGGGCCGCGACAGCTCTAGATCAGGGCGACCCCCTAGCGTGCCACGTGTCAGCACCGTGGCAAGTCTACCCGGTGATTGGTCAAGGCTAGGGCCTACGACACCTAGCTCACGGGCCGCGAAGCCCTTTGTTGAACCTTTCGCGGGGCGCGACAAACCCGATATCAGGCCCTATAAATTGAGACGATCAGCCTTCAGTTTCTGTCGCTCAATTTCGAAATTCTATCTCCAATTCTATAGTGTAGGAGCTATACCCGGGCATTATACCCACTAAATTAGCGAAGCTTTGCCTCGTTGTAAGTATTTTAACCCCCGGTTACGTATTAGATACGCTGCCCGATTGATCTAGTGCTCCGTAACGGCTGTCGAGGTTCTGCCCGACGTAGTCGTTGGAGTTCTGTCTCGTGGAGGGTATAACTAATGTAAATATTGGGTTATTATACTAGCACGTGTGCATTGTTTAAATTATTAGATTATAACCAGGAAACCACGGGAAAAAGTCTAAAATAGCAAAGTGAGTAATCTCCTTTTTGTGTAAACCTTTTTGCAAACTGTTTTTACAAAACCTCAATTGTTTTACATTATAATTAACAGTGATTGAGTATTTGTAATTCTACAATTATCGTCGGTATGTTGGGGTTTTGTATACAAAATTTGTTACTACACTGTGAGTAGTAACATGACCACAAGTCGGGTTGACAGTACCGTGGGTGGTAATTAAGGTAGAATGGTAAACAAATGTAATTGCTGGATTGCCCTCAATACTGTAAAATGATAAAACCTGTCTTGATTAAATTGGGATTCACTCACCAGTATTTCCCACTGACAAAATGTTTTTAAACGCGTTTCAGGTAACAAAATGTAAAAGCCAAAATAGAAGCCAGCTGGACAGCACTGAAGGCTTGGAAAAGTGGCTATAAAAGTTACCTAAATAAAGAAAGATGTTTTATTCAATAAATTAGGGTTTAACCCTATAAACATGTTTGTAATGAAAACTTGGGTTTTATCCCAATAAGTTTATAATTATAAAAATATGGTGTTTTACTCTGATAAAATATTTCCTAACTACGGTCTTGATGAAATTTCCGCTGCCAAATAATGATAAACACCAATACCACCATCTCTGAGTAGGCCGCGGCCGCCCGTCTCCCGAGGCAGGGGTCGGGGGTTGCGACAATTTAACAACTAGTTTTTTTATATTGAAAGTGAACTTTATCCTATCATGTCTTCATGTTTTGTTGATTCACTTATTCGTGTCTTTACGATCTATATAAAGTGCATTAACTGCCTGGAAGGGGGTTAGAAGGGTGGTTTGGGTAAAGTTGTTGTCTCGTTCAGTGTATATATCCTGCGAGGACTTGATTCAAGCTTATTAGGACTTCCTTTGAGTCACATAGCATCAAATAGGGGGAAGTAAGAACGGCTTGAATCCCTTATAAATAAACTACTATTAAAACTTTAAACCGGCCTTGCGGGACTGTATCCCTGCTGACTGAGACCAATATGGCTGATGGTAGCGTTGCCTCCAAAAGAGGCCGAATTTCAAACAGCGAATTTCAGCGTCTGAACTTTAGAGGCCGCGTCGGCGACGGGATGCTACTACGTCGGCGACACGATGTATTTTGCCGACGCCCTTGGCTGCTGCCTACGGGCTTTTCCCATCTACGCGACGCGTCGGTGACGCAACACTAGGCCGTCGCCGATGTGATAACCAGCTTTGGCTCCGGTTCTCGCACCCGGTTGGTTCTAGGTTTTTGCCGATGCTCCGTAAAGTCCCCAAAATGCCCCTTAAACTCCGTTAGACCTGCAAAACACAAATCACAATAAAGTAGGCCATTCGAAACTCAAATTCATGTAAAAACACAAACTTTAATACGATTGAACAACGGGTTTTCAACAATGTATCCGTTATAAATTTAAAACTTTTAGTGTCTAGTTTAGGGTTAAAATTAGTTAGTTTAATTAAGCCGCTCAGTACACATTAGTTCTTCTATTTCTAAAGGAGTAAATGGGGCTTCTATGGCTACGGCTTCTTCAATAGTGAGAGTGGCCAAGTTTTAGCACACTATGGAAGGTCTATAAGGTATTGGCTCCACAAATTGATTAGAAAAAAGCCATAAAATCTTTCTTTTACCTCCACTGGATTGGTAATCCACACCCTATCCACCATGATGCCATTTATCCTATTATTACTAATATTAGAATTAATAATAGTATGATAATAGGCAGAGTTTTCGTCACCTTCGAGCGCCCATCTTGTGGGGGATTTTTGCCTCATATCCAACTGTTTTCTTCGGCCCACTCCTATACTTCATGCTTAAACTTGGCTCGTTGAAGCAGTTCCTCATCAATTCGCGGCCTTTCCTCAGCCAAATTATCCAACATGGCGATAATATTCTTTATTTTTTTTCCAAATTATCCAACACGGTGATACGATTCTTTTTACCCAACAATTAGTTTTATTATTTTTAATCAACAAATACTTTATTTCTAATATATAGATTAGTTTACTCAGAGTTAATCTATCCAATATATAAATTGTTTTATCTGGTTACAAAATAAATTTATCAAATCAGTAAATTAGTAATCATTGGGCTTATAATCAAAACAAATGGATTGTGGTTTAATGGGCTTCAGAGGAAAGTAGATTAAGGGTACGACCCAAGCAGGAAATTAGTTGGCGTTTAGGCGAGGCCCAAGGGGAAGGGCATAAACAATAATATAATAAAGTGGCCCGAGTTGAAGTCCAAAACTCCCCTCATCTTACAAATCCTTAATTTAGTAATATGTGTTAACACCGATAAAAACTTTGAGCCTGTTCACTGTTGAGTACATGGGTTTAAATTGATTGAGCGTAGGCTATGCATTATTAAAGAGTGGGTGGGCTGTTTAAATTGACCAATTTGGGTTGGACTAAACCCATCAAAGCAATGGGTTATCTACATGGTCACAATGATAATAGATATTTTGTGGGCCAGATTTAAGAAATATTGGGAAAAAAAATTGTGCTAGTTTATATATAACTACGATTTAACCCGCGCATGTTGGAGCGCGCTAAGCCTTGACAAAATACTAAGTCGTTCTACAAAATAAAAAAAGTTATTTATAAACGAATCAAGTTTAATTACACATAAGGCGAAAGAAAAGGTAAAACCATGACAATTTAAAAAGAGGAAAAACACACAAAAGTTTCACTTGCTTTCTGATCTATCAAATTGCAAACAAATGTAAACAACTATATATAATTTAGTCAACTATTTAAATTTGAGCCACTAAATAACTAATTCAGACCCATAAGACCATACGGTTAAAACAATAGTGAATGTGTGCAAATAAAATGATAAATATCCTACTTTCATGTGTAGCATCTAGACCATGTATTGCTAATAAGGTATAAAAGATATCATCACCCGGATGATATAATCAAGGTACAATTTACCTTAGTTGTAAGGAGGCATGTCACAAGTTTAGATTGGCAAGATACTGCAATATGTGTTTATAACCATTAGAGCATGAAAAAACAATTAAATAAGCAAATGCATGACAATTATATTAAAACACATCAAACCAGACAAAAAATAAATGGGTTTGGGTCAGGGCTAAACGGATTCAAGTAGTATATATGGGTCGACATGACTAACCCATATAACTTACGGCCCAGGCTCATGTTAGCCTAGCTAAACTTTTTCCAACCCATTTAAATTTAAAATTAAAAAGGAAATTCATTATTGCGCGGTTATCCTCGCTTCTTGGGAAACCATCAATCAAAAATTTATAAGTTCACCAGATTTAATTGTACTTTTGAGAAATTTGGCCATCGCTTCCGAAGAAATGATGTTTCCTTTTTGTGATCGTCTCTGAGATGGTTTTAGTAAAGGTGAAAAATATGTAAACATGTCAGCTTGGTTTGTATTTATCTAAAAACGGGGTTGTTATAAGCATAGTTGTCAAAGGCGCAAGGCACACTCAAGACGCAAAGAGTGAGCTTTGGGCCTCAATGCATGGCGCTTAAAAAGCGAGGGTCTGAAAGTGGGGCTTCTGAAGTGAAGCCTTCGAAAAGGCTACGTTGAGATCAAAAAGTGGGACTAGTCGCGCGAGTGTTGACAACAGAGGTTATATGTAGCTAAAACTGAAATGGGACAAATAGATTAAATGGGTCAAAAGCCATCTATTGATAGACCTATCTTAAAACTCATTAAAATCACTTAATTAGGTAGTAGGATGAGTTTTAAGATATGCCTATCAATGGATGGATGGAACATTAAAAATAAAAAAAAAATTCAAAAAAAATAAAAAAAAAATTCAAAATATTCTAAAAAATAAAAGAAACTATTTAAGGGACACATGGCGCTTTGCGAGGTGATCTCAATTGTCTTTTCCCCTCTAAATAAATATTTATTATGGAAAGTCAATCATTGAATATATTAAATTTAAAATTTCAACTATTAAATAATTTATAGTCATCTCTGTGTTCCAGAGTTTACTAATGGAAGGAAAGGAAAAAAGAAACAAAAAGCAAGTAAAAGTATTTTGTGTTCCAGAGTTTCATTTAAGAAAGGAAAATAAAACATGTCGTGTTCCCGAGTTTCATTTAAGGAAGGAAATGAAAGGAAAACTAGGCTACATTCTTTAGTTTTTCTTTTCTTTCGATTTGGGAGGAAATGATGAGAAAGACATCTTTTTTTTTCTTTCTCGTCATTTCCTTTCTCACTTTTGCTTTCTTTTCTTTTCTCTTGTTAAATTAACCCAGGTACACTGCTTTAGAGATGGAAGAAAAGGTGGATATGTGAAAATAAAATACGATATATGATAACTTAGTTTTTGTAGTTATTATTTTAAATTTTAAATAACTTAAATGATCAATAATGATAAAATGAGGAAAGTATGGTAGTTTGACTATTTGCGAAAAAATTGCACAGTTGGTTCTTGTGATTTTTGGCAAATTTCAATGTCGGGTACTAATAGTTTTTATTGCAAAATCAGGTATTAATGTTCTAATTTGTTACAATGTTGAGTACTAAGGCCAAATCTTGTCACAATGTTGAGTACTAAGGCCAAACTTTGTTAACTTTTTTTTGTTAAATCTTACTAAAATGAATAAAATGTCCTTTAATATCTAGAGAGTCTATTTTTTAATTAATTATATTTGACTAAAATTATGTAAAGTTTTATTTATATTTATACTTATATTTATATTTTATATTTTTCTGTTTTATTTATATTTTTTATAAAATTAAATGGATTTGAAGTTTATTATTTATAAATTTTGAGTTTATATATAATAATACTAGGTTTTAACCCGGGATTGCTTACCGGGCTCGGGAAACTTAGTTATATCAATTATTATTTGTTATTAATACGACCTCATTACATCAAGCATCTCATTGGATTCAACAACAATGTCTTCACATCACCGGATTAGATCATAAACCCATATTAGAGGTCAAACAAAAGCTCAACAGGACCACATGAATAACATCATTTCCACTTTTACCCGGGATTGCTTCCCGGGCTCGGGAAACTTAGTTATATTAATTATTATTTGTTATTAATACAACATCATTACAATAAAAATGTGAGCAGTGGGTGTTTTTCATTGTAATTCTAGTTTTCATTTGATAATTTAATTCTATAACCAATTAACCACATCAACAATAAAAAGGAGAGTGGCTGTTTTTTAGGGAAACCACTGATGGTCAATATAAGTGGATATCAAGAATAAAAATGTGAGCAGTGGGTGTTTTTTTAACAATCAGTGGATACCCAACAGTGATTGAAAAACTGATGTTTGGTCAATCAATGGTCAACATGAAGAATGAAGAAACAGAAGTTGTCTTTCAGCAGTGGATAACATTTAACAATCAAATTTTTAACGAAAACAGTGGTTGTAACTGACTTTTAAGGATTAATGTTCCCCCTGGAACAGATGATGCAAAACTCTTCATTATTCTGGATTTTTATTGTCTCATCAAAAGTTCCCTAACTTGCCCTTTAAATTGCAATTCAAAATCTAAGGAACTTGTATCATCCTCATCCCTGCAAAGTGTAAGCTCAAGGAGATCCTGTAAATCTTCAACACCCAGGCCAAGTGCAACTTCCCTTGATATTTGTTTCACTACACCATTAGATCTGATCAGAGTCAATACATGGGTCTTTTAATCAGACATCCACTTTAGTATTTTTGAACCTAATGGGTTTCTTGAGAGAGGTTTATTTGCTGACGAGTTTGGAGATGGTGGCCTGTTCAGAACTTGTTTGTCTATGTTTTGAAGCTTTGCTGAGTTGTCATCCTCTAGTGCCATTGTTTTGATAGCTTCTTTGAAATACACAGCTTCTTGTTCTTTCTCTTCTTCATCAGTCAGTTTTTGCCTCTTTCTTTGATTTACCACAATGGTAATGGTATATGATGATGTGAACAGTGGTTCAGAAGTGCGAGCCTGCTGCTTTGGTTTAGCAGTGGTTTTGTAATAAGGCTTCTTTGGAAGTTTAGGATCTGTTTCTCTCCTTTGTCTTAGCCTTTCATAAGCCTCATCAGTGTACTGCCTTGTCCATTTTGATATGGCTTTGGCAGTTCCCACTTTTGCATCAACCAATTCCTGCTTCTTTCTTTTATACTCCAATGTAAGATCATCAACTTTCTTTTTGTATTTGCTCCAATTTGGTGCTGACCTTTTCATGCCTGGATCTCTCTTTATTCTTTCAATTCTATTCAGTTCTGTTTTGAGAGCAACAAGCGACCAGTCTTGGAATTGTTCAGCTGTGGCAGGGTAGAATTTTTCACTCAAGATCAGCTTGATGATGTCTTCTTTCAAATCTTCCTGCAAGTTAGCTTCTGGAGGCAGGTTGGACATTTCTTTGCTTAGGTCTCTTGCATAATCTTCCAACTGTTTAACTTTAGTGAGCAAGAACTGCGTATGAGTTGAGACTTCATTGTCACTTTTCCCTTGGCATTCAAGTCTAGCTCTGGTATCAGCTTGCCTGGCCTTGAGTTTTAAATACTCATTTATGTTGGCTGGATCTCTATAACCAATCAGGGAAGGGAATTTCCTTTTTGAAGGATCATCCACTAAGTAAAACTGCCTCATTTCATTCTTTACAGCATGCAGTTCCAGTGGATAACTGGCAGCTACTGGTACAACATCAGCAGAGTCATATCCTTGGAGTTCTATAGGATCTTTGATTGGGTTGAACAATTTTGAAGGAATAAAGGATTGAGGTTTGGTGATATTGCAGGGGGCAGATGAAATGGGAACAGGTGCTGGTATATCATTATCATGCACTTGAAATTTACTTTTTCTTGTATACACCTTTTTGGGAGAAGGTGTTTCTATTTGAGTTTTTGGATCAAAAGGAACAATGGCTTGTGAGGAGATAGGTGATTGACTAACAGCTGTTGAAACAACTGGTGTTTCAACCACTGTTGTCATTACAACAGATGATGTATCATCGGTTGTCTTCTGCTTTTTGGCAGGTGGTGATTTTGATGGTGGTTTTGTTGTGGCAGTGGTTGATTGAGTGATGGCAGTGGTTGAAGTGTGTGTTGATATATTGGTGGTGGTTGTTGGGTTAACATCTGCTGAAACCACTGAAGTATCAACAACTGTTGATACAACAGGTGTTCCAACATCTGTTGGTTTGGAAGATTGATGAGAGGAGCTTTTAGGAGGTTTGGGAGTATGTTTTGTGGATCTGGAAGGTATGGATTTGGGTTGCCTCACTTGTCTAGTAGGCTGTCTTCTTTTAGGCTTAGGTTTTTCTTCATCCTTGGGCTCAGAAGTACCCTGCTCTTCCTTCTCCATAAAGACTTTCTTCTCCTTTTCAAACCTTGATTTTACTTTTGCCTCCATATCCTTTTTCAGCCTTGCCTTTTCATTAGCCAAGGCATTTAAGGATTCATCAACCTTTTTGGAACCATCTGGCCTAGGGAGGTCTGCAAGCATACTTGATTTCTCTGGTGCAATGTACAGACCATCTTCATATCCCCTTTTCTTTAACTGCTTCATTTTCTCCCCCATTTTGGCATCATTTGGTGGAGGCTTATCAACAAACATTATTGTAGGAGGAGCAGTGCCAGTGGTTTGCAATAGATGGGCCTTGAATGCCTTGATGTCTTCTTGTGTATCCATGAACCTAGCTTCCATTAAATTTCTGATCTTTTGAATTTGAATTTCATTTTGCTGATCAGCATGTTCTCTTTTTTTGTGAAGCAGAGGTTGAAATAATTCCCAAAGTTCATTTGGAGTAGGAGCAGATGATGGAGCAGATGTTTGAGCTGGTGCAACAGTGGGTGTTGCCTTTTGTGCTTGTAACAACTGTTGCAACATAGTTTTGATATCTGCAACAGATGTTTTAATTGTATCCACTCTTGCCGTCAATTCTTTGTATTTTAAAGCATCACCCAAGTTAATGGGATCATCTGCTTTCCCACCAGTAGTGGTTGTATCAGCAGTTGACTTAGGGAAAGTTTCCCAAAAGTCATCCACTGATACCCCTTTTTCTTGGTACTGGGGACTTCTTTCCTCAGCAATTGATATCTTTTTAAGATCACCAATGGTTGGAACAAACACACCAGTGGATATCAGGGTTGCTGGAGAGGAAATTTCCTTCAAGGGAGTCTGATTGATGAAACAACTGGCCTGGTGTAGACCAGTGGATCCAACACCTATAGTTGCTGCTCCACTTGATCTACTGACAGGAATTACTTGTAATTCCTGCAGTGTAGCCTCCTCAACTATTGGTGGGTTAACAGAGATTGAGACACCAGACTCAGTCACTTGTTGTGGCATATCCCCAGTGATAGGTGATTGAGAAGAACTGATTTGTGTCTGGGATAAATCAACTGCATCCAATAGAGGTAACATGGATTGTGGTAATGTGATTGGTGAAGAATGTGGGGTAGAAAGAGATATGTCCATGGGATTTAGACTGTGGAAGATGGAACCAAGTGGATCCAGAGCTTCATATTGTGGTGTCCCTGTGCTTACAACCTGATCCTTTGTCGCAACCCCCGATCCCAAATCCCAGGGAACGGGCGGCCGCGAGCCAGTTTCGGTGGTATTGTGTATTGTCTAATTTGGCAGCGGAAATTTTCATCAGGACCGTAGTTAGGAAACATTGATCAGAGTAAAATACCACATTTTCATAATATTAAACAAATGGGTTAAAACCCAAGTTCGTAGTACACACGTTTTCATAGGAATAAATCCTATTTTATTAATAAAAACATCTATTTTATTTTAGGTAACTTTATTGCCACTTTTCCAAGCCTTCAGTGCTGTCCAGCTGGCTTCTATTTGGCTTTCACAGTTTGTTACCTGAAATGCCTTTTTAAAAACATTTGTCAGTGGGAAATACTGGTGAGTGAATCCCAGTTTAAGCAAGTTTAAATAAAAAGTCACAGTGTACAGTATTGAGGGCGATCCCGCAATTACATTTGTTTCCAAGATATAACAATTAACATCCATGGTACTGTCAAACCCGACTTGTGGAAATGTTACCCCTCGCAAGGCAATAACATAACTTTGTATACAAAACCCCAACATACCAACGATAATTGTATTCTTACAAATACTCAATAACTGTTATTCGCATGGAAAAATATTTAAGGTTTTGTATAAACAGTTCACAAAAAGAATTACAAAAAGTGGATCAACTCACATTGCTGTCTTAGATTTTCCGTAAGGGTTTCATGGTGACAATCTAAAAATTACACAAATGCACACATGTTAGTATAATAACCCATTTTAACATTAGCAATACCCTCCCCGAGACGGCATTCCAATGACTACGTCGGGCAGAACCACGACAGCCATTACGGAACCCTAGATCAATCGGGCAGCGTATCTAATACATATCCAGGGGTTATAATACTTACAACGGAGCAAAACTTCGCTATTTAGGGGGGTATAATACCCGATTATATTGCCTAATATTCATAATTTGAGAGAAAGAAACAATTCTGAACGAATTCCGAATGAAACCCGATGGCCTGTTTATATAGTGCTGATTTCTCACTTTGTCGCGGCCCGCGTAAATGTAAGCTAAGGCTTACGCGGCCCGCGTCAAACCAGGTCAACTCGTAGCTGGGCTGGGTCATCGAGTAGGTTCACCGGGTGGTGGGCCACGTGGCCACACCGGGCTTTGCCAGGTTCTTAAGTTCACGCGGCCCGCGTAAGGGTTAAGGGTCCTTTACGCGGCCTGCCTCAACTTTAAAAATTCAGTTTTTAATTATTTTTAATACTATTTAATGTATTTGGGGCCCGTTTTCACGTATGGGGTGTATTTTGGGACATATTGGGATATTTTAAAATATATTAGGGTGTCGGAAATAATTCGAGGGTGTCGGTTTTATTGAGGATTGTTATATCCTCCCCACCTTGTTTTAGAGCTCGTCCTCGAGATCTACTGGAACAAGTGTGGATATTTTCTTTGCATTTCAGATTCAAGCTCCCATGTATACTCAGGTCCTCTTTTGGAGTCCCACTTTACTTTGACCAGAACTAATCTCTTGTGCTTGAGGTTCTTGACTTTCCTGTCTTCGATTTGTAGAGGTCTTTCTACAAACTTAAGTTGTTCATTTACCTCTATGTCTTTAAGAGGTACCATCAGCGACTCATCGGCTAAGCATTTCTTGAGATTAGATATATGAAATACATCATGTATTTCTGCCATTTCCTCTGGTAGTTGTAGCTGATAGGCTACAGGTCCTATTCTTCTAATAATCTTAAAAGGTCCAACATACCTGGGGCTTAGCTTTCCTCTTTTGATGAATCTTACTACTCCTTTCCAAGGAGAGACTTTCAACAATACTTTGTCTCCTACTTGAAATTCCAATGGCTTGCGTCGGTTATCGGCATAGCTCTTCTGTCGATCTCGTGCTGTTTTCAGTCGTTCCTTGACTTGGATAATCTTATCGGTTGTTTCTTGTACTATCTCAGGTCCAGATAGTTGCTTTTCCCCAATTTCTGCCCAACAGACTGGGGTTTGGCACTTTCGTCCATAAAGTGCTTCAAATGGTGCAGCATTGATACTTGTGTGATAACTATTATTATAAGAAAATTCTATTAAAGGTAAGTGATCGTCCCAATTACCTCCGAAATCAATTACACAAGCTCTAAGCATGTCTTCCATTGTTTGAATCGTTCTTTCGCTTTGTCCGTCTGTTTGAGGATGATAAGTTGTGCTTAGATTCAACTTGGTTCCCATGCCTTTTTGGAAACTTGACCAAAAATGAGAGGTAAATCGGCTATCCCTATCAGAAACAATTGATAAAGGAATTCCATGTAATGAAACAATTTCATTTACATACAATTTGGCTAGTTGTTCCATACTGAAAGTTTCTTTCATTGGTAAGAAATGAGCTGACTTAGTTAGCCTATCTACAATAACCCAGATTGTATAATTACCTTTCCTTGTTTTGGGTAATTTAGTAACAAAATCCATTGTTATCAATTCCCATTTCCACACTGGCATTTCTAATTGTTGTAACAAACCTGAGGGTTTCTGGTGTTCAGCTTTAACTTGTGAACAAGTTAAACATTTAGAAACATAGGTTGCTATGTCATTTTTCATTCCTATCCACCAGAAATTCTTTCTTAAATCCTGATACATTTTATCATTTCCTGGATGCATCGTATACTTAGATTTATGGGCTTCTTCTAATATATGGTGGCGCAGGTTTCCTAATTTAGGTATCCACATTATCTTTTTATGGAATCTCCAAATTCCATCTGTTCCTTGTTCTAATTCCTTAATCATACCTTTTAGTTTTTCAGTATCATCCTTGATTACTGATTCTTGTGCTTCTCTTATTTGATCATTTAAATCTACTCGTAGATTTATTTTAAGAGAACGTACCCTTTTTGGCTTTTCATGATACTTTCGGCTTAAAGCATCTGCCACTACATTGGCTTTTCCTTCATGATACTGGATATCACAATCATAATCACTAAGCATCTCCATCCAGCGTCTTTGTCTCCTATTTAACTCCTTTTGCTCGAAAACATACCTTAAACTCTTATGATCAGTGAATATGGTAAACTTACTACCATAAAGGTAATGTCTTCAAATCTTAAGGGCAAAAATTATTGCTCCTAATTCTAGATCATGGGTTGAATAATTCTCTTCATGATTCTTAAGTTGTCTAGATGCATAAGCTATAACCTTTTTGTCGTTGCATCAACACACATCCATAACCTATCTTAGAAGCGTCACAACAGAATACAAAGTCTTCAGTTCCTTCTGGTAACGCTAGTATGGGTGTATTAGTTAATCTTTGCTTAAGAATTCTAAATGCTGCTTCTTGTTTTGGTCCCCATTCAAACTTAATGGATTTACAGGTTAACTTAGTTAAAGGAATGGCTATTCTAGAAAAATCTTGAATAAATCTTCTATAATATCCAGCCAATCCTAGGAAACTTCTAACCTCGGTTGGTGACTCAGGGGTTTTCCAAGTGGTAATCGCCTCGATTTTTGTTGGATCCACATGAATTCCTTCATGATTCACTAAATGTCCAAGAAATTGTACATGTTCTAACCAAAATTCGCACTTTGAAAATTTAGCATAAAGCTTTTCCTTTCTTAATAGACTTAAAAGTACGTGCAAATGCTTTGCGTGATCTTCTTTATTCTTAGAGTAAATTAGAATATCATCTATAAAGACAATTATGAATTTATCCAAATATGGCTTACATATTCGGTTCATCATGTCCATAAATGCAGCTGGGGCATTGGTTAAACCAAATGGCATGACAGTAAATTCATAATGGCCATACTGTGTTCTGAAAGCGGTCTTAGGATATCCTCTTCCTGTACCTTTAATTGATGATATCCTGATCTTAAATTGATTTTAGAGAAAAATCGAGCTCCTTGCAGTTGATCGAACAGATCATCAATTCTCGGTAATGGGTACCGATTCTTAATCGTGACTTTGTTCAATTCACGGTAATCAATGCACATACGCATTGATCCGTCCTTCTTTTTAACGAATAATATTGGTGCTCCCTATGGTGATGAGCTTGGTTGTATGAATCCTTTTTCCAACAATTCATCTAATTGTTTCTTCAGTTCCTGCAATTCTGCGGGTGCCAAACGGTAAGGTGCTTTGGCAATTGGTGCTGTGCCTGGCAATAGATGGATTCTGAATTCAACTTCTCTGTCCGGTGGTAGTCCTGGCAATTCTTCTGGATATATATCTGAAAACTGAGACACTACTGGAATGTCTTTTAGTTCTTTTCCTTTAGTGTTAGTGATTATAGAAATCAAATACACTATAGATCCTTTTCTTATACAACTTGCAGTTTTCATCACAGAGATGAATTTTGTGGATTTAGACGGCTTATCACCTTTAATTATGATCTTTTTACCTTTTGGTGAATTTACTTGAATCGACTTTTGATCACATAAAATACTGGCTTTATTGGCTATTAACCAATCCATTCCTAAAACGACGTCAAATCCTGTCAGATTCATTGGGTAAAGGTTTGCAATAAACTTTTGGTTTAAAATTTCTATTCTTGCTTCTTGCAAGATTTCAGAAATTCTAACGGATTCTCCATTAGCTGTCTCTACTAGACATTCTTGTGGTAGTTTAGTTAATGACTGATTTAAAAGTTTGCAGAACGAAGTATTAATAAAACTTTGGTTCGCACTAGAGTCAAATAATACTTTAGCAAATACATCATTAACTAAAAATGTACCAGCTATCACGTCTGGAATCATCTTGGCTTCATCTGCAGTCAGAACAAATGCTCTAGCATTTTTAGTGTTCTTGTTGTTCGCAGCTGGAGCCAATTTCGGACAATTCGGCTTAATGTGACCTTTTTCTCCACAGTTAAAGCACAGTCCATTACTGGTTTTTCTCCTGCAATCTTCTTCCTTGTGTCCTGACATCTTGCAGAAATTGCAAAGAGTAGAGCATTTTCCCGAATGCTTTTTCTTGCAAACCTTGCAGAATGGTGCAGAGGTAGAACCCATATTCCTACGATTGTAATTCCCAGAACGGAATTCTTGGGTAAGCCTTTGGGTTAGGTTTCTCCTCTGATCTTCTTCTCTAGTACGGATTAATTCATCTGTCAAGGTATTTGCTAGTTCCACAGCTTCTTCTATGGTTTGTGGTCTAGCTGCCTTGACTACGTGTCTAATCTCTCCAATTAATCCCCAAATGTAACGGGAGATTAATACCGGTTCAAGTGATGCAAGGGTTGGTACTATTCTAGCATATTCAAAGAATGTAGTAGTATAGCCCTTACTATCTACCCCGGTCATCCTAAGGTTCAGAAACTTATTAGCTATCTGTTCCTTTTCATTGGGAGGGCAGAATTTCCTTTCTACCATATTTTTAAATTCCTCCCATTCCATGTTATATATCCTATCACTTCCTCTTGATTGGAGGATAGTGTTCCACCATTCTAAGGCTGAATTCTTAAACAGATTAGAAGCAAACATTATCTTGTCTTCTTCAGCACACTTGCTTATTTTTAAAACAGCCTCAGTCTTTTCTATCCAGTGTAGAGCTGCAATGGGTCCTTCATTTCCCGAGAATTCTATTGGTTTGCAGGACCAGAATTCTTTGTAAGAACAACCATAAGGCATGGTTCTTCTTCTTTTGGGAATGGGCACCTGAAGTACGGGTCCATTGTTCATGCTGTTTTCTGGTTCAATCGGTCGCTTACTGCTATGTTTACTTTTATTATTTGCTTCTTGAACCGTTTGAATAATAAATGGCATTGCATCTATAATTCCTTGTGCTACTATGTGTTGAACGGCACTATTATCCATTTGGTTTCCATTGTTATTGATGCTCGGATTCTCATTAACCACGTTAATGTTACTCTGGTTATCGTTATTCAGATTTCCTTGATTTCCTTCATCGGCCATCTGAATTTTAAACATTTACCCCGTATTAATATCACAAAATAATATTTAATATAGTCAATCACATGACACGCATTTTTGCCAAAAGCGTCGATCATTGCGACTTTACTCTATTCATCTATTATGCATCTATTACACACCAGTACTGAAATAAAAATTACAATACCAACTGAAAATAAAATTACACTAATAGTAGTAGGCATCCGTACACACATATTTTTATTTTATTATTATTTTATTATTATTACTACTACCGTTTCCTCCATCATATTACGGATATGGATTCATCCAAAAATCCATATTGTGCTCGTCGTATTTCCATACGAGTCGCTCTCCCACCTGTCTCATTCGTTCACTACTTTATAGAATTTCCTCACCAAAAGTTCTAAGTTCTTGTACGCTTTCTGCACTTATTGGGGGTGCAGGTTCTAGGACTGGGTTCGGAATCTGGGGTGCGGGTTCCTGGTATGGGGGTGTAGGTGCCTGGAATCGGTAAGGATCTTCTAAAATCTCCCTAATGTATTCATCGTGGTAATAGGGATCTAAAGGGTCCATACCTGGGTAGGCTCCTATGTTCTGCATGGGTGTGTCTTCATGTATTGGGTAACGTTGCACATAGTCCCTAACGTCATCCCACCAGGGATCATAATTTGGGTCTAGGGGATTTGGTGCTGGTACCCTAGGTATTTTTTCCGGATTGAAGTCATGCATTTCTACTTGGTTTTCAGGGTTTTCTATCTCTATGGTTGGTCAGGGATTGGTGGTTGTGGTTGGGGTGCTATTAATTGCTCCAGATTAGGGTCAGCTACAGTGGTGGCTAGGATGTGAATGTTGGTTATACCCCTATTTATCATATCCTGGGCATAGGCATCAGTTTCTCTTTTAGCTGCTGCTAGCACTCTCTGTTCTTGTAACTTTTTCATACGCTTTCTACGTTTGTGTGCCCCTCGATTGAACCATCCCCTCTTTTTCTGAGGAAATGGCTCCTCGGACTGAGCCTTAAACACAAAGATTTCTTCTTCCGTATCAGCAGAGTACCCTGAGAGGGCAGGCTGAGAAGAGGAGGTGCCTTCGCTTCTAGGCGAACCAGAGAATTGACGGTACGCGTCAGATGGTCCTTGGTCGCTCATACTGTAAACTAACAGATAGTCAAATAACACATAACAAGAAATACAGTTATGCACGTATTTCCGTAATTTATTTCCTAACAGATTGAATTTTGATGTCAGCGGAACACTTCTGTGGCTGAATCAGTGGCATAGCTCTGATACCACCTCCTGTCGCAACCCCTGATCCCAAATCCCAGGGAACGGGCGGCCGCGAGCCAGTTTCGGTGGTATCGTGTATTGTCTAATTTGGCAGCGGAAATTTTCATCAGGACCGTAGTTAGGAAACATTGATCAGAGTAAAATACCACATTTTCATAATATTAAACAAATGGGTTAAAACCCAAGTTCGTAGTACACACGTTTTCATAGGAATAAATCCTATTTTATTAATAAAAACGTCTATTTTATTTTAGGTAACTTTATTGCCACTTTTCCAAGCCTTCAGTGCTGTCCAGCTGGCTTCTATTTGGCTTTCACAGTTTGTTACCTGAAACGCCTTTTAATAACCCATTTTAACATTAGCAATACCCTCCCCGAGACGGCATTCCAATGACTACGTCGGGCAGAACCACGACAGCCATTACGGAGCCCTAGATCAATCGGGCAGCGTATCTAATACGTATCCAGGGGTTATAATACTTACAACGGAGCAGAACTTCGCTATTTAGGGGGTATAATACCCGATTATATTGCCTAATATTCAGAATTTGAGAGAAAGAAACGATTTTGAACGAATTCCGAATGAAACCCGATGGCCTGTTTATATAGTGCTGATTTCTCACTTTGTCGCGGCCCGCGTAAATGTAAGCTAAGGCTTACGCGGCCCGCGTCCAACCAGGTCAACTCGTAGCTGGGCTGGGTCATCGAGTAGGTTCGCCGGGTGTTGGGCCACGTGGCCACACCGGGCTTTGCCAGGTTCTTAAGTTCACGCGGCCCGCGTAAGGGTTAAGGGTCCCTTACGCGGCCCGTCTCAACTTTAAAAATTCAGTTTTTAATTATTTTTAATACTATTTAATGTATTTGGGGCCCGTTTTCGTGTATGGGGTGTATTTTGGGACATATTGGGATATTTTAAAATATATTAGGGTGTCGGAAATAATTCAAGGGTGTCGGTTTTATTAAGGATTGTTATATCCTTTTGTGAGGATGCAGGAGGAGTTTTAGGTAAAGGTGGAGAACTTTGTTCCATCTGCTGTGAGGAAGTAGCAGCAGTGGTTTCTGGTGACTTTTTAACTATTTTTAAGGATTAATGAAAAATTTTTCATTTTTAGCTATTTTTAAGGATGAATTTTTGATTTTCTGAAAACATTTTAATGCTTTTATTCATAGAAAAACAGGATTTTGCTTGTTATTCCATCTAAGCTAACAACTGTTGGTGACTTTAAATGATCCAACAGCTGTTTGAAATGAGGGTGAGAGGTTTTGAAATGATAGGTTTGACATAGATTCATAAAATTAAAATTTATTCATTTATTCATGACCTTAAAACTAAAAGTCCAATAATTACATCACATACTGAACAATATTAAAGTTCAAATCTAAGAATAACAGCAAGAATTAAGAAACTTTAGTTTCAAATCCATCGCACGTCTGTATCACCGCACTCTATATTACTTAGAACACAAAGCTCACGAACGGAAGTTGAAGGCATCCGCATAAGATCTCTGGAAACCTGCTCTCTAGTAAAATTAAATACCAAGAAACCCAAGGGACAAAATTTTGAAGTTCAAAGAACAAAAGCAGATTATCACAATTACAATTAACCTCTTCATTTACCAGCGATGTTAAAACACAATTCTCGATGTAGTCACTCAAAGAACAAAGAACAAACGAAGAACTAAACAGGAAAGTCGACAACATCAATGACACTAATTACAACAAAACCTGGAACAGCATAGCATTGCTCGATGAAGTCCTCCACTCTCCTCTATCAGAGTTCCAGAAGAATGCCGAAGAGTTTCTGACACAACTTCTAAAATAGGATCAGAAAATCTGCCACATCTGACTTTTCACGATATTGCACGAATCTGACTTTTCACGATATTGCACGAATCTGACTCCTCACGATATTGCACTAATCTATGTCAGATGTTTGCCCATATAAACACTGTTAACATAAACAAAGGTTTGCCCATAAACAGAAGTTTCGCCATAAACAGATGTTTGGCCTTAAACAAATCTTTGAGCTTAAACAAATGTTTGCCCATAAACATCTGTTTGCAAAAAAAGACCAATTTCAAGAATACTATACCCAAACAATCAAAATGAGGAGCTTAATAATCATCCAAGTGTACTTGATTTTTATTTATTAGTATAAAGATGAAACAACTATTCAATTTATAGTACAGATCAAACCACTAAAGTGATGTGATAAATACTGTTACATATAAACACTGTTGTGATAAACACTGTTACATCAACCATCTCATTCGATTCAAAATAAGATGTTGACCAAAATTCAAACAGATGTTGACCAAAAGTCAATCAAATGTTGACCAATAGTCAAACAAATGTTGACCTTAAACAGATGTTTGGTTTAAGGCCAAACATCTGTTTAAGTCCAAATATCTGATATAGAAGGCGAAACATCTGTTTAAGGCAAAACATCTGTTTAAGGTCAAACATCTGTTTATGGCCAAACATCTGTTTAAGGTCAAACAACTGTTTAAGTCCAAACCTCTGATATAAAGGGCCAAACATCTGTTTAAGCCTGAACAGATGTTTAACTTAATAAGATCTACTGTCTTCTCACACTGTTTTCCTCTTCAAAACCTTGTTCAACCTAACATGGGTTTCCATTAACTATTGACCAAAATGCAAACAGATATTCAAACCACTGTTTGTTATTGTACTTCGTTACAAAATTACATAGAATTCAAGAAAATGAAACAATGACTTAAAGAACTATAATTTAACACATAATCTAATTAGGCAAAGCAACCTATGATCTGACAATTCCCTGGTTTTTACAACATGAAAGACAACATCATCATCTGCAATAATCAGATGATATTAAAAATTACATAATGATACTTATTCAGCTTAAAATTACAACGAAATTTAAAATCTAACAACAACACCAAGAAATTTATGAACCTAACAGCAAAAATTTAGTGGTTTTAGCTTAAAATTTAGTGCTTTTAGCTTTAAACTACATCAATGTATATCTTCGACAATCGCCATGAACTCAACGGAAGTACTCAATGCATCAACATCAGGATTTATAGAAACATGATCTCTCGTGAACAGACCAAGATGCAGTACATGAAAACACTTCTTCAGCTGTTGAACAGTAGCCCTGTCCTCATATACTTAATCCTTAACTTTGTTCATAAAGAGCTGCTTTAAACCAAACTTTATGCTTCTTTTAATACAAAAAAGGCAGGAAAGACCATTACTCTAGTAAGATAAAATCTTATCTTACAGCAGTAGCAGATCCTTTCTTGCGTTTAGTAGGAACTACTGCGGCTTCTACATCATCATCATCTGCCCAAAGTCATATATAATCATCATTTAGTCATAAGCAAAAATTATTTTAAATGAACATTTAAAAATCTTTCTTTGTGTTTAATTTAACTTTATGCTTCTTTTAATACAAACCTATAATAACCCGCAGCAGATTGTATCAATTTCAAACAACTGTGATTAGACTGAAATATAAAGCGAGAATTAGAGTATATCACTTCAAAATTAAAAACTCAAAATTTCAAAATTGGAGTAGCAAAAAACACATACTTTAAACGATGTTGGAACAATGATACTGGAAACAACCGTAGAACAATCATCATCATCATCATCATCATCTACAGCAGATCATTCACAATCATCATTTAGTCACTGTTAGGGGAGGATTTTCTAATCCTAAGGATCACGGATCCTCAAGTGCAGCCAGGATCACGGATCCTCAGTTCCGTTTGAATTAAGGATCCTCAGAAGACGTTGCAGAATTAAGGATCCAGGATCCTCATTGTTATCCTAACACTAACGGTTGTCTTCATTGTATGTGAGCTTGTTTTGCAGGAGTATATGCATGGACCAAGTCTCGCCGATATTCCTGGGGAATATGCTTAAATATTCCACACGTGCATAGCCTTCGTGAACGTTATGGAGATCATGGGAAGCTTGCACATTTTTCGGGTTGTTAGTTATTTAGATTATTTCTATTTTTAAAAGGGGATAACAGCTTGAATTAGAACAAGTTAGCTAATACACACACACTCGCAAGCTCTCGGCAATACATTGGCGATTTCATACACTTTTGCACACTAGTAATCCTTGTAACAAGCTTGTTATCATCCCGAGTTCTAACAATCTTTTGTTAAATTATAGTTGGTGATCGGTAGTTTCCATCACCCGAGGTTTTTTATGCCGGAGATCATATCTTGATCAAGGGCTTTTTCCTCGTATAAATCTCGGTGTTCATCATTCATTCCATTCATATTTTTGTTCATACATTTGTTCTTTAATTCAAGCATCATACCTCACAACAAAAGACTTGGTTGCATTATCCTAGCCTGATTTTTTACCAAAACAGTTTGGCGCCCACCATGGGGCAATTGGTGCTTCATTTCTGAAAAAATTATAGTCATTGTGTTCATTTCGGTTCACTATATTCAACCATATGGCTTCTTCAGCAAAGAACACTTCAAGTTCCATGCCGACAATCACTTCTTCAGAGGGCGTTCCACCTTTGCCTCCACCACCTTTTGGATCTCAGAAGAATGCTAAGAATCCTAGGAAGAAACCGACCCCCGTTTTCTCAAAACCACCAACTTCTGCTGTTTCTTCTAGCCCTACTAACATTGATCTTTTTACTTTGATTTTGCAGATGAGGGATCACATACAAGAGCAGGATAAAACCAACGAAAGGATCCTCCAGGAAATTGGTGACATCAAGAAACAGAAGAAATCAGTGGAGGATCACTCTCCTCTGATGCCGAGGTTGTTGAATTTCGACACTCCGATCATAACTGCCCAGCAATCTGCAGCTCCAGATATCCAATACCGGGGTGGATCAACAGGAATGCACTCTGGATCATCGGCAATGACTCAAGCTCTAGGTTCCTATTTTCAACCTTTAGGATCCTTCTTCCAACATCAGGGATCCTCTCAGGTTCAAGGATCCTCTCAGGTTCAAGGATCCTTTCAGGTTCAAGGATCCTCATCTCAGGTTTACGGATCCATGGATTATCCTCCAAGACCCCCATTCACAGCACATCAAGGATCCAACATCTTCCAGGATCAAGGATTCTTAAGAAGTGTGCAACCCGGAAGTACAGATGTTCATCAAGGAGACTTCATTCCAATGCAGACCATTGCTTCTTCTGGTCCTTCAGTCGTACCAGAATCTCGTCAATATGGATTCACATCTGGAATTCCAAACTTGAATCCTCCGGGAGGTAACACTTTTAATAATTCTTATAACACTAACCATGGCTTTGTGCAGGATACAGGTATCAATCAAGCTATGGCTAGGGAATTACAGAAACTGAAGGATATGATATCCAGCGTTCCAGGAGTGGTTAAGCCCATTCCTGAAATAGCAGATGGAAGCCACAGGATATCTCGCTTTGCACCATCCATTTGTGATGCAGAAATCCCAAAGAGGTTCCAAATACCAACCATGAAGCTATATGATGGTTCGACGGATCCAGAAGAACATGTAGCTCAATATAGAGAAAGGATGGAGATCAATCCAATTCCTGAGAGGTTAAAAGAAGCATGTCTATGCAAGGGTTTCGGATCCACATTAACAGGATCAACTCTTAAATGGTTCCTAAGTCTTCCCCCTTACTCTATTACTTCATTTGCTAATTTAGTTAATTTGTTTAACAGTCAATTCTCATGTAGTAGAAAATTTGAACGATTAACTAGTGACCTATATAGGGTAACACAAGGTCAAAATGAATCACTTAGAGATTATATCACTAAGTTCAATAAAGAATCCTTAGATATTCCTAATCTGGATATAGCTACGGCTGTGGAAGCCTTTAAAATGGGTTTACTTAGGGATTCATTATTCTATGATGATCTTGTCATGACCCCTTGCAGGAATCTTGATGAAGTAAGAACTAGGGCCCTTAGATTCATCCGATTAGAGGATGATAAAAGGATCCAAGAAAGACTGGCAGGATCCTCGAAGCAGGAAAAGCAAGGATCCTACTTCAGGAACAACAAGTCCAAGTCTTACAACAAGTCTGATAGTCAGAACGTGCATGCAGTAGAACAGGAAGAGGATGATGAGGATTATCCTCCCATTTCTGAATATTGTTTTTCTGTTGATAACAATGAACTGATCCTTGCAATGCAGAATTTAGGTGAAAAAGCAAGATGACCCAGAAAAAGTGATAAGCCAGCTGCAACAAAAGACAAATCTAAATGGTGTGCATATCATGAGGATTTCGGGCATCTCACTGAAGAATGTATTGCACTGAGAAAAGAGATTGGTTACTTGTTAATCAAGGGGCATTTGAAGGAGCTTTTGGGAAGAAAAAAGTCAAGGATCCAGGATCCTGAAAAGGTTCCAGAAAGAGCTCCTGCTCCTCTGGCAGATGCACAAGTTATAAACTTCATATCCGGTGGATCAGACATTTGTGGTACTTCCTTTTCAGCAGCCAAGAGACATGCCAAGGAAACCAAGATGGATAATGGGGATAGACCCATCCGAACTTCTACTGTAACACAGGAAAAAGTTATAACTTTTGATGAGGATGATCGTGTTGATGTCCAGGATCCTCATCATGATGTTCTTGTTATTACCTTATTTATATCTAACCATTTTGTTCGCAGGATCTTGATAGATGGAGGAAGCTCAGTAAACATCATTCAGCTTGATGTCCTCAAGAAAATGAACATCCCTGAATCGGATATTGTCCCAAGATCCTCAGTTCTTGTGGGATTCAGCGGAGAAACCAAGAATACATTGGGGGACATTAAACTTCCCATCTACATTGAAGGACTTCATTCTTATAAAAAATTTTGTGTTATAGATTGCTTATCCTGTTGCAATGTTATCCTTGGCAGGCCATGGATACATGACATGAAGGCAGTTGCATCCACATAACATCAGTGTGTGAAGCTTCCTAGTCCATGGGGGGTGATAAAGATTGAGAGTGACCAACAAGAAGCAAAAAATTGCTATACCTCATCAATGAAGCCAGCCTCAAGACCAAGGGAGAAATAGCAACTAAAGTATCCTCCAAGAGATGTCTTGGAGGCAAGAGAACAGGATGTGAAAGATATCCTTATGGATCCTCATGATCCTAAATCCAAAATCTTCATAGGATCAGGGATCCTCAGCAACATTGAACAGGATCTGGTATCCTTCCTTAAGAGGAGAAAAACCACCTTTGCCTGGAAGCATGAAGACATGATAGGTATCTCTAAAGATATAATTACTCATAAACTTGGCATTGACAGGTCATTCAAACCCATACATCAGAAGAGGAGGAAGTTTGCACCTAAGAGGAATGCTATTATCCAGGAGGAGGTAGATAAATGTAACACCTCGAAAATTCACGTCCTATAATGTATTGACACGTGTCATAAGCTTGAACGTGTGAAATAATACTTTAGAGGGACTAAAGTTGACAAACATGAAAAGTATGTGAATAAATTGTCAACAATGGATAAATATACTTTACAGTAACCCTACATGATGCTCATACCTTCAAACGAATAAATCATGGATCATACGAAGCTAAATATGAAAGAAAGTGAGAGATTACAAACTACGGGGGTTAAATGTGTCAACATGTTTAAAGTATACCTCTGAGTGACCTTTTAGCAAACCCGAAGCTTTGTAACGGTTAATTATGCTCACTAGAATGCACGATATAAATTTCATAAAGTTTCGTTATCGTATGAGAAAGTTATGATCAAATTCGTATACAAGGGGTTAAAGCGCCAACGTTGAGAATTATGACTTTTCAGGTAAACATGAAGTGACCAAGGACTTAACAAAGTGGGTATAAGTCTTGAAGCCCTTATAGGTAAATTTGGAGGGCTCAAAATGCAAGAAATAAAGGTTGGATGACCTTTCGAAGGGCCAAGAGACAAGATGCAACAACTAGAAAATGTTTAATCTGACAGCAGTCCTCATACAGGCCGCGTAAGCCTTAACAGAAGCTTACGCGGGCCGCTTCCGATCCCCAGATGCAGAAAAGTGAGACATCAGCCTGTTTATGCGCAATAACCGACTTAAATCAGATATTTTCACTCCATGGGCGACCCCTACATGCTTTTTAGACCTAGGGGACATCTGTGGATGATCCATGGCCATTGCTAGGCTTGTGTGTCAATGATCTATGAGATCAAAAGCACTATAAAAGGCCCTCTTGTTGCAACCAATTGATCACACCTTCCATCTGCATTCTTGAAGACTTCTGGAGCTCCAAAGCAGACCCAAGTCATCCCTAGTCGTGCATAGGACTTCTGTAAGTATGCTTGACCTTCCTTAGTTGAGTTTTTACTTAGTTTTAGCTTAAAAGTCAAACCGTCGTAATTACCGTTTGACTTTGTGATTAATCATTAATGGTCCAGTGATTAGTCGAATTAAAGGTAGTTATAAGTTGGTAATTATGTGGGCATTAAACCCTTAAGAGAGCACCCTCTGATTCCCACTCTAACTAGGACTTTTGTCGGGTCAAAGTTGGTATTAAAAAGTCAACAGAAACTTTAATTGCAAATTTACATGTAATTAGCAATGTAGGTAACGTGTAACCTGTTTTATCACTCTTATAACTTAGTAATAAATGGTTGAACATGTCTAAACATATTTGATCCGACAAATTTCAGTTTAGGACCGGTTCGGAACCGAAAGTCGCAAAACTTTGACTTTTGCTTTGACTTCAGTTCTGACCCGATTTATTATTAATTGTATATGCCTTAGAGCTTCCTTAGGACCAGGCTACATGTTAGTATAACCCTCTGTGGTTAGTTCTTTGATTACCCGATTCGTTTACACGTTTCCGTTAAACGCTTAATGTTGACCATAACGCCCTTTTGACCATAAAACGAGAATTTTGGATATGTGAAAGGACAATAAATTTTGTTACTGATTTATAAACATGTCCCTAAAATTTCACATCAGTTGGAGGTCTAGATTAGGAGTTATGCTCATTAGCGTAATTAGGACGCCTTTTTGTAATTAAACGGCGTCATTAGCATAAAGCCTATCTAAATCCAATATTTGACACCAAACCTTTTACCCACTGATGTAATATAATATTTTGGGATTTTTAAAGATTTTTAATTATTTTTAACCTGCTCATAACCTAAGGTTATGGCATTAACTCGGTAAATACCGAATATACCCTTTTCGGTTATAAAATGAGTTCTACAAAGTATTTTGACGCCAATCCAGTTGCTACTGATTTTATTTAATAAATATAGTATTTTGAACTTTGTAACCTGTCCAGAAAACTCAGATTTCCGGTATAACCCGAAAATCGCTTAAAATGGTTCTTTTAAGCGTATTAAACACATAGTTTATGTTTTAAACCATTTTGTTATATAAGACTTATCACAACTGATATAACCTGTTAAAATAAGTTATTTTACTGATGTATTCGGACCCGAATCTCAGAAATATAAATAATCTCTTTTATAATCTTTAAAATGACCAAAATACCCCTACGGGGCTTATATTGAGATTAAACTCGTTTTGGGCATAATGGAAGGTATCTTACTGATATCACAACATATTTAAGGCATATTAACATAGGAAACCTATAAATGACTCTTATGGTTACCCGTTACGCCTCTTGCGCGTTCGGTTCGGTTTTTGTAACTAGTTTGCATAAATTAGCCGAAACGGGTCAAACCTTATCGTTTTTATATCAAAATCCAGAATGTGTTTAGATTACCCATATAATACAAGTCTTTAAACTTGTCGGGTCTAAATCACATTCTATTCCGGTCTTCGCTTAATCGTGCGTTTGAACCGTATCTTTCCTTAAAACTAACCGGTCTAAGCTTAAGCTTAACTAAAGACCGTTAGGATTCTAATAGGTTATTATAAACCTTTGTTCCAGAATAGGAGACCCGGTAAAAGCTACCCGCATTTACTAATTGTGAATTACACTTGCAAAGGTAAATACTTTTAACTTATTTTCCCTTATACGGGCTTGGGGTACGGTATATAAAATACCGCTTGGTCGGGCATTCGACCTTAATCGATTGGTGGTTAAGTATTATCGAGATGACCCGTTTAAATATGTTTTGTTTGCTTAACGCCTTTGGGAGGTTAATGACCATGTCCCGGATATCCTTGGCATCATTTTACGAAATGGCCACGACCTAAGCGCGGGGTGTAGGCGTACACTCGTCAGTGCATAAATAAATAATGTGGTGTGTCTATTGATCTTTAACCCGGAACGAACCGGGCTACTGAACGCATAAGGAACATGTAATCCTTTTACAAGTTTATATATTTAAATAATTATCCCAAGTTATAAAATGTTTGTGCCACGTGCATCCAAATCAATTTTTAATCATTTTTAAAATGAGTCAGTTAATTGTATTTACCAGTGTAAACTGACGTATTTTCCCAAAAAGATTAAGTGTAGGTACTACGCGAACTAGGCTGGCTTTCTCCTAGCGTCCACCATAAGTCTCGCAAGCTTGGACGTCAAAACTGTTGAACAATGTTTCCTATTTATTATTTTGATCCACCTGTGGATTACTTTCAACTGTTGTGATACTTGATATTACAATATTATATTCGGTTGAAATATATCTTTCAATTGCTTCCGCTGTGCATTTAAATATTGTGTTGTTTGACTGTAACGAAATCAACTACATCACGATACTCCCCACCGGGCCCACCGGTAATACGTGGAAATATCGGGGTGTGACAATAAACTACTCCGGGTAGGTATGATAAGAGAGGTCAAGTATCCAAGATGGTTAGCCAATGTGGTTGTTGTTCAAAAGAAAAATGGAAAGTGGAGGGTATGTGTCGATTTTACTGATTTAAACAAGGTATGCCCCAAGGATCCTTTCCCATTACCCCACATTGACTCCATGATGGATGCTACCGCGGGTCATGAGTTGTTGACTTTTATGGATGCTTCATCTGGATTTCAACAAATTCAGATGGAACCATCTGACCAAGAGGATACAGCCTTTATGACCCCAACTAGTATCTATTGTTATATTGCTATGCCATTTGGACTAAGGAATGCATGTGCTACTTATCAAAGGCTAGTCAATATGATGTTTAAGGAACAAATAGGGCACACTATGGAAGTCTATATAGATGACATGGTGGTTAACTCCAAGAAAGCTGAGGATCACCTTAGAGACTTGAAGGAAGCATTCGATATCCTTGATAAATTTAATATGAAATTAAATCCTTCCAAGTGTCACTTTGGTGTTAAAGCAGGGAAGTTCTTAGGCTATATGGTAACAAAAAGAGGCATTGAAGCAAGTCCAGGGCAAATTAAGGCAATTGTGAATATCAAATCTCCTGCCAATGCCAAGGATGTGCAAAGGTTGACAGGGAGGATCACAGCCTTGAATAGGTTCATATCAAAGTCATCAGAAAAGTGCAAGGAATTCTATGACATTTTGAGAAAGAACAAGAAATTTGAGTGGACTGAAATGCATGAAAATGCTCTCAAAGCCCTTAAGGATTACCTATCCTCAGCTCCTGCCTTGATGAAACCAGAAAAAAGGGATATAGTATCCTTATATCTAGCGGTATCCTCTAAAGCAGTAAGTGCAGTCCTTGTTAAGGATCACGAAGGTACACAACATCCTGTCTATTATGTAAGTAAGAGTTTGCTTGATGCTGAATCCAGGTATTCTCATCTAGAAAAACTTATCCTTGCTTTGATTATGGCATCTACTAAACTAAGACATTATTTTGAAACTCATGCCATTATTGTTAAGACTAACTTTCCAATTAAGAATGTTCTCAGGAAACCTGAAATGTCAGGAAGGATGGCTAAATGGGCAGTGAAGCTTAGTGCTTATGATATAAGATATGAACCAAGGACTGCCATCAAATCTCAAGCCTTAGCTGACTTTGTGGCAGATTTTAGTAGTGATTTACAGAGAGAAGCTGAGTTAGAAGTTCAGCAGCTTGAAGAGACTAAGGATCCTTGGATACTCTTCACTGATGGAGCCTCTAATGTCAAAGGAACAGGACTTGGAATACTACTAAAATCGCCACAGGGGGACATAATACCCCACTCAATAGCTTGTGAGTTCCAAACTACTAATAATGAGGCTGAGTATGAGGCCTTGATAGCTGGTTTGCAAATTGCCAAGCATATGAGGATCAGGTATCTTGAGGTACATGTAGACTCACTGTTAATTACCAATCACTTTAATGGATCTTATGCTATTAAAGGTGAAAAGCTAATCAAATATTTAGATATAGTAAAAGAATTGGCACTCTCTTTTGTTTCTTTTAGTTTGACACAGGTACCCAGGGAAGAAAATGCAGAAGCTAATGCATTGGCCAACCTAGGATCATCCTTAAAAATTCCAGAGGATATCAAGATCCCCATCATCCACATTTTGGCTCCTGCTATTGAGGATCACATAACTATGGAGATAGAACAGGATTCTGCAGTGGTTCCTAGTGATGGTGCACAGACTCATTCAGGATCATGGATCCTTCCAATCATGAGATATATACAACATGGAGAGCTCCCTACAGGAGAAAACCCCAGGGCTTTCAAAATCAAGGTATCTCAATTTACAATATTGAATAACATGTTATATAAACGATCTCTTGCAGGTCCATATCTAAGATGCCTTGAGGATCCTGAAGTTCAAGAAGTTCAAAAGGATTTTCATGAAGGAGATTGTGGAAACCACACTAGGGGCAGGGCATTATTCTCAAGGATCCTTAGGACAGGATATTATTGGCCTACTATGAAGAAGGATGCTGTGGATTATGCCAAGAAATGTGATGCTTGTCAGAGACATAGTAATATCCTTCACCAACCAGCAGAACTCCTGCATCCTATATCCTCTTCTTGGCCATTCATGAGATGGGGAATGGATATAGTTGGTAAACTTCCCAAAGCACCAGGAGGAAAAGTGTTCATGCTTGCCATGACTGACTACTTCTCCAAGTGGATAGAAGCTGAAGCCTTTGCTCAAGTCAGAGAAAAAGAAGTGATATCCTTTATCAAAAGAAATATTATTACTAGATTTGGTATCCCTTCTGAAATTGTTTGTGATAATGGATCCCAATTTATTGGGAGTAGAACTACTAACTTTTGTGACAACTGGGGGATTAAGATGATAACATCAACACCAGTCCACCCACAAGCTAATGGTCAAGCAGAATCATCCAACAAGATCATCATCAACAACTTGAAGAAGAAGCTTGGATCCAAGAAAGGAAAGTGGGCAGAAGAACTACCTTATGTACTATGGGCTGATAGGACAACTCCCAAGAATGCCACTGGCCAAACTCCATTTTCTTTAGTATTTGGAGCAGAATCAGTGATCCCTACAAAGATGGTGGTTCCTACTGCAAGAACAAGCATCCGTGATCCTGAAGGAAATGCTGAAAACTTGGTTCAAGACTTGGATTCCATAGAAGAACTTAGGGATTTGGCAAGGATAAGAATAGCTAGCTATCAACAAAGGATGGCTGGAGCTTATAACAAGAATGTCAGCATCAGGAAGTTTCAAGTCGGTGATATGGTATTAAGGAAAGCATTCCAAAACACCACCAATCCTGCTGATGGCAAGTTAGCACCAAAGTGGGAAGGTCCCTACCTTATTAAAGCTGAGGCAGGAAAGGGGGCATATCGATTGCTGACAATGGAAGGTGATTTACTACCAAGATCTTGGAATGTTGTCCACTTAAAAAGATACTTCATGTAATAAGGATCCAGGATCCTTAGCCATTTTCGTATCCGAAGTTCATGAAGGATCCTTAGAGGATAAATGATCCTCATTCTGGTAATGATCTAACCTCAATTTATCCACTTCTTTGATTAACCTATATACGAGGAGAAGGATCCTGGATCCTTTATCCTTCTTTCACTTAGTTCTGAGTTTTGTAGAAGGTTCATATATCCTTAACAAAGGATTGAGTATCCACAGAAGTCTCCAGTTATTTAGGCTTGACCCCAGTTATTTGGGCTTGACCCCAGTTATTTGGGCTAGTCCCCAGTTTGTTGGGCCTGTCCCCAGTCTCGCCAGCAGCGCACGATGATCCTGGTATAGTTCATGGCAATGGGACCAGTACCCGCTTTAGGGGCTGACAATTTCATTGTACTGGCTGTATTCAGGATCCTACGTATAATGGTAGACGTACCATACATCCGTTCCTAAGGTTTCTAACGTTTTCACGTTAGCTAAGGTTTTGGCATTTTCATGTCACTAAGTTTGGATAGTCGCCAGTGAGGGCCATACTCCAGTTTACACAAGATCCTTTGGGCTTGTCCCCAGTTTTGTTTTTTTGGGCTTGTCCCCAGAATTGTTGGGCTTGTCCCTAGTTGCTAACTCTTCTCTTATATTGGCTTAGTCCCAAGTTATGTTCCATTTCAGGTTTTTGAAGCTAAACAGCTAAGGATCCTTGATCCTAACCTTTTATTTAGGTTTGTCTTTTGGTTATCTTGATTGTAAGTATTAAAGGTTTAGGATCCTAAATTGGATTCTCAGGTATGATCCTTAATCACTTTAATTTTATACTTTATTCATCTAAGTGACCCTTATTCTTTGACAACAGGACACATGATCCTTAAATTACACTACTTTTTTTTTGAATTTATCGATTATAGGATATTTGATCCTTGATCATATCCTAAATTTTTTGACATAATCTATTAAACTTTTATTCTTAACTTATGAGTTCAAACAAAGTATATCATAACAATTGAAAAATAAAGTATTCACAGAAATAACAACACATGATAAGCCAAAAGATTAAACTTATATTTATTTAGCAATAAGTTAACCCCTTTTAAGGTTGTCAAAATTGCAAACCCAAGTTTCTACCAGCAAAACGTGGCCCGTCCACTTGGGTTGGCAAATGGTGTCCATATTAACAAGGTCTAAGTGCAGGAAATGAAGGCGGCAGGATAAAAAGTGGTTTCATCCCCCAAACAGAGGATCCATCCACCACCCATTATCCTACCTATTGTCCAGGGATCCATGATCCTCAACCCTAAAAACTATTGTTTAAGTACAGACCATCATTGTTCAAGAAAAACACCATCAAACAAAAAACAACTACCAAACCATAAAAAATAGGCTCCGGCCGCGTCTAGATAAATCCATCATCGCCCATTCTTGCAGCTCACACCTTCGCTGCATCACCATCACCTCCAGCCTCTGCATCACCAGCCTGATCCTTCAACCCGCTGCCACTAGCCTCAATCATCAGGACCTCTCCAGCCTCCTCTTCATTATCCAGCTCAGCTAGCTTGGCCTTCCAGCCTTCTTGGTCCCAGGCAGTTCTGTCGAAGCTTGGATCCTCAGCCTCCTGTGCCATCTGCAGTTTGATCTTGTACATAGTAATGGCGGTAGAAAGCTTAGCATCCTCCATTACTTCAGCCTTCTCTTGATCAGCTTTGATGTGAGCCATGACCAGCTGCTTTTTCGCCAAGTTAAGCTCTTTCTCGAGGGTAGAGATGGTCTCATCCTTTGCCAGGAAGATCTTTTGAAAACCTAGCTCCTTCTGCTCAGCCTCTTCAGTGTACGCATCCAAGAGCATCTGGATTTCAACAAATTTTGGCAAAAAAGGAAAGTTACAATTCATGATCCATTATCCTCAAATGGGCAGGATAGAATTAAGGATCAGGGATCCTTACCTCAGAGAAGTATTCTTCAAACTGATGCCGGATGAGGGGCAGGCCTTCCAGATCGTCAGCGGTCTTCCTCTTCTTTCCTCCCTTGCCCTTGGAGGTGACAGGCTTGGGGATTGGAACGCTAGGGCTGGTAGCAATTCGTTTCTTGCCGGACCGGGCAGCAACAGCATCAAGATCACTGATGGTGAAGCGAGAAGCTGATTTCGAGGACTTTCCAGCACCTATAAACGACAAATAACAGATAAGTATCCTTGATTTAAATCTATTTAATCATACATAAATATGAACACTTACTTGACATGGTTACTGAACCGGAGGATACTTCTTGTGAATCCTTTATGTTTGCCTGGAATGATCTAATTGCAGGATCAAGGCTCCAAAAAGCAGCGATCCTTTCTTTTGTTGCAGGTGACTGAATGATATGAGAGACCGAGATAGCTGCAAAACATAAAAGGATCAGTTATCCTCAGTAGAAACAGGGTTATCCTATGATCCTTCTATAAGGATCCTATGTCCTACCATGGGTGGTCCACTCTTTGGGGAGATCTTTCCCGTCTGGGATAGAATCTCTCTTAACAAAGAAGAAACGCTTTTTCCAGTTGGTATCATTCTTTGTGGTTTTAAGGATTGGATGAGGATCACCGGGCTTATGTTTGAACAAGTAACAATGTGAACCATGGCTCACAAGATTGTACAATTCAGCCAGTTCCGACATTCCCAATTCTATGCCTTCCTGCTCTATGATGTTTTCTAAAGTGTACAATACTCTCCACATCATTGGCATGGCCTGAATATAGCACATGCCGATGAGAGAAAAGAAAGATTGGGTGAAGGCAGGGAAAGGATAGAAGAATCCTATCAGGAATGGGGTGGCCGGAAAAGCAACCCAAGTGTCAGAAATAGAGTCACTTTTGGCAGTAGGGTCAAAAGATTTGAAGATGGTGTCCGCCAGAAAACAGTGGCGAATCCGGTCAATCTCCGGGTCAGTGAAGCAGCAGAGTTCCTTCGAAGGATTTTTGATAATCCCTTGGCTTTTTAGGGGGCTATCTTTCTGGTGATCCTTGGCAGGAGAGGATTGTAGCTTCATTGTAATCTTAAGATTTTGATGAAACGGAAAGGAAGATGAAGAGAGAAGGAGAAGAGAGATACCTGTTCCGATCTTTGAATGAGGATTTAAAGGGAAGTATCGCTCGAATTTAAATGCAAATCGATCCTTATCTCTAACCTGTATATAATGATGATTCTGCAGGTTGTCACTTCGCTGACGTATGATCTGCAACGGCTAGTTCGATTCTAACGGCTATATATCCGTTAGTCAGTTTGTTGCAGATAAGATCAAAAAATATGACTCGTTAATTTACATTTTATTCCTCATATTTTGGGGGCAATTGTTAGGGGATGATTTTCTAATCCTAAGGATCACGGATCCTCAAGTGCAGCCAGGATCACGGATCCTCAGTTCCGTTTGAATTAAGGATCCTCAGAAGACGTTGCAGAATTAAGGATCTAGGATCCTCATTGTTATCCTAACACTAACGGTTGTCTTCATTGTATGTGAGCTTGTTTTGTAGGAGTATACGCATGGACCAAGTCTCGCCGATATTCCTGGGGAATATGCTTAAACATTCCACACGTGCATAGCCTTCGTGAACGTTATGGAGATCGTGGGAAGCTTGCACATTTTTCGGGTTGTTAGTTATTTAGATTATTTCTATTTTTAAAAGGGGATAACAACTTGAATTAGAACAAGTTAGCTAATACATACACACTCGCAAGCTCTCGGCAATACATTGGCGATTTCATACACTTTTGCACACAAGTAATCCTTGTACAAGCTTGTTATCATCCCGAGTTGTAACAATCTTTCGTTTAATTATAGTTGGTGATCGGTAGTTTCCATCACCCGAGCTTTTTTACGCCGGAGATCATATCTTGATCAAGGGCTTTTTCCTCGTATAAATCTTGGTGTTCATCATTCATTCCATTCATATTTTTGTTCATACATTTGTTCATTAATTCAAGCATCATACCTCACAACAAAAGATTTGGTTGCATTATCCTAGCCTGATTTTTGACCAAAACAGTCACAACTCAGATAACAAAACTTTAGTAAAAATCAAAGAAGGTAGCACATGCAACTCTCCCATCAAAGAGATTTGAGGGAGAGATGCATATCGCCCGTTCAAGTTGCAACTCTCCCATCAAAGAAGGTAGCACATGCAACTTCTCAGTTCTCACGATGTTGCAACAATTATACTGCAACATCGATATTGAAAGGTTGATGTGTGTTGGGAAGCTTCATTGAAACCACGATGTTGGAACAATGATACTGGAACGATGATTATATAAAGAGCAGTGGTTAGTTATAACAGTCCTTAGCACATGCAACTTTAACAGGGATTTGTCTTCAACAGTGGATAGGCCTCATCAGTCTTTAAGTCCATCAGTCTTTATAAGGAGCAGTGGTTAGTTATAACAGTCCTTAGCATGATCAGCTGTTATAACCATTCCATAACACTCTGAGAGGAAGCAAGGGTCGGTCTATTTAATTGAGAGGAATAATTGCATTACATCCCTGTTGAAAAATAGAATTGATAAATTTAGGGAAAGTGAGGTTGAAAGATGATAACCCAACAGTGGAGAATCTCATTCTGCAGCTTCAATAAATTCAAGGGTATTCTCAAATAATAGTTCCTGGATGCTTCCAAAGAAGCAGCACTTTGGACATCTGTTGATCTTCAAACATCTATTATCCATTATCTATTCTATTTATTATATATAATAAATGAAAGTTATTTGGTCCACGTGGCCCAAATAACTTTAATTTATTATATATAATAGATAGAATAGATAATAGATAATAGATGTTTGAAGACAACAGATGTCCAAAGTGAAGCTTCATAGGAAGCATCTAGGAAGAATTACATGTGAATACCGCTCAATTTATCCAAACTGTAGAATGAGATCTCCACTGTTGGGTTATCATCTTTTGTAACACCTCGAAAATTTATGTCCAATAATGTATCGACACGTGTCATAAGCTTTAAACGTGTAAAATGTTACTTTAGAGGGACTAAAGTTGACAAACAGAGAAAGTATGTGAATATACGGGTTCAAAGTGTCAACAATGGATAAATATACTTTACTGTAACCCTACACGATGTTTATACCCTTGAACGAATGAATCATGGATCATACGAAGCTAATTGTGGAAGAAAGTGAGAGATTACAAACTACATGGGTTAAATGTGTCAACATGTTTAAAGTATACCTCTGAGTGACCTTTTAGCAAACTTGAAGCTTTGTAACGGTAAATTATACTCACTAGAATATGTGATAAAAATTTCACCAAGTTTCGTTATCGTATGAGAAAGTTATGACAATATTCGTATACGAGGGGTTAAAAGCGTCAACGTTGAATTCTAGGGCCTTACGTGATCACAAAGTTAACCAAGGACTTAACAAAGTTTGTATAAGTCTTAAGGTCCTTAAAAGTTAAGTTAGAGGGCCAAAAATGCAAGAAATAAAGTTGAAACCACGCATACAAGGACCAGGGGACCAAAAATGCAATTGCTGAAACTTGTTTGGCTGATTCTAGGAACTCACACGGGCCGCGTAAGCCTAGGGGGAACCCTTACGCGGGTCGCCTGGGACTGCCAGCGACAGAAAACACCTGCAGGTGTCTGTCCAGCCTGTTGCACCGCCTTAAAACCTTGTTTTCTTATACCAGGGACTCCCCCACTGGTATTTCATGCAATAGGGACAGATGGAACCATCTCATAACACTTATAGACTTCCTTGGCATGATCCTAGATGATCAAAATGGGTATATAAGGAGCTCAATGTTGCAACTCTTGTGCACATTCATTTGCAAGCTTCACAACTTCACTTCTGGAGCTCTCTGATCAGCAACCAAAGTTTCTTAGGCTTCCTAGTCGTGCTTAGGACCCTTGTAAGTGTCCTCAACCCTTCTTAATTCAGTTTAGCCTAGTTAATTAGCTTAAAGTCAAACCGTCATAATTAGAGTTTGACTTCGTGATTATTTATAATTTGTCCAGTCAAATCACGAACTGAAAGTACCTATGAGTTGGTAATTATGTGGGTAATAAGCCCTTAAAAGGGCACCCTCTGATTCCCACTCTAACTAGGTCAATTGTCGGGTCAAAGTCAATCTTAAAAAGTCAACAGAAAGCTTATTTTCAAATTAATACATAATTAGCAATGTAGGAGCCATGCAACCTGTTTTATCACTAATATAACTTGGTAATTAATGTAAGAACATGTCCAAACATGTTTAACCCGACAATTTTCAGTTTAGGCTCGGTTCGGAACCGAAAGTCGCATAATTTGACTTTTGCTTTGACTTTCGATTCTGACCCAATGTAGCATGTTTTAGAAATGCCTTAGAGCCTTAATAGGACCAGGTTACATGTTAGTATAACCCTGTGTGATTATACAACTTGGTTCAATAGTTATCCGATTCATATGCATGTTTCCGTTAAATGCTTAAATGTTGACTATTATGCCCATATGACCTTAAAACGTGATTTTTGAAAATGTAAAAGAATAGAAACCTTAGTTACTGATTTATAAACTTGTCCCTAAAATTTGACATCAGTTTGAGGTCTAGATTAGGAGTTATGCTCATTAGCGTAAATGAAAAGCTTTTTATTAATTAAACGACGTAATTAGCATATAGCCTATCTAAACCCAATTTTTAATACCAAACTTTCTACCTACTGATATAAAATAATATTTTGGGATTTTGAAGATTTTTATTTAATTTTAGGCTGAGCATAACATAGAGTTCTAAGCTTGATTCGGTAATTACCGGTTTTGCCCTTTTAGGCTATAAAATGAGTTTTACCAATCCTTTTGATACCAAACCTTTTTCTACTGATCCAATATGATAAATAGAAAATTTTAAGCCTTCTGGAATAATAAAAATATCAGCTTTTCCTATAAAACCCGGAAATCGCTTAAAACCGCCTTTTTACGCGTTTTAACGCATAGTATGTACTAAAACTATTTTGAATATATAAGATTTGATACCTACTGATATTTTAAGTAAATTATGATACTTTAGCAGTAAGCAAAAGTTTTAAACTCAGGTTTCCAGTTTTGACCTTTTAGGCTTAAGTGAAATTACCAAAATGCCCCTACGGTGCATAGTTTAGTTATAAATGGTAAATCTCACATATATGTAATACCCTACTGATATAACCCATTAAGTTAAGTATATTTACTGATTATATCAGACCTGTAACTCAGATTAATATTAAATCTCTTTTATAACCTTTTAAATGACCAAAATACCCCTACGGGGCATAATTTGGGTTTCAATCCATTTCGGGCATAATAGAAGATGTCTTACTGATGTCACAACAAATTTAAGGCATATTAACTTAGGAAACCTGTATATGACTCAATTGGTTACCCGTTATGCATTTTTCGCGTTTGGTTCGGTTTATGTAACTAGTTTGCATAAATTGACCGAAACGTGTCAAACCTTATCGTTTTTGTCTCAAAATCCAGAATGTGTTTAGTTTACCCATATTATACAAGTCTTCATACTTGTCAGGTCTAAATCACATTCTGTTCCGGTCTTCGCTTAAATCGTGCGTTTGAACCGTATCTTCCTTTAAAACTAACCGGTCTAAGTTTAGGCTTAATTAAAGACCCGTTAGGAATCTAATAGGTTATTAAAAACCTTTGTTCCAGAATAGGAGATCCGGTAAAAGCTACGTGCACTCGATGTTTGTGATTAATACTTGCAAAGGTAAATACTTTTAACTTATTTTCCCTATACGGGCTTGGGGTACGGTATATAACATACCGCTTGGCCGGGCATTGAATTTTTAATTGTATGAAGATTAATTTATTGAAATGTCCCGTTTAAATTGTTTTGTTTGATTAAAGCCTTTGGGGGGTTAATGACCATGTCCCGGATATCCTTGGCATCATTTTACGAAATGGCCACGACCTAAGCACGGGGTGTAGGCGTACACCCGACAGTGCATAAATAAATAATAAGGTATAACCGCCGGTTTCGGGAATAACCCGCCGCGGGACTATATCATGTGGTGTGTCTGTTAATCTTTAACCCGGTGTAAATCCGGGCTACTAAACGTATAACGAACATGTAATTCTTTTACAAGTTTATATATAAATAATTATCCTAAGTTATAAAATGTTTTGTGCCTTGTGCATTCAAATCAATTTTTCTAAACCTTTTCAAAATGAGTCAGTTAATTGTATTTACCAGTGTAAACTGACGTATTTTCCCAAAAAGGCTAAGTGCAGGTACTACTCGAAATAGGCTGGCCTCTCCTTAGCATCAATAAGAGTCTCGCAAGCTTGGATGCAATTTAAGTCTGATGAACTATGTTTCCTTTTTTATTTGATCCGCCTGTGGATCTGTTTCAACTATTTTGTGATACTTAATATTACAATTCATTCAGTTGAAATAAATCTATCTTTTGCTTCCGCTGTGCATTTAAATTGTGTTGTTTGACTATGATGATATCAACTACGTCACGATACTCCCCACCGGGCCCACCGGTAATACGTGGAAATATCGGGGTGTAACATCTTTCAACCTCACTTTCCCTAAATTTATCAATTCTATTTTTCAACAGGCATGTAATGCAATTATTACCTTATTTAAGATACCTTCAACTGCATCTTCTGATAAATCAACATTCATTTCACTCAAATGATAGCTTCAACTGCATCTTCAATCATGAACTATCTAAAGAAATGGATGAAATCATCCAAAAATACCCAAAATAAAACTAATTAAACCATCCAATACTCTTGAGTACTCACCATTAATGTGATGACCAATATAAAATCAAACCCTAAAAGCATACAAATCATAATGAAATATGAAATCAGGTAGTTGTATAACAAATCATTATATTATAAGCAATAACGAAGAAGAAGAAGAACTGACTATAAAGTGTATTAACAATTAGCAAAAGAATAACAATTATCTGATTTATGTGCGGCTCTTAACTACATTCCATAGAATGTGTAATTAGAATGGCCATTTTTACCTTACTTGACAACAATAGCAAACAACATCAAACAACAATAGCAAGTGACCAATCAATCAACCTCATAATCATATAGAAGCCTAAAAATAAAATGAAAATTAGATAAGTGAACATCAAAACTGAACAGGAAACCTAACCAAAAATTAACCAAACACCTGATGTTGAATCCACTTTAGAAGCTGAACCACTACTGTTACAAACAGATCATACCTCGGGAACTGGAAATTTAAAACGATCGGCTTCAAAGGCTTCAACAATCGGAAGATTCAAATCTCAAGCAAATGAAACCCTAATTTCAAAAAGAATAATCGGTGAACATATTCACAGATCAATAATCAACAGATATTGTACTCATATCATCACCGTTAACAAAAAAACCCTTAGTTTCTGAACATATTCAAACATACCAGTTCATCGTGGAAATCTAGCCGCAGGTAAGCGGATCTGAAGTTTGATGACCATCGATGACAACAACCTTGGAACCATATGATGAGATTAGGAGTAGAAATTAGGGTTTAATTAGAAACTTTGTATGAAAATAAGAAGAAATCAACACAGATCTATAAACATACAAATCAAACCTCAAATGGAAGAACCTTACCGACGAAGAAGATGAAAATTACAAATCAAACCTCAAATGGAAAAACCAACATCAACCATGGTTAAACTTTAGATACTGAAATAAATGAAGATATAAGGCTTACCTGGTGACGCTTCGAATGATTCACGATGAGATGATTTGGTTTGATCTTTGATTTAGAAGGGAGAAGAGTACAGGAGAAGGAGAAGAAGATTCAGATCTAGGGTTTTGAAAAGGAAAAAAAAAGGACAAAGGGAGTATAAAAAGGATGGAAGCTTGGTATTGTTGGGCGGGAAAATGGAACTGATGATGCCATAATCAAGTGACACGTGTCCCAAATCACTTTCATTTATTATATATAATAGATATAGATATAGATACTAGTAAAATAAACTTTTTAACTTAATCTAAATAATATTATATATAAACTCAAAGTTTATAAATAATAAACTTCAAATCCATATAATTTTATAAAAAATGTAAATAAAACAGAAAAATATAAAAATATAAATATAAATATAAATAAAACATTAAATTATTTTAGTCAAATATAATTAATTAAAAATAGTCTCTCTATTTATTAAAGGGCATTTTAGTCATTTTATTAAGACTTAACAAAAAAAATTTAACAAGGTTTGGCCTTAGTACTCAACATTGTGACAAATTAAGTTAATGCCTGATTTTGCAACAAAACACTATTAGTACCCTACATTGAAATTTGGCAGAAACCACAAGGACCAACGTTGTAATTTTTTCAATATTTGATTATTGAAATTGGCAATGTAAATTAATAACGCATTTATGGTAGTTTAAATATTTGATTATTGAAATTGACATTGTAAATTAATAACACATTTGAAAATCATCAGATGAGTGAATTGCAAGTTTTATCCTTTATCTTTATACCTAATTTCAGGCGGTGTCATTTGTGTTTAAAATTGATAACTTTTGTACTTAATGTTTTAAAATCTTGCACGTTATGTTCTTTAGCCCTAACCTAGTTAATTTTTTCTGTTAAATCTGGACATGTGACTTGCATATTTGTCTTTTCACCATCCCATGAACTATTGTGTAAATATTTATTATCTATAGACTATTGTATAAAATAATGATAAAAATATATATAAATTAAATAAATTTGTATTCTTTCTCTCTAACCTACACTCTCCCTCTCTCTAACCTAACACCACCACCACTAGGTTCCCGCCACCACTCGACCACCACCACCACCACCCTGTTACTGTCACCACCCGATCACCACCACTACTCACTAACCTACATTATATCTCTCTCTCTAACCTGCAGACCTTGTTACCACCACCTCTTGGTTACCACCACCACCACCACCCTATTACCACCACTCGATTCAAGCTACAAATTCAACAAAAAAAAAAAAAAAAAATCTATCTTTTCACCTATCTCTCGCTCTATCTCTCACACTTACCACTACCACCACACCACCCTCTATACCACCATCAACACCACCATCCCCAATCTGACCACCTCCACAAGTCTAAAATCGATAAATATACAAGCCCTAAAACCTAATCAGAGCCTCAAAACAAGCATAAATCGGATCAAGAAGTTGAACTTGAGTGAATTAGCAACCTTTTCCTTTTTCCCCTTGTATGGCGACGCTAGGGTTTTAGAGATACAACCATAACAACGACGAATATTCAGGTCCTTTTTTTTGCTTGTGTCTGTACGACGACGCTATGGATAGTGGTGTGTGTACGGCGGTGCTAGGATAGTGGTGGTTTTGTTGGGTGGATGTGGTGCAAAGATGATGCTTGTCAGTGGTGGTGGTGGTGTTTGTACTGGTGGTGGATGGTAGTAGTATGTGTGAGAGATAGAGAGGTGAGAGAGATAGATAATGAGAGAGAGTAGATGGTTTTTTATTTATATATAATTTTTTTATCTTTTTTTTAAAGTATATTATAATAAAATGATTAGGTTATTTACACAATTGGTCCCTGAAGATTTGAAAAGACAAATATGCCCTCATGTGCAAGTCACATGACCAGATTTAACAGAAAAATCTAACTAGGTTAGGGTTGAAGGACATAACATGCAAGATTTTAAAACATTAAGTACAAAACTCAGTAATTTTAAAGACAAATGAAACCGCCTGAAAATGAGTGTAAAGATAAAGGACAAAACTTGCAATTCACTCTAAATTAATTTTATAAGATAATAATTCATGTTTAACAAATATAATAAATTTACGTTTTTACTACTCAATGAATGCCACTTGGGTTCGAGATAATCTAGAACTTGTGAGCTAAGCAATAATATTGTGTTTGATTTAAAGCCAGAAGTGAATCGGTGACTCGCGTTTATATAGATACTAGGTTAGAGCCCGCGTGTACACGCGGTTTAACAAATCAAAATACTTTAAATTGTTCGAATTTAATGAAAATGAAATGAAAATTGATTCATTATTTTAATAAAATAAACTTAAAAATACATGGGATAGTTTTAGAAAAAAACAAAATATAATTCAATTTCACTAAAAATTTCCATGTACACTATATTACCGCTCTTATTTAAACTTTTAACAACATTCGCCCTAAACCGTTGTTAAACTCTGGTCACCTCCTTAGCCAGCTTCAAAGCAACCATCGCCCTCTGTAAAACAAATTCACTTAGGTTGATACCATATATTTTAAGTGGAATGGTACATATTAATGAAAAATGATAAGTGTTCTAATTACAATTTACAAATCTATGAATACATGTAAAGTTACAAGTTCCCAACAATGCATATACACTGCACAATCAATGTATATAAAACCAGGGTTAAAGCATTTGGAACCAAGTGGATTGAGCCCTCAAAAAGTACCAAACCTGCCAATTTTGATTTGCACACACATTTTCTCAGCTGACCAACTCAAGTCAACATGAGGTACAAACTCCTCTAGTAAATAGGCAATGAAAACATGAGTTGTTTGCCTATTTTATTACAAACAAAGTAATAACTATGTATTTCAATTTATACTTTTTTTTAGTTAAACAAAGAAAATGTCCATTAAAGATTAAAATTAGGTGGGCTACTCCCAACTTTTGAAAAACATGAAAAGCTGAGTCCTGTGCTTCTCGTATTAAGTGTTTATATCCATTTTCCATATAAATAGACAGCCAAAAAGATACTACTTAAGCCGCTAAATACTTCATAAAATTGAAATTATGTGTTACATGTATGGAAAAAGACAGACTACCTTTTCTTATAACCACCTTCAGCATTTCGCTTAGTTTCAACAGTAGTGCCAGATGTGTATATCGCTGGCCTGCAAAATAAACATGAGATCGGCTAGAAGATATAGGTGTGTGTGTGCGTGTGCGCGCGCGCGCGCTTGTTAAAAATAAACGAAATCAGAGAAGTGTTCATCATATATAAATGAATAAACTCATGACGAAAGCTGGGTTTTAAAATGTATGGATGTTTAGTGAAGTACTCAACCGACCAATCTACAATCTGATGTAATTTAATGGGGTTTGAAGCAGAAGAAGTCCCATGATAAATGATCCCTGAATTGGGTAAATTTACATGAGCTGCCATTGCGACAATCATAGCATTCACCACCATGTCTACTGGTACCTACATCCCCGAATTCAAATAAGTAAATGTTGCTGAGAATTTATGCTAAAGCACTACAAGTGGGGAAACTGACTATATCCATTATACAATCTGGATCTTCTCGCAAGCATGTAGTCGTTCCTTTTATGTAACCAGCAAATACAGTATCAATGGTTCTGTAAACGAAAACCACTTATTTAGTTAGCAAATGACCCACCAGAGGTAAATTGGTTAAGTTGGTTTTGGTAAATTACCTGAGATTTTCGATCCATCCGGGAAAGGGTTCTTTATAGGTGCTGCTGACGATCGAAGGGCGTAGTATGACTAAGGGCACATCCTTCCTCAACTCTCCAAGTAACATCTCCCCCATTGCTTTTGTAAATACATATGTATTTGGCCATCCATGATGCTTAGCGACGGAAGGGATTACCTGAAGCCTGTGAAACCGCACAAGCAGTGGTTAGTCAATAGCACTTGGTTCACCTAAATGAGAAATTACTCCCCAATTGGTTTCCTCTTTCTACCAAGAACATAAGCTTTCAGAAATCTCGGTCCACCCATTCGATCGGTCTTAAACACTGCAGTTGATGACTTAGCAGCTTCATACACTTCAAAACCAAGAAACGTACAAAATTTTAAGTCGTATATATTATTATGTTTAAAAATAAGAAGCAAAAATTGGGCTACTCGCCTACTCCAATCTCACATTTTGTTTCTTCTTTTGTTAATAGTGAGTGTAGATGCTGATGTATGTGCCTTGATCAACTCCCCCAAAAAAAACTTAACAATCTTATTATTTGGCCTCAATCTCCTCAATTTCTCCCCCAAATCCCCATAATTAATACAACCGGAAAAAATAATAATCCTTTGTGAAGGCCCACCTAGTGAACGGTTGTTTGTTGAAATTTATCCTACTATATCATGAAGATGCATCAACAAATTATATATGAAGCTTTCAATATTTCATAAATATGTATTTATGTATATTCACACGGTTTTTCAACGTAGAGACATGATCAAATACAAATAGAACTTAAGGTTGAAAAACCTTAGCAGTCGTTGCAACAGTAATAATATATTCCAAACTCTTTTATAAATAAAAAACTAAAAACCAATTAAATCAAAAAAACGTAATAGTAAAACGTATACTGGACTTACCTCTAGCAGCCGAGTGTCGTCAGCTTCGACTTCCATATTCAACTCCAGCCAAAACAATAGTATTGAGTCCAACTTCTTTGCAACTCTGTTAGCGTTCAAAACACAAAGATATTTAATATTCCAAACTCTTTTATAAATAAAAAACTAAAAACCAATTAAATCAACAAAACGTAATAGTAAAACGTATATTGGACTTACCCCTAGCGGCCCAGTCTCGTGAGCTTCGACTTCCATATTCAACTCCAGCCAAAACAATAGTATTGAGTCCAACTTCTTTGCAACTCTGTTAGCATTCAAATCACAAAGATATTTAGATCTCACTAAATGAACCTAAAAGACGTTAAAAACATGATAATATTTAGATTAAAATTTAATCTCTTGTAGCAGAGAAAGCACAGTTCAATGCCAAATTTGTTCAAACCCTAGCATCAAGTTTTTCATAGCATCTTCAAATATCACCACACTATAATCGTTATCACCACTCAACTACCTAAAACACGAGTTTACAAAAACCGTAGCTCATATATATAAAATAAAATAACAAAATTGAGACTGAAACAACGAATATGGTATGTATCCACTTTGATTCGCTCATATATATCAAATAAAATAACAAAATTGAGACTGAAACAACGAATATGTGACATACTTGACCAGGATATGCAGCGATTTGAGACTGAATCAGTGAAAGATAAGGCGATTGCACTGGAGGATGATCGGTTTCAGCATTCAACGTCTCTATCTGGGCTAGATCCGAAGATGGAACAATGGATCAGGCGGGTCGCATGAAGATTCTGTTTGAGAGAGGGAAACGTGGTGTGTTGGTGATGCGGGAGACAGCGGTGGAGAAGATAGGTAGTGGAGGTGGAGAAGATTAGGGTTTTGGATAACAATAAAACAACGATTAATGAATAAAGTTTTGAATGTGATACGGGTCATGGATCAGTGTATGACCCGATAACTGGGTTCCCGTATTCACCATTTGGGCATTGAGCGGGAAAAAGAACTGAGCAGCCCTTATTGAGGGACACGTGTCCCACATCTGATTTCCTTTATTATATGTATAGATATAGATTTTTACTCCTACAACTAAAATCAATTGTCTTTACTCGTCTAAATAAATATTTATTATTGAAAGTCGTTAAATTTAAAAATTCAATTATTAACTAATTTTAAGTGATCCATAAGTTAGTTGAAAACGTAATTATCATATTAGTAATTTGTTAATAATATTCAAATCAAAGGTACAGAAATTTTAGAGATATACAAAATAAAAGTATCTAAATAACATTACATTATAACTGTTTAAAAATAGTTATAATACATATGAAAATAATAATTATATAGTATGCATTCAATTTACGACATTTATGTACAAATACTAATTATTGTCATAATTAAATTTTCAAATAATTTAATTATTTGTAATAATTATTCAATTTACATCATTTATGTACAAAATAGTTATATCGTAGTTAAAATTAATAGTATAGATTTTAAGAACTATTTAACATGTTATTTAAAATAAATATTTAAAAAAATTAATCAACCTACTTTCAAATAATTATAAAAGATATCCCGTAACATCACAATGTTTATGTTAAATTCGATTAACTAATATGTTCAACAAACATTATTATCTTTATTGTTTAGTAATTTTAAAAATCTCGATTATTACAAAAATTGGTGATTAAGGTTTTAATAGATATCTTACACAATATAATAAAATATAAATATAAATCATTAGTGAATATAGTTACTAAATGTTTTGTAAAACTATTAAGTGATATTTTAATTTATGATTGTAATTTTATATTAATAATAATTAAAATATTTCTCATTTTTATAGAAGACATTTACATAGGTTTTTGTTTTTTAACTCATGTAATAAACAAATGAGATGAGTTTGATCTGTTTTAGTTATTAATAATAACAAATATATAATTTACAGTAATAGGTACTAGAATCCCTCACACGTTGGAGCGGAAATACTGTTTTTGTTGAAATTAGTTTGGTTAGTTACGGTATCGGCGCTTAGTATACCAATCGAAAGAAGAAAAAACAAAAGCAATGAAGTTGACTTCAGAGTACAAACATTTTATGGTCATTTAAAAAAACAAAAGGAATGAAGTTGTTTAACTTCAGAATACACAAAAAAAAACAAAACAAAATATCATAGTGAAAACCATTAATGAAACATGTGCTAAATCTAATGTTTAAGATTTTACAGTACTTACAGATTCTTTATGTTCATGTATACTAAGTTTAACTTATGTATCTAATGATAATTAAAGTTATGTAAATTGTAAGTTTAACTTATGTATCTAATGATAATTAATAATAATTATCTGTACGATAGGGTAGGGATATGGTAAAAAGTGTCTAAAATGTAAGAAGTGTAAGAAGTGTTTTAAACCATTGAATATTTGATCTAATGGTTGAGATTAATAGGGTATAAAAATGTAAATTGTGTTTTAATTAGAGGGACCTTATGTAAAATTGAAGGGCAATAGTGTCTTTTTAAATGTTTGAAATATGGTAACCGTAACCTACACAACTAAAAACTCCTACATTCACTCCTTTTTCCTTAAATATCGGAATTAATGATTCACCTTAATTGTAGGATGTCTTTGGTTGCATATTCTTCATACGTTATCATAAAGAGATCTATAATCAGATTCATGGCGTGGTGTTTTAAAACAACTGGATAAATTGACTATGATTCAAGTCATGGTGTTTTATCTGGAGACATTGTTCATGGCGTGGTGTTTTATCAATACAAAACATTCCCAGATTTTAAAACATCATGACTATGACTCAGGTCATGGTGTTTTATCAGGAGACATTGTTCATGGCGTGGTGTTTTATCAATACAAAAACATTCCCAGATTTTAAAACATCATGACTATGATTCAAGTCATGGTGTTTTATCTGGAGACATTGTTCATGGTGTGGTGTTTTAAACATCTATGATTCAAGACTATACAGAATAAAACACTATTAATGAGGATAAAACACTATGAAAGGAACAGTATATTACATGATAAAACATTATAGAAAGATATAACACTATCTGTTTACTATAAGACACTATACAGAATAAACAATATTGATGGGGATAAAACACTATGAAAAGGAGATTAAAAGATACCTGTACATAATATAACACTATTGACTGGGGAATATAACACTACAACAAGAACTTACCGTAAAAAATTAAATGTATAGAACAAATCGAATTCGAATCACATCCCTAATATATCGCCTGATATTTTTGGCAGTTATCTTTGGAAATCAATTAATTGATAAGAATGGACAATTACTAATATACCCTTTTGAATTAATTAAGATAAGGGACACTTGTCATTCCCAAATTATTTCTCACACTTCTTACAAAAGTTGGACTTTTTACAGGATCCTCTACCCTGTACGATATTGGCTTCTTAAATTGTGTAAATTTATTCCAAATTTATTTTGTTTTCTTTAAATTTGAAAGAAAGAAATTGATATTTTTCTGATCTTGGAGGGTGATAAGCAATTTTATATGGTGTTTATCATCTTTCACTTACATTGGGTATTCTTTAATCAACCCTTTCAATGCATGTAACAGTTCCAAAAATTTTATTTATGAAATATAAGATAACGTATATAAAAAAAACTTATGTTATTAAACGGATATATCATGGGTAAAATTGACTGTTAGAAATATGAAGTACCTAGACGGGCCTAAGAACCGTTTAATAATTAAATTATAAAATACAATATATTTGAACCTATTCCGTTTTTAATGAAACTTAGGTCAAAATGTAGATAAAAATATTCTCGTTCTAATGGCATATTCATCATTTTATAAAAAGTCATATTTTAGAAGTTATAAGCGCCAAATGAGTGAAGTAGTTAAATTAATAATAATAATATAATAATTAATTAAAACAAAAACTACACATATGCATTCTAAGGAAATTGTGTACGTGTACACTCAAAATGAAATCCAACAATTAAGAAAGTTACGTGTCCAGGGAGGGATTTCGTGATCCCTAAGCTATATTGAAGTATAAACAGGCATTCGATCAAAAGTTGTTCAAATTGTTATTTCTTTCTCCAGTTTGCTCTCTCTGTATAATCTATAAATTTCTTTAGTAATTCACCCCTAAATCCTACAAAGCCCTTCCCCGTTTTAAGTATTGTAACTCCTGATCACCGAGTCAATACCCTGTCCGATTAATTTAGGACCCACCAACGCATGTCAAGGCTCTGCCCGACTAAGTACGTTGGGATTCTATCTCGGATATATTGATAAAGTTGAACTGGGTTATTATACTTAACACAAGTACATTATATATTTTATTAAATAGTATAACCACCCTACTAAAACATCCCTGACACCCCTACACATCCTAAAATATACCCCGTATGGGATAAACGAGCCCGTATACCTTTATATTAACAAAAATCAAATAAAACCAATATTTTTGGTTTCTCGCGGGGCGCGACACAGATAGGGAAGTCTGTCGCGGGCCGCGACAGCTGGCCACCAGGCCGAGCCCCTGAGCTGCCACGTGTCGGGATGCGTGTCGAAGCTAGGGTCTGACTGGCCAAAGCTAGGGCTTACTCTAGGTCCCTCGCGGGCCGCGAAGCCTTGTGCTTAAGCTCTCGCGGGGCGCGAGCCGCCCCTGATCAGGCCCTATATATTGAGAGTTCGACGTTCATTTCCAACTCGTTCAAATCAATTTTCTCTCTCAAAATTCTTATAAGTAGAAGTAATACTCGGGCATTATACCCACTAAAAAGCGAAGCTCTGCCTCGTTGTAAGTATCATAACCCCCAGTTACGTATTAAATACGCTGCCCGATTGATCTAGTGCTCCGTAACGGCTTTCGAGGCTTTGCCCGACATAGTCGTTGGAGTTTCTGTCTCGGGAAGGGTATAACTAATGTAAATTGGCTTATCTTACTAACGCGTGTGCATTGTTTATTTAATAGATTATAACCAGGAAGTCACCAGGAATTATCTAAAATAGCAATGTGAGTAATCCTTCTTTTTGTGTAAACTTTTTTGTGAGTAATCTTCTTTTTACCAACTATTTTTACAAAACTTTAAATATTTTACAATGTGATTAGCAGTGATTGAGTCTTTGTAATTCTTTAATTACTGCCGGTATGTTGGGGTTTTGTATACAAAATGTGGAACACGTTACCATTGGACAACGAGATAGGCAATGTGTAATATGACCCACCAGTCAGGATTGACAGTACTGAATGAGTAACTGTGTAGATGTAAACATTGTAATGGCTCTCAATAATGTGAAATGATAAAACCTGTTTTAATTAAACCGGGATTCACTCACCAGTATTTCCCACTGACAAATTTTTTTTAAACGCGTTTCAGGTAACAAAATGTGAAAGCCAATTAGAAGCCAGCTGGAGAGCACCGAATGCTTAGAAAAGTGACTATAAAAGTTACCTAAATAAAAAGGAGATTTTGTTTTCAATAATTGGGGTTTGTCCCTATAATTTGTATTGTAAATAAAAGATGGGTTTTATCCCACTTGTTTATTATAAAAATATGGTGTTTTAAACTCTGATAAATATTTCCTAACTATAGTCCTGATGCAAATTTCCTCTGCCAAATTGATAAACACCGATACCATCTGACTGGTTCGCGGCTCCCGCTCCTAGGATGGGGTCGGGGGCTGTGACAGAAGGTGGTATCAGAGCCACTGGTTTAAGCCATTTAGGTGTTCTTTTAATACCTAAAACTTAAACATTATATTAGGAAATTAATGTAACAATTTATGTGTTATTCTGTGTAGATAAATTTTCATATTTATATTCTGATTTTTATGTTATTTTAACAAATTTTGAGTTCAGAATATGAGTAACCACTATGATTAGATGTACCCATAGGCTACCTAGGAAGATATATTATATTTCTAGTAAAATATGACGCGTGCGTTATATTTTAACTAGGCAGACACTTCTCTAATTAGAATTACACTTCATGGTCCATAGTTTTATAGCATAGATTTATATTAACGTAAGTTTATATATTATAAAACATAGCCCTATATTCCTTCCATAGATTCCCTAGTATTAAACATTTAATATTTTATTATAATATAAATATACCACTTCCCAGTCAATGAAAAAAAAAATTAATTATAAACTAGAATGCAATATAAAGCTGTTAACACTTGACTGGTACATATGCGAAAATATTTGTAGGGTAAGCATGAACATTTAATAAAAATGTTTAATATCATTTTATAAATATAATTAATATAATATACAGCAATATGTGATTTCTATATATACAATATAATAAAAGTTTAATATTTAATAATTTAGTTTAATAACACATATATGCATTCACGACCCCACCCGGGATGCAAAATTAAAATATATATATTTTTAAATATGTTTAAATATTAAAAGCACAGGGATTAAAAAAAGACTATTTTAAATATATCAATTTAAGTATTTTAAAATGTTTATTAAAATATAATTGATTACTTATAATAAAAATTATGCCCTATCAATACATCATGGAATTCATATATATATATTTAATATATCAAGTATATAATGCTTTTATATACAGGGATTTAGAAATTTATACAGGTCCCAAATTAAAAGATATCAATTAAAGTATCTACACAGATAAGCCATTGATATAGCACATTTGATATAATAAGTATATTCAAATTAATATTTAATTATGACCTCTAATATCAGTAATCAAAGGGGGAGTGTGCAGTAATTAGCCACGTATATCTAAACTCCTAATACTGCCAGTAGCACATATTTAGGTAACTTACCTTTAAACAAGAGTTGGATAGAGATTTTTATAAACGAATATAGTTAATGTTATAACATTTTATATAAAAAAATAGATTTTTCAATATATCTGAGTAGAACCAAGTTGAAACTTTCCAATACTCCTTCAAATTATTAACTTAACATTTAATAATATATTTAGTAAAATAATAATAATAATTTTTCACGTAAAACTTAAGTATTTTCATCAACACAAATTAGTTCGTTAATTTGTACACTAATTTACAAGTAGAGTGATCTAATTAATTTGCACAATTTTTATTTAATTTATCATAATCATACTTTCTTGTACATATAAGATACATAGTATTTAATAATCTATGATAAAACACTTAATACTATAATAGTTAATTTTGAACTTATACTTTTATCTCACACTGTATCGAACAGATACATCACACATACCAATTTTAGTAATATACATGTTCTCACATACACTAATTAATTTTCTTTTTTGATGATCTAAATTGTACTACTAAAACTATTTATGATTTTTAACCACTACTAGTATGCTTGTATATATATTAACATATGTTAATATACATAAATAGTTGTGTATCTGTAATCATGTTTTTATTCTCTATCATTTAGGATATTATACTTAATAAAAGAAATAATTTTTTTAGGAGAAAAGTGGGGCCTGATGGTTTGTACCATCGGTACATATAAAAGAGATTAGAAAATTTATTTTTAGAAGTAAAAGATATTGCAAAATGAAAACCACTTTTCTTACTCGACTTAAATCAATATTTATTTATTTATTTCTGGCATGTTAAAACTTCACTGAACATTCTAGTTATTGTTTCATTTTCAAACTAAGATTAAAATGAATGACCCACATAAAAATAATTGACTCAAATGTGTGTTTAATACGCTTGTCCTTTATATAGCTTTATTTAAAAAAAAATCAAATTACAATTTTAATATTGTAATATCTTTAAACAAATTACTATTACTATTGTTTGAGATATACACACATATTCTAATACATGTATATTACTTAATTACCTAATAAATTTAGAGTCAATTTTAGAAACGTCAAACTTTGTATTCCTTACTATAATACTTCTTTGAATAAATAAAATAATATACAATAAATTAAGAGTTAAGTTTTAATATTTTAAACCAATATGGTTCAACCCACTAGTTAAAAATGAAAGTGTTCCCATGAGTCCAGAAATTTTATATTTTGAGTAATTTATTTCCCTAAACTTTTTACCCATCATTTTATTCCAAAATATTATATTCGATAAATTTAACAGAAGTTTATTTCAATATATTACTTTTATAAAAGGGTAAATAAAGACAGAGGAATAAACTTGATAATTGGTACCATCAGATATATATAAATTAAAAATATTACAAAATAATTTAATATTATATATATATATATATATATATATATATATATATTATGTAAGTTTTGATATTAACAAGATATTTGAAATTTTATGTTTCTAAATAACAAATATATCCATATATAATAGAATTTCTTGGTGGTATACACAATATAATAATCAAATATCTTCTGTAAGATAAACACAAGAGAAAATATCACTGGCAATTCATATGAAAACATGAAATCATTATAAGAATAACTCGTGAAAATGTGTTATGTTTTAAAATTGCCATCTGTCTCAATAAAACATTCCTTACGAAGAAATCTAATGTTGTATAAGCACGAATAGAGTTAACTACGAGCATACTCTTCACATTGAACCTAGCCATAGTGTCAATGGAGACAATGATATTTTTGTCAAAACTCCACTTTCCAAAACAAAAGAAAGCCACAACCATAATAATCTCTATACTTAAACAAAAGAGTTAGGAGATTGATCTTTACTGGTGGCAACCAGGATAGTATTTAGACTTGAACCTAAGAAAAATGCCTTAGTATAAGCTTCGAAATAAGCTAATTATTTGTGTAAATAAAGTGTGATGGGTGTTAGTATGCCGTGAGGATAATAACTAGAACAGTGCAAGTATGATAAATAAGCAATAACACCTGGCCACTGTTATTTCTTGTTTATTGGTACTACTCGGTTCTAGAATATGATCCATCATGAGAATACTAATTTCCTTGTTTCTTAATATAAGCCATAATAAATGATGCACTTTTAAAATCATGATTTGAGAGAAATTCTATTTAAGGGAAATACAATGATAATTACCTCTCCGGCAAGACTGGGTATGGTGTAGTAGACTCTCCAGCTTGTCCGGATAAGATGGGGGTACCTCTCTGGCGAGACCGGGTAAGATGGGGTATATGTTATGTTAATGAAATTCCCTAAATAGTACCATGACTTATTTTTAGAAATACGAATATGTTAAATACATTGACCTTATAAATGGTGTGTATATTACAAGTATGTGAAATACATGATTATATAGATATGTATATCTATAAAGAAATCGAAAAACCATAATGATTGACAATTAGGGATAAATCACGAACAGGTGTGTCAATGATAATTTTAGATTTATTTATCAGGAATCTCTCGTATACATCTATAATTCTGATATCAAACACTATTTCGTTTGATTATCCGTCTCGTAACTCGTACGACACGATGAACGACGGGAACCCTATAAGTTGGAACGCCATCGAAAGTATAAGAATTCCCTTTGCGATTATTAATGCATTATGAAGCCTGTAACTAAAAGTTGTGCTAAGACACAAAACATCTAAAAACTTACGCTAATAAGAGTCGTTTTACCTTCATTAAGAGCTCTTGAGAAGATAAGAGTAACCACGACTAGATGTACTTACAAGAACTCTCTTCCCCTATAATTCTACTAAGATTTACCATTCGGAATCATTAAATTAATTTGAAATGATAGGAATACATGATATATAATTTAAGGAAATACCTAGCTGATAAATACTTAGTTGTACCCAATGTTGTAGAAGGCGCTAGGCGCTAGTCGGGCGGTGAGGTACCGCCTAGGGATTAATCGGGATTAATAGGGATTAATCGGATTGGACTTTTTAAGCATAATTTTACAAATTTTTATATATATATATATATATATAGATAACTTTATACATTTACAAGTTTAGGAGATAACTTTATATTTTTTATTAATAAATTTAAAAGTTTAGGAACCATATGTAAACGAGTAAAAGATAGAGGGGGTTAAATGTTAAAATACCTAAACTTAAATGTTAAAATAGGTTTATAACTAAAATTTGGGCTCTAAACCATGGGTCAGGTTTCAAAAATTGGGTTTTTTGGGTCAAAAAACATGGGCCCGATTAGTCCGATTTTGACCGATTTTGACCGATTTTTACCGATTTTGTCCGACTTTTACCGACTTTGACCGATTTTGACCATAACCGATTTTTTGGACCGACTAGCTTAAATTTAGGCAGTAACCCACCGACTAGCACCTAGGCGCCGATTAATCGGCCGCCTAGGCCGATTTATGCAACATTGGTTGTACCTCTTCAAAGTTATAAAGGTAAATAAAGAATTTAAATCCATTAAAAGATCATACAAATTAAACGTAAGAAATCTCAAAGCATAGAGAATAGTTCTGGTCAAAGTAAAGTGGAATTCAAAGCAAGAACCAGAATATACTTAGGAACTAGGATCAGTGACAAACTAAAAGTATTCCTCCATATTTTAGCAAATCTCGAGGACGATATTTAAAACAAGGTGAGGAGGATGTAACAGTTCCAAAATTTTTATTTATGAAATATAAGATAACATATATAAAAAAACTTATGTTATTAAACGGATAGATCATGGGTAAAATTGACTGTTAGAAATATGAAGTACCTAGACGGGCCTAGGAACCGTTTAATAATTAAATTATAAAATACAATATATTTGAACCTACTCCGTTTTTAATGAAACTTAGGTCAAAATGTAAATAAAAATATTCTCGTTCTAATGGCATATTCATCATTTTATAAAACGTCATATTTTAGAAGTTATAAGCGCCAAATGAGTGAAGTAGTTAAATTAATAATAATAATATAATAATTAATTAAAACAAAAACTACACATATGCATTCTAAGGAAATTGTGTACGTGTACACTCAAAATGAAATCCAACAATTAAGAAAGTTACGTGTCCAGGGAGGGATTTCGTGATCCCTAAGCTATATTGAAGTATAAACAGGCATTCGATCAGAAGCTGTTCAAATTGCTATTTCTTTCTCCATCTTGCTCTCTCTGTATAATCTATAAATTTCTTTAGTAATTCACCCCTAAATCCTACAAAGCCCTTCCCCATTTTAAGTATTGTAACCCCTGATCAACGAGTCAATACCATGTCCGATTAATTTAGGACCCACAAACGCATGTCAAGGATCTGCCCGACTAAGTACGTTGGGATTCTATATCGGATATATTGATAAAGTTGAACAGGGTTATTATACTTAACACAAGTACATTATATATTTTATTAAATAGTATAACCACCCTCCTAAAACACCCCTGACACCCCTACACATCCTAAAATATACCCCGTATGGGATAAACGAGCCCGTATACCTTTATATTAACAAAAATCAAATAAAACCAATATTTTTGGTTTCTCGCGGGGCGCGACACAGACAGGGAAGTCTGTCGCGGGCCGCGACAGCTGGCCACGAGGCCGAGCCCCTGAGCTGCCACGTGTCGGGATGCGTGTCGAAGCTAGGGTCTGACTGGCCAAAGCTAGGGCCTACTCTAGGTCCCTCACGGGCCGCGAAGCCTTGTGCTTAAGCTCTCGCGGGGCGCGAGCCGCCCCTGATCAGGCCCTATATATTGAGAGTTCGACGTTTATTTCCAACTCGTTCAAATCAATTTTCTCTCTCAAAATTCTTATAAGTAGAAGTAATACTCGGGCATTATACCCACTAAAAAGCAAAGCTCTGCCTCGTTGTAAGTATCATAACCCTCGGTTACTTATTAGATACGCTGCCCGATTGATCTAGTGCTTCGTAACGGCTTTCGAGGCTCTGCCCGACGTAGTCTTTGGAGTTTCTGTCTCGGGAAGGGTATAACTAATGTAAATTGGGTTATCTTACTAGCGCGTGTGCATTGTTTATTTAATAGATTATAACCAGGAAGTCACCAGGAATTATCTAAAATAGCAATGTGAGTAATCCTTCTTTTTGTGAGTAATCTCCTTTTTACCAATTGTTTTTACAAAACCTTAAATATTTTACAATGTGAATAGCAGTGATTGAGTCTTTGTAATTCTTCAATTACTGCTGGTATGTTGGGGTTTTGTATACAAAATGTGGAACACGTTACCATTGGACAACGAGATAGCCAATGTGTAATATGAACCACCAGTCAGGATTGACAGTACTGAATGAGTAATTGTGTAGATGTAAACATTGTAATGGCTCTCAATACTGTGAAATGATAAAACCTGTTTTGATTAAACTGGGATTCACTCACCAGTATTTTCCACTGACAAAATTTTTTTAAACGCGTTTCAGGTAACAAAATGTGAAAGCCAATTAGAAGCCAGCTGGAGAGCACCGAATGCTTAGAAAAGTGGCTATAAAAGTTATCTAAATAAAAAGGAGGCTTTGTTTTCAATAAGTGGGGTTTATCCCTATAATTTGTATTGTAAATAAAACATGGGTTTTATCCCACTTGTTTATTATAAAAATATGGTGTTTTAAACTCTGATAAATATTTCCTAACTGCGGTCCTGATGCAAATTTCCGCTGCCAAATTGATAAACACCGATACCATCTGACTGGTTCGTGGCTCCCGCTCCCAAGATAGGGTCGGGGGCTGTGACAATGCACGGGTCTATAATCTAGTCTAGTATTTAATATAAAAAATATTAAGATCATCGTACGCAACATTAAATCAATATATCGTTCCAATGAGTGACAGGGTGGTCCTTGGCTTCGAGCATGTTCCTCATCCAAGTTAGTTTTGGTCCTATATTGTCTTCATTGTCTCCCAAATAAATGTAGAAACGATTATTATTATTATTATTATTATTATTATTATTATTATTATTATTTCTACATGTACAATTTATTTTCCACTAATGTACTTATGGAAATAGTATATCCTCAATCCCTTTGTAGCCTTAAAAAATGCAATAATTGCTTGTATAAAGAAATAAATTATTTTTGTATTCAATAGTTGTTACTTTATAACTATATGTAAATTCTAATCTGTTTAAATTAATATTTTAATAAATACAGTTAAATAGTTCCCATTTTTTTTAGAAATAACTTATGAGTCTGTATTAAGTGATAATCCAGACAAACTGACTTAACGAAATATTACACACATATATTACAATCCAAAAACAATAAGGTTTTAGACTTGAAAACTGCATGACTACGCTTCGACTTTCTCGGAAAGATGTTCTGAATGAGATAGTGGTTTAAGAGTGTTCGGTTCTTCGTGTGCTTGGTCATCCTTTTGGTACCAGCCCTTTTTATAAACCTGTCATAAACATAAAAAATGATTAGTATTTATATTTCTTTTATGATAACAGATAAAAAAGACAAAAGAAAATGTTCCAATCAACTGGGGTTATGTCGCATATCGCGACAAAAACGCCTTCAAATGTCACGCGCTACGACGGCTAATATGTGCACTTTACTAAAGTGTGGAATTTACTGAGATGTACACTACTTTGCTGAAGTGTGCACTACTTTGTTGAAGGGTGCGCTACTTTGCTGAGATGTGCACTACTTTGAAGAAGTGTGCACTACTTTGCTGAACTGTGCACTTTGCAGAGAGGTGCAGTACTTGCTAAAGTGTGCACTTTGCTAACTTTTCCTTTCAAGCCTCATCAAACCCGATATCCACAATTTAGACCCAGTTTCTTAAATATTCAATATTTTCGTTCGGTTTAGCGTTTATTACCCAATCGACCCGTTTGGAAGCATTATACCTTCTAGTTCATGCCTCCTAATTTCTCATTAAGGTTTTCATTATTTCTTTGAACGACAACTTCAATTGTGGTTGGTTATTCTATGGAAAACCTTTACGTTCCGATTTTTTTCCTCCGATTTGACATTTTATAAAAATGACCCATTAAGAGACATTAAACCAAAAAGCTTACGCCTCCCACTTTTATGTTACCAAAGGACTAGCCAATTATGGGACTTATTTTTTTTTATCTACCCTTAGGGTTGGTTTGCCCGATACATCACCCGGAGAAGTTTTAATCATTTAAGTCCTATTTTCGCATAATGGACATACCCTTGGCTCGACTGGCCATCTTACCCCAAAATGCTAAATACACTTCACTTGGGTTAATCCATTACCCAAATTTGACATATCCTTCTTTATCGGGGCATAATCCCCTACCGTAAGCATGACCTTTTATACATACCTATCGCGAGTCAAAACCATGACACGTTATCAATACCTAGCCTTTCTAATTTCAATCCATGACATTTAATGCCCATACATCTTGCTTACATGTAAGTATGAAACTTAATAAACAAGCAATAAATATCATATTCGAATGGTGATAACTTCACCATTCGACCCGTTTGACTCGGCTGTCAATTTGACCACGTGTTGTTTATTGCCAAAGGTGCATACTTATTATTTTACCCATTTGGCTCGTTATGGTTTAGACCATAGGGACCTATTTTTTAAATTTCATTGGTATACCACAAAAAATCATTTTTTACTCGTTTGACCCATTTGGGTTCGTGCCGGAAGCTCTTATTTTAAAAGTTCATTGGTTTACCACCAAAAATTCATTTTTACTTGTTTGACTTGTTTTGGTTCGCGTCAGCAAGTGTTTACTACTGAAAACTTATTTTTACTTGTTTGACCCGTTTTGGTTCGCGTCAGCAGGTGTTTACACCAAAAACTCAATTTTACTTGTTTGACTCGTTTTGGTTCGCGTCAGCAAGTGTTTACCACCAAATACTAAATTTTACTTGTATGATTCGTTTTTTGTTCGCGTCAGCAAGTGTTTATCACCAAAAAACTCAATTTTACTTGTTTGACTCGTTTTGGTTCGCAACATTAAGTGTTTACCACCAAAAACTCATTTTTACATTAGGGTCATAATTCTAAAATTCTTTATTTGATCACCAAATTGTGATATAACATAATCTTACCCATTTCGACCCACTTGGTCTACACCATGGGTCTTGACTTTGTAAGGCCATATAATTGAGTAGGTTTACGCTTATCTTTATCAAACACAATTATAGGCTATTGGGCTTAGCCTTGTAGTGGGTTAGATAATATTAGGATAAGCCATGTGGGCTATTTAAGTGATTTGGGCTTATTTAATCAATAGTGTGCATGTGGGTCTGGCCCAACTTGTAACTAGGTCACCCTATGTAACTATAAATAGGGTGAGCCTAGGTCAGTATTAGGTTGTTGTTCATTATTGTTCTTCTTGTCAGTTTTCTAATTCTGTGTACCAGACGGTTCTTAGAAACTGTGTGCACTTTGGTTATTCAATTGATTTCGTTCTTGTTCTTCATCACTTTCATTAGTATTCCGCGCTTTTGATTGTGATTTTGATATCCGATTGGTAGTTTTGGGACTTACAATTGGTATCAGAGCCTAAGAAGTCTTTCGAAGGCTCGGTTGTGTTGGATATCATTTAAAGAACAAGAAAAATATTTTCAGATTCGAAGAACATGAAGAAATTTTTGAAGACCTCAAGAACAGTTTTAATTTTCATGTTTTGATCTATTTTGAAGGAATTGATAAAGTGTTTCCTTGTTTTTAGGAAGTTATTGGTGGAAACAATCAATTGAAGATTGAATTTCGAATTCGTCCTTGATTTTCGGGATTAATTTGGTGTTTTGTTTCCAAAGTCAGCTAGTGTACGAGATTTCCTGGATCAATTTAAGTGTACGACTCTAAAGTGGCATGATGGTAGTGTGCAATTGAAGATTTAGTTGGTGATCAGTTACAAATAATGTTACTGTGCGATCTACTTTCATTGTACGACATAACTGTACGATTGAACATCAAACATAAGAAGGGGAGGACTGTGCGACCAACTTTCAACTGTGCGACAAATTGTTTCCAACGTGCAACCAACTTTCAACTGTGCGACAAATTGTTTCCAACAATTGATTGGAGTGTGCGACTTGTTTTATCATTGTGCGACCTCATTTTCTCAACAAATTTAAAGTGCGCGACAAAAAAAAAATTTCATCATCGTTCATATCTTACTGTGCGACCATATTGTTTCTGTGCGACCGACATCGTACACTTCGAACAACCTGCAACTCAACCATCCTCATCTTCTTCGGTCATCACCTCTGTCCACCTCCTCCGTCGCAACTTCTTCTCCGTGTTAGGTCAAGAACACGACTCACACAACACTAGAACAATAATCAGCAAGCTACACACACACACACACACACTCTAAAATCATAAGAACACAGGATTTATAGTGGTTCGATCAAGCTTGATCTACATCCACTCTCCACAACTAGTTTTCTTTGTATTAGGTGCTCAAGAAGTTTACAGTACATAAAGAGAAGTATATATAGGGGTTACAATTAGGGTTGTTGACTTTACTACATTAACAGAAAAACTCCTGCTAGATGCAGAAGGAGTGTAACACAGAAAACCCCTGCTAGATTGCTAGATGCAGAAGGAGTGTGACAAAGAACACCCCTACTAGTCAAATCCTCCACAACCCAACAATCTCCCACTTGGAGGCTTTGACGACTTCAAACTGCTCTCCTTAAAACTTCATCTTCATAAGTACCTCTGTAAACTCTTCATCTTTACTAGTTGTGGGCGGCCTTCTCATCAGTTAACCTGAAGGCCAGTTGAAGCTATGCAAAGCTTTAACTTCTCTAAGGTGACAACCTTAGTCAACATATCAGCTGGATTCTCAGTTCCTTTGATCTTCTTTAACTTCAGAGTGCCATCACTGACTTGATCTCTGATAAAGTGATATCTCAACTGTATATGTTTCGTCTTCGAATGGAAGACAGGGTTCTTTGCAAGGTGTATTGCACTTTGATTGTCACAAAACAGTGCGCAATCAACTTGTTCCTTGCCAAGCTCTTTGCTTGCTTCAGCAACTGCCATATACTCCGCTTCTGTGGTTGATAGAGCAACACTTTTCTGAAGTTTGGACATCCAACTTATAGCAGTGCCTCCCACTGTAAAGACATACCCTGTGGTGCTTTTGAATGACTCTTTACACCCACCAAGGTCCGCATCTGCAAAACCCTTCAGAATAACCTCTTTCCCCTTAAAATGCAATGCCACTTTGGAAGTTCCTTTCAAATATCTTAGCAGCCATTTAACTGCTTCCCCAATGTTCTTTTCCCGGATTGGACATAAACCGACTAACAACTCCCACTGCATGAGCAATATCTGGTCTCGTGCATACCATTGCATACATGAGGCTACCAACGGCAGATGCATATGGAACTTTAGTCATTTCTTCTTTGTCTTCATCTGATTTGGGTGACTGAACTTTAGAAAGCTTAAAGTGACTTCCCAAAGGTGTGCTTCTGATCTTGCCATCTTTAAGGCTGAATCTCTCTAACACTTTCTCAATGTACTTCTCTTGAGAGAGTGTCAAAGAACCATCTTCTTTGTTTCTGAAAATACTCATCCCGAGTATTTGGTTTGCAGCTCCCAAGTCTTTCATCTCAAATTCTTCAGACATTTGCTTCTTTAACTTCTTGATCTCTGTCATGTCTGAACCGGCAATTAACATATCATCCACATAGAGTAGTAGAATGATATAAGAACCCTTAAACTTCTTGATGTAACAACAATGGTCATTGTCACATCTCTTGTAACCAACTCTTCTCATGAAGTTATCAAACTTCAAATACCATTGTCTGGGAGCTTGTTTCAGACCATACAAACTCTTCTTCAATTTACACACCAAGTTTTCTTTGCCTTTAACCCGAAAACCTTCTGGTTGCGTCATGTAGATGTCTTCTTCTAGGTCACCATGTAGAAAAGCTGTCTTGACATCTAGCTGCTCTAGATGCAAGCCTTCTGCTGCTACAATGCTGAGAACCAGTCTAATGGTAGTCATCTTCACCACTGGAGAGAATATTTCATTGAAATCAATTCCCTCTTTCTGTTGAAATCCCTTGACTACTAATCTTGCTTTGTACCGTTTGGTACCATCATGTTCATCCTTGACCCTGAAAACCCATTTGTTTTGAAGAGCCTTCTTCCCAGATGGAAGCTTTGTCAAGTGCCAGGTCTTGTTCTTCTCAAGCGACTTCATTTCATCTTTCATTGCAAGCTCCCACTGCAATGAATCTTTCAACCCCATAGCTTCAGAGTAACACTGGGGTTCACAATTTTCTGTCAAAAGTATGTAGTTGACTGATGGTGAATACTTGTTTGGCGGTCTAGTGGCTCTAGACGACCTTCTTGGTTGAACTTGAGGTGTTTCTGGGGAGTTTGGAGTTGAAGGAGTAGCTTCTTCTTCCTCCAAATCATTACTAGAATCATCCCCTAAGCTCCCACTGTCGCTTGACTCATCCCCATTTTCTGGAATGTCGACTGAAGCTTCTTTTCTTGTTTCACCACTTTCGAATTCAACATATTCTTTTTGAACTTCTGGCCCTTTGGTGTTTCTGTCTTTGTACAATTCATTTTCATTGAAGATGACATTTTTGCTTCTGATTACTTTTCTGCCTTCATTATCCCAAAGCCTGTAACCCATTTTTTCTGACCCATAACCAATGAATGTGCACTTCTTGGACTTTGAGTCTAACTTATCCCTGTCACCATCTTCTAACAAGTCGTAAGCACTACAACCAAAGACTCTTAAGTGTTCGAGACTTACCTCATTTCCTTGCCACATTTCTTCTGGCAGTTTGAAACCCAAGGGAATGGATGGTGAACGATTAATCAAGTAGGCTGCAGTGTTAACTGCATCTGCCCAGAATGTTTTAGGCATCCCTGCATTCAACCTCATGCTTCTTGCCCTCTCATTCAGTGTTCTGTTCATTCTCTCAGCTACACCATTCTGCTGAGGAGTTCCTGGAACCGTCTTGATAATCTTTATCCCTTTCTTGGCACAATAGTCAATGAACTGCTTGCTTATGTATTCACCACCATTGTCCGACTTTACGCATTTTACCTTCAAATTAGTTTCATTTTCAACAGCATATTTCCATATCTTAAAAGCATCAAATACATCAGATTTATGTTTAAGAAAATAGACCCATACCTTGCATGTTGAATCATCGATGAAAGTAACATAGTATCTCGAGCCTCCTAGAGATGAAACTGATGCTGGTCCATATACATCTGAGTGAATAAGCTCCAGCTTCTGAGCTTTTGGTGTCCTCCCCGTCTTCACAAAAGTGACTCTCTTTTGTTTACCAAGGACACAAGATTCACAGAATTCAGTTTCCACTTTCTTCAAGTCTGGAAACTTCCCTTTCTGGGCCAACATCTTCAATCCCTTCTCGCTCATGTGTCCGAGTCGGTTGTGCCATAAAGTAGATGGACTCGGACTGGTGGTCATGGCATGAACACCTTCGGCATGAATCTCTGCCATGTATAGAGTGCCTTGCTTCTTTCCTTTGGCAATCACTAAGTTTCCTTTGATCACTTTCCATTATCCACCCCCAAAGTGAACATTAAACCCTTCATCGTCCAATTTTCCAACTAAAATCAACCTTCTCCTCAAATTAGGAACAACCCTGACATCTTTCAATGTCCATATAGTTCCCAATGAGGTCTTCAAGTCTACATCTCCAATACCCGTAATATCAAGCATTTGATCATCGGCTAAATGAACTTTACCAAAGTTACATGTTCGTAGATTCTTGACCATATCTGGGCATGAGATAGCATGGAAAGAAGCACCAGAATCCATAATCCAGGACTCCACTGAATTCTCAACACAACATAAGAGAGCATCTCCTGATTCTTCAGAGACTACACTGTTTACTTCTTTCTTTGCAGCTGGTTTTGTACATTGGCTTCTAAAGTGACCTTTTTCTTTGCAGTTCCAACATTCAATGTCTTTTCTGTTCTTTGACTGCCCCCTTTTTCTGGACTTTGACCTACCTCGATTAGTTCCTCTATCGTTTTTTCTTCCTCTACTTTCTGTGTGCAATAAAGAGCTTGAACTGGAAGTTTCATTATTGTTTCTCCGTCTGATATCTTCATTTATAATCAAGTCACGAATACTCTCAAAAGTGAGTTTGGTAGTGCCGGATGCACTACTAACCGCTGTGACTGTACCTGACCAACTGTCGGGCAAAGATGATAAAAGGAGGAGCGCTTGTACTTCATCATCAAACTTTATTTCAACTGAGGCTAAACGAGAGATAATCGAGTTAAACTCGTTTATGTGAGAGGGAACTGACATGCCTTCCTTCATCTTGGTGTTAACCAATTGTCGGATGAGGAATACTTTGTTTGAAGTAGATGGTTTTTCATACATGTTGGACAAAGCTTTCAATACACCGTAAGTAGTTGTTTCATTGACAATGTTATACGCAACACTCTTTGCCAAAGAAAGCCTAACCACGCCCAAAGCTTGTCTATCCAACAACTTCCATTCTTCATCATACATGTCATCCGGTTGTTGTCCCAACATAGGCAAATGCAAACCCTTTTGATACAACAAATCCTCAATTTGCATTCTCCAAAATCCATAATCACTACCATCAAACTTATCAATCTTGATTTTACTATCTTCTGCCATTTTTAACAAATAATTATCAATTTGCTACAAATTAACCAGTTCATACTGCTAAAGGATAATTATACTAGTGGAAGCAACTAACGGAAACAAGCACTTATCTGTTTCAGGCTTTAAAATAACGATTGAACAAATAATGATAGCTGATGAGATCCTTGTCAAAGTTGAGGGGCTCTTCTAGCAAATAAGGGAAACTTGATTCCCTTAAAGAAAGGAACGTATGGTTCTCTTCTTCGTCTTCCTTCCTGCGACCTGCTCCCACAGAACAAAAAAAAACTTCTTTTTCCTTCTGAAATCCGGCGAACCTCAAGCAAAATCGAAACCCTAGACCTTCGATTTTGAAACCCTAGATGCGATTTCCAGCAAGGATGGTCTTTAATTTGGAACCCTAGGCGGCGGCGGAGGTGCTAGCGGCGAGAAGATGAACAGCGGCGGCGGCGGCTACTGGGTTTCTGAAACCCTAGTCGCGATTTGCAGGTATCTTCTTCTTCACATCTGTTTGTTACTTGTTTATGTGAATCAATCGATAGCCTGAGCTCTGATACCAGTTGTTAGGTCAAGAACACGATTCACACAACACTAGAACAATAATCAGCAAGCTACACACACTCTAAAATCACAAGAACACAGGATTTATAGTGGTTCGATCAAGCTTGATCTACATCCACTCTCCACAACTAGTTTTCTTTGTATTAGGTGCTCAAGAAGTTTACAGTACATAAAGAGAAGTATATATAGGGGTTACAATTAGGGTTGTTGACTTTACTACATTAACAGAAAAACTCCTGCTAGATGCAGAAGGAGTGTAACATAGAACACCCCTGCTAGATTGCTAGATGCAGAAGGAGTGTGACAAAGAACACCCCTACTGGTCAAATCCTCCACAACCCAACACTCCGATCATCGGACATCACCTTCAACCTCCGCCGCAAACATCATTCATCATCCAACTCCACCATCACAATTTTCCATCACTGTTTCGTATCTCCATAGTTATCTTGAAACCCTGTTCCAAATTATCATCTTTACTGTTTCGTATCGTTCATCACCTCCATTCACATCGTCGATACGGTTCATCGTTTATCATCATCATCAACTCCGGCAGACACCAGACACCAGACATCATCACCCATCATTAAACACCGTTAACCGTCGACCTCTGTTCTTCGTCATCACCAATCCCACACACTACACCGCACATCACCCCGCACTCTCCGGTCACCGTACAACATCACCACAACCCGCACACGTCTCCGGCAGACTTCTTCGAACCACCTTCGTATCTCATCATCATCCTCCACTGTTACCACTATCACACCTCAGCTTGTCTCCGGTCATCTTCTCCGTTTTCTTCATTCTATATCGTCACCACTGCACTGTCTGTTGGAAATTTTGTGAAAATAGCATTTTTCTTAAATATAGGAAAATGATTTTTTCCTATTTTGGACTAGAAATAAATATAATAAAATGAGCGGGTTTTATATATTTATTTTTGGGTTTGTGTTCTATGTCGGAAGGGCTTCGCAACGAACTAAACCACGTCCAAAACGGAGCTAAGATGAATGAGATGTCGATGCTCAAAGTTTGGTGTTTGAAACTTAAATGCTGAAAAAAGTGGGAAAGTGGCACCTTGTCCCACATCGGATGAGAGATGAAACTTAAAGGGGTATTTAAGTGGGAGCTCTCCATCCTTATTGTTTCATGGAAGCACTCACTAGTGTACTCGCGAAGGGTGCGGAACACCCTAACTCGCACTCGCACACGCGCGCGTGGCGTGGGCGATGAGGCGCAATGTGGCGCTTTGATGGCGCACTTTGCACTTCGCACACTCGCATCGCCGCGAGCCGCTTGAGAGCCGCCTTTGTATTTTTGACCACGTGCGCGTGGTGGAGCACAAGGGTTGCAAGGACCAAGTGGTTGGTGATGTGGCGCATGACGTGGCAGTCATGCGCATACGCGCGCGAGTACACATGGCACGGAGGCGCGCGATTGCGCATAGTGCATAGGCACTGAGGTGACGTGCGCGGCGCACCAAAGTGAGCCAAAACGGCGCGACTGTGTGGCGTGCTCGTAGAGGCTTATAGGTGATGTGGCGCACGCGCGCATGGCAGTGAGCCATATGGACGCACCGCGCATGAGGGTGCAGACCTGTGCGCGCACCTGTGTGTCTTGCGCGCGCGCGCGTGTAGTAGCTTCCAGCAGTAGTTAATGCTGTGCAGTTACAATTCAGCATTAGAAACTGACGAAGTTAATGCGTTTGACTGAGAATTTAATGACGAATTAAAGTGCATTGAAGACGTTTAATGCAGTTTAATTCTCCCATTAAATTCGTTTTTCAGTTTCTTCAAGTCCAGCTAGTATAAATAGGGTGGTACCCCTGTTGAAGAAGACACCGAATTACACAGCAACAACAATTCTCTTCTCTGAATTTCTTTATCATCTTCAAGCTACTAGGTACACCTTCGGGTTGGAGTAAAGACCGGCAGTGCAACTGCTTGCGGCTGTTGTATCCTGGAAACAAACGTGTTCTCCTGGGAGACACGAAATTTGTTTTAAGGGACCCGTGTCTAACACGATCCTCAGCCAAGAACAGTGTTTCTGTTCGTTCTCTTGTTCTTGTTATTTCATTTTTCAGTTGTAATAGTATTGTACTGTTTTTCATTTTTGATTTGTTCCTGTAATTCGAGTTAATAAAAGTATTTTATTTATTTTTACACGAACGGATTCCTACAATCTTAAAACAATTTTTTTAAAAACACCGTTCGTGTAGAAACACAAACTTATTTTGTTGTGAATTCGAACCAGTTTTGAATTCATACAGTTGTATTTTAAAAACAGATTTTTTTTTCTCTGTTTTGATTCAAAGTAGCGAATTTGTCAAAACAGAACTCTGTTCTTCTTCTCCTTCTTCGTCTTTGGGTTCTAAGATCTTTTCTTGAAGTCTTCAAAGTTGGACTTAGAAGCTACGAGGCTGATTTTGTTACTCATCGACTTTGTTAGTTAAATAATAAATCAACACACTTATTATTCTAACATATTTATTAATTTGGTTTTGTGGAATTTTTCAGAATGTCGACTGAAAATGTTAGCACCAGCAACACCAACGTTGTTGTCGGTACCCCTGCCAACACTGTGGGAGCGTCCACAGTGGCGAATCATGCTGAACGACCCGAGAAGTTCTCGGGTCTCCACTTCAAAAGGTGGCAACAGAAGATGTTCTTCTATTTGACCACCATGAACCTTGCGAGGTTCTTAACGGCGACCGCTCCCCAACCTGCGGAAGGGGAGACCAACGCTCAGGCTCTGAGCGCGGTAGAGGCGTGGAAGCACTCGGACTTTATATGTCGAGGCTACGTACTCAACGGTCTCTCGGATGCGCTGTATAATGTGTACTATAGTATCAAGACTTCCAAAGAATTATGGGAGTCTTTGGAGAAAAAGTACAAAACGGAGGATGCGGGAACAAAGGGATTTAGACAAAAGGAGGGTCTAGGCTACTTTGATACTTACTCGCCTGTAACGCGAATAACCTCTATACGATTGGTTCTTGCTATTGCGGCTCTAAGAAATTTGGAAGTTCACCAAATGGATGTAAAGACCGCATTTCTAAATGGCGATTTAGAAGAAGAAATTTACATGGAACAACCTGAGGGTTTTTCCGCCCATGGAAACAAGGGTAAAGTGTGTAAATTGGTCAAGTCTTTGTATGGCTTGAAGCAAGCTCCAAAACAATGGCACCAAAAGTTTGATCATGTCATGATTGACAATGGTTTCAAAATAAATGAGTGCGACAAGTGTGTTTATTTTAAAGATACATCAAGAGGTTATGTGATTCTATGTCTTTATGTAGATGATATGCTTATCATTGGGAGTGATGATAAGATGATCAACTCAACGAAAGACATGTTGAAAGCGAGGTTTGACATGAAAGACATGGGTCTCGCGGATGTGATTCTTGGTGTTAAGATCACTAGAACCCAAAATGGTCTTGTGTTGAGTCAATCTCACTACGTGGATAAGATCCTTGGGAAATTCAATTCGGATGATACGAGTATAGCTCGCACTCCAATTGATAATACCCAACGCCTAAGGAAGAATAGAGGCGAGAGTGTTTCTCAGTTACAATACTCAAGGATCATTGGTAGTCTCATGTATCTAATGACATGTACTAGACCCGACTTAGCATATGCTGTGAGCAGGCTAAGTAGATACACAGTAATCCGAGCGAGGATCATTGGAAAGCTATCACGAGGGTGCTCAGATACATAAGATACACGAGAGACTATGGATTGCATTATACCCGTGATCCAGCAGTGATCGAAGGATACACTGACGCGAACTGGATATCGGATATAAAGGATCACAGATCCATAAGTGGTTACGTCTTTACACTTGCTGGCGCAGCTATAGCTTGGAAGTCTTCCAAGCAAACGGTTATAGCGAGATCCACGATGGAATCCGAATTCGTCGCTTTAGATAAAAGTGGGGAAGAGGCGGAGTGGTTACGTCAATTTGTGGAAGATATTCCAAGATGGCCAAAGCCGTTGACGGCGATTTGCATACATTGTGACAATCAGTCTGCTCTTGCTAGAGCACAAAACATGATGTACAATGGCAGATCAAGGCACATTCGACGTAGACACAACACGGTACGACAACTTATCTCAACGGGTGTTATCTCAGTTGACTATGTGAGGACAAATGAGAACATCGCGGACCCGTTAACAAAAGGCTTAAGCACAGATAAGGTGTATAGGTTGTCAAGAGGAATGGGACTAAAGCCCATAGATGAAGGGAATATGAGGGAAACCTAACCTAGTTGACTGGAGATCCCAAGATCTAGGTTCAATAGGCAAACTTAATCATAAACCCAAAGGGAGTCACTGTGGGGGGTGCCCCAAAATCAATAAAGGGAGTTGTATACTTCCTAGTCCATTCCAATCAGTGACATGAAGGAAAGGTTAAGCATGTTGAGGTTAAGGATTTTGAGGAAATCCGAATTAACCATGATGCTTTTAATGATTCAGAGGAATCACCTATGTTAGAGAGAAGTGGGGTCGCTTCGAATGGATTTGTGGGGAGGCGCAAATCCTAGAGCTCTCGCAGAACCAGGAACGTGTTCCATGACCATGAACGGACACAACCATGAGGTCTTGACTCGACTAGGGAGAGTATTGTGTGAATGTATATTGTCGCCTACATAAATGGGGGGATTGTTCAAGGACACCGCGTCTACAAGACCCTAGGAGGCTAAGTATGCTTCACAAAAGAAGGTTCAAAGGTTACACCTACCTATCTTGCAATACTCAACTGTTGAACGTGTATCTTTGAAACTTGATAGATCGATTTCTATTCATGTGGGGGATTGTTGGAAATTTTGTGAAAATAGCATTTTTCACAAATATAGGAAAATGATTTTTTCCTATTTTGGACTAGAAATAAATATAATAAAATGAGCGGGTTTTATATATTTATTTGTGGGTTTGTGTTCTATGTCGGAAGGGCTTCGCAACGAACTAAACCACATCCAAAACGGAGCTAAGATGAATGAGATATCGATGCTCAAAGTTTGGTGTTTGAAACTTAAATGCTGAAAAAAGTGGGAAAGTGGCACCTTGTCCCACATCGGATAAGAGATGAAACTTAAAGGGGTATTTAAGTGGGAGCTCTCCATCCTTATTGTTTCATGGAAGCACTCACTAGTGTACTCGCGAAGGGTGCGGAGCACCCTAACTCGCACTCGCACACACGCGCGCGTGCACGTGGCGTGGGCGATGAGGCGCAATGTGGCGCTTTGATGCTGCACTTTGCACTTCGCACACTCGCATCGCCGCGAGCCGCGAGAGAGCCGCCTTTGTATTTTTGACCACGTGCGCGTGGTGGAGCACAAGGGTTGCAAGGACCAAGTGCGCGGGACTGAGGCGCACGCACGCATGCCAGTGAGCCATATGGACGCACCGCGCATGAGGGTGCAGACCTGCGCGTGCACCTGTGTGTCTTGCGCGCGCGCGCGTGTAGTAGCTTCCAGCAGCAGTTAATGCTGTGCAGTTACAATTCAGCATTAGAAACTGACGAAGTTAATGCGTTTGACTGAGAATTTAATGACGAATTAAAGTGCATTGAAGACGTTTAATGCAGTTTAATTCTCCCATTAAATTCGTTTTTCAGTTTCTTCAAGTCCAGCTAGTATAAATAGGGTGGTACCCCTGTTGAAGAAGACACCGAATTACACAGCAACATCAATTCTCTTCTCTGAATTTCTTTATCATCTTCAAGCTACTAGGTACACCTTCGGGTTGGAGTAAAGACCGGCAGTGCAACTGCTTACGGCTGTTGTATCCTGGAAACAAACGTGTTCTCCTGGGAGACACGAAATTTGTTTTAAGGGACCCGTGTCTAACACGATCCTCAGCCAAGAACAGTGTTTCTGTTCGTTCTCTTGTTCTTGTTATTTCATTTTTCAGTTGTAATAGTATTGTACTGTTTTTCATTTCTGATTTGTTCCTGTAATTCGAGTTAATAAAAGTATTTTATTTATTTTTACACGAACGGATTCCTACACTGTCAACAATCAACGTGACACTGCAAACACCCAACATAAAAACTCGACTGCATTAACCACCATTAACATCGTTTTCATTCAAACAGTCTCCGTCAAACAGTCTCTGACAGACACCACCATCACCGTCAAACAGTCTCCAACTTCATTGTCATCTCCGGCGACTACTCTATCGTCGCGAATCATATCATCGTTCATCATCTTCATTGTTTCTCTCCGTCTCCATCATCACCGTCGTTTTTGTTGTGGGCGGCTGGATTTTTTTTGAATAGGGTTTTGGTTTCTACTGCTCTTAACGAAGAAGAAGATATGTTTGTGTCATTTGAAGTGATTTAGGTTTTATTATAAATAATAATTATAATAATAATAGTAATATAATTATAATATTAGTTTTAGTTTACAATTAATTAAATTAAAAGGTTTTATATATAAAATTATTATAATTCTTTTTATAAAAAAGGGGTTTGTTAAATTTAAAAAAAAAATTGTTTTGTTAAAACAATATTAAAGGGGGGGGGGGGGGTTGTCATTGTTTTGGTGATAAGTTTTGACAGGTTTGGAGGCGCGGTACAGAAAAGCTGGTTTGTCCGTGTTGCAAAGAGTTTGAGTTAGCAAGTACACGGGTTCTTGCTTTGGCTTGTGTTTTGAAGAAATAGTGTACGGGTCTCAAGTGTGCGACTTATACTAGTATGCGGCCACGGTTTTAGCAGTTCAGTTTGGCAAAGCGCACGTTTTCGCGGGATCACATTTTCGGGGGATCACAGTTTTGCTACTTAGAAATGTCGATTTAAATTCACGACTTCACTCCCATTCCCACTGAGGTATGTGTAGATGATATTTGATGTACTCCTAAATGTAGGGAAAAGGTTAATGGGTTCAAGGAGCAGGCAGACTCGCTCGCTCGTTATGCAACTTCAATATACAAGATCTAATAGTTATGAAATTAAAAAGAAAATGAACGGATACAAGGATATGAGGATATGGTGGAGGCGCAAAAGCTTGATATCCGTAAGTTGCATAATGATCTGAGTGAAGCAAATTGTAGATATCTCCACTTCAAACAATTGTCTGAAAAATTAACTGTTAAACTTAATGATTTAAAATCAACTTTTGAAAACACGGAATTTAATTTTAAAAAATTTGACGTGTCTAGTGAAAAAGTCGAGAAAATGATTAATCAACAGTTAAAATAGAGCAAAAAGGAAGTGAGGAACAAAGGATTGGGATTTGTATGCATACATCCACCATACAATCACAATTACACCTCACTTCCCATGACTGAAGAGGAGATAGATAATCTGTCTGAAATGGAATATGGGAAGCCCGGGGATAGGAAGGTTGAGCCTATTAAGCCAAACAAAGTTAAAATCACAAGGCCTGATAAAACTAAAATTATTTTGGAGAAACAGGCTTATCAGAAAACATTTATTAAACCTGAAAATGTTTCAAATCACACCGAAACCCTGAATTTTAAGAATACCGTAAATATCGATAAACATTTTCAAGTATTGGAAAATGTAAAATCATGTGTTTCTCAAAATTCATCTGAAGTGCAACCTCAAACAAAAGAGTCTGAAGTTAATTTAGATAATATTGAGTTTGGCATGATGAAAGAATTTCGTGAATTTCTTAAAGGGTTTGGGTCGGGCAAACAAAGCGAATCAGCTTCTTCATCTGATTCATCATGTGACTCTTTTGAAACAACTAATTGTGAGAAATCAGAAATAGTTGAATTAGTCGAGTCCAATAATGAATCACCTGAAAAAGTTGAATCACCACAGAGTCGCGTAGAGTCTAGTGAACAGACTGAATCAACTGTTTCATCTGATTCGACATGTGATTGCTCAGAAATAGCTAACTGTAAAAATTCAGAGTTAGTTAATTCTGTAGAATCTAGCAACGAATCATCTGAAACAACTGAATCAGAACTGACCAACAAAGAATCAGAATCGACTTCAGGGGCTTCTGTTAAGTCTAATGGTAAAACGACTACAGAAGCCCCCGCTGCTTTTTCGAATGACAATGATTCTGAAACTACTGAACAAACGGTGTCACTCGAGAATGAACATGTTACTACGGCTTCGCCTGACACCGTTTGTGAACAAGTGAACGTTACTGATGCTTCTACTTCATGTGCAGATGAGGTAATAATTGAGGATTGGGTTGAGGGGGATGATATTGTTTGCCAAGTGGCTGACGATGTTTTTTTAAAAACATCAAATTTATCTGCTAATGCTCCTCCATATGTGAGAAAGGCTGTTTCTGAGCCAGCTTTGAGAGGCCTTTCAAATAAATATGTGCCTCCAAAGCCAACAATTAGAAATGAAAATGCTAAATCCAGTACATGTACAAACTGTTGTAAACAGGGACATATGAAGCAGGGCAGAAAGGTTGAACTGAATGCAAACAAATCATCCAACAAATCTTATAACTCATACTCAGCATCAGTTGGATCGAATGGATCGGGATATGCTCCTTATGTAAAGAAGCAAATATGCTACAACTGCGGCATACCCGGTCACATTGCAAGGAATTGCACACATCGTCCCTATGTGCTATACTACACACATCATCAAAAGGTTACATCTAGGGATAGATTTTATTCTAAGCCAATGAAGGTTGAAAAGCCTAAGGCAATGATGAACAAGCATCACCAGGTTAAACCATCTGATGGGGATCGGAATGCTACGAAAAACAAAAAAAAAAAACAGGACTGCATATAAAGTGTACAACAAGAAGACTAGACGGATCGTTGAGTCTTATGATGTGCAGTGGCTCGAAGAAAATCAAACGGATGTTGGAAACGGGCCATTTACTCTCTATAACTATGCTTATCTTTTTAAATCCTTTGATATTCTTGATGATCCTCCTGTTGCTCATGCTGGTACTTCAAATGCTATTTCTCGACCCTCAGTTGTCCCACATAATGTTGAAGAAGAGGGGGATGTTGAATTTGAGGGGGATTCTACAGCTGTGGGGGATCACACACCTGCAGCCTCATCTTCAACATCAGCACCAGAGATTCAAGTGGTTCCTGATTACACCGACATTCTCAATGATGGAGGGGAAGCGTTGGATTCATCTGATGATGAGGACACACCCAACGATCAAAATGACATATTTGATGGTCCCATTCCTGACGAGTTTGTCGCAAATGGTTCAGAAGAAGAGCAAATCATTGACCAAACTGAGTCCGTAGCCGTTGATTACTTAACGAATTTGCCACCGACTGGAACTGCTCCAGAAGTTTCCATTCCTGCAAGTGTCCAACGTGATCATCCCATTGAAAATGTGATTGGACCGGTAGAGGCTGGAGTATTGACCAGAAGTCAGTCAGGAATCATTAACAATTGCTTGTTTTCATGCTTCATCTCACAAATCGAGCCAAATACAATTGATATGGCTCTTTTGGAACCTAGCTGGGTAGACGAGATGCAGGATGAGTTGAAACAGTTTGAGAAATTGAAAGTCTGGAAGTTGGTTACTTTACCTGCTGGAAAGAAATCACTCGGAACTAGATGGGTCTATCGAAACAAGAGAGACGATAGCGGAGTGATTGTTCGCAATAAAGCAAGACTGGTTGTCTAAGGTTTTAGACAAATTGAAGACCTTGACTATGATGAAGTATACGCTCCCGTGGCCCGACTGGAGGCAATAAGAATCTTTCTGGCATATGCATCTTTCATGGGATTTAAGGTCTATCAGATGGATGTCAAGACGGCGTTTCTCTACGGCAAAGTTAAAGAAGAGATATATGTGTCACATCCACCGGGCTTTATGAACAAACAGTGTCCTCGTCATGTTTATAAGCTTGATAAGGATTTGTACGGATTGCATCAGGCTCCTCGTGCATGTTATGCCACTCTGACGGAGCATCTGCTCGCTCATGGATACACTCCAGAGTAATTGATCAGACACTGTTCATTCGAAAGGTGGGAGAGGATCAAATCTTAGTGCAGATCTATGTGGACGACATCATCTTTGGATCCGCTAGTGAAGCACTGTGCAAGGAATTCGAGGGAGTCATGAAGAAGCAATTTGAAATGAGTGCTTTGGGAGAGATGAGTTTCTTTTTGGGTCTGCAGATTCGCCAAGATTCCAAGGGAATCCTCATTCATCAGGGAAAATATGTTGATGATATCATCGCAAAATTCAAACTTCAAGATGCTAAACCTGCAAATACTCCTATGGCAGAGAGACCAGTAATGACCGAAGATCTGGAAGGAGAAGCTGTTGATGCTACACTGTACCGGTCGATGATTGGCTCGTTGATGTATTTGACAGCCAGTAGACCAGATATCATGTTTGCTGTGTGTCAGTGTGCACGTTATCAGGCTGCTCCTAAACTTTCTCATTTAAATGTTGTTCAGAGAATCTTTCGATATCTTAAGGGCAGGCCTCGGCATGGACTTTTGTATCGAAAAGAATCTCCATTTGATCTGTGTGCTTTTTTCTGACAGCAATTTTGGAGGTACTGGTGGGGATATGAAGTCTACGTCAGCTGGATGCCAGTTTCTGCGGGATCGCCTCATCTCCTGGCAATGCAAGAAGCAGCAAACTGTCTCACTGTTGACTGCAGAAGCCGAATATGTGGGCCGCTTTAGCTTCCTGCTCTCAGGTTATCTGGATTCAATACCAGCTGGTGGATTACGGTTTGAATTTTCCCAAACTCCCATTTATTGTGACAATGATGCAGCTATCCAAATAGTGAAAATCCGGTATATTTTTCAAAAACCAAGCACATTGCCATAAAAATTCATTTCATTCGTGATTCTTTCAACCAGGGTCTTATTAAAATGGATCAAATTCATACTGACGACAATGTCGCGTATATTTTTATAAAACCGGTTGATAAAGCACGTTTTCTTGCTCTTCTTGAACTTCTAAAAATGGTTGATTTCGAGGATTGAACGTGGTCACACAAAAATATTTTTCTTCGTTCTGTAAATTTGTTTCTTAAAATTGTTTTTTCTTTTCAATTTTAAGAAAAAATTTAAGGGGATGTAGTCTCTCAGAAAAATACAAAAACATTTGAAAAACCAGAAAAATACAAAAACATTTAAAAAATTAGAAAAATACAAAAATAGTTCTTTGCTATGCCTTTGCTACAAACCGGGAAATGAAATAAATTTTCAATTTGTAGATTAAGGCTGACTCATGTAAGACCAATATTGAAATGGTCTGACTCTAGAGCGATGTGTTGGTAGGCTTTTTCCTGATGGTCGGACTCTTTGACTGGTACTGCGTAGAACACTAATATTTATTATATGACCTCAGGAAAGAACGTCACTTGGAATTAGGACATGGCTATTTGAATGCGTGTCTGATGTCCCAATACACACAATTTCGTTCTAGTTCTGAAATCTTTTCTGATCAACTCGTGTATCTCCTCTGTTTTGCGTGAGCAAAGACCTGGAGGTGCTAGGCAACGTCAGCTTCTGTTTTGCGTGAGCAAAGACCTAGTTGTACGTTGTCGCTCTATGGATCAAATACACCCGAAAGAGGCCCTCTAGTGCAGAAAAGAAACCCAAAAATAAAACCTATATCAAACTGAGAAAATCTCATTTGATCTGTATATTATATCCATCTCTGCAAATGATCTATTCTGTTCTTTTCTCAATCCAGTCCCAGTCAAGGTTTCAGAATCCTAGAACGGGCTTGTGAAATATGTGGTAGGGAAACTGCATGTATGATAGCGTGTTCAGATTAAAAATTCTGAGATTTGATTGTGATTGAATTGAGTGTTCATATTAATCAAAATGGAAAACATGATAAATCAGTTGCAAACCGTTACATGAAAAAGGCCTAAGGAGATAAGTTTAAGTGGACAAATATACTGGCAATTGCTCAGGTCATCCAAAGTAAATTAGTGTTGATAAGTGTAGTCTAGCCTGAAACACTGTGATTTGATCCCATTGCAACTGTAATTGTATATTTGTTTTTTTGTTTATTTGTGTTTTATTTTATCTTGTTAGTTTTTATAAAATCAAAAATCCAAAAATAAAGTGTTTATTTGTTTTGTTAAAAAAATTAACCGTTCTTGAAGATTTGATTGATCATCATAAATTGAATGAAATCTGAATTGTGAAATCCGGGTACAAATACTTGGATGTACCAAGTGTTCATGTGGTATTTCCCTCTGTTGCACATAAATGTTTGCTTATGAATTTCTGAGTATGTGCAGAATTTAAAATTCAAATCAAGAAACAGTGGTTGTTGAAGGTTGAGATGTCGTTGGTTGCTGACAAAGCTTGAAGCATCACAATAGCAAGATGTACCTGAGTCAGAAGAACCAGATACGTGTCATCATCTGACAGTGATAGTACATTTGAAGAAGTACATGTGAACCTGCTTAAAAGAGAAGATATTGACAGAGAAAAGAGTTGATAAGAATCCTCCTCTTGCATTCTTTTCAACAAGATTTTCAAGCAAAGCTGATCGTGATTAAAAAGAACTAAAAGCCCAAGTTTGAAGATTACAAGATGAAGTATCTTCCCACAGGGACATGAGATAAACAACAGTTTGATAAAGACAGCATAAACCTAGAGGGATATTGTAAGGCCATATAATTGAGTAGGTTTACGCTTATCTTTATCAAACACAATTATAGGCTATTGGGCTTAGCCTTGTAGTGGGTTAGATAATATTAGGATAAGCCATGTGGGCTATTTAAGTGATTTGGGCTTATTAGTCAATAGTGTGCATGTGGGCCTGGCCCAACTTGTAACTAGGTCACCCTATGTAACTATAAATAGGGTGAGCCTAGGTCAGTATTAGGTTGCTGTTCATTATTGTTCTTCTTGTCAGTTTTCGAATTATGTCTACCAGACGGTTCTTAGAAACCGTGTGCACTTTGGTTATTCAATTGATTTCGTTCTTGTTCTTCATCACTTTCATTAGTATTCCGCGCTTTTGATTGTTATTTTGATATCCGATTGGTAGTTTTGGGACTTACAGACTTTAACAAGTCATTGTTTATTTCCGAATATTTCACATTTCTTATATAGTGATTCTATTATAAGAGGCGTAAGTTTTTACTTACCTTGCATCCGATCATACTTTCTCGCGTCTTTGACCCGCTTGATGTGACACCCGGCTATTTTAAGCCTATACCGTACTAGTGTGACACGTGTTATGAATAAATAAAGGCAATACTTTATTAAATATGATGTTAATATATAGTATTTGAGGTGTCAGTAAATCCAAACTTTGTTAAAAATTACATTGGCAATAATAAGATAAACGCTTGTCGCTTAACGAACAAAATGCGAAAGGAACTTCGGTGACCTCCCGGTTAATGTTAAAATTCTTAAAATATTCCGTTATGATTAAAAATTCCATTTTAATCATATTTGTGAGGAAAAATTAATAAAAACACTTAAAATCCCTATTTTGTGAATTTAAGCGCATACTGCGCAGTACCGCGCGTATACTGCAAAATACAGACAACGCAGCCAGTCAAGACAAATAAAACATTGTTCAACAATATTATGGCAAGTTAAATTTTATAGAGTGATAAAAATAATTTTAAACGCATTGAAACGTGATTAAAACACGAGATAAAATACCCAGTAGCCAGTTAAATATATATGCATGTATATGTAAAATGTGTGTGTGCATGTACAGGTGGCAGTCCAATGTGGTGCCCACCTTCTCTCTTTTGTGCCAAGTGTTGGCCATGGAAGAATCATCATCATACCTAAATATCTAATACTCCATAACATAACATTTTCCAATAACAAACTCTTCATCTAGTTTCAAGTTTTGAAGAACCAAGTTTAATCCAATCTAGTTTCAAGTTCATTTGAAGATCCAAGAAGGTTTTCATAGTGAATTTCAAGAAGAACAAGCCCCATCTTATCAAAATCTTATCAAAACCCATCAAAATCTTGAAAGGTATAAATTTACTCTTAAAAATCTTGTTCTAGATTCTTGGTGATGATGATGATGGAAGGTTTCTCATAAACTTGGAGTTCTTCATAAACTTAAAAACCAATAACAAATGGGTTTTTAATCAAAATAAAATCTAAGTATATGTGTGTATATGTGAGGTCGTGAGTCTGTATGGATGTGTGTTAAATGGTATTTTGTTAATATATCATGTTTTGAAAGAAAGGATACTTGAAAAGTTCATGCATATATGATTGAAAGTGATTTATATGAAAATGATTATGATTAAAGTGGATTGATGAAAAGTTCATGATTGATTATATGTATATGGCTGAAAATATGTATTTGTATGGATTAGTGGATTGCGTTTTGATGTTAAGTAAGTCTTGAATGACATGATTCTTGAAAGATGATTTTATAATTAAAAAGGGTATTTGAACGAAGATGATATGATGGATGACGAACATATAAAAAGTGAAATTTTGGAAATATATATGTATGTGTGTCGTGTATATGTATACATATGCATAAACTTGTGGGTTTTGTTTGTATGTTCATAAATGTGAAAGAGTTATGCGAGTAATGATATGATGATTAGATGAAGATAATATTTGGACTACATGGAATTGAATTAAATGTATGATTAAATGCATTTAAGTTCTTGGATAATTATAATCATATGGTAATCATGCATTAGGTACTTGTATATAAGTGCACATGATGATTAAATAAATAACATTTGGACAACTTTTAAAACTACTTTTGGGACCGTGTGTACTAAGATCCATCAGGATCAAACAGCTATCTTGTGGTTATGATTTGTGTTTGAACTTTAAACTTTATGTTTTAATTAAGCTAAATGTCCAAAATAAATATTGCATTGACCACCAAGATATTTAAGGGTACCAACCTCTGTCACTGCCACGTTTGTATTTCCACTGCGACGTTTTTGGGTTGTGACTCTTGACTCATTCCTTTCCAAGCTCCCACCTAGCTTGTCAAGAGTCAAACTATAATACAATATCCACGAGATGGTTAGATTAGTCATCATATCCATCACCTTATATATTTTTATACCATCTTTTCATTCTAATCTATTATAGGTTAGTTTGACTTTTAAAAGTCAAACTGCCATTTGACATATATAAATGCACTAACAAGTTCATGAAACTCATTTAGGCATTTTATCATCTACTTGGTGGGCATCATCTTTAGGCCATCTAATTAGCTAAATTTCTTAACCAAAATCACCACATTTCTTTCAATTCAACAAGTTTATATGCTTATGAATATCAAGTCAACATAAACTTCCAATAATCATATGCTAATTCATCCTTTCTACCAATTTGTCATAAGTTCATCTTTCATGTCAAACCCCATTTTATTGCATGTATGGACACTTAATAAATCCTCTAAATTATTCAAGTATTTTATCCATACAAGCAATTATGCTTACTATGAACATCGAAACATCATCAATTTCGTCAAATCATCAAAAACCCATTTGATTAACTACTCAAACAATCATCCATGTATATGATGTGCTAAATATTTCACATAATCAATAACTATGATAGACAAGAACACTTCTACTATCTTCAAAACATATAAATGCCATGACTAAATTGCTAAATCATCTCTTTAGGAATTTCTCTTAACTAACTCCACCAATGAACAAATTTCAACATACCTTATGTAGAGATGACGTAGTATGTGCTAAATCTTCAAACATGCATCAAATCCACTTTGATTTTCGTTTTAATTTGCATGATTTTGTGTTGATTAGCAAGAACAAGGGTTTGCCCTTGTAACACCCTAAAAACGGGTTTGGTAATCAAACCACGTTAGTATTAATGACGGGTAAAATATCGTTAGTGGTGAAAATTTACCCGGTAAATAATAGGATTTAAATACATAAACATGATATTAATTAAAAGGAGGATAAATACTTTGAGAAAGTAAAGTATATAAAAGACCCGAGTTAACGGGACTTAAAATATAACGGGTTATAACTTCCTGAACCCATTAAGTTAACTTGGAATAATTAGCCTAGTTAGTAGTATGTGATTAAGTGATAAATAGTGAGTTATAGCTTCATAAGATCAAAATAAAATATGAGGGACTGATATTGCCAAGGGGGGAAACTTGTTTTAATTAAAACAAGTAATAAAACACAACACACATACTAAGAGTGTGTGTGTGTGTGTGCGCGCGTACGACCAGGAGACCTCCAAGGAGCCAAAACCCTAACATGATCAAATTCATCAAATTGAAGGTCAATTCTAGCCTCAAATCAATGCATGAACACAAATTCGTGATCACCTAAGCATGGGGATCGCAAGGTATGTCGAATTTTGTTATTTGGTGATACTTTGAAAATTTGATTAACATTCTTGAACGAAATTCTAGTATGAATGATGAATGTTATAGTGAAATTGAGATGTCTATGAGTCTAGGAACGAACCCTAGATGTAAACTTGTTAATTTAACGCCATAAATTAGTGTTTCGGTTAACTAATTATGTAGGTGCTAAGTGGGTTTTTATAACAATGTGATGAACACATCAATTTGAATGTTATATTGAGAAAAACTGATGTTATGATGCAAGTCTTGATATTGTTTATGAATGCAAGACACAAAGGCTTGAATTTGATGATTGAAACTTGGTTAAAATGTTAGCCATGAACTAAATAGAAGAGGTATAGAAATCCTGCCCGCTAGGTGTTTGTTAAAATGCCTAAGTGAAATCGCGCGTCTACTAGTTCGTAGATAGAACTTGATTTGGATAGGTATTCGGATAAATGCCTAATAACATGATAAAACGGGTTTCACTTATAAAGGAAAACCCGTAGATTATGTGAAATGAAGAAATAAAGTGTCTTCGATAATCGAGAGCTAGGCTAACTTAATGTTAATAATAGCGTGAACTCGGGTTAAAAGATTAGTTAAAAAGGTGGCTTAAAAGAACGCCTACCGAGTAATTTGAGAAATGCCTAAACTAGTTGATAAACATGAATGTGCATTTTATATACTAATGGGCATTTGACTTTTAAAAGTCAAACTGACCTACAATATGATGAATGATAATTTTTATATGAAATATGTAAGGTGGAATAATCATACTTGATAGTGACTAATCTAACCGTCTTACGGATTATAATGATAGTTTGACGCTTAACAAGCTAGATGGAAGCTTGGGAAGGAAGCGAGTCAAACGGATTGAGCACGCGGAAAAGCATAACCGGATGCAAGGTAAGTAAAGCTTACGCCCCTTCTATTATTTACAAAATGCTTATAGTGAGTATTGAATATGAATAGTAGTATGTAAATGAAATAAGATGTTCCAGGGCGATATAATGCGGGTCGGAACAAGTGAGAATGGCAAAAACCATAGATTATGGTAAAAAGGGTGAATAAGGTAAACTTGATGTGAGATGATGAACAAATATAAAATTTTGAAACACTATGTTATGGTGTAAACCGTGGCGGGTAAAATGGTAAAGTAGTAATCCGGGTATGGATTAACGAATAGATAAAGTGTTTCGAATGGACACCACATGGCGAAAATCATCACGGGTCAAATAAAACAAGAAAATGACTTTTTAAATGAGACAAGTTCAAAGGGAAAAACCGAAATAGGTTGAAGGGTTGAAATAGTAATTAAATGCCATCTCGTAATGATAATTAGTCATTTAGACTAAACGGGTCAAATGGTGTTGTCGATACCATTTGACAATAACATCTGGAAATTGCTTGTTGAGTTTTCTTATCACAGGAAATAGCGTATGGTCCGCATTGCTACTAACTAGTGATTAATAGTGAAAGGTAGTCAAACGGGTCAATTCTTGACCCGAGCCAGGTACGCATAAACAAGTTTTTAGGTAAACATACAATTCTTGGTCAAATAATTAGTGAAAGTCCTTCGTCGTAAATGAGGGACTAAAGTTGACCAAAACGCCCTTGAAGGGTAAATTGGGCAAACGACCCATATGGGTTACTTAGGAACTTGCATTATGATTATGGAATAGAGGTAAATACTTTACATGTGGAAATGTAAAGTGCGAAAAGAAAAGAGCGGGATTTAGACTAAATTGCTTAAAATCCCCTAAAATGGGTCAAAATGGATTTATGCGCATAGCTTGTGTACTAGTCGCGTATTTCATAAGGAAGTATGAGCCCGAGCTAGAGATCTTAAGTTAAATGCATTGATGTATGTACTTTGATTATTTAGAAACAAGTTGGTGGTTTTAATTACAAACGGGTCAAAATGTTGAATTTGAATAATAAGCCGAATGCTTAAAAATTTAGAATATTATTAGTTCGAATGTTGAACTTTAACTCCATATGATGGAGAATTAAATTACGATCGCATAGGAAAAATAATCGGGTAAAACAAATGTGTACATTGAAAGCTATGCACATTTTTGTGCATATTAAGTTAGTATAATAGAGCTGGGCAGATGCAGCTCAACAAAAACAAAACATTCTGTCGAAAAGTGCCCGTCGCGCCCCGCGACGGAGGAAAGGTTTTTTGTCGCGCCCCGCCACGGCCTGTGGCGGCCCGCGAAAGCCGAGGCCAAGTCTGTCGCGGCCCGCGACAGACTACAGAGCTGGTAATTTTTTTTATTTTGTTTATTTTGCATTCCGGACTTGTTTTAACCTGTTTATAAGCTATCAAAACTAACTTTTAAGTTGGTTTTGATCATAGGTGTATGCCAAGACTTCCCGGAAGAAGATCAAGCTCAACGAAGAACCGAACACGATGCAGTTACAAGCTTCCGCACATAGTTTCGTCGTTATTTTTTTTAAACGACGAATTTTTACCAATCAAGATGTAATGTTTTAAAATTTAGAAAAGTTTTAATTAACTTATATTTTAATTGTATATGTAATTATAATTACATGTTTATTTGCGTAATCTGTACGAAAACCGTAAAATAATAGCGAGGGTCTTACAGCCCTCCTATTTCTCTCTAGTTCGACATACACACATGTGTGTGTTATGTTTCTAATTTCTCACTTTTAAAACACATCTTTCCATTTTATCAACTTTAATCCCTCCAGCTTGGTTTTTATTATATAAGACCATAGTTTACCCAATTTAGTAACACACAACATGTTTTTAACTAGGTTAATATTCCTAGTCGCCTACTTCCCGTTAATTATCAATGAACATGATATTCTATTTACTAAGTTCGAGGATGTTACAACCCGACTTAGATTATGTACAGATAATCTGGACCTTTCATAAACTTTAATATTCTAAAGAAAAACATTTACTCGCTTTAATTAAAAACATTATGTATATTTAATTAAATCCTAATGTTTACGGGTTAACTTTTACCATTAACGGTATTTTACCCGCTCATCCCCAGTTAATTTGGTATAGTTACCAAATCCGTTATTTGGGATGTTACATTATTATACATATAAAAAGAAAGAGGCGATGAATATTGTTTTTCAATTTTTTAATATTGTTTTTTTTTATTTTTTTAATATTGTTCTTTTTCTAAGTTTTATAATTTTGTTTGTTTACTACTTCAACTTAGTCTAGTCTGTTCATCTTGCACCGCAGATGTAGGAGTTGGACCCCACCAATACGTCGTCTTTAACGGGACTTAAAAGCACTGCTGACAGTTGCCGTCGTCCAGGGGTTGGCTGGCAGAAAGACCGCTCTGTGAGAAAGAAACCTATTTGCGTAGGTTTTGAGAGGGTGGCGTGAAGACCGCCCTTACCAACCAATATGCTTTAAACATGTCTACAGGGTATTGTTCATTCAGTTTCTCTATTAATAGATAGAGAATGATTTAAATATATATTTTTTCAACTTTTAAGATACAATCAAAGTATCACATGAATCATAAAAATTAATGTATACCGGTACCATGTTGTTCGGTATGACATGGTATCGATACCATATTAGCTCGTAAAAACAATAAAATAAATGTTGGTATCTTATTATTATTATTATTATTATTATTATTATTATTATTATTATTATATGTATTATATATATTATAACGAAGGGCATGAATAGTAACTTTATTTTTATAATAATATATAGCTTTTTATTATTATTATTTTTAATATTATAATAGTTTATTATTATATTTACTTTTACTAACATATTTTTATTTTTTTCTTTTTTTTAAACCACATATTTCCTTTACCAATTTTTTTAATAATTCTTTTTTCTTTTTTAGAACATATATTAATTTATCAATTAATTTGATACTTCTTTAATAGATTACGTTTATAACTTTTTCCAAAAAACTTAAGTACGTAGTTGTGCTTAATTTTTTCCCTCGACATTCTGTTATAGGTTTTGTTAAAAAAGAAAGTTGTACTCAAAATAAAGTATTTATTTTTATCATAAAACGGTGCGATGATAAACTAAACCGTTCTATTGGTTTGGATTTCTAAATAACATGTTTTATATTTGTGACAACTCGTATTTCCGAACTTATCTACGTGCTTGATGTAACGTATTTGAACTAGGTGTAATTATTTGATATGCTGAATTAATGAGATTATATGTGATACATGTTATGTGAACGTAAGTATGTATACAAACTAAGCGAGCCCAAACGCACAACACAACCCACTCGCACAAGCCCATTCGGGCTACACTCCTTGCATCCGATCCAAGGGCAGCCCAAGGTTGGGTTCGGCCCACTCCCTCATACGCATACACACACACCCTTAGAGAGTTTGTCTCTCATTTGTTGCAACTCTCATAACACACAAACCCTAGTGCTCTCCTCTCTCTCTCTAACTTGACGGCAGCCACACCTCTCCTTTCCATCGAAGATCTATTGGATTCGGACCATTCTTGTGTTATATCGGTTAGTGTTCTAATCGTTTAATTGCATAGTAGATGATGTGTAAGCTTACATGATGATCTAGGGATGTTATGTGTTGATTATGATTTAAGTTCATGAACTCGACTCACATGTGTAATTGATAATGTTCATATAACTTGGAATTTGCATGTTAATGATCAAGAACCGATTGTATATTAACCGGCTGTGATGTATTGTTATTTGGATGATGATGTATTGTCATGATAATATGAATGAAAACCGAATGCTTGTGATATCGGCTGTGATATGTTTACATGAGGATGATGTATTGCATTGTATTGTCGGCCATTTATATTGAAATTGCATTAATCTGGAATTGCAGACACTCATGCACATGGCTCGAATTGGAATTGGCCCAATGAGGGTCTTGTAGTGTCAGATTATTCATGTGATTATATCAATAGGATAGGCCATGTGTATAATGATGTGAGTAGTATAAGGTCTTTGTAAATTGTGATGTCTATCATGTGCAAATAAATGTTGTTATCGAGGGGTGTGCACAAAGACTAGGAGTTATGTGTGATAATGATTATGTCTCTGGTGATGATCTTGATATGTTGAGGAATATACAAGATAGAGTTCATAAATATTTGATGTTAAAACACTTATTTGATCGATTAAATGCATGGTTGGAAACTGTTAATTGTGTTGATTGATTATTGGGTAAAGATAGAAACTGTTGGTTGATTATTTTAAATTTGGAAACTGGTAAATGGGTGTAACCGAATGGCAAGATATTCGGATGTCTATTCACTCGCACAAGACATCCTGGTCGCACTAGTCTTGTCAGTCGCACAAGGTGTTTCTAGTCGCACAAGTTGATATGTTAATTAACTGTTGGGCCGGGTGTATGTTGGGCCGGATTAGCCAGGGGTTGGGAATGGGTTAAGGAATAGGGATTCCTCGTCCTGTTGAGACGTATTCAGGAACATAGATTCCTCGTCCTGTTGAGACGTAATCAGGAACATAGATTCCTCGTCCTGTCGAGACGTATTTAACTATACCAGACTAGAACTCTATCAACGAAGTCCCTCCTTTTGTATCGACTTAATCGCCGAGGCCAATGGCGAACGGGTCATTAGTTAAATAGCGCTATTAGGTTTAACAAACCTCACACCGTGCCGCAGAGGACGGGCGTGGACTAATGGACTATGGCACGTCAGTGATGATAGACACAGACGTTAGGGCACTTAAACATGACGAACGTTAGTAGTCGATATGGTAACGAGTCTGGTGAATTAAACATGGGGTAGCCCCCACGGCCATAGAGCCGGGCTGGAATAGCCAACGTAAGAACGGGTAACTAATAAACGTTTTTCGAACTATGGGGTAACCCCCACGGCTGGATAGCTGGTAAAGAGCAAACTGTGTTTTCGGAACAACTATAAACTGGACAACCCAACGTGAACTCACTCGACATTGTTGTTGACTCGTTACTACATGCTTTGCAGGTCAATAGGTACTTAGCTGGAGCTTGCACAAGGGAGAGTCGTTGTGGGACATGGACAGCTGTGTGCCATGTTAAACATTTGGATATTTAAACTTATGATTTGGGTTTTTAAACATATATGCTTCCGCTCATAACTTAAACTATGTTTGATTTGGACACTAACTGTGTTGGTTGAACTTTTACATTTAATTACTTGCTTGTTCAATATGATTAGTGGTTTGATCCTGGTCAGCCACGCCTCCAAGCGGTGATACTCCGTGTGTGGATTTTGGGGGTGTGACAGATTAGTATCAGAGCCATTGGTTATAGAGAACTTGGTTTTAATAAAGGAAAACGTTTTTGTTAAAACCAGACTATAACCTGTACAGTGCTCTACGATCCACAACGACGCTTCACTCCACATGCAAGACTCGACATTCCAGGTGGTATGAATTATGTTTATATTGCCTACTTGCTTGATTGCATAGAACTTTGCTCATGGTATGCTTAGATAAACGTAGCAACTACAGTTTGAAAACACATTTATGCTTGCTCCCTACTGTCACTCCACACTTACACACATTCGCGACACCTTTCCTATTTGTGTTTCCTTCGATGTGAGATCATGAGGGAACGTGTGAACCTAACTCAAGCCAGCTGACGGCTCTTATCAACGAACAAGTTACGGCAGCACTCGCAGCCGCTCAGCCAGGAGGTATAACCTACTACTCCGAACCTAACCTAGGATGATAGATCCTACTCTCATGACCCAACTCTCGCGCTTAACCCTGTCGTTTCTTCCTCGCGCAACAAGGTCAGAACGCTCAGCCACCTGTATGCACATTTAAGACATTCATGGACTGTCGTCCTAGTACTTTCGGTGGCACTAAAGGAGCTGTTGGACTCCTCCATTGGTTTGAGAAGCACGAGTCAGTCTTCGAAATGTGTGAATGCCCCTAGGCTCGTGGGGTGAAATATGCCACTGGTACTCTCGAAGGCACTACGCTAACTTGGTGGAACGCGCAAGTCCAGATGCTGGGGCTGGCGGCTGCTAATGCCACCCCATGGAATGATTTTAAGGAACTGATCAAACGTGAATACGGTAGTCGTGATGACATCCACAAGCTGGAAGTGGAGTTCTTTAACCTGAGGATGACAAGGTCAGAGATAGAAGCGTACACGAAACGATCCAACGAACTGACGGTGTTATGTCCAACAATGGTGGATCCTCCCATCAAGCGCATTGAGCTGTACCCCAAAGGCCTAGTACCAGAGATTCAAAGTCATGTGACTTCTGCTAACCTTGCTACTATCCAGGATGTTACTCGTTTTGCCCATCGCCTCACCGACCGGGCAGTGGAACAGAACAAGCTGCCTAAGCATATTGGTACTACTACAACTACTTCTGCTACTCCCAGTGACAACAAACACAAGTGGGATGGAAACATAAGCAAGGGTTTCACTTCGGTTCAATCTCAGTCGAGTACAGGAGCCCCAGTCAGCAGTCTTTTGGTAATCGAAGTCAAGGTGGATACGAGGTTAACCACCCTAAGTGCAATCGATGTAATTTGCACCACAGCGGGCAGTGCAACAAAGATCGTCGTTAGAGATGCAACAAGCTTGGTCATGGAGCCAAATATTGTAGAAGCTCACGTCCTGCAAACCAGAACCGACAACAGCAGCCACAAGCTCCACAAAGTTAGCAGCACAACAGGATAACAAGGGATGTTATCAGTGTGGTGCTGAAGATCATTTCATGAGGCGCTACCCACGACTGAACCAGAATCAGAATCAGAACCACAACCAAGGAAACGGGAACAATAGTGAAGACAACAACGGGGGTAATAACGACGGCAATGGTGTCAGGGGTCGAGTGTTCGTGATTGGTCAGAATGATGCTAGGAATGACCCCAACATCGTTATTGGTATGGATTGGCTGTCCCAACGCCGAGCAGAGATTCGTTGCAACGAAAAGATTGTCTGTATTCCTCGCCCAGGTGATGAGCCTCTCATGATTCGTGGCGACAAGAGTGGTGCTGTGGTAAGCATCATCTCTTTCCTTAAGGCTCAGAAGTGTTGCGTAAGGGCCACACTGCTATTCTGGCTCTCGTTACTGACACCTCAAAGAAAGAGAAGAAGATAGAGGATTTTCCAATTGTACGCGACTATCCTGAGGTATTTCCTGAGGAACTACCTGGCCTCCCGCCTCATCGCCAGGTCGAATTCCAGATCGAGCTAGCTCCTGGGGCAGCACCCATAGCTCGTGCCCCGTATCGTTTAGCTCCATCAGAGTTGAAAGAGCTATCTACGCAACTACAAAAACTCTTAGATAAGGGTTTTATTCGTCCTAGCTCTTCGCCCTGGGGAGCTCCAGTGCTATTCGTGAAGAAGAAGGACGGTACTTTCAGAATGTGCATCGACTACCGTGAGCTGAACAAGGTGACTGTGAAGAATCGCTATCCTCTTCCACGCATTAACGACCTATTCGACCAGCTGCAAGGGTCGAGTTACTATTCAAAGATCGATTTGAGATCAGGATATCACCAACTGAGAGTCCGAGAAGGGGACGTCTCTAAAACAGCCTTTAGAACTCGTTATGGACATTATGAGTTTTTGGTCATGCCTTTTGGGCTGACAAACGCACTTGTGGTCTTCATGGACTTGATGAATCGAGTGTGCAAGCCTTACCTGGACAAGTTCGTTATAGTTTTCATCGACGATATCCTGATCTATTCGAAGAGTCAGGAGGAACGCGAGCACCATCTACGACTCATTTTGGAACTTCTTCGAACAAGACAGCTGTACGTCAAGTTTTCAAAATGCGACTTCTGGCTTCGTGAAGTCCATTTCTTAGGTCATGTGGTGAACATGGATGGGATTCACGTTAATCCATCCAAGGTAGAGTCGATCAAGAGCTGGCCTGCGCCTCGTACGCCAACGAAAATTCGCCAATTCTTGGGATTGGCAGGTTACCACAGGAGGTTCATTAAGGAATTTTTCCAAGATCGCACAGCCTCTCACTTCACTGACGCAGAAAGGCGTTGTTTATCGATGGGGAAATGCACAGGAATTAGCATTTCAACACTTAAAGGATAGACTTTGCAGTGCACCTATTCTTTCATTGCCAGAGGGCACAGACGACCTCGTGGTTTACTGCGACGCATCCATTCAGGGTCTTGGTTGTGTATTGATGCAGCGGGATTAAGTTATAGCCTACGCCTCACGCCAGCTCAAAGCTCATGAAAAGAACTACACTACACACGATCTAGAGCTGGGAGGTGTTGTTTTTGCACTTAAGATATGGCGACATTACCTGTATGGTACCAAATGTGCTATCTACACTGATCACAGGAGCCTCGAGCATATCTTCAAACAGAAGGAACTCAATATGCGACAACGACGATGGGTCGAGCTACTGAATGACTATGAATGCTCGATCAGGAATCACCCAGGCAAAGCCAATGTGGTGGCTGACGCCCTCAGTCGAAAGGACACTGCGCCCAAGCGCGTACGAGCTTTACAACTCACTATACAGTCTAGTCTTCCTTCGCAAATACGAAATGCTCAGGTAGAAGCATTGAAACCAGAAAACGTCAGGGCTGAAGCCCTACGTGGCTCAAGACAACGATTGGAACGAAAGGAAGACGGTGCTTACTACGTAACAGGACGCATTTGGGTCCCACTTTATGGCAGCCTACGAGAGCTTGTGATGGATGAGGCACACAAGTCTCGCTACTCGCTACATCCTGGTTCGGATAAAATGTACCACGATATCAAAACTACATATTGGTGGCATAGTATGAAGGCCCACATAGCAATTTACGTTAGCAAGTGCTTGACTTGTGCCAGAGTCAAGACGGAATATCAGAAACCCTCAGGCCTACTTCAACAACCAGAGATACCACAATGGGAAATGGGAGCAAATTTCCATGGATTTTGTTACTGGCCTGCCTAGATCACAACGTGGTAACTATACTATTTGGGTGATCGTGGATCGACTCACAAAGTCTGCTCACTCTTTGGCTATCAAGGAAACGGATAAGTTCTCCACCCTAGCAGGCATATATCTTAAGGAAGTTGTCTCGAGGCACGGAGTGCCCACCTCTATTATCTCGGATCGAGATGCACGTTTTACTTCAGAACTGTGGCAAGCAATGCACAGGTCCTTTGGCTCACGTTTAGATATGAGCACAGCTTATCACCCGCAAATGGATGGGCAGTCTGAACGCACCATCCAGACCCGCGAAGACATGCTTAGGGCATGCGTGATTGACTTTGGCAATGGCTGGGAAAAGCATCTGCCACCTGTGGAATTTTTGTACAATAACAGCTACCACACCAGCATTAAAGCTGCTCCGTTTGAGGCATTGTACGGGCGTAAATGCCGGTCACCTCTTTGTTGGGCAGAGGTGGGGGATAGTCAGATTACTGGTCCAGAACTTGTGGTAGACGCTACAGAGCGAATTGCTCAGATACGACAACGGATGGCGGCAGCTCGCGACCGTCAGAAAGGCTACGCCAATAGGGGCAGAAAACCATTAGAGCTCCAGGTTGGGGAGCGGGTACTACTCAAAGTTTCACCCTGGAAGGGTGTGGTTCGTTTTGGGAAACGAGGCAAACTTAACCCACGATACGTTGGACCTTTCGAAGTCATTGAGAAAATAGGCAAGGTGGCCTACAGACTGAACTTACCAGCAGAACTCAGTGCAGTTCACAATGTTTTCCACGTGTCAAATCTGAAGAAGTGTCTGTCAGATGAGACCCACCTAGTTCCTTTGAAGGAGCTCACTATCGACGAGCAGTTACGATTCGTCGAGGAACCAGTTGAAATCACGGACCGGGATGTTAAGGTCCTCAAACATACTAGAATACCTCTCGTTCGAGTTCGTTGGAACTCACGTCGCGGCCCAGAGTTCACCTGGGAACGCGAAGACCAAATGAAACAAAAGTATCCCCAACTGTTCGCAAACGGTACAACTACTACTGAGGCTGAAGCTACGGAATTTCGGGACGAAATTCCAGATCAACGGGGGGAGGATGTGACACCCCAGGAAAACCAGGAAAACCATGCAACTTAACTAGCTTCCTCAGTGAGTACATGCTAAATTTCGGGACGAAATTTCTTTCAACTTGGGGATAATGTGACAACTCGTATTTCCGAACTTATCTACGTGCTTGATGTAACGTATTTGAACTAGGTGTAATTATTTGATATGCTGAATTAATGAGATTATATGTGATACATGTTATGTGAACGTAAGTATGTATACAAACTAAGCGAGCCCAAACGCACAACACAACCCACTCGCACAAGCCCATTCGGACTACACTCCTTGCATCCGATCCAAGGGCAGCCCAAGGTTGGGTTCGGCCCACTCCCTCATACGCATACACACACACCCTTAGAGAGTTTGTCTCTCATTTGTTGCAACTCTCATAACACACAAACCCTAGTGCTCTCCTCTCTCTCTCTCTAACTTGACGGCAGCCACACCTCTCCTTTCCATCGAAGATCTATTGGATTCGGACCATTCTTGTGTTATATCGGTTAGTGTTCTAATCGTTTAATTGCATAGTAGATGATGTGTAAGCTTACATGATGATCTAGGGATGTTATGTGTTGATTATGATTTAAGTTCATGAACTCGACTCACATGTGTAATTGATAATGTTCATATAACTTGGAATTTGCATGTTAATGATCAAGAACCGATTGTATATTAACCGGCTGTGATGTATTGTTATTTGGATGATGATGTATTGTCATGATAATATGAATGAAAACCGAATGCTTGTGATATCGGCTGTGATATGCTTACATGAGGATGATGTATTGCATTGTATTGTCGGCCATTTATATTGAAATTGCATTAATCTGGAATTGCAGACACTCATGCACATGGCTCGAATTGGAATTGGCCCAATGAGGGTCTTGTAGTGTCAGATTATTCATGTGATTATATCAATAGGATAGGCCATGTGTATAATGATGTGAGTAGTATAAGGTCTTTGTAAATTGTGATGTCTATCATGTGCAAATAAATGTTGTTATCGAGGGGTGTGCACAAAGACTAGGAGTTATGTGTGATAATGATTATGTCTCTGGTGATGATCTTGATATGTTGAGGAATATACAAGATAGAGTTCATAAATATTTGATGTTAAAACACTTATTTGATCGATTAAATGCATGGTTGGAAACTGTTAATTGTGTTGATTGATTATTGGGTAAAGATAGAAACTGTTGGTTGATTATTTTAAATTTGGAAACTGGTAAATGGGTGTAACCGAATGGCAAGATATTCGGATGTCTAATTCACTCGCACAAGACATCCTGGTCGCACAAGTCTTGTCAGTCGCACAAGGTGTTTCTAGTCGCACAAGTTGATATGTTAATTAACTGTTGGGCCGGGTGTATGTTGGGCCGGATTAGCCAATCGCACAAGGGTTATCGGATCGCACAAGGGATCCATATTTACATTGTTTGGGCCGGTTACTCATGGAACGACTTATGTTAATTGGGCTTCTTGTTATTTTGGGCCGGGTGACCAACGGAGTCGCACAACACGTTGTGGATCGCACAAGGCCGTGCTGAACGCACAACATGTTGGGCCGACTATTATTGGGCTATATCTTTCGGATCATACAAGTGTGAATATGCTATGCACTTTGACTGTTTATGTGATGCCAAGATTAGTATGTGTTCGTGACTTTGCTATCTCTGTGTAAACTTATGTGTGCTTTACTTGAACTTAAACCTGACTTGTATGGTAACCATGTTAGGACGTGGTTGACCACTAGCTGCTAGACTTGACTTTTCTGTGTATCTGCCGAGCAAACCAATGTGAGTTCACACTTCTCTACAAAGCATGGGATTCCCAGGGGTTGGGAATGGGTTAAGGAATAGGGATTCCTCGTCCTGTTGAGACGTATTCAGGAACATAGATTCCTCGTCCTGTTGAGACGTAATCAGGAACATAGATTCCTCGTCCTGTCGAGACGTATTTAACTATACCAGACTAGAACTCTATCAACGAAGTCCCTCCTTTTGTATCGACTTAATCGCCGAGGCCAATGGCGAACGGGTCATTAGTTAAATAGCGCTATTAGGTTTAACAAACCTCACACCGTGCCGCAGAGGACGGGCGTGGACTAATGGACTATGGCACGTCAGTGATGATAGACACAGACGTTAGGGCACTTAAACATGACGAACGTTAGTAGTCGATATGGTAACGAGTCTGGTGAATTAAACATGGGGTAGCCCCCACGGCCATAGAGCCGGGCTGGAATAGCCAACGTAAGAACGGGTAACTAATAAATGTTTTTCGAACTATGGGGTAACCCCCACGGCTGGATAGCTGGTAAAGAGCAAACTGTGTTTTCGGAACAACTATAAACTGGACAACCCAACGTGAACTCACTCGACATTGTTGTTGACTCGTTACTACATGCTTTGCAGGTCAATAGGTACTTAGCTGGAGCTTGCACAAGGGAGAGTCGTTGTGGGACATGGACAGCTGTGTGCCATGTTAAACATTTGAATATTTAAACTTATGATTTGGGTTTTTAAACATATATGCTTCCGCTCATAACTTAAACTATGTTTGATTTGGACACTAACTGTGTTGGTTGAACTTTTACATTTAATTACTTGCTTGTTCAATATGATTAGTGGTTTGATCCTGGTCAGCCACGCCTCCAAGCGGTGATACTCCGTGTGTGGATTTTGGGGGTGTGACAATATTCAAAACACGTACGTGTTACATTATCATTTGTTCGGTTTCGCCGCAACGTGCGACGTAAAAAAACTATACATATGAAAAGAAAGAGGTGATGAATAGTGTTTTTCATCTTTTTAATATGTTTTTTTTTATTTGAGTTAATTACTGTTTTCGACCCTGTGGTTTGTTAAAAATCACTATTTTAGACCATTAGTTTAAAAATTGCTATTTCAGTCCCTGTGGTTTCAATTTCGTAACCATTTCAGTCCTTGTGGTTTCACTTTCGTAACCATTTCAGTCCCTGTAGTTTCACTTTTGTAACCATTTCAATCCATTATTCTGTTAAGTACATGGACTGAAATGGTTACGAAAGTGAAACCACAGGGACTGAAATCGCAATTTTTAAACTAATGGACTAAAATAGTGATTTTTGACAAACCACAGGGACGAAAACAGTAATTAACTCGTTTTATTTTAATATTGTTCTTTTCTAAGTTTTATAATTTTGTTGGTTTATTACTTCAATTGATTTAAATATATATATATATATATGTGTGTGTGTGTGTGTGTGTGTGTGTATTTGAAAAGAAAGAGGCGATGAACACTACTAAAAAACTGTCTTGTTTCCGACCAAGGTTTTTATCGGAAAAATGTCGGAAAACGGCGTTTCCGACCAATTTTCGACAGAAATACGTTTGTCGGAAAAAGCCTTGTAGGAAAAAATTTCCAACAAGTATCCGACTAAATTGACGACAAATTTCCGACAAAAAAAGAAGTTACTATTTCCGACAAAGTCCCGACCACAATTTTCCTACAGCTTTCCGACCGCCGTTTTCCTATTATTTTCCGACCACCGTTTTCCTACTATTTTCCGACCAAAAGATTCCTACAGCTTTCCGACCACCATGTACCTACTGTTTTCCGACAACCATGTTCCTACTGTTTTCCGACCATAACCTTTCCACAGTTTTCCGACCAGATTTTCTAATTTCTCTTCCTACCAATTTCCGACTAAAAACTTTTTAATTAAAAAAAACTAAAAAATCCATTTTCCGACACCCATATCCGTTTTTTCGGTTTCTCAACATTCTAACATGGTTTTTTCATTACGTATTTTGTACAGCTTACTTATACATGAAAAGCTCTTACTTTACCAACTTATAGGTATAATTATACCCAGACATACGTGCGTGTATGCTATCAGGACCCATTACTTAAACTAGGTTTTTACTATTGTATAAGTGTGTATATATGTATATGTGTGTGTATGCACCGATACGACTACATACTTATACACACATACACATACATATAGACACAAGAAATACGTTTATATTTATAGATAAACACCTCCGCATAATTAAATATGAAAAGAATAAATGTTTTAGTCAGAAACAGGTCGGAAATTTCCGACAACTTTGCGACCAACTGTTATGTTTCGTCGGTAAGTGGTCGGAAATTTCCAACCATTTTCCGACACCCATATCCGTTTTTTCGGTTTTTCAACCTTCTAACATTGTTTTTTCATTACGTATTTTGTACACCTTAGTTATACATGAAAAGCTCTTACTTTACCAACTTATACTTATAATTATACTGAGTCATACGTGCGGGTACGCTATCGAGACCCATTACTTAACTAAGCTTTTACTATTGTATAAGTGTGTATATATGTATATGTATGTGTATGCCGAGACAACTACATACTAATACACACATACACATACATATAGAGACAAGAAATACATTTATATATATAGAGATACACCTTAGCATAATTAAATATGAAAAAAAATAAATGTTTTAGTCAGAAATTAGTTGGAAATTACCAACAACTTTCCAACCAAATGTTATGTTTCGTCGGTAAGTGGTCGGAAATTTCGACCATTTTCCGACACCCATATCCGTTTTTTCGGTAAGCGGTCGGAAATTGGTTGCTAATATTTGAATTTTATTCTAGTCGGAAGTTTGTCGGTAAGTGGTCGGAATTTCGGACTGAATTTTTTTATTCGGTAATTTTGGTAAGAAGTACTCAATTTTCTAGTAGTGGAATAGTGTTTTTCATTTTTTTAATATTGTTTTTTTTTTTATTTTAATATTGTTCTTTTCTAAGTTTTATTATTTTGTTGGTTTATTACTTCAATTGATTTAGATATATATATGTTTTCAACTTTTAAGATACAATCAAAGTACCATATGAATCATAAAAATTAATGTATACCGGTACCATGTTGTTCGGTATGATATGGTAGCGATATCGTATTAGTTTGTAAAAACAATATAATAAATGTTGGTATCGATACAGATGTTCAATCGATTTTGATTAGGTTTGATACGATAACGACACAATATCCATTTTAAAAAAATATGGTAACATCGAAATAAAAAGAGGCGATGAATAGTGGTTTTTGTTTTCTTTTCAATATTGTTTTTTTCGAAGTTTTTCTTATTTTATTGGTTTATTGCTTTAAATGATTTACATATAAATTTTACTCATATAATGTTTGAGATACGATCAAAATATTCGTTATCTAACATGAAACCATAAAAATGAATGCACATCGTTACCGATTCGGTATTGTATAGAATTTTGTTGATTTATCACTTCAATTGATTTAAATATATATTTTTTTCAACTTTTCAAATACAATCAAAGTACCACATGAATCATAAAAATTAATGTATACCGGTACCATGTTGTTCGGTATGATATGGTAGCGATACCGTATTAGTTCGTAAAAACAATAAAATAAATGTTGGTATCGTTACAGATGTTCAATCGATTTCGATTGGGTTTGGTACGATAAGACACAATATCCGTTTAAAAAAATATGGTAACAATGAAATAAAAAGAGGCAATGAATAGTAGTTTTTGATTTTTTTTCAATATTGTTTTTTTCAAAGTTTTTATTATTTTAGTGGTTTATTGCTTTAAATGATTTACACATAAATTTTTGTCAAATAATGAAATATCCATTATCAAACATGAAACCATAAAAAATGAATGCATATCCGAACAAAGTCCCGACCACAATTTTCCTACAGCTTTCCGACCGCCGTTTTCCTATTATTTTCCGACCACCGTTTTCCTACTATTTTCCGACCAAAAGATTCCTACAGCTTTCCGACCACCGTTTACCTACTGTTTTCCGACAACCATGTTCCTACTGTTTTCCGACCATAACCTTTCCACAGTTTTCCGACCAGATTTTCTAATTTCTCTTCCTACCAATTTCCGACTAAAAACTTTTTAATTAAAAAACACTAAAAAATCCATTTTCCGAAACCCATATCCGTTTTTTCGGTTTCTCAACATTCTAACATGGTTTTTCCATTACGTATTTTGTACAGCTTAGTTATACATGAAAAGCTCATACTTTACCAACTTATACGTATAATTATACCCAGTCATACGTGCGTGTACGCAATCAGGACCCATTACTTAAACTAGGTTTTTACTATTGTATGAGTGTGTATATATGTATATGTGTGTGTATGCACCGATACAACTACATACTTATACACACATACACATACATATTGACACAAGAAATACGCTTATATTTATAGATAAACACCTCCGCATAATTAAATATGAAAAGAATAAATGTTTTAGTCGGAAACTGGTCGGAAATTTCCGACAACTTTGCGACCAAATGTTATGTTTCGTCGGTAAGTGGTCGGAAATTTCCAACCATTTTCCGACACCCATATCCGTTTTTTCGGTTTTTCAACTTTCTAACATTGTTTTTTTCATTACGTATTTTGTACACCTTAGTTATACATGAAAAGCTCTTAGTTTACCAACTTATACGTATAATTATACTGAGTCATACGCGCGTGTACGCTATCGAGACCCATTACTTAACTAAGCTTTTACTATTGTATAAGTGTGTATATATGTATATGTATGTGTATGCCGAGACAACTACATACTAATACACACATACACATACATATAGAGACAAGAAATACATTTATATTTATAGATATACACCTCAGCATAATTAAATATGAAAATAATAAATGTTTTAGTCCGAAATTGGTTGGAAATTACCAACAACTTTCCGACCAAATGTTATGTTTCGTCGGTAAGTGGTCGGAAATTTCCGACCATTTTCCGACACCCATATCCATTTTTTCGATTTCTAAACCTTCTAACATGGTTTTTTCATTACGTATTTTGTACACCTTAATTATACATGAAATGCTTTTACTTTACCAACTTATACGTATTATACACATTCATACGTGCGTGTACGCTATCAAGACTAATTACTTAAACTAGTCTTTTCTTATTCTACAGTTATATATAGGTATATGTGTGTGTGTGTGTATACTCCGAGTCATATACATACACATACATCTATATAGACACAAGCAAATACATTCACATGTATACATATAGCTCAATATAATTGAATTAAAATATAAAGGTTTTAGTTGGAAAATTGTCGGAAATTTCTGACAACTTTCTAACCAATATTTTTCTTTTTTTTTATAGTTTTTTTTTGTCGGAACTTTCCTTCAAATTTCCGACTACTTTTTTATTTTTCGGTAAGCGGTCGGAAATTGGTTGCTAATATTTGAATTTTATTCTAGTCGGAAGTTTGTCGGTAAGTGGTCGGAATTTCCGACTGAATTTTTTTAGTCGGTAATTTTGGTAGGAAGTCCTCAATTTTCTAGTAGTGGAATAGTGTTTTTCATTTTTTTAATATTGTTTTTTTTTAATTTTAATATTGTTCTTTTCTAAGTTTTATTATTTTGTTGGTTTATTACTTCAATTGATTTAGATATATATATTTTTTTTCAACTTTTAAGATACAATCAAAGTACCATATGAATCATAAAAATTAATGTATACCGGTACCATGTTGTTCGGTATGATATGGTAGCGATATCGTATTAGATTGTAAAAACAATAAAATAAATGTTGGTATCGATACAGATGTTCAATCGATTTCGATTGGGTTTGATACGATAACGACACAATATCCATTTTAAAAAAATATGGTAACATCGAAATAAAAAGAGGCGATGAATAGTGGTTTTTGTTTTTTTTTGCAATATTGTTTTTTTCGAAGTTTTTCTTATTTTATTGGTTTATTGCTTTAAATGATTTACATATAAATTTTTCTCATATAATGTTTGAGATACGATCAAAATATTCGTTATCAAACATGAAACCATAAAAATGAATGCACCTCATTACCGATTCGGTATTGTATATAATTTTGTTGATTTATCACTTCAATTGATTTAAATATATATTTTTTTCAACTTTTCAAATACAATCAAAGTACGACATGAATCATAAAAATTAATGTATACCGGTACCATGTTGTTCGGTATGATATGGTAGCGATACCGTATTAGTTCGTAAAAACAATAAAATAAATGTTAGTATCGATACAGATGTTCAATCGATTTCGATTGGGTTTGGTACGATAAGACACAATACCCGTTTAAAGAAATATATGGTAACAATGAAATAAAAAGAGGCAATGAATAGTAGTTTTTGATTTTTTTTTCAATATTGTTTTTTTTCAAAGTTTTTGTTATTTTAGTGGTTTATTGCTTTAAATGATTTACACATAAATTTTTGTCAAATAAAGAAATATCCGTTATCAAACATGAAACCATAAAAAATGAATGCATATCCGACAAAGTCCCGACCACAATTTTCCTACATCTTTCCGACCGCCGTTTTCCTATTATTTTCCGACCACCGTTTTCCTACTATTTTTCGACCAAAAGATTCCTACAACTTTCCGACCACCGTGTACCTACTGTTTTCCGACAACCATGTTCCTACTGTTTTCTGACCATAACCTTTCCACAGTTTTCCGACTAGATTTTCTAATTTCTCTTCCTACCAATTTCCGTCTAAAAACTTTTTAAATAAAAAAAAACTAAAAAAATCCATTTTCCGACACCCATATCCGTTTTTTCGGTTTCTCAACATTCTAACATGGTTTTTCCATTACGTATTTTGTACAACTTAGTTATACATGAAAAGCTCTTACTTTACCAACTTATACGTATAATTATACCCAGTCATACGTGCGTGTACGCTATCAGGACCCATTACTTAAACTAGGTTTTTACTATTGTATGAGTGTGTATATATGTATATGTGTGTGTATGCACCAATACAACTACATACTTATACACACATACACATACATATTGACACAAGAAATACGCTTATATTTGTAGATAAACACCTCCGCATAATTAAATATGAAAAGAATAAATGTTTTAGTCGGAAACTGGTCGGAAATTTCCGACAACTTTGCGACCAAATGTTATGTTTCGTCGGTAAGTGGTCGGAAATTTCCAACCATTTTCCGACACCCATATCCGTTTTTTCGGTTTTTCAACTTTCTAACATTGTTTTTTTCATTACGTATTTTGTACACCTTAGTTATACATGAAAAGCTCTTAGTTTACCAACTTATACGTATAATTATACTGAGTCATACGCGCGTGTACGCTATCGAGACCCATTACTTAACTAAGCTTTTACTATTGTATAAGTGTGTATATATGTATATGTATGTGTATGCCGAGACAACTACATACTAATACACACATACACATACATATAGAGACAATAAATTCATTTATATATATAGATATACACCTCAGCATAATTAAATATGAAAATAATAAATGTTTTAGTCCAAAATTGGTTGGAAATTACCAACAACTTTCCGACCAAATGTTATGTTTCGTCGGTAAGTGGTCGGAAATTTCCGACCATTTTCCGACACCCATATCCATTTTTTCGGTTTCTAAACCTTCTAACATGGTTTTTTCATTACGTATTTTGTACACCTTAATTATACATGGAATGCTTTTACTTTACCAACTTATACGTGCGTGTACGCTATCAAGACTAATTACTTAAACTAGTCTTTTCTTATTCTACAGTTATATATAGGTATATGTGTGTGTGTGTATGTGTATACTCCGAGTCATATACATACACATACATATATATAGACACAAGCAAATACATTCACATGTATACATATAGCTCAATATAATTGAATAAAAATATAAAGGTTTTAGTCGGAAAATTGTCGGAAATTTCTGACAACTTTCCAACCAATTTTTTTCTTTTTTATAGTTTTTTTTGCCGGAATTTGTCACGACCTCCGACCCCACCCTGGACGGAATCGGGAGTCGCGAACCAGTTCAGTGGTACCGGTGGTTATTTAGAAAAGTAGTGCAGCGGAAATTTCATCAGCACCGTAAGTTAGGAAAATATCAGAGTTTAGAAACACCGGATTTTATTTATATAAACAGATGGGGATAAACCCATGTTTTATAAAGGTAGCTTTTAATATGGGATAAACCTGATTACATAAAACGATAATTCTTAATTTAATTTAATTAATAACATGAGCCACCTCTTTATGCCTTTCAGTGTCGTATCCAACTCTTATTCCCATCTACTGTAATCACCTGAAACACGTTTTAAAAATATTTTGTCAGCAAGAAATACTGGTGAGTTCATTCGGTTTTACAAAAACACATTTGTTATAGATTACAGCATAAGAGCGATTACAATGGGTATTATCTTATTTAAGATAACCACGACTTAATCCCTGTAATTATAACTTTGTTATAGATTACAGTATAAGAGCGATTACAATGGCTACTATCTTATTTAAGATAACCACGACTTAATCCCTGTAATTATAATTTTGTTATAGATTACAGTATAAGAGCGATTACAATGGCTACTATCTTATTTTTATCTGGCGCCGTGTCACCTCCTGGTGACGATGGTCATACCACTATTGGGTCCTTTCACCCAAGTAGTGATGATTATCACTGTTGGGTTGATGAACCTAACCGTGAGAGATTAGTAATGTGCACAATACCCCACTAGCTAGTGATTCAAGATAACCAAGACTTAATCCCTGTATTTATAACTTTGAAAATAATTGGAGTATTGTAAAACATTATTGATAAAAAGAGAATGACTCACCTTGTTAGCATATAGTCTTCATTAAACAAGCATCTACTTTATAGTTCTGAATCCTCTGATGATTAAGCATCCATTTTGATTGTAAGTGTACGGGGTAGAGTTTCGAGTAGTTAAACATTTAGTTTAACAGAATGGAATACGTACTAGTGTTAAACCAAATCAAACCTAACGACGGTCACGAGATTCGAACCTTAACGAAATTCATAAAGTATAGTCTTGTTTAGACAGCACTTTGGCATTCGTTTAACGAAATTCACAAAGTATAGCACTTTGGCATCCGTTTAACGAAATTCACAAAGTACAGCACTTTGGCATCCGTTAGTTAGTTCCTGAATCGATCGGACAGAACATCGCATCGGTGATTATTGGTTAGAACACCAACGTATAGAGAGAAGAAGAAAAGAAATGAGCAAGGAAGAATGAAATCCTAGGCTCCTATTTATAGGTAAGAAGTATGAAATTTCTAGGAAGTTTCCTATAGCTTTTCTAGGAAGTTACCTATACATTTTCTAGGAAGCTTCCTACCCATATATATATCTTCTTATACCTTCCTCGCACCTTCCTTTGATATTATCTATCTCATATATATTTATTTTCATGTATATCTATTTAGGTGTTTAATTTACTTACTTAGCTTAATTAATCTTGCTTAACTGATTAATTAATTAATCTTGCTTAACTGATTAATTAATCTGATTAAGTTTAACTTATCTATTAAGTTTCCTTAACTGCTAAGTTATCTTAACTATTAAGTTTACTTAACTATTAAGTTTCCTTAACTATTAATTTTACTTAATTATTAAGTTTCCTTAACTGTTAAGTTTCCTTAACTGTTAAGTTTCAATAATTATTAAGTTTCCTTAACTATTAAGTTTACTTAACTATTAAGTTTCCTTAACCGCTAAGTATTCTAGTGTAGCAGCTCCCTGGTTACGAGTTCAAGTTTTTAGATAAAATGGAACTCGTATTAGTGTATTAACTCAATTCAACTTTAACGATAATCACGAGATCACAACCCTCACGATGAATGACAAAGTATAGCCCGAGTTTGGGCAGCACTTAAACATCCATTGGATTCACGACGAATGACAAAGTATAGCCCGAGTTTGGGCAGCACTTAAACATCCATCGGATTCACGACGAATGACAAAGTACAATACTTAAACATCCATCGGATTGGTTTCAATAGATCGGACATCGTATCGTAGCAGTGATCGAGTTATTACCCTAATAACGGGCAGAGTTTCGGGATTTAGAAGTTCTGACATTGGAATGACAGAACAAGAAAACAAGAGAAAGAAAAGAATTGAGCGATTTGAAATGAAACTCGAACTCCTTATTTATAGGGCTGGAAATGGGGCGCGTCGCGGCCCGCGTAAACTCTAAGAACCACCTACGCGGCTCGCGAGGGATGGTAGGGCGGTTTGAGGGTTGCTGAGTCATCGGTGGTCGTGACACGTGGACAACACGTGTCCCTTAAGCTTATCCGGAGAATTTTAAGTTGTCGTGGCCCGCGTAGACTAAACTTAAGTCTTACGCGGCCCGCGTGCGACCAGAAAATTCATTTTTCTTGGTTTTTGATATGGTTTAGGGTTTTAGGGGTCCGGTTTTCTACTTACGGAGTGTTTTAGGACATTCTCGTGTAGGTCCTTACAGAATTTAGTCGGAACTTTCCTTCAAATTTCCGACGACTTTTTTATTTATCGGTAAGTGGTCGGAAATTGGTTGCTAATATTTGAATTTTTTTCTAGTCGGAAGTTTGTCGGTAAGTGGTCGGAATTTCCGACTGAATTTTTTTAGTCGGTAATTTTGGTAGGAAGTCCTCAATTTTCTAGTAGTGGAATAGTGTTTTTCGTTTTTTTAATATTGTTTTTTTTTAATTTTAATATTGTTCTTTTCTAAGTTTTATTATTTTGTTGGTTTATTACTTCAATTGATTTAGATATATATATTTTTTCAACTTTTAAGATACAATCAAAGTACCATATGAATCATAAAAATTAATGTATACCGGTACCATGTTGTTCGGTATGATATGGTAGCGATATCGTATTAGTTTGTAAAAACAATAAAATAAATGTTGGTATCGATACAGATGTTCAATCGATTTCGATTGGGTTTGATACGATAACGACACAATATCCATTTTAAAAAATATGGTAACATCGAAATAAAAAAAGGCGATGAATAGTGGTGGTTTTTTTTTGCAATATTGTTTTTTTCGAAGTTTTTCTTATTTTATTGGTTTATTGCTTTAAATGATTTACATATACATTTTTCTCATATAATGTTTGAGATACGATCAAAATATTCGTTATCAAACATGAAACCATAAAAATGAATGCACATCGTTACCTATTCGGTATTGTATATAATTTTGTTGATTTATCACTTCAATTGATTTAAATATATATTTTTTTTCAACTTTTCAAATACAATTAAAGTACCACATGAATCATAAAAATTAATGTATACCGGTACCATGTTGTTCGGTATGATATGGTAGCGATACCGTATTAGTTCGTAAAAACAATAAAATAAATGTTGGTATCGATACAGATGTTCAATCGATTTCGATTGGGTTTGGTATGATAAGACACAATATCCGTTTAAAAAAAATATGGTAACAATGAAATAAAAAGAGGCAATGAATAGTAGTTTTTGATTTTTTTTCAATATTGTTTTTTTCAAAGTTTTTATTATTTTAGTGGTTTATTGCTTTAAATGATTTACACATAAATTTTTGTCAAATAATGAAATATCCGTTATCAAACATGAAACCATAAAAATGAATGCATATCCGACAAAGTCCCGACCACAATTTTCCTACAGCTTTCCGACCGTCGTTTTCCTATTATTTTCCGACCACCGTTTTCCTACTATTTTTCGACCAAAAGATTCCTACAGCTTTCCGACCACCGTGTACCTACTGTTTTCCGACAACCATGTTCCTACTGTTTTCCGACCATAACCTTTCCACAGTTTTCCGACCAGATTTTCTAATTTCTCTTCCTACCAATTTCCGACTAAAAACTTTTTAACTAAAAAATGCATTTTCCGACACCCATATCCGTTTTTTCGGTTTCTCAACATTCTAACATGGTTTTTTCATTACGTATTTTGTACACCTAAGTTATACATGAAAAGCTCTTACTTTACCAACTTATACGTATAATTATACCCAGTCATACGTGCGTGTACGCTATTAGGACCCATTACTTAAACTAGCTTTTTACTATTGTATAAGTGTGTATATATGTATATGTGTGTGTATGCACCGATACAACTACATACTTATACACAATTACACATACATATAGACACAAGAAATACGTTTATATTTATAGATAAACACCTCCGCATAATTAAATATGAAAATAATAAATGTTTTAGTTGGAAACTGGTTGGAAATTTCCGACAACTTTGCGACCAAATGTTATGTTACGTCGGTAAGTGGTCGGAAATTTCCAACCATTTTCCGACACCCATATCCGTTTTTTCGGTTTTTCAACCTTCTAACATTGTTTTTTCATTACGTATTTTGTACTCCTTAGTTATACATGAAAAGCTCTTACTTTACCAACTTATACGTATAATTATACTGAGTCATACGTGCGTGTACGCTATCGAGAACCATTACTTAACTAAGCTTTTACTATTGTATAAGTGTGTATATATGTATATGTATGTGTATGCCGAGACAACTACATACTAATACACACATACACATACATATAGAGACAAGAAATACATTTATATATATAGATATACACCTCAGCATAATTAAATACGAAAAAAAAATAAATGTTTTAGTCAGAAAATGGTTGGAAATTACCAACAACTTTCGGACCAAATGTTATGTTTCATCGGTAAGTGGTCGGAAATTTCCGACCATTTTCCGACACCCATATCCGTTTTTTCGGTTTCTAAACCTTCTAACATGGTTTTTTCATTACGTATTTTGTACACCTTAATTATACATGAAATGCTTTTACTTTACCAACTGACACGTATTATACACATTCATACGTGCGTGTACGCTATCAAGACTAATTACTTAAACTAGTCTTTTATTATTCTATAGTTATATATAGGTATATGTGTTTGTGTGTATGTGTATACTCCGAGTCATATACATACACATATACATATACATATACATATACATATACATATACATATACATATACATAGACACAAGCAAATACATTCACATGTATATACATATAGCTCAATATAATTGAATAAAAATATAAAGGTTTTAGTCGGAAAATTGTCGGAAATTTCTGACAACTTTCCAACCAATTTTTTTTCTTTTTTTATAGTTTTTTTTTTGTTGGAATTTAGTCGGAACTTCCTTCAAATTTCCGACGACTTTTTTATTTGTCGGTAAGCGGTCGGAAATTGGTTGCTAATATTTGACTTTTATTCTAGTCGGAAGTTTGTCGATAAGTGGTCGGAATTTCCGACTGAATTTTTTTAGTCGGTAAGTTTGGTAGGAAGTCCTCAATTTTCTAGTAGTGGAATAGTGTTTTTCATTTTTTTTAATATTGTTTTTTTATTTTAATATTGTTCTTTTCTAAGTTTTATTATTTTGTTGGTTTATTACTTCAATTGATTTAGATATATATATTTTTTCAACTTTTAAGATACAATCAAAGTACCATATGAATCATAAAAATTAATGTATATCGGTACCATGTTGTTCGGTATGATATGGTAGCTATATCGTATTAGTTTGTAAAAACAATAAAATAAATGTTGGTATCGATACAGATGTTCAATCGATTTCGATTGGGTTTGATACGATAACGACACAATATCCGTTTTAAAAAAATATGGTAACATCGAAATAAAAAGAGGCGATGAATAGTGGTTTTTTTTTTCAATATTGTTTTTTTCGAAGTTTTTCTTATTTTATTGGTTTATTGCTTTAAAATGATTTACATATAAACATTTCTCATATAATGTTTGAGATACGATCAAAATATCCGTTATCAAACATGAAACCATAAAAATGAATGCACATCAGTACCGATTCGGTATTGTATATAATTTTGTTGATTTATCACTTCAATTGATTTAAATATATATTTTTTTCAACTTTTCAAATACAATCAAAGTATCACATGAATAATAAAAATTAATATATACCGGTACCATGTCGGTATGATATGGTAGCGATGTCGTATTAGTTCGTAAAAACAATAAAATAAATGTTAGTATCGATACAGATGTTCAATCGATTTCAATTGGGTTTGGTACGATAAGACACAATATCCGTTTAAAAAAAAATATGGTAACATTGAAATAAAAAGAGGCAATGAATATTAGTCTTTGATTTTTTTTTTCAATATTGTTTTTTTCAAAGTTTTTATTATTTTAGTGGTTTATTGCTTTAAATGATTTACACATAAATTTTTCTCAAATAATGAAATATCCGTTATCAAACATGAAACCATAAAAATGAATGCATATCGGTATAGATGTTGTTCGGTATAGTATGGTAGCGATACGGTATCAGTTTATAGAAAGCAAAAACTATAAAAAGAAATATTGGTACCCATATAGATGTTGTTCAGTCAGTTTCGATTGGGGTTGGTATGATAGCGACACAATATCCATTTTCAAAGAAAAATATATCGTAATGTTGAAATTGACATAAAATGCAAACAAACCGATCAACTGAACAACATAGGTATCGTATCAATATGTGTGTTTTTTTGTTTTAAATCGATGCAATGTTTTCTTTTTCAATTACTATAGTGAGTGCCGGTACCTTAATGAACCGAATTAATACCGACTAAATTCCCACCGCGAAGCGTGAGAGAATATTACTAGTTATAATTATAAGAGTAAATTACGTTTTTGGCCCCTGTGGTTATATTACTTTTACTATATTAGCTCAAAATAAGAATTTTTAACATATCTGCCCCCATGATCTTTATGGCTAACCATTTTGGCCCCTAAGTCTAGAGATCATGGGGGCCAAAATGGTTAGACTTAGGGGCCAAAATGGTTAGTTATAGAGACCATGGAGGCAGATATGTTAAAAATTCTTATTTTGGGCTAATATACTAAAAATGATATAATCACAGGGGCCAAAAACATAATTTACTCTAATTATAATTACAATACAATTATAATTATAAAATATATATTAAATTAATTAAATTAAATTAAGAACATCTTAAAAACTACAGTTAACTTTTTCCTTTTTTAAGTTTGTGTAAATAATTATTTGACATATTTGATTTTTCTGCACCTATACATATTTTTATCTCAGTCGATAAATAAAGTAAATTTTATACTATTTTAAGTTGATTTATTAATTTATTTATCGGAGGATTAACTTTCTACATTTTATAACTAATAATTTTAAAATGAATAAGCACGCTAAGATTTTGTTTTATTACTACAAAACTTTTATTTAATTATCCTTATAGTTAATCTAGACTATGTTATTCTATATATTTTTAAGTATATAATGTGATAGTTGTGATTTCGACCGAACAAAATTGTTATTGTTATCAGTACTTTCGGAACAGTTACCGATATTTGTTTTTATAGTTTTAGATCGATGTAAAACACGTATCGTCATCCATCTGGACATGTCACGATTGTATTATAGTTTAAATTTTTTCTCTTTTGGTTGTTATACCGAGTGTCGGTATCGTATCGATAGCGTAATAAATCAAACAAATACCGACTAAATTTTGCCGCAACGCGTTAAAAATTTTAATCGTTTTAAAAAATTTAACAAGAATCTTTAGAAAAATAACCTTAAAGATAACTACTTCGTTTACCAGACGAGTTTAAATCAAGCGGGATTAGCGTATAAAACATAAGAATTAACCGCATGATGAGGTAGCGTTTTGAAAAATCATGACGATTACAAGTTCATTCGTTACTCTTATAAAGTCAAGTCAAGTTTCACATACGATTAAATACTCATAAACGCAACTTATTACGTAGAAAGTAATAAAATATGTATAACTTTACTTGGATGAAATATATTTTATTGTTATTTTCTATAAATAGTAGTTTTACTTTTGAACAATAGTAACCACTCCAATATGAAGATCAAATGCATGTCATTAAGATTTGTCAGCTCACTCTCACCTCAACAACTCCATCTATGCTTCTTAAAATACTATAAAGAAACGATTCAAATACATTTTTTTATTGATCTTTTGATCATGAAGCACATATCAATACCCATTGAAGATGATTAGGACAATGTTCATTACCATCACTACAAGTAAACTAAGTGTATTTTTAATGTCTCACACTAGTACACTACTAGGAAGTAGGAAAATACATTTACGACGAACAAATCTGATAGTGATCACATACTGATCAACAACGAAACAAACAAAAACCTAACGGTGACCTTTTAGACCAAAACAAACAAATTCTTATTTGTTGGTCCATTTATAAGTCACCTTCTATTTTTGTTGAATCCGTGGAACGGAGACTATGGGTGGATCTATATATACCACCAGGTAGTGTACGGGCTACTCAACTTTCGCGACGAAGTGCAAAACACCCTTGGATGTAAGTTAAAAAGTCTCTGTTTTATTAATATACGGTAAAAAACTTTTTTGGATACATCTGAATTTTTCTTCTGCATTCGTCACTGATGGTGATCAAACTCTAGTAACGACCTTCCTTGGTCACTACATGGCTGTGACAAAAATATTGTGATGTTGAGGAAGAATATGGCATCATCTTAACATAACTGATTTCAAAATTCAAAATCAAAATCCATAAACAATATTTTCAACACCAATATTTAGCCCTTAGGTGAAATCAAAATCAAAACCTAAAATCGTTAATATCACACATAAAATACAAAATATCTCAAAATCAAACCTTTAAGTAAAAGTTGAATGCATACTTCGTGTCTTGAATATAGTTTGATCTCAAAAGTTATTATGTGTGAAATGTTTGTGCGGGTTTGATTTCAAGATATCTTATATTTTAAGTTCGATGTTTATCAATTTTTGGTTTTAGTGATTTATGTATACTTGAAGTTAATAAATTTTGATGTTTGTAAAGAGAAAGATACAATTACAAAGGATATTGAAGATGTGAAGAATCACATTTAAACTTCATTAAGCAATTAAAACCTTTAAAGACCAAAATGATTCATATTGAAACTTTTAGACCTAATACATCAAAGGGATACAAGTACAAGGACGAAATTTGTAATCTACTAAACAAGATTGTTCATGTTGAAACTTTTAAACCTAATACATCAATGGGATACAAGTACAAGGACGGAATTTGTAATTTACTATTTCTTGTAGGTATCAACTGAAACCCAAACAAGATTGTTCAACTGAAACCCTTTTGGACCAATTTGATTTTATTTAAAACCTTTAGACGTAAACCACCATTTAGATGTAACTTCAGGGACGAAATTTGTAGTTTACTCTTATTTTGGCATATACTAAAATCCACACAAGAACCAACAAATATAAAAGTTATGTTGGATTATTAAAAACCAGTAGATGATACTGGGATTGCCGCCCAACTATTTTTTATGCTCATGCAATCGTGTGATTTGTGTCACATTTGGAGAAGGGTTTATCGTCTTTACATGTATTGTCGCTTTATCATTTGAATACACATGATAATACGATGATAAACTAATAATTACGTACACATATACATATACATACAATATCAATACGGACACTAAACATTACGATAAGATCAATACGGACACTAACATGCATGAACAAAAAAATAAACTATTCTTTTGAGGAGGTTCATTTGAGAACAAAATTTAGTTGAGAAGAAAAAGAACAAAGAGTACAATTGTAAAATATTAAGTAGTTATTCTTTAATCTCATTTATTACAATCTTTAAGTAATTAATTACTCATAAAGACTATTATTGTCTACACTAATTTTCATTGCATACACACATAAAAAGTTATCCTACACATTTCGAAAAATATCTTACACATGCTCAAATTTATCCTACACAACTCGTAATTTATTCTACACACCTAGTAATTTATCCTACACTCTAAATTTTTTTTTTAATTTTTGAAAAAATATATATTTTTTGAAAATAAGTTACAAATTTAATGTAGTGAGCTATTAAAAAGGAAGACTAGATATTAATGATCTATGTGACTTTACAAATATACCCTTACATTAAAATTAAATGAAAATATTAAATGAAGTAAAATGAAACATTTTTATTGGTTGAAACTTATTCTTTTTTCTTCTTACAAAAATTTTTTTCTCATTTAAACCTTTCACTGTTTCTTTTATATCTTAAAATTTTATATAAAAAGGGTATAAATGTAATTATTATTTTTAAACAAAAATGGTATAATGATGATTATTATTTTTCACTCATCTCTCATTAAATTAAAAAAATATATAAACAAATAGTTTGAATGCCCGTTTATGCATAAAAACCTACAATTTGTATGTAAACGTGAAGTTTAACAAATATTATTATATATATAAATTATCAACCTTTGCAAATAACCTTGACTTTTTTTAGTTTTTTAATTTTTAGTTTCAATTATACATTACCTAATTAGTAACCATGAAGTAGGGACGAGCAAATCGTTACGGTACTCATTTTTTGGGATTTTCGGAACCGGTTCGGTACCGGACGGTACCAAGCTCATCCCTACCATGAAGTGGGTTTTAATCTAAGTATGAAAAGCCCCAAATTCTTGTGTGATAATTTGATGTATTAACTATGATAACTAAAATTACACGATGATTTGATTTTCTAATGAACGTATAAGTTTGTGAAGTTGAGTTAATGTGGTAAGAAGTTGGCAAGTTAAGATAATAGAATAGCTTTGTTAAAAGTTAGTAGGGGTTGTATTTTTTCCGTTGTTTCTTTACGATCTCCAAAGCATGTTTTGGTGACTCGTAGTTAGGCTGGCGGGGGTATGCCCCTTTAAACATGTAACATTTGCCTGGGCTGTCCTTACTGCCATCTTTATTGCGCTGGGCTGTTAAGTATGCCCAGATTTGGGTTGCCAAGTTGTGGGCTCCATTTGTTTAATGATGTTAATGTTAGTGTGATGTTATTTTGTATTAGATTAGATTTCATAGTTAGAGTTTGGAGTTTCGATCGTATTTTGTTAGGAAAAGATATAACTCCTACTAGTTTGTTAAAAGTTAGTAGGGGTTGTATTTTTTCCGTTGTTTCTTTACGATCTCCAAAGCATGTTTTGGTGACTCGTAGTTAGGCTGGCGGGGGTATGCCCCTTTAAACATGTAACATTTTATTTTTATAAAAGTTTGCCGGGCGAAAGCTCATTTACCCAAAAAAAATGTTTGATAAAATGCCTAAGAGAAAACTTGTTGTTATTAACACATGACTTTGGTGAAAATCCCTTGAATGACTGTTTATAAGCATTGATGAAAAAGCAATGAATGATTTTGTGTCTTAATGACCACTTGGGTTGTAAACTATACGCAACTTAAGCTAGTGAGGCTACGGGAGGCCAAGTTGGAAAGGACGCTCGTCTCAAAAGAAAGCTTTAAGGTACGTAGCTAATTTATTATGTTTATTATTAATTTTATAAATAGTTGATGACGCTAAAATGACACACTAATAAGAATTGATCGTAGGAACCCTTTTGGGTTGAGTGAAAAATGCGTTTTAAACAAACCGTATCAATTGGCATGTAAAACCGAAGTATAAATGACATGTGGGGTCATAGAAGAGAAGGTGTTGCATAACTGAGATAAATGTGGTCACGAGCCATGTGAAAATTGAAAAAAAGGATTATTGTCCCTCGTGGTGGTCTATCCGACCATAAACTAAGCACATACATGTAAAACCAAGGTATAAGCGACCCGCGGGGTTGTACAAGCCAATGTATTGTCCCAAAACGACCAACCATGACTTCAGTTTTGGTTGGGAGAAAATGAGAAGAACTATAACTAAAGTGTGGAAGATTTGAGCTAAATTGCTTAAAATCTCAGAACGAGTCATTTTGGATAAAAGCCAAATCGAATGATGATATGGGAATGTTAAGGTTTTGCCCAAGAAACCCAACTATAATCAAGTTTGTGATTGGGGAAGAATGAGCTAAGACAAGAAAATGTGAAGTATGAATGGTGATGCGAAAATGCATCCTAACAGGTCAGTTTAGGTAATAAACACCAAACCTAAAGAATGAAGCGAAAACTTGAAAATCTGGGTCCAGATAATGGGTCACGGGTTTAAAGATATAAGCAAAAAGTTTTAAACGGAAAAAATGGAGTTTGGACTAACTGGGTGCAAGTTTAGCGAAAAATGGTAAAAATTGGTCAAGAGTGAAAAACTGCTCAGCTCTGCAAACTCTCTGGAAAAGTGTAACATCCAAAAAACGGGTTTGGTAATTAAACCAAATTAACTGGGGATGAGCGGTAAAATACCATTAGTGGTAAAAAGTTAACCCGATAAGTGTTAGGATTTTAAATAATCAAAACTAACGCTAATTGAAATGAATGAATGTTTTTAGAAAGTAGAATCTTAAATGGCTTGGGCTACCGAGACTTAAATTAAAACGGGCCAGTCGTATACGGTAACACCCAAAACCCAAATTTATTAACTAGTTCATTTTTGTGTATGCCATGACATAAAAATAACTCAGTTATCTAACTCAGTTAGAAGTAGAGTTAAATACTAAGAGATAAATGGGTTAAGGCTAATCATAAATGACAAACTAAACTCAAAGGGTTAAAGTTTGAGCCATAATATTTACTTGGTATGATAAATATAAGGAACTAAACTTAGGTTTAATGCCAAATTATAAAAACATGGAACTATGAGGGGTTAAAGGTGTAAATGAGTTTTTACAAAAAAAAAAAAAAAGGGGGAGGTAGTGGTGGTGGTGAGAAACCACGACACTCACACACTTGTGTGTTAGTTTGCTCTTGGATGAATCAAGAAGAAGAAGGAGAAGAAAGAAAATGAAGATGAAAACTTAGATGATTTTCTTGCATGATTAAGGATTTTGAATTTTGAATCATCTAACCCTAACAAACCTAAGGTATGTGGTATATTAGATTATGATGAATTTTGATGTAAATGGTCTTGATGAATTGATGATATCGATTATGTATGGATGTTCGTAAGCATCATACTAGTTTATAGGTGTAAAATACTTAAACAATTTAGAGGTTTAAGTATATGTTCATACATGATATGAAATAGGTTTTTGTATGACATGATGAAATCGATGTTATATTGATGTTGAAATATGTTTGAAATCATCATGTATACACGAATGTATGAAGAACTTGAATAATTTAGGTGTTCAGATGAATGTCTAGTTATAAGGTGAAATGGGTATTTGCGTAAAAGATGAAAACCCCAATTTCTAGTGTCATAATTTGATGAATTAATTTATGATGCTTGAAAGTTTAAGCTAACTTGATGTTGTTAAGTATACAAATTCGTTGAATTGGAAGAAATATGGTAATTTTGTATGATAAAGTTAGCTAATATGATAGCCTAAAAATGATGTCTATCAAGTGTGTGATAGAATGCTTAAATGAGTTTATTCAACTTGTCAATGCATTTGCACATATCATTTGGCAGTTTGACTGACCTATATTAGATTTAGATGAAAAAGATAGTATAAAAGTCCATAAGGTGATGGTCATGGTGTAGGATGACTAATCTAATCATCTTGTGGGTATTATGTAATAGTTTGACACTTGAAAAACTAGGTGGGAGCTTGGAAAGAAATGGGTCAAACGGATCAAAGGCGCGAGGAAGCTCGAACGGACGCAAGGTAAGTAAATCTTACACCTCCTATAATAGAATCACTAATTAAGAAATATGAAGTAGACGGAAATAAACATGACTTGTTAAAGTCGAGACCCGTGGTGAAGACCAAACGGGTCAAAATGGGTAAGATTATGTTAGATCACAATTTGGTGATTGAATAAAGAATTTTATAATTTGGACCGTAAGGTGCAAACCAAAACGGGTCGAGCAAGTAAAAATATAGTTTTTGGTATAAAACACTTGCTGACGCGAACTGAAACGGTCAAACGAGTGAAAATAAGTTTTTGATATAAAACACTTGCTGACGTGAACCGAAACGGGTCGAGCGAGTAAAAATATAGTTTTTAATATAAAACACTTGCTGACGCGAACAGAAACGGGTCAAACGAGTAAAGATAAGTTTTTGATATAAAACACTTGCTGACGCGAACCGAAACGGGTCAAGCGAGTAAAAATATAGTTTTTGGTATAAACACTTGCTGACGCGAACCAAAATGGGTCAAACGAATAAAAATAAGTTTTTGATATAAAACACTTGCTGACGCGAACTGAAATGGATCGAGCGAGTAAAAATAAGTTTTTGGTATAAACACTTTCGGACACAAACCAAAATGGGTCGAGCATGTAAAAAGGCAAGTAAATCATATTTTAATAATTAAACTAATGATTGTAAAAAGGACACCCGATGATCTAACTCATAATGGGTCAAATAAGTGATATCGCAAGTAAATCACATGTTAGTGATTTAAACGATATAAGGACTTGTGTAGTTGTCTAAAGAATAAACCAATAATGGTTAAAAGACCAAACGGGTCATACGGGTCAAAGGGTGATGATATCACCATTTGAGCGTAGTATTTAATGCGTGTTATTGTTAAGTGTCATACTTACAGGTAGGCTTATTATACGGGCAAGTACTGTCATGACTAGTGAAAATAATTTGCAAGGTATTGAAAATGGTTCATTGCTTTGACCAGCTCCAGGTATGTGTAATGAGTCAAACTCTTGGTGAAGGCTTATGGTCCGACTAGTGTTGGTTGAGTCAAGGGTGGACACTAGATCATCTCAAGTGAGATATATCTAGTATTTGGGTAAAACGACCATTAGAGCCAAGGGGATGTCCACGATGCAAAGATAAGACTAAATGAGTTTTAAAAACACTAAACGATTGGAAACTCTTATGTTCTTAGGGACATAACAAATTTAGATGGGATAACGAGTTAAAAGTGCTCGCTAGTTTTAATCTAAACATATAAAGTTTCTCCGATGGTAAAAAGGGCTAAAATTTGACTAAAATGCTATCGGATGATGAATCGGGCAAACTAGCCCTAAGGGTAGATTAAAAGAGAGTCCTATAATTGGGTTGGTCATTCCGGCAACATAAAAATAGGAGGCGAGAGATTTATGGCTTAAAGCCTCCTAACGGATTGTTTTGGGTAAAACGCTATACCGGAAGAAAATAATGAAAAGTTAAGATTTGTTGTGACAACTCGTATTTTTCCCGGATCACTGACCGCGTGACGGTTGTTCTAAGAATTGATGTGCGTTGTATCGATGTACTTATTGTGTGAATTAAATGAAATAATTCTGTTGATTATGACTCGGTTGGTTGCTAGTAAATGATTTGCTTTGAAGAACATCTGGGCCGCACACCCCTAACCGATCGCACACCCCTTTTCCTTGAACACTTCGGCCCAAACTCGTTCCCTTATGAATTGGATTCATGATCCAAGCAAAGCCCAAGCCGTCTTGAGCCCAAACTCCTTGTGGGAATGCGTATACATGTAGTGTACATGGTTGTGGTTGTGATTTAGAAAAATCATAACAAACCCTAGCACTCCTTTGTTCTCCATGGTGTTCGGCGGCTGTCATTCTCCTTCGAAGCCTCATTCCTCTCGACTCCAACAACCTCTCATATATCTCATAATCAGGTTAGCATATTTTCAGTATCTATAGTTGATCTCTTAATATAATTGGCTGAGAAGATACTTGCTGATTGATGAATTGCTAGTATAACAACAACTCTAATTTAGGGTTTCTAGAATCATGGTTCATTATCGCTATGTTAGTATGAATACTAATTTTTAACCACTCTATGTGACAATGGTAAACTGATGATTTCGTGTGACCCAATCTGGATGTTTTGATAACATTTAACTAATGATTTATTGTGCGAATGAATCATTAAGTCGATGTCAATTATTGATCATGAGACGATTTGATAAGCTAGGATTATGTTAATAACATGAGGCCTTAAAACTGTCGACTAGGTTCATATGGATAAGAACATGAGGATTAGAATTACAACTATGTGTTAGAATTGCATGATGTATGAGTATTGAAATTATTGTTATGATGCTTGATTCGGTAGACTTCGAATGATGATGATGATAATGTAACTGATTTAATAATTAAGGTAATGGGATAATTATGTTAATTTTGTAATTGATTAAATTGTGATCGTTGGGAGTTACGGAAATTCGGGACGGTTATGGGTTGACTAAGTAACCACTTGGTCAGTCGCACAAGAAGGGTGTAGTCGCACAAGAACTGTAGGATCGCACAACTGTTTCCTGACATCTACTCTTTGGGCCGGGTTATGTTTGGATCGCATAAGAGTAATGCATCGCACAATTTATGTAACCACCCTGATTTTTCACACTTGTATTTGTTTGGCTTACAATGGAATGTATTTGAACATACTTGCTTTATACTCATACGTACTTATACCAACACGAACACGTGGATAATTTCAAAATTTGTTGTTACTTATGCTATTAAACAATACCACGTAAACTATAAGGACCTATTTGACATTCTTGGAAACTTTCTTGAAATTATTACTTTTTAATTTCGAGGACTAAAACCGTCATTATTTGAAAGTACAAAGTTTAGGGACTAAAATTATCATTTTTGAAACTATATAAGTACAAGGGTTAAAAGTGCAATTATTGCAAACTACAAGTTTAGGGTCCTTTTGGTCATTATCTCAAACTTAAACTTTAGGGGCTAACTCTGCCATTTTAAAACCCTATTTAACTGAATTATGTTAACTGAGTTAGTCCTTATATAATAAATTCTTCTTTAAAACTTAACCAAGTTAGTTTAACTAACTGGTTATTACAGGGACCATTTGTGTCAATTTCCGAAATCTCAGGGACCAATTGTGATATTTTCAATAGTACAGGGACAAAAGTGTAAATATTCAAAAATCAGATCAAAAAGGGGATCGAACTCGCATCTCTCGTGTACAACCGCAACGCCTTAACCAGTTTATCCTCCTACTAGGAGCTGTTAGAATATAGAACATTAATTCATTTATATACACTTTAGGATTTTAATATTTTTATTAATTATGAATTGGAACAAAAGGAACGAACCGGCCACAAGAGAGGATCGAACCCGCGACAACCCACACCACAAACGAACACGTGACCGGTCGGGCTAAGCCCTCATTCAGTTATAATATGAAGTTATATTAAATTTATAAACACTTTGGAATTAAATATAATATTTCAAATCTGAATCAGATCATGTTGCCGGTAATCGATCCAAACCCCACTTAATCTTTGTTTAATTTATCCGAAAATATCACCAATGATTCCCAACCCTTTGCCAACCCAGAAACCCACTTCAATTCGACACAATTGAGTGTCTATACATGTGCATTCGGTTTTTATTTAAAAAAATTCAAAAGTAGATCGATTCCACCAAGTTTTGTCGAGTCTGAGATCGAATTGGAGTGTTATATAACTCCCTCAGACTCACACGAATCTCCTACACCTCTCACCATTAACAAACACTTCGAAACTAACCTCTGTTCGAACCTGCAACTATCGTCGGAGTTCAGTCGCCGGAATTTAGTCGAACCGCCGTTTTAATCGATATCGGTTAGTTTTTATCCGTCCAATTAATTCATTTATGCTTATACAATGTTTCCTCAAAGTTAGTTTGAATAAAACATAGTTTTGATCGTGAATTGAGAAGGTTGACTTTTCTATTGACTCTGATTGGGGAAGATGATCATTTTCACTTTTGTATTTATTTTATATAAACTAAACTTAAACACAAACCACCAGGCCTAGCCCAGTGGTTGTGTGTGTGTTTGTTCTCTCAATTGACCCGGGTTCGAACCCGGGTACGTGCAAACATTTTTAAACTTTTTATTTTTCATATTTTACACCTGCCATTATTTTTAATATTACTATTAAACACTGTTACATTTTATAAAAATACGAAAACAACTGTTTTTATTTATAAAACTATTTATTTAAAAACAAAACAGATTTATTAATGTTTAAATTATATAAATTCGAAATTAATTATTTAAATACTGAAATTTTTCAGTATTATCATGTTAAGGGTAAATCATTCTAAAAATAATATTTTTACTGATATTTTATATGATTTCGGTATTTATATAATTAAATCAGTAATATTCAAGTTCAATAATTAAAAATGTTATTTTTAATTATTCTGATATAAATTAATTATATCACTTGTACAATATTTTGCCAATAATCATTATATTTAATTATGTTATTTGATGATACTAGTTAAATATATTTGATTTATTATTACAAATGTTTATATTAAATCAATTATACATTTTTGTAATTTTATTATTTATGATAAATAAATATTTTTCATAAATAATTCCTTTACATCATATTCTTTTTCCAAGTCCTCTTGCTAGGTTATCCAACCCCCATAATAATCCAATTAAACATTATTGTTGATACATATCCCATATTGTTGCATGTTCAATCACTTAGAGTGACGTGGAATCTTATTTCTAAGAACTCTCACATTTGCATACTTGTTTGGACTTACTCGCAATCAAGGTGAGTTCATGTCCCCCTTTTCACTTAACTGTTTTCAGTTTTATACTTCGGGGGTAGAATACATGTTACAACTATTACAGACATTTTTATACATGGTATGGTTAGCTTAAGGAAGGTTTACTACTAGACTGTGAAGGGTGGGCACAACACTTTAGGCCATTAATCCTCGTCGTAGGACCGAGGGACATGAGTGATAGATCTATTTGGGTGTAGCGAGCCCACACCCCTGAGACCGGGGCGGCCCATAGAGGTGACTATGTCTTCCAGCCGAAAGCCCAGTACAAATTTGCTAGGTTTGAGTACTTCCTGCACCTTTGCACACATACCATTGGCTTTGCAACCCATTGGTGATCTCTTTTTCCTTAATTGCTACATACCAGGGACATTTATACACACAAGACATATTTTAAAGGCTTATACATGAACTCGCTCAACTTTTTGTTGATTTTTCAAACTACATGTATTTCAGGGAACTAGCGGATCTGGCAGGGTATGCATATGTCTAGCTGCGTTGAATAAAAGATGTCATCCAGAGTTGTGGAGTTTGAGAGGTGTAACCTATTCCTGGACGGGTTACATATCTCTAAACCTCGTCTTATCTAAAGTCTTTTGGTGTCTTATGAAAACGTTTTAAACAAGTTATGGTTTGTAACTTATTTCAAGTGTCGATGTTTCTAAACAATGATGTTGTGATATTTTCTCACTTAAATTAATGGATGTACATCTCGTATTTTTTTTAATCATATAGCATTGTTATGATTGTTTGTATGGTATTAAGAAGTCACATCAAATAAACCACGCTTCCGCAAAAGCCAGGGTGTGACAGCATGGTATCAGAGCCTCGATCATAGCGAACTAGGATTCTTTCTCGAGTCTAGACTATGATCATCAGAGCTCTCACGAAAACATTTTTACATTGCATATACAAGTTTCCAGATCCAGGGTACAAACGTTTCTTTACAAACATGTATTTTTCGTGTTGGACATGTAGTAACTGGAAGGGTTAAGTACCGGTAGTTGAGAACTCCTGTCTAGGCTGGCATTCGTACAAATCCAAATAAAAGGACCCGTTGCCCACCTGGGGACTATCAATGAGAGTACCGATACCTATTAGGCCAAAGCATGTAAAAAATTTTAGTTTTTTAGTCAGTCTTTATTTAACCATTTTTACAAGTTTTTAACATACCGCTTCCTACACATCAAGTCTTAGAGACTGAGGGGTTCAATCTTAGAGATTGGGGAGGTTTTGGTCTTAGAGAGCAGGGAGTTAGTCTTAGAGACTAGGAAGGTTTGGTCTTAGAGGCCAGGGAGTTAGTCTGAGAAACTAGGGAGTTCAGTCTAAGAGACTGGGTGATATAGTCTGGGGAAGACTAGGATGATTACTTGCTTACATTGATTGTGACTTACATGCGTTGTTGGATTATTTATTTTGCGTTATGACATAAGATATTATGAGTTATTGTGTTATTACATACGCATATTACTTACTTACTATGCTTACTATGACCGGACCAATATGATCTTTCTTTTAGAAGATGCCTCCATGACGAGACACACGTTTGCCTACCACTGAGGCAGGATTACAGGAACGTATTTCAAAAGCAATAGTAGATTATGAGGCCTCGCGCGCCAAAACAAGCAGGAATAACTCAAATAACAACAACAACAACAACAACAACCCATCCAATGGTTGTACCTACGTTGTACTATTATCAATTTTATATGATACAATCCCCTCTTTTTCAAAGTTCAAAATTTTCTCGAGACCATACATTTTCAAATTCAAATTTTCAAACTAGCTGCAGTAAACTGTTTTAGAACGTATCATGGAAGCCTTAACCGATCGTACGGTGTAAGCCGAAATTTCCTTATCTATATAAGAAACTCACCACTCGAGCTAATCTACTCAAGAACTACAACTTCTGATATAATTCAATAACCCATACCCAAACTTTCCTTAGTTCAACAAAACCCAATATTCCAATGACAAATTTCCCAGTAGCATATACTGAATCTTCAAGTACAGCAGAAATTCATCCATTCCTTCGGTTTACTGATTTACCCAATCGAGAGAAATATAAAAAACTCAAGCATCATGAAGTTTTTACTATTAGCGGTATTGATTGGCATCGAATGGGAATGTTTGATTCCAGTGGTTTACTGGCAAGATTACTACCACCTAATACGCCCTGGCGCCGTTTCTTCGACATCCTAGAACCATCATACGATGAACTGGTATATGAGTTCTTGTCCACTTTCTATTACAAATATAATAAAAGTCTTACCAATGAATCCATTCATTTTCGACTTTGTGGGCAACCTCATACTATGTCATTAACAGAATTCGCAGTTCATCTGGGCATATATACAGATGAAGAAGTTAAACAACCCATTTTTATGGAGGCATCAATCTCTTATTCCTCTGCGGAAATGGCAGAATATTGGCAATGCCATTCATCAAAAGAATGGTGTGGCAACAATAATTCTATAAACTTTACAGACCCTCGTTATCGATATATGCACCGTGTTTTAGCCAACACTATCACGGGGCGCAAGTATAATCAACAAAGGGTTAGAACAATCGAGCTTTTCCATCTGCATAGTATTTTTGAGCAAGTTCCTTGTAATATTGCCCACGAGCTTGCTACATATTTTTTTAGTCAACAATCAAATCCTCTGAGAAGTCTCATGGGAGGGTCTTACATTACAAAAATAGCAAAATCATTAGGTGTCTTAAGTGATCAGATTATCCAAGGATTATCTCCACCAAAGGCACCTGGGATTGTAAATTTTCACACCATTACGCTAACCCCTGTTCATATTTATACACCAACTCAACCATTCCAGTTGGAGGGAGCTCCAGTTATCTTAGAAAGTACCTCCACACAAAATTTACAACAATCATTGTTGCAGCTTCCTAAACCGTCTTTTTATCGATTTGATCTGCAACCACAGCTGCCACACATACAAGAACATATTACAACTAACCTATCCCAACCATTAACACCAAACGTCTTACAAGACTTCTCACCGTTAGTTTTTGAGGAGGATTCAACGATGCAAGAAACTTTGTTTGATGAAAACATGATGATCCAAGAACAGTTAGCATCGGAATCATTTTTGCAACCACCATTACAGCCATAGTTTTTCCAGTCACTATTAAACGAAGTAGAACAACAACTGCCATCAACTGATATAGCAGGCCCAACTACGGTGCCTGAAATGAACCTACTTCCAGAATCAATGAGAGTCGAAGTGACTAGGTTAAAGGATCAGGTTCGAAATTTATCTCAACAAATAAAATGGCTGACAGAAAGAAATAAATGGTTGGAAGACATGCTAAGACAATTAGCTGCTCAGATGCAACTGACTCTACCACCTCCACCACCGTATAGTTCTGAGTCTGAATTTGATTCATTACATGATTTATTTCAAATGTAAATTGGTCACATCATAATAGACTATCAATTTTTTTTATTACAAATTTAGTATAACATAGTGATATACAAAACAACCTCTTTACACTCAATGATGCTCATAGATTCTTCAAAAACTATCAACACCACAAGATGCTCTAAGAACAAACGCCTTGCTTATCTTTCAAATCATTACAATTACATTCTACGGTATCTTTCGAATATATTTCGGGACGAAATTTTCTAAAGTAGGGGAGACTGTAACCACGCTGATTTTTCACACTTGTATTTGTTTGGCTTACAATGGAATGTATTTGAACATACTTGCTTTATACTCATACGTACTTATACCGACACGAACACGTGGACAATTTCAAAATTTGTTGTTACTTATGCTATTAAACATTACCACGTAAACTATAAGGACATATTTGACATTCTTGGAAACTTGCTTGAAATTATTACTTTTTAATTTCGAGGACTAAAACCGTCATTATTTGAAAGTACAAAGTTTAGGGACTAAAATTATCATTTTTGAAACTATATAAGTACAAGGGTTAAAAGTGCAATTATTGCAAACTACAAGTTTAGGGTCCTTTTGGTCATTATCTCAAACTTAAACTTTAGGGGCTAACTCAGCCATTTTAAAACCCTATTTAACTGAATTATGTTAACTGAATTAGTCCTTATATAATAAATTCTTCTTTAAAACTTAACCCAGTTAGTTTAACTAACTGGTTATTACAGGGACCATTTGTGTCAATTTCCGAAACCTCAGGGACCAATTGTGATATTTTCAATAGTACAGGGACTAAAGTGTAAATATTCAAAAATCAGATCAAAAAGGGGGTCCTTCTGTATCGGACCGGCCCTTGCCGAGGATCGAACTCGCGTCTCTCGTGTACAACCGCAACGCCTTAACCAGTTTATCCTCCTACTAGGAGCTGTTAGAATATAGAACATTAATTCATTTATATACACTTTAGGATTTTAATATTTTTATTAATTATGAATTGGAACAAAAAGAACGAACCGGCCACAAGAGAGGATCGAACCCGCGACAACCCACACCACAAACGAACACGTGACCGGTCAGGCTAAGCCCTCATTCAATTATAATATGAAGTTATATTAAATTTATAAACACTTTGGAATTAAATATAATATTTCAAATCTGAATCAGATCATGTTGCCGGTTGTAAGGACTCTCAAAATTGTCCTAAAAATACCCGTAAGCATAAACCCGAGCCCCTGAAACCCTACCATACAAGAAAAATCAAGAAATCAAGAACTTAGGGTCTCAGGCGGGCCGCGTAAGAGACAAGACACATCTTACGCAGGCCGCGTCAAACCTAGATTGACCGGATAAGTGTTCCGAGTCCAAGTGTCGCCTACGTGTCACACCTACTGATGACCAATCAAAGCTACTCGTAGACTTGGCGGCAACGCGGGCCGCGTAAGTGTTAACCTTAGGTTTACGCGGGCCGCGTGAACCCTCAAAATCACCTATAAATAGCCCGTCACTTGCACAATCCACTGGTGTCGATCAAAACTTTCAAAAACGAATTCATATCACTCTGAAGTCGAAAATATCAATTATATTAGTGAGGCGCTGCTCCGATACCGGGTATTAACTCGATCGCTGCTACGATTCAATGTCCGATCGATTAAACTATCCAATGAATGTTTAAGTGCTGTCCACATTAGGGTTTATGCTTTGTCATTCGTTGTTAATTCAATGGATGTTTAAGTATCGCACTTTGTCATTCGATGTGAGGATTTAATCTCGTGAGTTATCGTAAATGCTGTATTAAGTTACTAACCGAGTTGTGTGCATGTTATTAATTTAGGTTAAAAGGCTAATCAGTAGACTAGGCTCTGCTCAATTAAATCTGCAATGTGAGTCATTCTCTTTTTATCAAATTTGTTTACAAAAGCATGTTTATTTTCAAAGTTATAATTAAAGTGATTAAGTATATGTAATCACCAAGTTACAGCCGGTATGTGGGGTTTTGTATACATTACTTGATAATCGTCACCATTGGGGCAGCCAATGGGGGATATGACCATAGTCACAGATCCGGTCGAGTGACAAATACCGTAAGTAGTTGGTTGATATCTAGAAACATTGTAATATCTCTTAATACTGTAAATTATAACAAATGGGTCATTTTAGTAAATAGAATGATTCACCAGTATTTCCCGCTGATAAATTTTTTTTTCAAACATGTTTCAGGTGATCTGTTGTGATCCAGGAAAAAGTGACGTGAAGCACTACAAGCTTAAGGAAGTGGCTCAATATAAAATAAAGAAACATGTTTTGTAAAAATAAAAATTTCTCAGAGAAATCATATGATTGTAAATTACCGGGTTTTATCCCGGAATTGTGAAATAAATAGTCGGGAAATATTTCAGTTTTAAAAAGATCCTGAAGAAAACTTCCGTTGTTAATTAAATACCACGGGATTTTCTGTCCCGCGGCTCCTGAAACGGGTCAAACCGAGTCGGGGGCCGTGACAGAAAAAGGTGGTATCAAAGCCACTGATTTAAGCCAATTAAGTATTTAGAAATACTTAATTTTACTGATTGCCAATTATGTGATTATGTGTTTTATTAATTGAATATTTGTGTACAGTATGGGTAAGCAAAAGTTGTCAAACATCTATCTTAAATTAGATAGGTCATCCAACGAGAAAGGAAGTTCCTCCCAATCAAAATCCTCAAATCACTCTGTAATTCCTGAAGAAGGAATATTTGTCCGAAAGGCACACTATGAGGAGCCACTTTCTCCTAATAAAAGAAGTTTGATTATTAGGAAAAGTCAGGAGAAATTAAAGAAATCCCGAGAAAAGAAAGTTAACCAGGAATTAACCAATAAAACACCTTGGGAGGACAAGTTAGATGAGAAATGGGCAGATCTTTATATGCTTGCCACTGTAGCAATAAATGCAAATCTTTAAATAATTTTGACCCAAGTCTTAGCACCTTTATCACCTACAGTCCAGAAACCTTATTCAGTAAATAAATAAATTTACAATAAAAACCTCGTGTGTTTTAGTTTTCAATTGTTTTGTAGTTACCCAGTCTGAAATAATATTTAAAGGTTTTCTATGAAATTTTGTTATAATTTTTAAATTAGTAATTGTGTGTATTTTGCATAACAGCATGAGTGACTTGTCTGAAGCCCTTCAGAACCTAAATCTCTATCCGGTAAAAATAGAGGTTTCCAGAGATTTCAATAGGTATATACCAGATATAGAAGAACCTATTGAATTCAATGCTCCACCTCCGGAGAAACCCAAGCCCAAGAAAAGGAGAAGATTCGTGCGATGGAGGCGTGTGCGTAGGAGAAAACCCGTCACTAGAAAGATGCCTAAAATAGAAAATCCCTTAAACAAAGTGAAGGGAATTGAAGTCGGGGAAGAAAATAGGCAGATGGGAATACAGTTTGAAGAATATTCTAAGCAAATAGAAATGGAGATTGGAGGAGGTTCAAAACCAACTCAGATAGAAATTGGAGAAAGCTCTCAACAAACCCACGAAATGACATTACAGGAGGAGTTAGATTTTATATTGGCAAGCTGTGATACTATTAAGCCTGTCAATGAAAATGTTTTTACTCGTCCTATTGAAACTCAACTCCCTATAAACCTAGAACCAGCAATCCCAGAACCTATAATTCACACCCAACCTCTTGGAATGGACGAATGGTGGACGAATGATTGGCAGTTCCAAAACCTGCTCAACAGTCCTTATTCTTTTCTCCCTCAGTTTGACCCTGAACCAATACCTAACCCACCAATGAGCAATGAGAATTTAGCTGAACTCCGCCACTTTGGCGAGGAGCTGGTGGATGCAGGAAATAAGATCAGGGAAGTAGGAGAACAGATCTCCTGGAAGTACGATGAGAGGGAACGCCGTTACTGAAATATCATCTGACAAGGGATAGTATGGTGTGAGAATGTGAAACTGTGGTTGTAAATTAAACAAGTAAAATATAGCTTGTGAAATAACCTAAAATAAAACTTGTGTAAGATAATGGTGTGTATTGAAGCATACTATAAAATGGGAATCGAGAAATCGATAGTTTTGGCTATATGTGCTTTGTGAAATTTATATGATTGTTTTGTGTATAATTGTTATTTATTCGATACTAATAAAATTATATATATTAATTATCAGATGGAAAACGCTAATAACGAACCAGTTAACGAGGTTAATCAATCTGAGCAACACCCGGAGGATCAATTTTTAAATAGGTAGGATATAGAAAATATCGTTGCTCAGGGGATAGCCAATGCTATTCCAGCAATAGTTGCTGCTGTTAGAAACCCAATCGAACCGCACGTTCCTAGCAAACGTATTTCTGAAGATAACTTCAGCAATAGCGTAAACGGAGGCGGTAATCATACTAATCATAATAATGAACCACGGCAGGCTCCGCTCCCTAAGAAAATGAAAGATGCAACGCCTGGTTGCACTTACAAAGAATTTCTTGCTTGCAAACCCGCTGAATTTGCAGGCAATGAAGGAGCGACTGCAACACTGCGTTGGTTAGAGAAAACCGAGGCCGTAATTACAATAAGTAAATGTGCCAAAGACGATCAGGTCATGTACGCGTCAAATCTTTTTAAAGAAGGGGCGCTAGAATGGTGGAACACGGTGCTACAAGCAAAAGGAAGAATGATGGCATATGCTATGAATTGGGAAGAATTTAAGAGTCTCGTAGAAAGAAAATTTTGTCCCGAATATGAAAAAGATCAAATGGCGAATAAGTTCTTAAACCATCGAATGATGGGTGTAGATTGTCGCGGTTATACTTCGACATTCTTTGAATAAGCTAGAGTGGTACCAACACTGGCTTCGCCAGAACCGGTACTCATTTCTCGCTATATTTGGGGATTGATTGGCGAAATCCGCAATATCGTTAAACCTGCGAGACCTCGTACTATTGACGATGCGGTAGAATTAGTAATACCTTAACCGACGATCTGATACGCACAAGAGATGAAAACAAGAAGAAGGAACTGGCTCAGAAAATTACCCAAGGATTTCGTATGGGTAATAGTAATAATTTTAAGAAAAGAGGAACAGGGCAATTACCAACTCCTCAGTTCTGCAGAAATTGCAAAAAGAAACATTATGGAAGATGCAACATAACCTGCAATTTTTGAAAAACTGTAGGACATCGTGAAGAAAATTGCAGGAAGAAATCCATATTTTGTTACAATTGTGGAGAAGCAGGACATTTCAAAACAGAATGTCCTAAAGTGGTTAAACCAGCAGACAACAAAGCCAAGACAGCTGACGGAGCTATTAAGAAAAATGTTCGAGCCTTTCAGTTAACTACTCAAGAAGCCGAGATGATTCCTGACGTGATAGCTGGTACGTTCCTAGTTCACAACGTATATGCGAAAGTATTATTTGACTCTGGTGCAAACCAAAGTTTTATCAATACTTCATTCTGCCAAGCTCTTAACTTACCCTTAACTAAACTTAGGCAGATTTTTACAGTCGAAACGGCAGACGGAAATTCTGTTAGCATAGATAAAGTTTTGCAAAAGGAAAATATAGAACTCTCAGGTCATAAATTCTTTGCAAACCTATTACCTATGAAATTAGCCGAATTTGATGTTGTGTTAGGAATGGATTGGTTAGTAGCCAACCATGCTCGAATTCTTTGTAATAAGAATTCCATAGAAATTTAGGCACCCACAGGAGAAGTAATTATGATTACAGGAGATAAACCACGTAAGCCCATGAAGTTCATATCAGTAATGAAAGTTGCTAGTTATGAACGAAAACAAGGAATAGTATATATGATTTCAGTAATCATTAATACTAAGGGTAAAGAACTTAAGAAGATTCCTGTAGTCTCAGAATACCCAGAAGTATTCCCAGAAGAATTACCAGGATTACCAACAGATAGGGAGGTAGAATTTAGAATTCATCTAATTCCAGGAACTATACCGATAGCCAAGGCACCTTATCGGTTAGCACCCACAGAAATGTTAGAACTGAAAAAGCAATTAGATGAATTACTAAGTAAAGGTTTCATACAACCTAGTTCATCCCCGTGGGGAGCACCAGTGTTGTTTGTAAAGAAAAAGGATGGTTCAACGAGAATGTGTATTGATTATAGAGAATTGAATAAAGTTACAATTAAGAATCGATACCCATTACCTAGGATTGATGATCTTTTCGATCAACTTCAAGGAGCTAGATATTTTTCTAAGATTGACTTACGCTCTGGATACCATCAATTGAAAGTACAAGAAGAAGACATACCTAAAACTGCTTTCAGAACTAGGTATGGTCATTACGAGTTTACAGTCATGCCCTTTGGGTTAACGAATGCACCTGCAGCATTCATGGACATGATGAATAGAATCTGTAAACCGTATTTAGATAAATTTGTAATTGTCTTCATAGACGATATACTTATTTATTCCAAAAGTCAGAATGAACATTGTCAGCACTTGCATGCACTCTTAACTTTGTTAAGAAAAGAAAAGCTTTACGCCAAATTCTCGAAGTGTGAATTTTGGTTGCAAGAAGTGCAATTCTTAGGACACATGGTGAATCACGAAGGGATTCATGTAGACCCTGCTAAAATAGAGGCAATTACCAAATGGAAGGTTCCACAATCCGCAATGGAAATTAGAAGTTTTATAGGTTTAGCTGGATACTATAGACGGTTTATTAAGGATTTTTCCAAAATAACTGTACCATTAACTAAGCTAACCTGTAAAGCAGTTAAGTTTGAATGGGGACCTAAACAAGAAGAAGCCTTTAGGATCTTGAAACAGAAATTAACCAATGCTCCAATCTTAGCTTTACCAGAAGGAACTGAAGATTTTGAAGTATATTGTGATGCTTCAAAACTAGGATTAGGATGTGTGCTAATGCAACGCAAGAAGGTGATTGCGTATGCTTCAAGACAATTGAAAAAGCATGAAGAAAATTATACAACTCATGACTTAGAATTAGGAGCTGTAATTTTTGCCCTTAAGATTTGGAGACATTATCTGTACGGAAGTAAATTTACTGTCTATACAGATCATAAAAGTTTAAGATATATATTTGGGCAAAAAGAGTTAAATATGAGGTAAAGGAGATGGATGGAAATCCTAAGTGATTACGACTGTAATATTCAGTATCAAGAAGGAAAGGCAAATGTAGTTGCAGATGCCTTAAGTCGTAAGTACCATGAGAAACAACGAAGAGTTCGTGCTCTCAGACTAAATCTACAGTTAGATTTAATGGAACAACTGAAGAATATTCAAGAAACAGCAATCAAGGATGATGCTGAAGGAATGAAGGGACGAATAAAAGAATTAGAACAAGGAGCAGATAGAATTTGGAGATTCCACAAAATCAGAATTTGGGTACCTAAGCAGGGAGAGTTAAGAAATAAGATTTTAGAAGAAGCTCATAAATCTAGGTATACCATGCACCCTGGAAATAATAAAATGTACCAAGATTTAAGAAAGAATTTTTGGTGGATAGTAATGAAAAAGGATATAGCCCGATATATTTCTAAGTGTCTTACTTGTTCACAAGTAAAGGCTGAACATCAGAAACCTTCAGGACTACTACAACAATTAGAAATGCCTATATGGAAATAGGAACTCATAAAAATGGATTTTGTTACTAAGTTACCTAAAACCAGAAAAGGTAATGATGCGATTTGGGTAATTGTGGATCGATTAACCAAATCTGCTCATTTTCTACCTATGAAAGAAACCTTTAGCATGGAAAGATTGGCAAAGTTGTATGTAGATGAAGTTGTATCCTTACATGAATTTCCACTCTCCATTGTTTCGGATAGGGATAGTCGTTTTACTTCTCATTTTTGGACAAGTTTCCAAGAAGCAATGGGAACTCGACTAAACCTAAGCACTGCATATCATCCACAAACAGACGGGCAAAGTGAAAGGACGATACAAACTCTAGAAGACATGCTTAGATCATGTGTGATAGATTTTGGTGGAAATTGGGACGATCACTTACCATTAATTGAATTCTCCTATAATAATAGTTATCATTCAAGTATTGAAACTGCCCCATTCGAGGCCCTGTATGGAAGAAAGTGCAGAACCCCAGTTTGTTGGGCAGAAATAGGAGAGAGTCAATTGTCAGGACCTAAAATAGTACAAGAGACGACCGACAAGATTACTCAAATCAAGGAAAGACTGAAGACGGCTCGAGATCGGCAGAAGAGTTATGCTGACAATCGACGCAAGCCTTTAGAATTCCAAATTGGAGACAAGGTACTTTTAAAAGTTTCTCCTTGGAAAGGAGTAGTTCGATTTGGTAAGAAAGGAAAGCTGAGTCCAAGATACGTAGGACCATTTTCAGTGATCCAACGTATAGGACCAGTTGCTTATCGCTTACAACTACCAGAGGAACTGGCAAGAGTACATGACGTATTTCATGTATCCAATCTCAAGAAATGCCTATCAGATGAATCCTTGGTAGTACCTCTCCAAGATATAAAGGTAAACGAAAAGTTAAAATTTGTTGAGAAACCTTTTCAAATAGAAGATAGAAAGGTGAAATTTCTCAAAAACAAATGGTTAGTACTTGTCAAGGTCAAGTGGGATTCCAAGAGAGGACCTGAATACACTTGGGAGCTGGAATCAGAGATGAAACGAAAGTATCCTCATTTATTCCAGTAAATCTCGAGGACGAGATTTTAAATAAGGTGGTGAGGATGTAAGGACTCTCAAAATTGTCCTAAAAATACCCGTAAGTATAAACCCGAGCCCCTGAAACCCTACCATACAAGAAAAATCAAGAAATCAAGAACTTAGGGTCTCAGGCGGGCCGCGTAAGAGACAAGGCACATCTTACGCGGGCCGCGTCAAACCTAGATTGACCGGATAAGTGTTCCGAGTCCAAGTGTCGCCTACGTGTCACACCTACTGATGACCAATCAAAGCTACTCGTAGACTGGGCGGCAACGCGGGCCGCGTAAGTGTTAACCTTAGGTTTACGCGGGCCGCGTGAACCCTCAAAATCACCTATAAATAGCCCGTCACTTGCACAATCCACTGGTGTCGATCAAAACTTTCGAAAACGAATTCATATCACTCTGAAGTCGAAAATATCAATTATATTAGTGAGGCGCTGCTCCGATATCGGGTATTAACTCGATCGCTGCTACAATTCAATGTCCGATCGATTAAACTATCCAATGGATGTTTAAGTGCTGCCCACATTAGGGTTTATGCTTTGTCATTCATTGTTAATTCAATGGATATTTAAGTATCGCACTTTGTCATTCGATGTGAGGATTTAATCTCGTGAGTTATCGTAAATGCTGTATTAAGTTACTAACCGAGTTGTGTGCATGTTATTAATTTAGGTTAAAAGGCTAATTAGTAGACTAGGCTCTGCTCAATTAAATCTGCAATGTGAGTCATTCTCTTTTTATCAAATTTGTTTACAAAAGCATGTTTATTTTCAAAGTTATAATTAAAGTGATTAAGTATATGTAATCACCAAGTTACAGCCGGTATGTGGGGTTTTGTATACATTACTTGATAATCGTCACCATTGGGGCAGCCAATGGGGGATATGACCATAGTCACAGATCCGGTCGAGTGACAAATACCGTAAGTAGTTGGTTGATATCTGGAAACATTGTAATATCTCTTAATACTGTAAATTATAACAAATGGGTCATTTTAGTAAATAGAATGATTCACCAGTATTTCCCGCTGATAAATTTTTTTTTCAAACATGTTTCAGGTGATCTGTTGTGATCCAGGAAAAAGTGCCGTGAAGCACTACAAGCTTAAGGAAGTGGCTCAATATAAAATAAAGAAACATATTTTGTAAAAATAAAAATTTCTCAGAGAAATCATATGATTGTAAATTACCGGGTTTTATCCCGGAATTATGAAATAAAATAATCGGGAAATATTTCAGTTTTAAAAAGATCCTGAAGAAAACTTCCGCTGTTAATTAAATACCACGGGATTTTCTGTCCCGCGGTTCCTGAAACGGGTCAAACCGGGTCGGGGGCCGTGACACCGGTAATCGATCCAAACCCCACTTGATCTTTGTTTAATTTATCCGAAAATATCACCAATGATTCCCAACCCTTTGCCAACCCAGAAACCCACTTCAATTCGACACAATTGAGTGTCTATACATGTGCATTCAGTTTTTATTTAAAAAAATTCAAAAGTAGATCGATTCCACCAAGTTTTGTCGAGTCTGAGATCGAATTGGAGTGTTATATAAATCCCTCAGACTCACACGAATCTCCTACACCTCTCACCATTAACAAACACTTCGAAACTAACCTATGTTCGAACCTGCAACTATCGTCGGAGTTCAGTCGCCGGAATTTAGTCGAACCGCCGTTTTAATCGATACCGGTTAGTTTTTATCCGTCCAATTAATTCATTTATGCTTATACAATGTTTCCTCAAAGTTAATTTGAATAAAACATAGTTTTGATCGTGAATTGAGAAGGTTGACTTTTCTGTTGACTCTGATTGGGGAAGATGATCATTTTCACTTTTGTATTTATTTTATATAAACTAAACTTAAACACAAACCACCAGGCCTAGCCCAGTGGTTGTGTGTGTGTTTGTTCTCTCAATTGATCCGGGTTCGAACCCGGGTATGTGCAAACATTTTTAAACTTTTTATTTTTCATATTTTACACCTGCCATTATTTTTAATAATACTATTAAACACTGTTACATTTTATAAAAATACGAAAACAACTGATTTTATTTATAAAACTATTTATTTAAAAACAAAACAGATTTATGAATGTTTAAATTATATAAATTCAAAATTAATTATTTAAATACTAAAATTTTTCAGTATAATCATGTTAAGGGTAAATCATTCTAAAAATAATATTTTTACTGATATTTTATATAATTTCAGTATTTATATAATTAAATCAGTAATATTCAAGTTCAATAATTAAAAATGTTATTTTTAATTATTCTGATATAAATTAATTATATCACTTGTACAATATTTTGCCAATAATCATTATATTTAATTATGTATTTGATGATACTAGTTAAATATATTTGATTTATTATTACAAATGTTTATATTAAATCAATTATACATTTTTGTAATTTTATTATTTATGATAAATAAATATTTTTCATAAATAATTCCTTTACATCATATTCATTTTCCAAGTCCTCTTGCTAGGTTATCCAAACCCCATAATTATCCAATTAAACATTATTGTTGATACATATCCCATATTGTTGCATGTTCAATCACTTAGAGTGACGTGGAATCTTATTTCCAAGAACTCTCACATTTGCATACTTGTTTGGACTTACTCGCAATCAAGGTGAGTTCATGTCCCCCTTTTCTCTTAACTGTTTTCAGTTTTATACTTCGGGGGTAGAATACATGTTACAACTATAACTTACATTTTTATACATGGTATGGTTAGCTTAAGGAAGGTTTACTACTAGACTGTGAAGGGTGGGCACAACACTTAAGGCCATTAATCCTCGTCGTAGGACCGAGGGACATGAGTGATAGATCTATTTGGGTGTAGCGAGCCCACACCCATGAGGCCGGGGCGGCCCATAGAGGTGACTATGTCTTCCAGCCAGAAGCCCGGTACACATTTGCTAGGTTTGAGTACTTCCTCCACCTTTACACACATACCATTGGCTTTGCAACCCATTGGTGATCTCTTTTTCCTTAATTGCTACATACCAGGGACATTTATACACACAAGACATATTTTAAAGGCTTATACACACAGACTTATACATGAACTCGCTCAACTTTTTGTTGATTTTTCAAACTACATGTATTTCAGGGAACTAGCGGATCTGGCTGGGTATGCATGTGTCTAGCTGCGTTGAATAAAAGATGTCATCCAGAGTTGTGGAGTTTGAGAGGTGTAACCTATTCCTGGACGGGTTACGTATCTCTAAACCTCGTCTTATCTAAAGTCTTTTGGTGTCTTATGAAAACGTTTTAAACAAGTTATGGTTTGTAACTTATTTCAAGTGTCGATGTTTCTAAACAATGATGTTGTGATATTTTCTCACTTAAATTACTGGATGTACATCTCGTATTTTTTTTATCATATAGCATTGTTATGATTGTTGCTATGGTATTAAGAAGTCACACCAAATAAACCACGCTTCCGCAAAAGCCAGGGTGTGACAATTTAACCCGGATCGTACAAGAAGGTCTGGATCGCACAAAAGGGTCATGATCGCACAAGGTGGTGTTGGATCGCACACTCTAGTGGGCCATTCCCTTGCTATTGGGCCTGCTTTATGACGGGTCGCACAAGTTAACCGAAACACACACTAGTATGGTTGATGACATTAACTGCTAGGTACTAAAGTGAAATATGAAAATTGATATGTGTGCTTGTATGTGCCTCGAATACTTGCTATGTGATCTCGTGGTGATAATTGGTTATTACGCCATAGGATAAGCTGTTATGACTCGTATGATATGTGTGTTATGTGTACGCTACATGTGTAACGTGAATGTGGAATATGTAATTTATATGCATATAAACTAATTGTCTTTTGGTAACCAATGTAGGGTTTGACTGACCAACTGGGAACGGGTAATGTAACGTAACATACCGAGCAATCTAAGGTGAGTTCACTGCTCTTTTTCCAAGCATGCGTCCCGGGGAGGGACATCTAGTAAACGTTCCGGGGAGGAATGTAGGGTAAAAGGGGTTTAACTGGAATGTTAAACTTGGAATTTTGGTTAAAACACTCATATCTATCATTTAAGTCCCATCATATACCGAATTGGTTGCAGGGGAGGCAACGGGGTTATTAGTTGATAGCGCTATTAGGTTTGGCACCCTCACACCGTACCGGGGAGGACAGGCATGAACTAATTACCTTAACCACTCGACCAATGTTTGATAGAGCATTGGGGAAGGGCAAATAATCTGGAGCCATCTGCGGTAATCGAGTTATTAACAACATCGAATCTCTGAAATGTTTTAAACGCATATCTGGTAACTAAACGTGTTAACAAACTTTGAACTCACCAGTGTTGTCTGATACACTTTTCTGCATGCTTGCAGGCCTATAGGTACATGTCGTTGGAACTTGCTGTCTGGGATGCTGGAGTGGTCATGGGTCGAGATACATGGAATCACGAGACAAGTCTAATGGTTTTCATATACTTGGTTTATGAGATACTTAACTAACGATTTATGCTTCCGATGAACGCGTTGAATTATTATTAATGTTTTGTAACACTTTATTTTAATGAATGAAAGTTTTATTTGAAATCTTGTTATGGGTTCAATGTGATTGGTGGCTAGATCCTGGTACGTCACACGCCTCGCAGGGGATTCCGTATGTGGTATTTTGGGGGTGTGACAGTTTGGTATTAGAGCCACTTGTTATAGTGAACTTGGTTTTAAAACGTTTTTATAAAACTAGACTATAACCGAACAAGTTCTGAATACGACCATGACACTCAGCTCCAGACTGCAAGGTTCGTCTTTTGTTTACTTATTGCACAGAGTAACTAGTGAACACTTACTTGTGATGTTGCATGAGATTGCACACTCAGCACTACAGTATGAATTCGTGTGTTACTTGCTTATGATATGCTATTGACAGTGTCACAGTGCGACATTCCTCTAGGCTTTTATGCTTCATGTTTTGTGTTGTCCTTCGTCTTACTACTCGAATCTGAGGAACCGTTTGACATGAGTTAGGAGGAACTGAGATGAGTATGCAAATCACAATATTATTGTGGGTGCACACATAATAATAATGTGGGGTGCATGTGAGTCCCAGTGAGGCTTAACAAGTGAAAATGGGGTTCTGTTCCATTATTCGATCAATGAGAAATGTAACAAATCTATAGGAGTAACAGCAGTGACTGTCTCCTACTCGAGCGTGATCTTTTCTCTGAATCCTTACGAATCACGTTGATATTAGGTATTGCTTAAACACGTATCTGAACGTCTAGCGAACCGTATAAGAATGATAGGTGTTCATATGAACGACTTGAGTTAGTTATCGAACCAATGAATGCTTGGTTTGTACCTTCCTCACTTTCTTCGTTTACTTGAATTCCACGTATTGACGCCTTAGACCCCGAAATATGATCACCTTTGTACTTTCGAGCAGTTTACCGTGCATTGTTCAACCAACTCGCAAGGCCGATGGAAAAAGATGAACGTAATACATTACCAACCCTAGTTTTAGGACGACCCCGCTTACCAACAACGAACACCCATAGACTGACTCCAATCGAGTCCCTAACCCTAGTCAGCAACCTCTGGGAGCTAATCATTACGAACTAATCGGGGCAAAACCACTGACAATCAACCGGAGTATGGGATGTGTAAATTCTAGCGCTTTGGGCAGTACCCTAGGATACGCCAAGAAAGGCAGAAAGGTGGACTCTTTCGAAAGATCGCAGAGATCTGTTTACAAAGCAATAATATTAGGGGTGATAGCCACGGCGACAACAAGGTACTCACAAATCATAACTTTTAGTAAGGAAATGGAGACGACCTCGACAAGGATTGGCCGTTGTTAAGTCAAGACGTCAACAACCCAGGGAACAATGACAGTATTGGGAATCCTCGTAACGGTAACAACAACACTGGAAGTGGTACTCGTGGAAGAGCATTTAGGATTGGCGTGGGCAACGCCAGGTAAAATAGCAACATGGTAGCCGGTACGTTTTTGATTGCTTCGTCTCTGTTCTGTTCAACCCTGATACCTCTTGAAACCAGACACGTTGTAGAAGTAGCTGATGGCAAGCCAATTGAAGTCTCACACATTCACTTAGACTGCAAACCCAATCTTGTAGGTCACGTGTTTGACGTTGACCTTCTCCCTGTTACCTTTTGTAACATTCCCATTTTTATCATACAAGAATTAAAGGTTTATTTAAATTTATTAACCACTAGTAACTAGTTTTATTTTTTTATTCGACCCAAATAATTTTAAAAACTATTTTATATATAGTTGGTTGGAATGTTATACTAATTAATTGGCTTGTATATATAGGTGACATTTCTATTAAAATAAAAGTATACAAAAACTTATAGTATTAGACAGGTAGATTACAGGTAAGTTGACCGTTAAAAATATGAAGTATCTAGATGGGCCTAGTGACCGTCTAATTATAAAAAAATACAATATATTTGAACCTACTCTGTTTTTAATGAAACTTGGTTCAAAATGTAGATAAGATTATTCTCGTTCTAGTGACATATTCATTATTTTCTAGAACGTCATATTTTAGAAGTTATAAACGCCAAATAAGTGAAACAGTTAAATTAATTATAAAATATAAATAATAATATAATAATACTAAAGTAAATATAAGAATTCTTTGGAATCCATGCGTGTAGAATGGAAATGAAATTCCACATTCCACATTTAATGAAATGAAGTACGTGTGAGTGTGTGGAACAATACATGTATGAGTGTGTCATGATTTTGAAGAAGTATGGCAACTATAAATAGCAACACTACACTCATAATTTACTCACCCCTTTCTTCTGCTTTATGTCTCACCTCTTTTATGGCATTTCCATAATACTATTTTTTAAGTGTTTTAACTCCCGATCACCGCTACCCTTTCCGATTGATCTGAGCCCCATAACACATGTCAAGGCTCTGCCTGACTAAGTTCATTGGAGTTCTGTCTCGTGACATAGGGATAAGGTTGAATTAGGGGTACTATACTTAACACGAGTACAAATATATATATATATATATATATATATTAAATAGCTCAGAAGTTATACCCAAGATTTATACCAGGAGACTTTCTAGTGGAACCCGTAAGTAAAAACCCGGACACCTGAAACCCTACTGTGTATGAAAAATCAAGAAAAACAGATGTTTGGTCTTCTCGCGGGCCGCGTAAAGAATAGGCAGGAAGTCACACGGGCCGCTTCAACTTGAGAGTTGACCGGATAAGCATCCGGGGCTACGTGTCACCCACGTGGCACACCTACTCGTGACACAGCAAGCCTATACGTAGACTAGGTGGCCACGCGGGCCGCGTAAGGATCGACTTAAGGTTCACGCGGGCCGCGACAGACCCATATTTCAGCTATAAATAGCTTGGATCAGGAGCAATTCACTGGTGTCGAAAACAATTCGTAAAAACGAAGTTTGGCTGCTCAAAAGTCGAATTTACTTTTAAAATAGCGAGGTACTGCTACGATACAGGGTATTAACTCGATCGCTGCTACGATTCAATGTCCGATCGATTGAAACTATCCGATGAATGTTTAAGTGCTGCTCAAACTTGGGTTATACTTTGTCATTCGTCGTAAATTCGATGGATGTTTAAGTATTGCACTTTGTCATTCGTTGTGAGGGTTTTAATCCGGTGAGTTATCGTAAATGTTGTATTAGTTACTGACCTAGTTCGTGTGCATTGTTATTTAAATTAGGTTACAAGGCTAATCAGTAGGCTAAACTCTGCACGTATAAATCTGCAAAGTGAGTCATTCTCTTTTTATCAAAAGTATTTTACAATACTCCATTTTTCAAATGTTATAATTACAGGGAGTAAGCCGTGGTTATCTTAATCACTGGCTAGTGGGGTATTGTGCACATTACTAATTTCTCACGAGTTAGGCTAATAAATCCTAACAGTGATAAACGTCACTACTTGGGGAAAGACCCAATAGTGGTATGACCATCGTCACCAGGTGACACGGCGCCAGATAAAAATAAGATAAAAGCCATTGTAATCGCTCTTATGCTGTAATTTATAACTAAGGGTCATTTTATAAAAATGAATGAACTCACCAGTATTTCCTGCTGACCAAATCTTTTTTAAACGCGTTTCAGGTAATTACAGTAGATCAGGGATTAGAGTTGGATGCGGCACCAACAAGGCTTACAGAAGTGGCTTATTTTATCAATTAGATTAAATTAAGAAAAGTTTTTTTATGTATTTTGATTTATTCTATATTAAAGCTACCTTTCAGAACATGGGTTTATCCCATCCCTTTAATAAATAAAATCCGGTGTTTTCTAAACTCTGATATTTTTCCTAACTCACAGTCCTGACGAAATTTCCGCTGCAATATTTTTCAAAAATAACCACCGGTACCACTTGACTGCTCGCGGCTCTCGATTCCGTCCAGGGTGGGGTCGGGGGTCGTAACAGAAGGTGGTATCAGAGCCACTAATTTAAGCCTATAGGTGTTATGATAATAATACCTAAGCTTATATAAAAGAGTTAGGAAATTATTATTAACTGGTAGCACACATGATAGCATTTAGACTTGAACTTAAGAAAAGATGCCTTAGTATCAGCTTCGAGATAAGCTAAATACCTGTGTAAATAAAGTGTGATGGGTTTTGGTATGCCGTGAGAATAATAACTAGAATATTGCAAGTATAATAAATAAGCAATAACACTTAACCACTGTTATTTCTTATTTATTTGTACTACTTTGTTCTAGAATATGATCTGTCATGTGAAGACTAATTTGCTTAGTCTTTGTTGAAAGTGATAATGCACTTTCCAAAACATGATTTAAGAAAGATCTATTTAGGGAAAATACAATTTTTTCTCCGGCAAGACTGGGTATGGTGTAGCAGACTCTCCAGCTTGTCTGGATATACTGAGGTTACCTCTCCGGCTAGAACCGGGTAAGCAGGTATATAATATGTCAAACAAGTGACAAGATTTCCCTAAATAGTATCATGACCTGATATCCGACTTGTTTTGGAAATATGAATCTGTTAAATACATTAACCTTATGAAAGGTATGTATATTACAGCATGTGAAATATATGATTATATAGATATGTATATCTATAAGAAATTTCAAAAGTCAATTAGGAATAAGCACAAGCATATGTGTCAATAATAAATCTAGATTTCTTTATCAGGAATCTCTTGCATATATCTATAATTCCGATATCAAACATTATTTCGTTTGATCATCTACCTCGTAACTCGTGCAATGGAAACCCTTTAAGTTGGGACGCCATAAAAAATATAAGAATTTCCAATGCGTTATCATAGACTATTAACGCAAGTGGAAAACATGTAAAGTTGTGCTAGTGCACAAGAAAACACATGAAACGTAAATTATATGTCCACAGACGTTGACGTATATCACACCCGACTTTCAAGGCAAGACCTTTGGAAAATATAATTGGGCATGACGACACCAATGCTAATCCCGGCAGAGGGAAAGCTACTGATCAAAAAACGGCACTTTGCCACGTGATCCTACAAGCGACATGAATCTCGCTGAGATACGTTAGAACAAGATTTCACAACCATCGGTGCACAATCTAATCAGAGTCATAATTATTGGCACTGCAAAAGAAGTCACATACCTTTGCAATTCCCTTATTTCATTTTATTCGATATTCCCTGGTAATATCACTTAACAACGGTTATCACCCAAAATTCCAGATAAAATTCTTAAATTTCTTTTCAAATTCTGACCCCTGTGAATAGACTTTTGCATTGCTACTCCCCCTAATGGTCGTCATACCATGAGAATTTCTTTCATCATAGCAAATATTGATCTGTTTCATTTCTTGGTAAATCCACACATTACACACGCACTGTTTGTTGCGCATGTGGTTCGTTTGATTTATGAAGACTATTGGAGGGCTTCATTCCAATTTGTTGTTTTATCAAAACTCAAATATCATTTTGATATACTTGATTTTTTGGCACTGTGAACCGCATTATTGCAAAACGATGACTCTTTATATCGAGTCAATGAATTCTTGAAAAAACTCAATTTTCTTTAGCATACATGGTTTTTGTTGTGACCATATCCGAACTTTCTTATTAATACAAAAACTCGTTTTGTTTAAACCAAGTTCAATTGTTTAAAACTTGCTCATATTACAAGGTCCCATATGATGAATTGAAACCATCATGTTCGAAATAATCCCAACAAGCACTTCAATTCTCTTGAACTATAACATGCTTGTTTGGTCTTCGACTTCATGAAATCGTTTCTTTGATCACGATCACCTTGTGGTGACGTTTTCACAAATCTGAAGCTTGCGCTAATCTCGTTGCACACATCGTATACGGATTTAATTATTTATTTATTTATATTGAATCCCCTTTGTTGGTTTATCCTATAAAAGCAATCTTAACACAATCGTGTGCTAAGATAATGATACACAAATTCATGTCATATTTTCAGTGTATCTCTTAATGATTCTTACAGCATCAATCGAGCCTTTCGTGATAATTATTGCTTTATCATCTTCAATCGAAAAACATTATTCAATTGTTTCAATTTCAATCAAAAATCCTACTAGAATTGTTTGAAACAAACATTCAGATTTACTTCGTTGAACTTTCATTTGGTTTCAAGCATGGTGAACTCATTCAGTCACCGCTATTATTTCAATTACTACGACACCTTGTGGCGTCGTTATAAACTTGTAGCTTGAGCTAATCTATATATATATACCTTTCACTTGACTCATCCTTGAAAATAGTCTTAATACAACTATGTGTTAAAACAATGATACACTAAACTTTGTTGTATATCGGTGTATCCTTGCTATTCAATAAATGTCCACACATTGATTTTTCTCATATCATAATTCGATAGTTAACAATCATTTTCGTGCTTCTATTTCATTTAAGCTTATTAATTATGAGTCTTCCTCAGTTGACTATCAAAGTAAGTTTTCTTTTGACAATGAATTTTATTGATTCTAAAAGTCATTCACAACTTGTAAACATTCAATTTAGACATCTATTGATCATATATCTCTTTTGGCTTGAACCTAGTCATTATATCATTTCATCTCATTCGTTTGACATTGATTTTTTTTCAAATAAATCAGTTGAACCATTGAGTCCTATTTATTGCACAACTCATATCCACCAAATTTGAACATGTCTTGATTCTGTGTCATTTACCTTAATATTGTTCTTATTGAATAAGACGTTACATAACTCTAAAAGAGATATCGTAGCCCAAATCTCGAGGACGATATTTAAAACAAGGTGGGGAGGATGTAACATTCCCATTTTTATCATAAAAGAATTATAGGTTTATTTAAATTTATTAACCACTAGTAACTAGTTTTATTTTTTTATTCGACCCAAATAGTTTTAAAAACTATTTTATATATAGTTGGTTGGAATGTTATACTAATTAATTGGCTTGTATATATAGGTGACCTTTCTATTAAAATAAAAGTATACAAAAACTTATAGTATTAGACAGGTAGATTACAAGTAAGTTGACCGTTAAAAATATGAAGTATCTAGATGGGCCTAGTGACCGTCTAATTATAAAAAAATACAATATATTTGAACCTACTCTGTTTTTAATGAAACTTGGTTCAAAATGTAGATAAGATTATTCTCATTCTAATGACATATTCATTATTTTCTAGAACGTCATATTTTAGAAGTTATAAACGCCAAATAAGTGAAACAGTTAAATTAATTATAAAATATAAATAATAATATAATAATAATACTAAAGTAAATATAAGAATTCCTTGGAATCCATACGTGTAGAATGGAAATGAAATTCCACATTCCACATTTAATGAAATGAAGTACGTGTGAGTGTGTGGAACAATACATGTATGAGTGTGGCGTGATTTTGAAGTAGTATGGCAACTATAAATAGCAACACTACACTCATAATTTACTCACCCCTTTCTTCTGCTTTATGTCTCACCTCTTTTATGGCATTTCCATAATACTATTTTTTTAAGTGTTTTAACTCCCGATCACCGCTACCCTTTCCGATTGATCTGAGCCCCATAACACATGTCAAGGCTCTGCTTGACTAAGTTCGTTGGAGTTCTGTCTTGTGACATAGGGATAAGGTTGAATTAGGGGTACTATACTTAACACGAGTACAAATATATATATATATATATATATATATAGCTCAGAAGTTATACCCAAGATTTATACCAGGAGACTTTCTAGTGGAACCCGTAAGTAAAAACAGCAAGCCTATACGTAGACTAGGTGGCCACGCGGGCCGCGTAAGGATCGACTTAAGGTTCACGCGGGCCGCGACAGACCCATATTTCAGCTATAAATAGCTTGGATCAGGAGCAATTCACTGGTGTCGAAAACAATTCGTAAAAACGAAGTTTGGCTGCTCAAAAGTCGAATTTACTTTTAAAATAGCGAGGTACTGCTATGATACAGGGTATTAACTCGATCGCTGCTACGATTCAATGTCCGATCGATCGAAACTATCCGATGAATGTTTAAGTGCTGCTCAAACTTGGGTTATACTTTGTCATTCGTCGTAAATTCGATGGATGTTTAAGTATTGCACTTTGTCATTCGTTGTGAGGGTTTTAATCTCGTGAGTTATCGTAAATGTTGTATTAGTTACTGACCTAGTTCGTGTGCATTGTTATTTAAATTAGGTTACAAGGCTAATCAGTAGGCTAAACTCTGCCCGTATAAATCTGCAAATTGAGTCATTCTCTTTTTATCAAAAATATTTTACAATACTCCATTTTTCAAATGTTATAATCACGGGGAGTAAGTCGTGGTTATCTTAATCACTAGCTAGTGGGGTATTGTGCAGATTACTAATTTCTCACGAGTTAGGCTAATAAATCCTAACAGTGATAAACGTCACTACTTGGGGAAAGACCCAATAGTGGTATGACCATCGTCACCAGGTGACACAGCGCCAGATAAAAATAAGATAAAAGCCATTGTAATCGCTCTTATGATGTAATTTATAACTAAGGGTCATTTTATAAAAATGAATGAACTCAACAGTATTTCCTGCTGACCAAATCTTTTTAAAACGCGTTTCAGGTAATTACAGTAGATCAGGGATTAGAGTTGGATGCGGCACCAACAAGGCTTACAGAAGTGGCTTATTTTATCAATTAAATTAAATTAAGAAAAATTGTTTTATGTATTTTGATTTATTCTATATTAAAGCTACCTTTCAGAACATGGGTTTATCCCATCTCTTTAATAAATAAAATCCGGTGTTTTCTAAACTCTGATATTTTTCCTAACTCACGGTCCTGACGAAATTTCCGCTGCACTACTTTTAAAAAATAACCACCGGTACCACTTGGCTGCTCGCGGCTCTCGATTCCGTCCAGGGTGGGGTCGGGGGTCGTGACACCTTTAGAAGCTCTAATATAGTCAAAAGTGTGGATCGGATGTCCAAGCCTCGAGCAGAAATCTCCTGTAGGAAGAAAATCTCATGTATATCTCTTCATGGTGGAGATTCACTGACTGTCAGCATCACTTCGGCGACGAGAGCCCAGAAGTGTTTCAACTACCCTGCTACCCTATCACTGATTACCGGTGCGCAGCCCGAAGAACCTCCAGGTTTTCCCCCACATTGTCAAGAGGAATATCAGATGTGTATCACGCCAGAAGCAGTCCTGATTTCTGGCACCTCCTATCGTTTTGCGCCTGGAGGGTTGCAAGAACTGCCCAATTAGCTTCAGGAACTAATGGATGGGAGTTTTATAGACCTAGCTCCTCGTCTTGGGGAGCCCGAGCTCTACCTCTGAAAAGAAGGACGAGTCCTTTCGTTCGTGTAATGGCTATCGTAAACTCAGCAAGGTGACAGTCGGAAACCGTCACCCATTACCTCACATTGACAACCTGCTTGGCCAGCTACAAGGGTCAATCATCAGGTGGAAGTCCAAGATGAGGATGTTCCTAAAACGGCATTTCAAACGCAGCACGACTATTACGATTTTCTGTTCATGTCATTCAAGTTATCCCATACACCAGTAGCTTTATGGACCACATGAATCGTATGTGTAAACCTCATCCCGTCAAATTCACCAACCGTGTTTATTGATGACGCTTGAATCACTTCCAGGAGAAAGGAACACCATGAACAGCACTTGTATCTTATCTTAGAGCTCCTAGGGGAGAAGCAACTCCACGCGAAGTTTACCTAAGTGTGACTTCAGGATTCGAGAAGTACACTTTCTTGGTCACGTAGTCAACGAAGTGGGGATACACGTGGATCTCGCTAAGATCCATTTTATTAGAAGTTGATCGGCACCAAAGATTCCTTCGGGGATACAGCAATTTCTTGGTCTCGCTAGATACTATCGCAGATCCGTCACGGGATTTTCGAATATCGCGCAGCTTTAATCTCTTTAACATAGCAGGGTGCTGTGTAATCGTGGAAGACAAAATAGGAGGACGTCTTTTCAGCTTTTGAAACCCAACTCTACAATGCACTGAGCATCGTCTTTACCCGAGGGTAAGGGTGATCTAGTGGTATACCATGATAGTCTGAATCAGAGTCCCAGTTACACGCCGATGCAACGCGAGACGATGATGGCTTACGTGGTGGATTTACAAGAAGAATTGCACGAGTCACAACCTGCGGTGGAAGCCATGGTCTTTGGAGTTAAGTTGGAGGCATTACTTGGACGGTACCAAACTGCACTACTTAGACCGATCACAAGGGCCTCCCGTGTACCCTTGTTTCGAAAGAGCTAAACATGTGATGGCGTTGCTAGATGGAACCCTTGAACGATTATGGCTGTGAAACCTAAATGTGAACGAGCTTCGCAGCTCACCATCGGCTTTAACCTACTGGTGTAGGCGAAGCACACGAGTCTCGATATCCTATTCATCTGGGTTTTGATAGGGTGTATTAAGATTTGAAGACCATGTACGGGTGACCGGGCATGAAGGCCCACGTAGCGATGTATGTGAACGATGTTTGGCTTGTGCGAAAATCAAGGTGGAATACCAGAGACCTTCGGGTTTGTGTCAGCGATCAGAAACACCAATATGGAAAATGGGAACAGACCGCCATGGATTTTGTCACTAGTCTACCCAAAACTCGAAACGGAAACGGTATCACCTGGGCGATCGTTGATTGTCTCACGTAACCAGCACACTTTCATGCAATCAAGGAAACCAACGAGTCTTCGCAACTTGTGAATATTTCGCTAGGAGAGGTGGGATCTGGGCACGAGGTGCCAACTTCCATTACCTCTGATTTGATCTGTGTTTATACCCGATTTGGGGTAGGCAGCACACAAATCCTGTGGCTCACGTCTAGACACGAGCACTATTTATCACACCCTCAAATAGTTGGTCAGGGTGGATGAACCATCCTGACATTCGAAGACATGTTGCGAGCATGTGTGTGACTGACTTTGGTAAAAGTTAGAAAGACATTTACCATTAATAGAGTTTTCCAACAACAACAGTTACCATTCCAGTATTAAGGCAGCACCATTTGAGGCATTGTACGGACAGAAATGTCGATCTCCTTGTTGGACTGAGGTGCGTGACAGCCTAATCACGGGTCCAGGACTTGTACTCGAAACTCCTGAGAAGACTGTATAGATCGGAAATCGTAGGGCGGCAGTGCGTGACCGTCAGAAAAGCTGTGAAACATAAGAAACCCTTAGAGTTCACATAATGCAATTGTGTCATGTTGAAAGTTTCACCCGGGGAGGGTGTGGTGCGCTTTGGGAAAGCGCAGCAAACTTAATTCACGATACGTTGCGCCATTCAGGGTCTTAAAGAGAAATAACAAGGTGGTTTACAAACTCGAGTTATCTAACAAACGAGACAATGTTCACGTTGTTATTCACGTCGCAAATCCTAAGAACCATTGCCCGACGAACCACCTGCAAACTCTCTGCAAGAACCATAGATCGATGATATGTTGCAATTTGTCGAAGGATCTATTGAAATCATGGACCGGGAAGTGAAAGGTCGTAAACATAGCCAAATCCTAATCATGAGAGTTCGTTGGAACTCAAGACATGAACCGAAGTTCACGTAGGAACATGAAGCTCATATTGAAGCTCAAGTATCCTCACATGTTCGGAACTACTGAATCAATCCTGATACAACTCGGTGAATTTCGGGACGAAATTTCCTTTCAAGTTGGGAATGATGTGGTACCCGAGGAAAAATCCCAAGTTATCCTGAACTATCGCTTCTTTCCTTCGTGACTGTTTATCAAATTTCGGGACGAAATTTCTTTCAAGTTGGGGATGATGTGACAACTCGTATTTTTCCCGGATCACTGACCGCGTGACGGTTGTTCTAACAGTTGATCTGCGTTGTATCTATGTACTTATTGTGTGAATTAAATGAAATAATTCTGTTGATTATGACTCGGTTGGTTGCTAGTAAATGATTTTCTTTGAAGAAAATCTGGGCCGCACACCCCTAACCGATCGCACACCCCTTTTCCTTGAACACTTCAGCCCAAACTCCTTCCCTTATGAATTGGATTCATGACCCAAGCAAAGCCCAAGCCGCCTTGAGCCCAAACTCCTTGTGGGAACACATATACATGTAGTGTACGTGGTTGTGGTTGTGATTTAGAAAAATCATAACAAACCCTAGCACTCCTTCGTTCTCCACGGTGTTCGGCGGCTGCCATTCTCCTTCGAAGCCTCATTCCTCTCGACTCCAACAACCTCTCGTATATATCAGAATCAGGTTAGCATATTTTCAGTATCTATAGTTGATCTCTTAATATAATTGGCTGCAAAGATACTTGCTGATTGATTAGTATAACAACAACTCTAATTTAGGGTTTCTAGAATCATGGTTCATTATCGCTATGTTAGTATGAATACTAATTTTTAACCACTCTATGTGACAATGGTAAACTGATGATTTCGTGTGACCCAATCTGTACATTATGATAACATTTAACTAATGATTTATTGTGAGAATGAATCATTTGTGACAACCCTCACTAAACCAGGTATCCGTACGACTTAATTAATAATTAATTATTGCTTAATTACTGTGCTTGCTTGAACTTGTAAATAAACTGCTACGTGAATACTGATACATGTACTTACTTGCATCATACTTTACTTACCGTCACTACATTATTTACATGCTGAACCTTAGTGACAAACATGATCCACAAAAGCACAGTAGCACAATAAACGGATAACCTATTTGACATGCCGATAAAGCCAGCATCGGGCAGACACTGCCCCTAAGGCCTGTATGAGCCAGAAATATTTTGCTACACTAGTGGTGAGTGTAGGGATACAAGGGTTGTAGAACTGCGTCTCTAGGAATAAGTTACAATGACTGGATGTGCCTAAAACGTACTCTAAGTACAAAATTCAGCACTTTACATAATAATTCAGCTTTTAGCTAACTAATAAAGTGCCAAAACATGAGAAAAATATTACTAGACACTTTCCAAAGTGTCAGAAATAAGTTGTGTCACTAAAAAATGGTATTAACGACACTTTAAAGCTTTGTTAAGCACTTTAACGGATTACTATCAAACCGAACAACCGGACTATACCCGGAACCTGAAAATATTGTTATTTTCATTATTTATCTTTTTCTGAGCTAGTTAGGGTCCCTGAATACCCTAACACCCATTGTAACGCGTGACACACAACTAACCGGGTTAAGCACTTAACTACCTTACTTAACCTAACTAATAACTAATGATTAGTTGAAATCCAACCAAACTACCCCCCCCCCCCTTGAAACCGTCCCCATCTAGGGGACATACTTGGTCCTTTATAATAATATTTTAATCTTGATGTTTAATATCCTAAAGACATATGATCCATTGGTTATTAATCTTACATTTGTCTATAAGTAATTAGAGATGGCACTTGAATATTCACATTCCATAAACATCACAAGAACTACTCTCTCTCTTGCTCTACAACTCTCGGCCGAACACCCCACCCCCCATACATCCATTTTCGGTTTTTGATCTTCACATTCCAATCATCTACAAGTGTTACGGGTCACATACGAGGAGTCTTGGAGCAAACGGAAGGCGAAGGACCTCTCTACTTTGCCTTTATCCACGCGTTTTTCGCATAGATTCTTCCCTAGCCTCGAGCTAGTGGTATGTTGCTTAAATCACCTTCTTGAACTATTTTAAAGTGGTTAATATGATTTGTAACGGTTAAAACTTGTTAACATGCAAGATGATACATGAAAGTCTACTTAAAACACTAAAAATGGTGGTTAAAAGCTTATATGTTGTGTAAAACTTGTAGTATTTGATTTGTGTAATTATTTGGACCCGATCTATGTTGTGGTAGCTCGGATCATCATTTAACCCGGTTTAGTCATGATCTTGGATTATGACATAAAGCTTGTTTAAGTGTAACAAGGGTTAGAAGATGAAACTCTATCACACACGAATCATGAACTTGTGTAAAAGTGTTTTAGTTTGTACAATAGTGTTTAAAACTAGTAGATCTACGTATCTACAAGTGGTATTTTCAAAGGACCATGTGTCAAGAGAAAACATATTTTTAAAGACGGATCTTACACTAACAAGAATGGTTTTTAGAACACACAAGCGTGTAAACACTTGTGTAACACAAAGTTTCGGCAGAATAACTATCTTTGAAAAAGATGACGAGAAGTTGTAAAGATGGAATTTCTTTAAAAACGAGGTTTTTACAAAATCGGATTATTCTATATAAAGATCCACTAAAAGTAATGAGATTTACTTCACAGTTTGGATAAATCACAAGTTCATGAAATTTATGCGATTTATATACATATTTTGACTAGTTTGTGATTTGAACATTGTTTTGGTTGAATGAGAAAATTGTTGGTTGAGTTGTAAAAGAAAATGATACGCTTGAAAGCGTGGCCACCTCCAGTTACAGAGGAAACTCTGGCGAAATTTTTCCAAAAGCCTAACACTTAGAAATATTTTCACTATAAGTGTTAGAACTACATTTTGACTTGTTTTCAAATTATAGATTTCGCCACAACTTATTTACAAAATACCGGAGGTGGGATTTCACAAAATAAAACGTGATACATAAATATATTTAGTATATATTTTTCACAACATCACTTGTATAAGTGTTTATGATTATTTTGTGAACTACGTAAATATTATTTTTAGGGTAAAAATAATATTACTAAGTATTATTTTGGGGAAAATCACATGTATTAAAATATAATATTTTTGAGAAGAATATTTATATTTTGGAGTTAGGAAATAAAATATATTAAGTGAGACTTAATAGTGTAATCCGAATGTTACGAACACACATGTAATAAATCCCCCATCCTTGGGAAGGAGAATAACTACCAAGTATACAGAATGTAAACACGAAATAGTTGCCTAACTATTTCCCCAAAACTTAAACCATAAAGCTAAGGCACGGCCATCCGTCTAATAGAATTAGTACGTGTAGGTCGTCACACAGCTGTTTGATTTGGAGACATACTTGGTAGAGACGCACCACGGTGAGTTCATGTCCCCCTTTTTCTCTAACTGTTTTCAGTTTTCTTAACTGCGGGGGTGAAATACATGTTACTTTGATTACAAGTACTTTATACACGGTATGGTTAGCGTAAGGAGGTTTACTACTTAGATCATGTGAGTGGGTAGGAGCAATATGAGGCCATTAGTCCTCATGGCGGGACCGAGGGACAGGAGCGGTAGATCTATCTGGGTGTAGCGAGCCCAGCCCCAGGCCAAACTAGAAACGGACCTCGGGGTGACTTTGTCCACATACTAATGCCGTGGCGAAATCTGCTAGGTTTGAGTCTCCCTATTTGCACTTCACATATATCAGTGGCCTTGCAAACCATTGGTGATCTCAATTCCCTTATTTGCTACATACCAAGACTATTTTTATACTCACAAAGGTTTACTTACTCACTTACACATGAACTCGCTCAACATTATTGTTGATTTTTCAACTTACATGTATTTCAGGAAATTAAAGATCTGGCGCGGTATGTTATGTTTTCCCGCTGCATAAGGGTTCCAAGGTCATCCCAGTTTAGGAAATGTGACTCTTTCCTGGACAAGTCACAAATCTTAAACTGCGTTTATTTCATGTCGATGTTTATGTCTTTCAAACAATGTTTTATGTTATGATGTTGTAAGTCTCTAAGACAATGGTATATTACTCTGGTTTTAAAACTTAATCAAATGGATGATCTCGCATGATTTTATTTCATATAGCTTTGTTATGGTTAAGCTATGGTATTAAGAAGTCACACCAAATTAACCACGCTTCCGCAAAGCCAGGGTGTGACAGCTTGGTATCAGAGCTCTGATCATAGCGAACTAGGATTCCTTCTCGAGTCTAGACTATGATCACTAGGGCTCTCACGAAAACATTTTTACTGCATACCACTTAAGTCCAGATCCAAAACGTTTTTACAAACAAATGTTGAGCACATTTTATTTATTAATTATAGGCTCAGTCTAGAAAGGGCTGAGGCTCGGTCTGAGAAGCCGAGGCTCGGTCTGGGAGATCGAGGTAGTTGGCTAGTGGGACTAGGAGAATTGGCTAGTGGGACTAGGAAGAGCAGTCTGAGAGGCTGGCTAGTGGGACTAGGAAGAGCAGTCTGAGAGGCTGGGAGAATTTGGCTAGTGGGACTAGGAAGAGCAGTCTGAGAGGCTGGGAGAATTTGGCTAGTGGGACTAGGAAGAGCAGTCTGAGAGGCTGGGAGGATTGGCTAGTGGGACTAGGAGAATTGGCTAGTGGGACTAGGAAAAGCAGTCTGAGAGGCTGGGAGGCTAGTGGGACTAGGAGAATTATTTGATGCTTACTTGGCAACTTATGTGATTATCTGATTGTATGATTGACTGTTTGTGCATATTTGTGTTTATGTTACAGACACCATGGACACCTCTGGCACTGGTGATTCAGACACCACAGGCCCTAGACCTATAGTATCAGATGACCTAGAGTCTTCAGAGCGCGAGGTCCACACATCTGACGTTACTAGCACGGACGAGGACGACTTTCAGCCCTTCGCTTTACCTGATGGTGCTGATGAGCTCGCTGATAGCCCTTTGGCCGGGGACCTACCGTTAGTGGAGATCCCTGCTCCCATACCGCTTGCTTCATATCCTGCTTACGATTTGCTTCTCGACGCCGACGATGATGGCGACGTCGATCTGTTTGATGACGAGCCCTTAGAGGATGAGGTTCAGGGCGAGGCCCTTCTTGCTGCTGGTGATCTTTTGTTGATCGCAGATGCTCCCGCAGAGGAGTCACCTGCTCACTCTCCGATCCCAGACTCTTTCGAGTCTGTGGCTTCCGCACCTTCACACACTCAGAGTGCGCAGCACTTTTCTCATGGATCAGATCCCGACCAGGCATCCTCTGTTTCCCCTATTCCTAGCTTTGCTTTCGACCATGATGATATGGAGGATTCCGATCCTGACTTTCCCCCAGGATTCGACCCAGATGAGGATATAGAGTTTATACCCATGGATCAGCCTATGGAGGATCCAGTCGACCCAGTTGATCCCATCGATCCCGAGTTTGATTTTGAGATGGCCTTTGATGAGCCCGAGCAGCCACTAGACCCTGCTCCTGACCCAGTGCTTGAGCATGACCCTGCTCATGCTGGCATGTTTATTGAGCCTGTCGTTGCTGACCCACCTATCGATGATCACCCTATAGATGCTCCGTTGATGGAGGGCGATCATGTTATTGCTGCTGATCATGTTGATCCCCCACTTTTTGCTGATGCACCAGTTGACCCTCTTGTTGCACCTCACCATGATCTTATGCCAGTTCAGTCTGATCGTGCGCTTTTTGAGGCACAGATTGACCCACGAGATGAGCACGCCCAGTGTGGGTGGATTCCTGCTGATGAGGAGGTTCCACCTATTCCTCCTCATATCGCTGATACCCGTCACATTGATACCTCCTTTTCATTTCCTCAGTTTACACCTCCAGCACGAGCTGGAGAGGGTTCTTCGGCTCACCCTTTTGGACACATACCAGTATCTATCCCTGTTTCTCCATTTCATGTGGCACCTTTTGATCCCACCAGTGAGCCGTTACTTTGGACATCATCTTCTACTATGCCACCGACTGACCCCTACCATTCTTTCCACATGGGGTATACTATTGAGGACGTTTTGATGTCTTTTGTCGCCCAGCACGAGGCACACACACAGCGCATTCAGGAGCTTGAGAGAGCTCAGCCGCCGCCGTGTCAGTGCCAGGGTCAGACCCACTCTCCGTTGCAGCCCTCTCGACCTGTACCGCCAGACTATGCTGCACGCCACTTTGCTCTGGAGCAGCAGGTTGCTTCATTCTTGCGTACCCAGAGAGCCATGGAGGAGGACTGGCTCCATTTGCGCCGCTTGTTTTACACTCACTTTCCCCCTCCTCCACCGCCATCCGTGTAGAGCTCTTCAGTACCGTATAGGTAGACATTGGTGAGAAGACGGCGAATGCTTTTAACTGCACAGCATTTTTGGAGACTACATTTTGATTCTGACTTTTGTTGACATGTATTTGATGTATTGACACAGATTTGATATTGTTTTTGGACTAGGGTGATGTAGCCCTTAGTCGACTGATGTTGTATGACGCTGTGATGTACTTGTACGCTTTCTATGTGGTCTCGATATATGGCAATCGCAGTATTCTCATCATACTTGATGCTTGATTTGGTTATTTGTATTCTATGACATGGGATGTTGTGTGATTGATGTTTGTGACATGGGATGTTGTGTGATTGATGTTTGTGACATGGGATGTTGTGTGATTGATATTAATATAACATGAGATGTTATGTACTATTACTATCATAAAGCGTATGTATTATAACTATGGCCTGACCGACGTAAACACATCTTTTAGAAGATGCCGCCGAGACGTGAGACACGCATGCCTACCAATGAGGCAGAACTCCAGCAAGTCATCGCTGCTGCCATCGCACAATACGCCGCTTCGCAAGGAGGACCCAGCGGAGGCAGCTCAACCAACAATGGCAACAACAATCCACCCCATGGGTGCACCTACAAGCAGTTTCTAGACTGCAAACCGGTCAACTTTGATGGCACAGGAGGTGCTGTCGCCTTTGTTCGTTGGGCCGAGAAAACTGAATCTGTTCTTCGCATGAGCAAATGCGCACTAGATCAGCAAGTCACCTATATCTCAGGGCTATTCTTGGATGGAGCCCTCTCTTGGTGGAATCTGCAAGTACAGACACTTGGTGAAGCTGCTGCCTACGCGCTAACCTGGACCGAACTGAAGGAACTTATGCGCAGGAAGTACTGCTCTCGCGCGGAAATCCAAAGATTGGAAACCGAGTTCTGGCATTTGAAAATGGACGGTCCAAAGATCACAGAGTACGTTCAAAGGTTCCATGACTTATCGCATGTGGTACCTTACATGGTCACTCCGGAGTTCAAGCGGATTGAACGTTTCATTTGGGGATTAGCTCCTCAAATCATAAGCATGGTGACCTCATCCAAGCCTGCGACCATTACTGAGGCAATCGATCTGAGCGTGGCTCTCACAGAGGAGGCCATTCGCCTGAACAAGTTTGATGATGCCGAGCTTAAGAAGAAAGAGACTCACGTCGAGTCATCAGGAGGTAACAAACGGAAGTTCTCAAACTTCAAGCAGGGCGCCAGTGTGGCGGTTAAGAAAGGAGGATCAGGCACGCCAGCTCAGGTTACAGCTGGTAGTGGAAAGAAAGGAAAAGGATATCAGGGCACCCAGCCCAAGTGTAATACCTGCCAACGCCACCATACTGGCCATTGTAGTGTGAAAGTATGCGAAGCATGTGGAAAACCGGGCCACTTGAAGGATTCTTGTTGGGCTAGTGCCGGCCGGGGAGGCCAAGGAGGATTTGGGAATAGGAATAATAATCGTGGTGGAAATCGCCCACAAGGAAACAATGGAGGAAACGGGAATCGAGGCAACTTTGCGAACCAAGCGGGTAATGCGAACCAAAACATCAACCAAGCTGGAAATGGAGGTGGAAACGGGCAAAGACTTGGATGCTTTAACTGTGGTGATATTGGGCATTTTAAGAAGAACTGCCCAGAGTTGAACCAAGCCCGTGGAAGAGTGTTCCAAATCGAAGCAAGGGAAGCGCGCCAGGACCCCAATGTCGTTACTGGTACGTTCCCTGTAAACCAGCGCTATGCATCCGTTTTATTTGATACTGGTGCCGATTATAGCTTCGTGTCGTTAGAATTTAAGAATATGCTTGGTTTAGCCGCTAGTAAGTTAGATATTCCCTACTCAATCGAATTGGCTAATGGAAAGTTAGTAGAAGCCAATGAAGTTATCAGAGGCTGTGTGATCGAATTGGGAGAGCGTGAGTTTGCTCTGGATCAACTACCAGTCCAGTTGGGAAGCTTCGACGTGGTAGTAGGAATGGATTGGTTATCAGGCAACAAGGCTGAAATAGTTTGTCACGAAAAGGTTGTTCGTATCCCAACCGATGATGGCGAAACAATTGTGGTTCACGGGGAGAAGCGCGATACGCCGTTAAGAATTATCAGCTGCCTGAAAGCACGAAAGTGTTTGCAGAAAGGATGTGTTGCCTTCCTGGCACACATTGTGGATAAGAAGGCTGCTGAGCCAAGAATCGAAGACATCCCTGTCGTGAGGGAATATCCAGAAGTCTTCCCAGGGGACTTACCTGGACTGCCACCTCAGAGACAAGTAGAGTTCCGCATTGACTTAGTTCCAGGCGCCGCGCCTGTGGCTAAGGCACCTTATAGACTTGCTCCGTCTGAAATGCAGGAACTGTCGACACAACTTCAAGAGTTGTTAGACAAGGGTTTTATCCGACCAAGCTTCTCGCCTTGGGGAGCTCCGGTCCTGTTTGTCAAGAAGAAGGACGGTAGTTTTCGTATGTGCATCGACTACCGGGAGCTGAACAAGCTGACGATCAAGAATAGATACCATCTGCCAAGGATTGATGATCTGTTTGATCAACTGCAAGGCTCAAGCTTTTATTCAAAGATCGATCTTCGATCTGGATACCATCAGTTAAGGATACAAGAGGAAAGTATCCCAAAGACAGCCTTCAGAACTCGTTATGGACACTACGAGTTCCTTGTTATGCCGTTTGGTTTGACAAACGCGCCTGCAGTCTTTATGGATTTGATGAATAGAGTTTGCAAGCCGTACTTGGACAAGTTCGTGATTGTGTTTATCGACGATATCTTGATTTATTCAAGGACAAAGGCTGAGCACGAACAGCATTTAAGAGCTATTTTGGAGCTGCTAAAGAAAGAACAGCTGTATGCCAAATTCTCTAAGTGCGAGTTTTGGCTACGTGAAGTACAATTTCTTGGACACGTGGTGAATGGAGATGGAATCCACGTGGATCCAACCAAGATCGAAGCGATCAAGAATTGGGAAACGCCAAAGACGCCAACCGAGATTCGACAATTCTTGGGTTTGGCTGGCTACTATCGAAGGATCATTGAGGATTTTTCCACTACGTCAAAATTAGGCTTTAGCCACATTTTTCCCAAAACCGTCATGCCACACATTTGAAAAAATGTGTGGCTAAAGGTAATTCATAACATTTTAAAACACCTTTAGCCACACATTTTTATTATTAGTGTGACCATTGTATACCAGTTCAAAACCTTAGCCACACTTTTAGAAAAATAATGTGATATTTATTTGCCACAACTCGAAATATGTGGCCAAATGTAATCTATGGCTACATATTTTTGTTTCATGTGACTAAAAACACATGTATTTGACACCTTTAGCCACACTTTAAGAAAAAAATGTGACATTTATTAGCCACACGAACAAAGTGTGGCTAAATGTGATCTACGTTCACAATATTTGTTTTCATGTGACCAATAGCATACATATTCAAAACCTTTAGTCACACTTTAAAAAAAACTGTGACACTTATTAGCCACACTAGAAAAGTGTGGCCAAATGTGATTTACGGCCACATTATTTATTTCATGTGACTAAAAACATATGCATTCGAAACCAATAACCACACTTAAATAAAACTGCTACACTATAAAAGAGTGGCCAAATGTGATCTATGACCACAATATAAGTTAAATAATGTGGCTAAAATTTAATACATACGGCCACATATATTATTTTGTGTAACCAAATGTTAGACAATAATTATAATTAAAATTACAAAATTTCATGTGGTTTTATACAAACATTCATCACATCATCGTCACTTTGTTTATTTTGTGTGACAAAATGATACCAAATGTAATGAAAAAATGTGTAACGGAATGTTAAAATTTACCACATCTTTAAAAATTCCCTCCAAAATATTTTATCCCAAAACTTAAACTTCACGCCAAATATTTCATCCTAAAATTCCCCTCAAAATATTTCATCCTAAAACTTAAACTTTCTCGATAATATTTTATCCTAAAACTTCCCTCTCAAATAATATTATCATTTAAAAAATTACATTATTTAATATTAGACAAGAAGAAAATCTTACTACTTATTTAAACATCAACTATTATTAAATACTGTATATTTTAAACCACATTTGTTATTACTCGTTTTCATTTAAATTAGATGTTAATGTATACATATTAGTTACGTTTATACACATTTTTAATGTATGCATATTAGTATCGGTACGAAATTTCCCGTACCGAATTATTTTCGGTACCGATTCGATACCCACTTTTTTGGCGTTTTCGGTATTAGTACTTTCGGTTCGAAAGGGTACCGAAATTTAAGCAATTTTAACTTCAGAAACCGGTACCATATAGTACAGTACCGTACCGAACATTTTTGGGTACCTTAACATTCGGTATAGTTCTGGTACGTTCGATACCGCTATTGAGCTCAGGGGCAGATCTACTTTGACGCCTACGTGTTCACACGAACCCACTCGGTTTCAATTTTTTAGTAGAAATGCTATTAAAAGTTATGGCATGAACTCATAAATAATATTCTGGATCCAGTAACAAAACTAAAGAATAGAGCAATGGTTTATTGTTCTGCTACTTAATATTAAATGACGGGTTCGAATCCCTTTACAGGATATTTTTTTAAAGTTTTATCTTTTTTCCTTAACTATGAAACACAAATTAGGTGGATAATTTTTAAAACAGTACATCTATTTTTTGGTTTTCTTTTAAGGGTTTACGTTTCGGTGAATTTTCTTAGAGACTTAAATTAAATGTTTTGCTTCATATATGTCAATTCATTCATTTGTTCAAGATCATGTGAAGCAAATTTCTAATTTCTTCCAGTATGATTTGTTCCATTAAATTTTCTTAAAATTTTATTTGTGTAACATAAGGTAATGAATAGTAGGAGAAAATAGAATATGATATAGAAGTGAAAAATAGATAAGTAAAAATGCTTATTAAGAATTATCATATTATGTGTGATGAACCTTAATTCCCTGATCCGAACCGTTGAACCGATCCGAAATTTTTTATGGCCAGTCCTATGAAATTGGAGCACCGTAAACTACTAAACCTACTGGAAAAAATTCCTGGATCCGCCACTCACTGAGTTCATCTCTTATCATATATGTGTTAATAAACCATATTGGTCGAATGGATCACAATGACCAATAATGAATCATATGGGTGTTAATGAACCATCTTAGTCCTTAATAAATCATAATGGACAATAGTAGAACATAGATGTATTAATTGGTCATATTGGGCCTTGATGGATCTCGATGAGCACTAGTAGATCACACACGTCTTAGTGGACCATATTGAGCCTAAACGGATCACAATGGCCTGTGAATCATACATGTCTTAATGGACCATATTGGGCCTTATTGGATCACAACGGACAATAGTAGGTGATACATATCTTAATGGACCATACTAGGCCTTAATGGATCACAATAGATAATAGTAGATGATACATGCCTTAAAGGACCATACTGGGTCTTAATGGATCACCATGGACAATAGTAGATCATACATTTCTCAGTGAACCATATTGGGCCTTAGTGGATCACAATGGACAATGGTATATCATACGTATCTTAATGAACCATATTGGACCTTAATGGATCACAATGGACAATAGTACAAGATAAATGTGTTAATGGACCATATTGGGCCTTAATGGATCACAATAGACAATGGTAGATCATACATGTCTTCGTGGACTATATTGGGTCTTAATGGATCACAATGGTTAATAGTAGATCATACATGTTTAATCGAGTATATTGGGCCTTATTGGATCACGACAAACAATAGTATATCATACATATTTTAATGGACAATATTTGGCCTTAATGGATCACAAATAACTATAGTGTATATAAAATAACACACCTAAATGTATATAAAATATACTTAAATGTGCAGATGACAAAAATAGTATAATGCCAATTTTTGACGATTACAAGATAACAAATTGATAATCTAGATGTTTCATAACAGTTAAACCAAAATATTATAAAAAGAAAGGGTATGCCTTTCGGTGATGATTCAGTTACCTTAATAAAATAAAAAGAAAAAAAATAGATATATCATATATACACATATTTAAAAAAAAATTTATCAGGTGATCGGGTGGGGTGAAACTTGTATATCACCAAATTCTAAACTCGTCCTAAACCCGCTAAAAAGGAAAAAAAACTAATCCAAAACCTGTCCCAAACCTGATTACCCGACCCCAAACTTGTCCGAAATATGTTAGGTTTCCGGTTTACGTTATCGAGTTTGGGTTCAATTATGAACTCTAGTTGAACCGCTTTATAATAAACTATCTAGGTTGGATCTTGTTTAAATTATTTTTTCCTTTTCTTTATGGAGTAGGCATGGTGTAAAAAAGTGAGTTAAAAGGGAGGGTGGATTTAAACGTATCTTTAAGACCGTGGGGTATGGTGGGGCGTGGGTTGGGGGCATGGTGCGACACGTGGACCATGGGACACCCAAGATCAAAAGCCAATTTCAAAGGGGTATGGTGGGGCGTGAGTTGGGTGGGTGGAAAAAAAGTCAATTTAAAGGGCAAGTGTTCTTGCCCAATGAGGTTCCGCCATGTCATGTGGTAGCCCCGCCCCACGCCCGGCCTTAAACTCCCGCCTAAGGGGCCACGCCCAAACCCAAGCCCACTCGGGATGGTGACTTGGGCGTTTCTCTCTAACCCACGCCCCAACCCCCGCCCCATACCCCATAGTCTAAAGCAATATCCCATTTATTGTATCACATTTTTTATGTTATGGTTTAGGAGCCCAAATAAGTTTGTCATAGTGTTATTTGGGTAATCATACTCGTATAGTGTATTAATATAATAATATATGGTTTAGGAAATTAGACTTTCAAATGTGTGTAAAACTTTAAATATCATTTTGCCAAATATTTCAAAAATTCCCTCTGCTCCAAATTTTTGCCTCTTCATTTTCATTTTCAACACCTCAGTCTGAATACATCTTTCTCTTTTCCCCAATCCGAAACCATATCCCCAATCCAAAACCCTAAATTCACCCTCAGGCAACCTCACATATGCACGCCACATTCTCAACTCACCTAAAACCCCAATGAACTCCTATTTCCACAACACCATGATCCGTGCTTACTCTGACTCACCCGGCCCATTTCACTCCATCTCCGTCTTCCTCCACTGGCATAACTCTCAAGACCTGTTTTCCCCTTCACGCGACCAGTTCACTTATCCGTTTGTTCTCAAAGCATGCTACAAATTTAAACAGAAAAAGGTTTGGTAAACATCTCCACGAGATGGTTTACAAGCCCGGGTTTGAGTTCGACGAACCAGATTCGGAGAGTTTCATCCAGGCGACGAACCAGATCTGGAGAAGAAACAACAGAGTTTCATCGAGATCCGACGAAGCTGGTTCAACAAACCAGATCTGTAGAAGTTGAAGCTGGTTCCAGTTATTTTGACGAGCCGGAGAAGTTGAAGGCGAGTTTGAAGAGGTAATTTTAAGTTTTGGAACATGCTAATATGGTAGTTCTAGTTTAAGGATGTTTTTATTTTAAGTTTTGGAACAGGCTAACAATAACCAGATGGGGTAAAAAACTTTTAATTACTGAATGGGGCTGTTCCAAAACTTATAGTTATGAAATCAGATAAAAAGTATATTTTTTCTAGCAACCAAAGGCAAAATTATATTGCTATTATATGACATTTCTCCTAAAATATAAAGGGATGATAAGTGTCGTTCTTGATACATTAACTGCACAAACAAAAGAAGTTGTTGAGTTATTTTACTAACTAGAATTACTACCTGCCACAATGTGTCGGGGGATTGATATATATTGTATATAGCATAAGCCGAATTTTTGTTACATGAAGATGGTTTGGGCGTAAAACCGTGTATTTGGTCCTTAAAAATGTGTACTCATTTACAGTGTCCTCACAACCTCTTGGGAATAATATGCTAGGACCACCTAAGGTGCCTTTGCACCATCATACCTATATAGTTTACCCCTAACTTCATAGGAGGATACGAAAGTTACATAACAAAGACAAATAAGGCCAGCATCACTGTATTCCCTTTTGTAATTATGGCTGCACAAAGCTGAACAGAGATTGTTGGATATTTAGTCACCAGCAAGCACTACCCCGCTGTCAGCGGTGCCCGAACATGATTCTGTTACTCCAATGTCGTGCACCAGCCTGTATTGGCCTGCTTATTGACCCTTAAAAATCCGGGTATATGGTTGAAAGAACATCTTTTACTTGATTCTGCATAACCGAGTCTTCCACATGGGTGTGTGCTTGCATATAGTTTATAACCAACTTATATTGAATTTTTATAATGAGCCTATGCATCCCCTTTTGTTTTGATGAAATTGAATGATTGAAGGGTCCAAAGAGTACTCTTTTACCCCTGGGTTTGCTAAATTGTAACGAGATGTGTGATGAACTGAATTCGTATAATAGAATGGAGCAATTTTGGATCTTAATGTAGTCTGATTTCTGGTAATTAGCGATGAGTTGATAATGGTTGCTATGAAGCTTCATTTGGATGCCAGTTTGGTACTTCTAATGATATCAACAGATGAGTCTAATGGGTGTGATGCTGAGTTTCAACGACATATATAACTGAGCTCGCTTTCACCTGGTAGCCTCTCGGTATGCAACCATGACTGATATGTAATATCTCATACTCATAGCTTGGCTTGGCATTCAAGATGGGTGTTAAGGTAACTTGCCTCTTAAATCATCTCAGAGATCTCAATGAATTTTGTCTAATATTACTTCTATTTGTGGTGGAGGTGAGGATGTTTGAAATTCAAATAAACCTGATGAAGTTTATTATTTAATTTTCTGTCTTTCTAGTTTCTGCTATGTGCAATGGTGTTTTTATAATTTTGGTACTAACCATTGCTTTAGGCTACATATTTAATTTGTTTGTTTAAAGTTATTTAGTTTATCTCTTTTAGTTGATGCATCTTAAGTGGCAGTGTTTTGGGGCTACAACACTTGATGAACATGCATAAATCGACACATGATTGCACGTAACCGTTGCCGAAAACAAGAAAGTCAAAATAACAATTTTTTTAAACCAACTCGTTCTGACCTGAACCCGTTCCGGCCCAAACAAAAATAACATTTTTTTGACCCAAACCCGTTCTGAGCCGAACACGTACTGACCTAAAGCTGTTTTCACCCGAACAAAAATAATCTTTTTCTGAATCGACCCGTTTTGACCCGCAACCCAAACCCACACAACCCGACTTGTTTGCCAGACCTAGTTCAGTGGAAACTATCATGAAGATCCTGTAGGTTTCTTTCTCATGTTGAGGTGCAAATGAGGTCTGGGAGAATTCCAGTTTGGCAAAAGTCCATGGATTTAAGTTGCTTTAGTTTTACATCCAATTTCCCAGAATGTTATTTACTAACGATTTTTGCTTTCGTTGTACCCAGAACTTATTGAGAAGGGAACCTCTGAAGGTTGTGGATGGTGGTGAATCACAAAGAACCTTTATATACATCAAGGATGCTATTGAAGCTGTTCTTTTGATGATTGTATGTTAAATATTTTTCCTTTAATATATGGTCATTAGCGATGATGGTCTAGTTTGACTTGTTTTGAAGAAGATTAAGGGTCGAACTGCTACCTGGGGTTTTCAAGGACCAGTGGTTTGGTGCTTTGAACTGATTTCTTTTTTCAAACTCATTAGTTTGCATTAAAATTTAAAATAATAAAGATGATTAATTCATGATTACGGTACATTCTATAGGACAAATCTTGAAATGCAGAATCAAATGGCTTGGAATTTGGATGTAACAGGAGGAATCATTATAATTATAGTTTTATATGGTCTGACTGTTATTAAATAAGGCTGTAGTGGTTACTCTGTTGACATTATGGTTACTTTCTCTGATAATGAAGTCTCATTTATTTGTATCCAACTTAACAAATAACCTAAGCTATTGTAAATCTAGGTTTTATTACGCAAACTGTTTGGAAACATACTAAAGTGATACATTGTTCATATTTGTTCAGATTTTAGTTTATAGATAATCTACAATTGAAATGACACAATTTTCCCATTTGATAGCATATTAGTGAACGCGTTGCACTTCCTTGTGTGCTGAGCTTGTTGACCCATAACCACATGAAGAGTATTAAAAAGGAAGCCTGCTGGACAATCTCAAGTATTACTGCTGGAAATAGAGAACACATCCAGGTAAAGAAATCTGCAAACTGGGCTGTATATCGAATCGTATTCTATTTATAATAAGCTTATAGCTTAGATTTCAAATTGAGAAAATACCCTTGAGTTTAAACTTTCTGGAGTTTGCTATTAAGGGTGCAAACGAGCCGAGCCTTACCTTACTCGAGCTTGGCTCGTTACAGCTTTCTCGAGCTCGAGCTCGGCTTACTAGTAAAACTTAAAACTCGAGCTTGGCTTGAAAGCTCAATCTAAAATCTAAAACCAAGTATCTGTATGTTAAATATTTATGTGTTAAAAGTAAATAAGTACATGAACATGGGCTGGGTAAACTTAGGCCGGTTAATATTAGGTGGAGTTGAAGCCCGAAGATAGGTTAAATCCTAAAGTGTACCAATCTCAATAAGGCTCGATGAGCCTAAACGAGCTAGCTACACATACAAGGCTCGAGCTCAGGTTGATATCTAACCTATCCTTATTTCAACTCGGGCTCGATAAGGCTTGGCTTGTTTGAGTTTTTTATCGATTCGATCTCAAGTAGCTTGTGAGCCACTCGGCTCGTTTGCACCCCTATTTGCTATGATGTTTTTTTTCTTCTAGAAAGTCTTACATAGCAAGCTCCAGATGTTTATTTCTAGCCTTGACCTTGCACTTTTAACCCTATCGACCCACTCACCCAAAAGGAAATAATTCTTTATATTGTTCTTACGGTTTGCTATGATGTTTTTTTTCAGCTCATGGATGCAAATTTTAGTCCAAAGGTAGAGAGTATATGGACTTGAAGAAAACAACCAAGAGTATATGGATTAGAGAAAACAACCTAGAAATAGTTCCTGGTTTATGTGTATAGTCATTTTCTTTTGCACTTTTGTATTATAGGTTTTGGTTAAGAATTTTATGTTTCTAATATTTGAGTTGAAAACTTATGCATGCAATTTTGGGTTAATATATTTGGTTTTAGATTTTCTAGATTTGTTGATGTTTAGTGTAGCTTTTATTTTATTGAAAAATGTAATTAAAATGGGTAATTAACAAACAACAATGAGTGTGTGACAAAAGTTAAGCAATAGCCACACTTAAAATTTAAAAATTTCATGTAGCTTTACATAAAATTTTGTCACACTATCATGACTTCGATCTTTTTGTGTGACGAAATAATTGTAAATGTCATGGAAAAAAAAAACATGTGTGACTAAAGATTAGATAATAGTCACACTTAAGGTTACAAAAAAAAATGTCTAAAAATATTTTTTAGTCACACTTACAATAAATTTATGTGACTATATAATAGAAACAACCACACTTACAGTTAATTCATGTGACTATTTAATAGAAATGATCATAGTTATAGTAAATTCATGTGACCGTTGCTACTCTTTAGACACGCTTAAAATTACAAATTTCGTGTGACTATAAAAAGCTATTAGCCACACCATAGTCATTTTGTTTCTTGTTTGTGTGACACAATCATAGAAAACGCCACAAGAAAAAAAATATGTGTGACCAAAGGTTAGACAATAGTCACACTTAAAATTAAAAAAATTTGTGTGGCTATAAATTACCATTAGCCACACTATAGTTACTTTGTTTTTTTTGTTTGTGTCTATATGATAGAAACAACCACACTTACAGTTAGTTCATGTGACTATATAATAGAAACGACCACACTTACAGTAATTCATGTGGCCGTTGCTACCCTTTAGCCACACATAATCGACAAAATGCTTGATTACAACAGCCCTTTTTGCCACACTTTTTTTTAATTGATGTGGCTAAAACAAACTTTTTTGGTAATTCATGTGACTATATAGTAGTATTGGTCACACTTAAAGTAAATACATGTGGCAGTTGCTATACTTTAGCCACACTTAATGGAGGAAATGCTAGATTTTAACAAAAAAAATGTTGGTGCCCTTTAGCCACACTTTTAAGTTCTACGGCCACTAAAATGTGTGTGTGGCCGTATGATATCTATGATGACTCGAGCTTTGGTCACACTTGACCCGAACAAAATATGTGTGGCGAAAGACATATAGTCACACTTTTTTTGTGTGGCTATATCCATATTTTGGCGTAGTGTTCGAAAATCGCTCAACCTTTGACGCTCCTCACCCAGAAAGATAAGAAGTTTGATTGGGAAGTCAAACAGGAGGAAGCATTCCAGATACTGAAGGATAAGCTCTGCAACGCGCCAATCTTAGCACTACCGGAAGGTACAGATGATTTCGTGGTATACTGTGACGCTTCACGTCAAGGATTGGGTTGCGTGTTGATGCAACGCCAAAAGGTTATTGCTTACGCATCGCGTCAATTGAAAGTGCACGAAAAGAACTATACCACACATGATTTGGAACTTGGCGCAGTGGTATTTGCATTAAAGATCTGGAGGCACTACCTTTATGGTACAAAGTGTACAGTCTTTACAGATCACAAGAGCCTACAACACATATTCAACCAGAAGGAGTTGAATATGAGACAGAGACGATGGGTTGAGTTGCTGAACGATTACGACTGCGAGATAAAGTATCATCCAGGGAAGGCGAATGTGGTCGCCGATGCCCTAAGTCGAAAGGAGAGGATCAAGCCCATAAGGGTTAGGGCTTTAGAAATGATTATCCGAACCGATCTTTCCTTACGCATTCGTGTCGCGCAGAAAGAAGCTCTCAAGGAAGGAAACCTTGAAGAAGAATATCTCCGTGGGATGGAGAAGCTACTGGTACTAAACGAGGAAGGAACGTTATGTTTTGAGAAAATGATATGGGTTCCTCTGTTTGGTGATTTAAGGAAGGTTATTTTCGATGAAGCTCACAAGTCGCGGTACTCTATCCACCCTGGATCGGATAAGATGTACCAGGATCTCAAGGATTATTATTGGTGGCCTAGGATGAAAGGCGATGTTGCTGTTTATGTGAGAAAATGTTTAACATGTGCCAAGGTTAAAGCCGAATACCAGAAGCCTTCAGGACTTCTGCAACAACCTGAGATTCCCAAATGGAAATGGGAACAAATCTCAATGGATTTTATTACGAAGTTGCCAAGAACGCCAAGAGGTCATGACACTATCTGGGTGATAGTTGACCGCCTAACGAAGTCAGCACACTTCTTACCTATCAGAGAGAAGGATAATACGAGCAAGTTGGCCGAAATATACATGAGAGAAATCGTTGCACGTCATGGAGTGCCTCTCTCGATCATCTCTGATAGAGACGGAAGGTTTGTGTCAAGAATATGGCAATCCTTCCAAGAAGCTTTTGGATCGCAATTGAATCTGAGCACTGCGTTTCATCCGCAAACTGACGGTCAAAGCGAGCGAACGATACAGACTTTGGAAGACATGCTGAGAGCGTGTGTTATGGATTTGGGCGGTAGCTGGGATAAGCATTTGCCTTTGGTCGAATTTTCATACAACAACAGCTACCACACCAGTATTGGTGTCGCGCCATTTGAAGCCCTTTACGGACGCAAGTGCCGATCACCCTTATGTTGGGCTGACGCAGGTGATAGGCAGCTTGCTGGTCCCGAAATCGTCCAAGAGACGACAGACAAGATTGCGCAGATTCTAAAACGCATCGAAGCAGCTCGCCACAGACAGAAGGCCTATACGGATCCAAACCGGAAACATGTGGAATTCCAAGTTGGAGAAATGGTGTTATTGAAAGTTTCACCCTGGAAGGGTGTGGCACGCTTCGGAAAGCGTGGGAAGTTAAATCCGCGCTACATTGGTCCTTTCAGAATTCTGGAAAGAATAGGACTAGTAGCATACAAGTTGGACCTACCTGCTGAACTCCATTCAGTCCACGATACATTTCATGTATCCAACCTGAAGAAAAGTCCAACTCAATATAACATTGCCATTCCCATCGACGAGATTCATGTTGACGACACGCTCCATTTCGTTGAAGAACCGGTGGAGGTTACGGATTGGAAAGTAAACAAGACCCGCCGGAGCAGTGTCAAGCTCGTCAAAGTTTGTTGGAATGCCAGGCACGGTCCTGAGTACACCTGGGAGCGTGAGGACCGGATGAAAGAGAAATACCCCCACCTTTTTCCTAAGAACCCTGCATCTACAAGCAGAACTTAAATTTCGGGACGAAATTTATTTAACGGGGGGAGAATGTGACGACCCTCACTAAACCAGGTATCCGTACGACTTAATTAATAATTAATTATTGCTTAATTACTGTGCTTGCTTGAACTTGTGAATAAACTGCTACGTGAATACTGATACGTGTACTTACTTGCATCATACTTTACTTACTGTCACTACATTATTTACATGCTGAACCTTAGTGACAAACATGATGCACAAAAGCACAGTAGCACAATAAACGGATAACCTATTTGACATGCCGATAAAGCCAGCATCGGGCAGACACTGCCCCTAAGGCCTGTATGAGCCAGAAATATTTTGCTACACTAGTGGTGAGTGTAGGGATACAAGGGTTTTAGAACTGCGTCTCTAGGAATAAGTTACAATGACTGGATGTGCCTAAAACGTACTCTAAGTACAAAATTCAACACTTTACATAATAATTCAGCTTTTAGCTAACTAATAAAGTGCCAAAACATGAGAAAAATATTACTAGACACTTTCCAAAGTGTCAGAAATAAGTTGTGTCACTAAAAAATGGTATTAACGACACTTTAAAGCTTTGTTAAGCACTTTAACGGATTACTATCCAACCGAACAACCGGACCATACCCGGAACCTGAAAATATTTTTATTTTCATTATTTATCTTTTTCTGAGCTAGTTAGGGTCCCTGAATACCCTAACACCCATTGTAACGCGTGACACACAACTAACCGGGTTAAGCACTTAACTACCTTACTTAACCTAACTAATAACTAATGATTAGTTGAAATCCAACCAAACTACCCCCCCCCCCCTTGAAACCGTCCCCATCTAGGGGACATACTTGGTCCTTCATAATAATATTTTAATCTTGATGTTTAATATCCTAAAGACATATGATCCATTGGTTATTAATCTTACATTTGTCTATAAGTAATTAGAGATGGCACTTGAATATTCACATTCCATAAACATCACAAGAACTACTCTCTCTCTTGCTCTACAACTCTCGGCCGAAAACCCCACCCCCCATACATCCATTTTCGGTTTTTGATCTTCACATTCCAATCATCTACAAGTGTTACGTGTCACATACGAGGAGTCTTGGAGCAAACGGAAGGCGAAGGACCTCTCTACTTTGCTTTTATCCACACGTTTTTCGCATAGATTCTTCCCTAGCCTCGAGCTAGTGGTATGTTGCTTAAATCACCTTCTTGAACTATTTTAAAGTGGTTAATATGATTTGTAACGGTTAAAACTCGTTAACATGCAAGATGATACATGAAAGTCTACTTAAAACACTAAAAATGGTGGTTAAAAGCTTATATGTTGTGTAAAACTTGTAGTATTTGATTTGTGTAATTATTTGGACCCGATCTATGTTGTGGTAGCTCGGATCATCATTTAACCCGGTTTAGTCATGATCTTGGATTATGACATAAAGCTTGTTTAAGTGTAACAAGGGTTAGAAGATGAAACTCTATCACACACGAATCATGAACTTGTGTAAAAGTGTTTTAGTTTGTACAATAGTGTTTAAAACTAGTAGATCTACGTATCTACAAGTGGTATTTTCAAAGGACCATGTGTCAAGAGAAAACATATTTTTAAATACGGATCTTACACTAACAAGAATGGTTTTTAGAACACACAAGCGTGTAAACACTTGTGTAACACAAAGTTTCGGCAGAATAACTATCTTTGAAAAAGATGACGAGAAGTTGTAAAGATGAAATTTCTTTAAAAACGAGGTTTTTACAAAATCGGATTATTCTATATAAAGATCCACTAAAAGTAATGAGATTTACTTCACAGTTTGGATAAATCACAAGTTCATGAAATTTATGCGATTTATATACATATTTTGACTAGTTTGTGATTTGAACATTGTTTTGGTTGAATGAGAAAATTGTTGGTTGAGTTGTAAAAGAAAATGATACGCTTGAAAGCGTGGCCACCTCCAGTTACAGAGGAAACTCTGGCGAAATTTTTCCAAAAGCCTAACACTTAGAAATATTTTCACTATAAGTGTTAGAACTACATTTTGACTTGTTTTCAAATTATAGATTTCGCCACAACTTATTTACAAAATACCGGAGGTGGGATTTCACAAAATAAAACGTGATACATAAATATATTTAGTATATATTTTTCACAACATCACTTGTATAAGTGTTTATGATTATTTTGTGAACTACGTAAATATTATTTTTAGGGTAAAAATAATATTACTAAGTATTATTTTGGGGAAAATCACATGTATTAAAATATAATATTTTTGAGAAGAATATTTATATTTTGGAGTTAGGAAATAAAATATATTAAGTGAGACTTAATAGTGTAATCCGAATGTTACGAACACACATGTAATAAATCCCCCATCCTTGGGAAGGAGAATAACTACCAAGTATACAGAATGTAAACACGAAATAGTTGCCTAACTATTTCCCCAAAACTTAAACCATAAAGCTAAGGCACGGCCATCCGTCTAATAGAATTAGTACGTGTAGGTCGTCACACAGCTGTTTGATTTGGAGACATACTTGGTAGAGACGCACCACGGTGAGTTCATGTCCCCCTTTTTCTCTAACTGTTTTCAGTTTTCTTAACTGCGGGGGTGAAATACATGTTACTTTGATTACAAGTACTTTATACACGGTATGGTTAGCGTAAGGAGGTTTACTACTTAGATCATGTGAGTGGGTAGGAGCAATATGAGGCCATTAGTCCTCATGGCGGGACCGAGGGACAGGAGCGGTAGATCTATCTGGGTGTAGCGAGCCCAGCCCCAGGCCAAACTAGAAACGGACCTCGGGGTGACTTTGTCCACATACTAATGCCGTGGCGAAATCTGCTAGGTTTGAGTCTCCCTATTTGCACTTCACATATATCAGTGGCCTTGCAAACCATTGGTGATCTCAATTCCCTTATTTGCTACATACCAAGACTATTTTTATACTCACAAAGGTTTACTTACTCACTTACACATGAACTCGCTCAACATTATTGTTGATTTTTCAACTTACATGTATTTCAGGAAATTAAAGATCTGGCGCGGTATGTTATGTTTTCCCGCTGCATAAGGGTTCCAAGGTCATCCCAGTTTAGGAAATGTGACTCTTTCCTGGACAAGTCACAAATCTTAAACTGCGTTTATTTCATGTCGATGTTTATGTCTTTCAAACAATGTTTTATGTTATGATGTTGTAAGTCTCTAAGACAATGGTATATTACTCTGGTTTTAAAACTTAATCAAATGGATGATCTCGCATGATTTTATTTCATATAGCTTTGTTATGGTTAAGCTATGGTATTAAGAAGTCACACCAAATTAACCACGCTTCCGCAAAGCCAGGGTGTGACATCATTAAGTCAATGTCAATTATTGATCATGAGACGATTTGATAAGCTGGGATTATGTTAATAACATGAGGCCTTAAAACTGTCGACTAGGTTCATATGGATAAGAACATGAGTATTAGAATTACAACTATGTGTTAGAATTTCATGATGTATGAGTATTGAAATTATTGTTATGATGCTTGATTCGGTAGACTTCGAATGATGATGATGATAATGTAACTGATTGAATAATTAAGGTAATGGGATAATTATGTTAATTTTGTAATTGATTAAATTGTGATCGTTGGGAGTTACGAAAATTCGGGACGGTTATGGGTTGACCAAGTAACCACTTGGTCAGTCGCACAAGAAGGGTGTAGTCGCACAAGAACTGTAGGATCGCACAACTGTTTCCTGACATCTACTCTTTGGGCCGGGTTATGTTTGGATCGCACAAGAGTAATGCATCGCACAATTTAACCCGGATCGCACAAGAAGGTCTGGATCGCACAAAAGGGTCTGGATCGCACAAGGTGGTGTTGGATCACACACTCCAGTGGGTCGTTCCCTAGCTATTGGGCCTGCTTTGTCATGGGTCGCACAAGTTAACCGAAACACACACTTGTATGGTTGATGACATTAACTACTAGGTACTAAGGTGAAACATGAAAATTGATATGTGAGCTTGTATGTGCCTCGAATACTTGCTATGTGATCTCGTGGTGATAATTGGTTATTACGCCATAGGATAAGTTGTTATGACTCATATGATATGTGTGTTATGTGTACGCTACATGTGTAACGTGAATGTGGAATATGTGATTTATATGCATATAAACTGATTGTCTTTTGCTAACCACGGTAGGGTTTGACTGACCAACTGGGAACGGGTAATGTAACGTAACATACCGAGCAATCTAAGGTGAGTTCACTGCTCTTTTTCCAAGCATGCGTCCCGGGGAGGGACATCTGGTAAACATTCCGGGGAGGAATGTTGGGTAAAAGGGGTTTAACTGGAATGTTAAACTTGGGATGTTGGTTAATACACTCATATCTATCATTTAAGTCCCATCATATACCGAATTGGTTGCAGGGGAGGCAACGGGGTTATTAGTTGATAGCGCTATTAGGTTTGGCACCCTCACACCGTACCGGGGAGGACGGGCGTGAACTAATTACCTTAACCACTCGACCAATGTTTGATAGAGCATTGGGGAAGGGCAAATAATCTGGAGCCATCTGCGGTAATCGAGCTATTAACAACATCGAATCTCTGAAATGTTTTAAACGCATATCTGGTAACTAAACGTGTTAACAAACTTTGAACTCACCAGCGTTGTCCGATACACTTTTCTGCATGCTTGCAGGCCTATAGGTACATGTCGTTGGAACTTGCTGTCTGGGATGCTGGAGTGGTCATGGGTCGAGATACATGGAATCGCGAGACAAGTCTAATGGTTTGCATACACTTGGTTTATGAAATACTTAACTAACGATTTATGCTTCCGCTGAACGCGTTGAATTATTATTAATGTTTTGTAACACTTTATTTTAATGAATGAAAGTTTTATTTGAAATCTTGTTATGGGTTCAATGTGATTGGTGGCTAGATCCTGGTACGTCACACGCCTCGCAGGGGATTCCGCATGTGGTATTTTGGGGGTGTGACATTTGTCTAATGTAAACAACCATAATTCGAGTTGTGGTTGGTAGAAACAACAAGAATATTGATAAGACAGTAGGAGACATGAACTAGAAAGCGGAATGTCTCCTAACGGGTCGGTTGGGTAACTAACTTCAAACAAAAAAAAGTGATTTGAAAAGAAAACACCTTTTTAGCTGACATGGCCGGGTGGAAACCTAACCCAGCCCGGTAAGGGTGCTGAGAAAAAGGCATGTTTAAGCTGAAACGGTCGAATGGAAACATGACCCGCCCGGGTGACAGGGCTGAAAAATATATATGTATTTTTAATGTTTTCGTTCAAATGTTTCGATTACTAAGCGTTTGACTGTTTAACTTAAACACTATTGATTTTAGTGTTTATGATAGGCTTTCGCAAAGGCGTGAACCGGACGGACGACCAAGCACGTGAAGAACCGAACACTATTAAACTGCTAACTCTTTGGAGAGGATTAGGAAAAGGTTGAAGCATGATCATGCACAACAAAGTTTTCGAGTTTAGAACTTCAATTCTTTTAAATTGTGATTAAGTGTAATAATCTGTTATGTCGGGTCGTTTGGGTTATCAGTTAACCCAAACGTATAAGTTCTATGTTTAAAAAAAATCCGGGACCAATCATCTGTATTTATTAAAATATTGTAGAAATCGGGTTGGAGTGTTACAAAAATGGCCGCCCACGCGCCACACATGGGAGCACTATGATCCCTGCGTGACACGCGAGGGGTGTCAGGTCAACGAAATGGTCAAAACTTCCCCGTCGCACCACACGAAGGGGTAGGATTGCCCTTGCGTGACATGCGGGGACACCCTGTCTCAGGAAAGTTGTTTTTGTTTTTTTTTATTTTCACGTTTGCGTTCAAATATTTTGTGTGTTAATCGTTTGGATGAAATTGTATGCTAGGTCACTACGAAATTAAGACCCCGGTTGAAGATCAAGTCACATCAAGAACCAAAAACCCTATGAATGCTTGTTAGCTTCCGTTTTTGGTCAAAGTGTTTTGAAAAGTAAAACATATGGACTTGTATTTTAAATCTAATTGTTGCTACCTTGTTTTAGCATATGTTTTGAATACTTTAAAACTTTTTGAATATATATTTTGTAAAAAACTAGTTTTTGCCCCCCCCCCCCCTTCCCCGCGTTGCGGGCATTAAGGCGAATATTTCTCTCTCATAACATGTATGTTTGTGTGTTTTGTTACTTGTACATTCTACTTATAACACAATCTTAAAAAATTATATCGAGTCAACTAATTAAAACAAAACACTTCCATACATTTTCTAAATAAAAGTAAAACGATAGAAATACTACAATTTTAAACTTGGAGCAAAATTGTACTTTTTCAAGACAAACGAGTGTGTTGAAGGCAGCCTCCTGACACGAATAAAAATTACACGGAGTCAACCAATTAAAACAAAACACTACAATAGTTTTGTCAAAAAAAAATTAACGATGGCATGACTCTAATTTTACACTGGGGGCAAAATTGTAATTTGATAGAGGAAAAAACAAAAACGATGGCAAAACTGTAAAACTGAACTGATGGCATAATCATAATTTGGCTGTGAGGAAAAAAAAAACAAAACCAATGGTAAAACTGTAAATTTAAATGGGTAAAATCATAATTTGGTTGGACCAATGGAAAAGTGCCAGCTTGTCACTATTCCCTTCCATGTGATATGTAGTATATACTAGTTGATGCCACGCTCGCGTTGCCGGGCGATAGGCCGAATGTTTCTCAAATAATTAAAAAAACACTACCATAGTTTCGGTAGAAAAAAAAACTAAAACGATGGCAAGATCGTAATTTTGAGCTCGAGGCAAAACTATAATTTGTCAGGACTAATGAGCGAGTGTTAGGCAGCTCCTTGACAGAAATAAAAAATTAAATTAAGTCAACCAATTAAAACAATACACTTATATAGTTTTGCTAAAAAAATTAAAACGATGGTAATACTATAATTTTGAACTTAGGGCAAAATTGTAATTTTTGACTGGGGTAAAATCGTAATTTTCCAAAAGCTAAAGCGATGGCAAAATCGTAATTTTAAACCAAGGGCAAAAGCATAATTTTGAACTGGGACATACCCGGGCCAATGGGGGAGTGTCATGCAGCAGCCTGGCACTATTCCCCCACACACCTTTTTAAAAAACAAAAACGGTGACAATACTGTAGTTTTTAACTGTGGCAAAATTGTAATATTGGGTCGGGGTAAAATCATAATTTTCCAAAAGCTAAAGCGATGGCAATACTATAATTTTTAATAGGGGCAAAATCGTAAATAGGGGTTAATTCGTAATTTTGAACTAGGTTGAAATCGTAATATACCTGGACCAATGGGAAGTGCCAGACAGTAGTCGGCACTATTCCCCCACATTGGTTTTGTAATGTATAGGAATAGGAATAAATGTAAAAAGTTATATATAAAAGATGGGTCTTATATTTAACTAGATTTTAACCCCGCGCGCGTTGCAGCGCGCTAATCCGACCAGTCCGAGATTCTGAAATAAGCACATCGTAAGGTATGTTGTGACTACCTCATTAAATTAAAACAAAGATGTCTACAATATGAAATGTTTGTCCACAGATTATGAAATGAGCAGATTGTAAGGACGTTGTGACTACCTCATTAAACTAAAATAAAGATGCCCATAATATGAAATGTTTGTCCCAAGATTATGAAATGAGCACAATGTTTTTTAGCCATGTCACCCTCCTTAGAATATATCTATCTCATTCAAGTAAAACAAAGGTGCAAAAGAATCAAATCTTTGTAGTGGTTTACTACATTCCTCCTTTCATGTAGCAGAAACATAGTCTGAGGATCATCTATATATATATATATATATATATATATAACTAAACAACATACACTAACGAAACTCGCCACTACATTTTCATTTGATGTGACTTGATGAATAAAAATCAGCAAGAATTATTAAGTACACCACATGCTTAAAGCATGACAGATGTTATCCAGCACCTAATCTCAATATCTCCTTGGCAGTTCTCAACCTAAGATATGACACATGTTCCTACACCAAAGATTTAGTCCGTGTTCAGTTTAACCTCACAATAAGATGGATGGATGAGTCATGCATAATGCATATAAAATAACTGACCGCTTGAGACAGGCCACTGGAAAGCAACAACGCACCTAAATCCACCGAAACCAAAGTTGAAGCCTAAAAAATATTACATCAGCCGAGAGAACAAAAGCTAAAGAAAAAGTTTCATCAGGTAAAAGGACAGCTGGTAAGTCAGTGGCAGCAAAAACTCTTTAATCCACCATCTTCAACAAACTGTAAAAGCTGACAACATGAGAATCGATTCCAGTGTAAAAACAAAGCTGTTGTACGAAATAATAAGTACGAAAAGACATAAATCCAAGATATCCAAGCTGAAAATATGAGAATCGATTCCAGTGCAACCATGAAGGTTTGTCGTACATTTCAGGAAACTTGCGGAAACCAACATACAGTTCGCTCCTCCTTCTAGTTGAGCTGGATCTACAAGATAGCAAACTTATACAAACAAAATCACAGTAAGAACACCGATTAAACATAACACGCATAGACATAATATGTGTAGAAAAATGATTTTCACTCCATGTGCTATCATTGACCCCTCTAGCTTGCAAATTAACTCTAGTTGTAGCCATAGTTAGTCAATTATATTTTATATATAATAAAGCATTGTTAAGTGTTAGTTAACCGTTATAACCTAATAATTTGAAAAAGTTAAGTCATGCCAAAACACCTACATACACAAACATTATTTACACAACTTAAAATATATATTGGTTATGTAACGGGTCGAAACAGTTAGGCTTATAGAAAATGTATAATTTGTATAATTTTAGTACTTAATTAAACCAGCTAGTTATGTCTATAAAATTACGATAACAGAATGATAGGAGATGACGTTAATGATGTCAGATATTCACTCCTTTTACCTGGTGGGTGACTGGGTGTGTAGTTGTGGTCGACTTTTTAGAACTTCCGCGACCGATCTATCAAATGGGTGGAACATGTGAGTGAGGAAACACTTAACTGGGTTTCACCACCAGTTACCAATGCGCTACCTGTCGCAACCCCCGGTCCCTATCTCTTGGGAATGGGTGGCCGCGAGCTTAGATTCAGTGGTATCAGTAGTTTATCATTTTGGCAGCGGAATTTATATCAGGACCGTAGTTAGGAAATATTTTATTAGAGTAAAATACCACATTTTTATAATAATAAATACATGGGAAATTCCCAAGTTTTCATTACAACAGGTTCATACGGATAAACCCTAATTTATTGAATAAAACATCTTCTTTATTTAGGTAACTTTTATAGCCACATTTTCCAAGCTTTCAGTGCTGTCCAGCTGGCTTCTATTTGGCTTTCACATTTTGTTACCTGTAACGCGTTTTAAAAACATTTGTCAGTGGGAAATACTGGTGAGTGAATCTCAATTTAATCAAAACAGGTTTTATCATTTCACAGTACTGAGAGCGATTACAATGTTTATATCTACACAATTACTCATTCAGTACTGTCAATCCTGACTGGTGTGTCATATTACTCATGGGTATCTCATTGTCCAATGGTAACGTGTTCCACATTTTGTATACAAAACCCCAACATACCGGCAATAATTGAAGAATTACAAAGACTCAATCACTGCTAATTATTTTAAAGTATTTAAGGTTTTGTAAAAATAGTTTGCAAAAAGGTTTACAAAAAAAAAAGATTACTCACATTGCTATTTTAGGTTTTTCCTTTGTGACTTCCTGGTTATAATCTATTAATTAAAACAATGCACACGCGTTAGTATAATAACCCAATTTACATTAGTTATACCCTCCCCGAGACAGAACTCCAACTACTACGTCGGGCAGAGCCTCGACAGCCGTTACGGAGCACTAGATCATTCAGGCAGCGTATCTAATACGTAACCGGGGGTTAAAATACTTACAACGAGGCAGAGCTTCGCTAATTAGGGGGTATAATGCTCGAATATTATGTCTACTATTCAGAAATTAGAGAGAGAGTTCGAGAATTGAGCGAGTTTGGACTGAAGGCCGATGTTCCCAATTTATAGGGTCTGATCGATGGTTCCTCGCGCCCCGCATAAGCCTTTGCTTACTTCTTCGCGGCCCGCGAGCTAGGGGATCTAGGGCATAGCTTTGTCTGGTCATAAGTGTAGGGTTGACACGATGCTGCCACGTGGCACCTCAAGGTGTCGCCCTGATGTTGAGCTATCGCGCCCCGCGAAGGAGACCACAAGGGTCTTCGCGGCCCGCGAGCGCCCCCTGAATATTGTTTTTATTTAATTTTTATTGAATTAAAGATATTTTGGGCTAGTTTACGTAAGACGTTATAAATATTTTAGGATATATTTAGGAGTGTCGGAAATATTTTAGGAGGGTTGTTATACTACCTTTGTCTTTCTATCTTCGAATCATCGCAAAAAAAAAAAAACGCAAATAATACTTAAAAGAATAACCCTAAACACCAAATCCAACAATCGACTACACACAAAATTGAACACCTCCGACAAGGTAAAAGCCATTAACAATATCTACATGAAAAATGAAAGCATACCACACAGAAATTATGCATAGATTAACCAATCACCTGAGTAAAAACAGACCAGCCTAAGGCGAAAGCAAAAAATTCAGCAACTAAACAAAACGTAAAAGAAACAAACGAATTTGAGCAAAAAGCAACCAGACTACAACAACGGATATGTTGCAGGCGGCTAGGATGTCGGAAACCGGTCGCCGGAGACTCGCTAGGTCAGAACTAAACCACTGAAAACCCTTGAGCCGCCACCAACTACACGTGCCGGGAACCTGCCGCCGAAGACACCTCTCTCTCTCTCTCTCTTTCTTCCGAATCTCCCTTTCTCTCTTACTGGCACCTCTATATCTTTGTTTCTTAGAAAGCACACAACAAGCGACTTGAAAAGCACTCATTTTTTTTTTAAAAACACCCAAAGCTAAGGGTACAAACAACCTATGCGGCTATGCTTAAACTTGTTGCTTATTTATAGATTTTAATTTTAATTTTAATGACTATTATAAAATTAATAGGTATTGTTATGGTACTAGGAGTAGCATTGTTTTGATATCTAACTTATATAACATTATTAATTAATATGCCTTAAAAACATCTTAATTCAAATTCTAACCGAATATTTAATTAACATTATTGACAAAAGAGTAAACTCTTATTTTAGTTTTAGTGATATGAAAGTTAAAAGAATCTATTGGAGTGTAATGAATATTTGTGTTAACCACTTGTGACTAAAATCAAAGTTTACTCTTGAAAAATTAATTTTGTTTCTTGGAAACTTTTATTTGATGTAGCCAAACATAAATATATCGTTTACTAGGTTCCCACCATTTAAATAAGAAAAATTTAAATATGTATAACTAAAATATACATGAAAAAATTTAGAAAATAGTAAATGAAATTGATATACTAAATGAAGGAGTGATATATGGATGGCCGGCAGCCATGCGAACCACATTGTGGCCCCTTCCGATCTGCCATCTTTTTTACATAATTAAGGTTTACTCATTTCGCCTTCTCCTTTATTTCTTTACTATGGTATCCAATATTTTGATCAGGTAATTTTCATAAAACACCTTAACAACATAAGCAAGGGACCAAAAGCAATTGCTAAATTACTAAACGTCATAATACAAGCTTAAAATCAAATCAAATCAAATCGACTTTATCTCAGAGAGTCTGGTTATAAGAAATTAAGAATGCTAAATCCGGTTGCACAACCGGGCCCCCTAAGTAATCAAATCAATTTGATTCGGATTCGAAAAATTTGATTCGATTAATAAAGTTCGAATCCGAGTTGATTAGTATTTGAGTCTAGTAATCGAATACGAATTTATGATTTTCAATTCGATTCGAAATTTGAATTCAATTTATATATAAATTTTTAATATGTATGTGTCGAATTCAATTTATATATAAATTTCTAATATATATGTATATGCACATACAAACATATATATATATATATATATATATATATATATATATATATATATATATATTATATATATATATATATATATATATATATATATATATATATATAACTTCTAAACTTGGCCAAAGTATAAACCACATCAATAAGTGATAAGTTTATTATTCATAACATTACCAAACTTCTTGACATGTAGCGCATACTACGTATTTCTAAATTTTTACCTAACTTAAATCACTACCAGTAACCAACCGATCTTCTAAATTTTGGCGTTTTGACATATTGATATATAATTAGTTTTGCGAATTATTATATTTTATGTTGAATATAACTAGTTTGTAGTAGATTTAAAAAATAAAGTAAAATAATTTATTGTTTAAAGTGAATTTGAATTAAATCGAATTTATTCGAATTCGATTTGAATTTGAGTTTCAAATACTAGTCGAATCGAATTGAATACGAACTCAGGTTAATTTGTTATTCGATTCGAAGAACACCGCATGGTTCCTTGATGGACCTAAACAGACGTTCAGATCACTCAATTATTTATATGGAACTGGACACAAATCATCTGCATACTGAAAGTTTATTTCCCTTAATAACAAGATTCTATTTTTTTTTTTTTTCTAATATCAAGTTTTTATTAAAAATGATGTTTCTAACTTTTAAGTTAAGGGAACTGGATCAAATTTCAACACCTATCACACTAAAGAAAAATATATACATCATCAAAAGTTTTGATGGTGTTATATGTATGCAGTTGTGACAGTATTAAGAACCTTAAGAACCTTTTGAGATCTCAAATGGTTTTATTTGGTAATATCAAATTAGAGAAGAGATTTGTAATTGAAAAAATAGGTTTATGTAAAAATGCTAAACCATAACTTGTGACTTAAAATGTAACATGAAATGTTCGTAACATTAAACATACCACAAACAACAAACGAAAAACAGATAATAAGGAATGATAGGTTAAAAAGACTGATAATAACATGATAGGTGCATAAGTCATAACCAGTGGCGAAGCTTAAGATTTCCGACCAGGGATCGAAAACGTATATCCCTAAAAAATTCTATACGAAAACTACATACCGGACACTACTGAGCGAAAATTTCGATGGACCGGGCTTCCCCCCCCCCCCCCCCCCCCAAGCTGCGCCTAACATACCATTGTTTCCAAAAGAAGAAAAAACGGAACTAAAGGAGACGTGAAAAAAGGAAGAAAAAGGAGACAGAAGCAACTGATCTAAGAAAATGATTGCCAAAATGAATAATTTATGAATTTTAAGTAGTAAAATTTAATAAACGAACACTTCTAAACTCTCTTTTACATGCCTATATTTCTTGTAGACAAAAAAAACATTGTTATTGCATTAGTGTTTTGAATTTTATGTGCTTAAACCGAGTCGACAAAGAAAACATTGTTATGTAATTAGTGTTTTGAATTTTATGTGCTTAAACCGAGTGTAACTACATTTTAGTTGCTTAATTTGCCATTTAGTGTTTTGAAGTTACTGAATTTGAACTTCTTTTAGCTATTATATGCTTGATTTGGATTTTGCTACATTTGAATTTCTTTATTAGCTTATAGTATTTAATTGTTATTATGATTAATACTACTTAAACTTGTGATATGTAAATTGAACCTGCCTTTACATTTGATTTCAATTTTTTTATAGTTTTTTTTATGTTGAAGTGAATCCATCCGAGCTTAGACTATGTGTAGTAATGGGTGCAAATTTTATGCAATGGAGATGGAGGCTTTCAAATTTCACATCTAAGAATATATGTTGTGAAGAGGTGAATTGTGAAATATGATGATAGGTTGAGGTGTTTCTATATGTTTGGGTGATGTATCATTAAATATTTAAAAAAATATCAAACCAGGTGTGGCGTGTGTTTCACACTCTGCCGATCGACGTGGTTTTTATGCATCCTCCCATCGCACCCATAACATAGAGCCTTATACGTTCTTATCCCTTCGAGTAAATCTATGTTAATCCCACATCTTTTTACTCAGGACAAAATTCTTATGAGTCATTGCTCAACTCCTACTCTTCTATCAGATTTGTGAATATGGTATGTTCTGACATGACAAAAACACCTTAACATAAATTATTAAAATCAAATTATTTCAATGCTAATTATTATCAAGAGTTTGGTGCTATATGGTATTGTATCCCATGGGAAGTTTTTTTTTCAAAAAAAATATATTTTTCACTTGTAGCACAAAAGTGATAATATTTTGCATTTTACCCTTTTCATTTTTTTACTTTTAATCTAAAGCTTTTCATCGTTTGTAATTTAACGCCAAAACTTTTTATTTTCAACTTTGATCCGCCATACTTTTTATCTATCGCAAGTTTTTCGTTTTACGTTTCGTTCTAAATTTTTCGAGTTAACACGTCGCAACGTGCATGTGGGGTTCAACGTCTATTTGTTGTCGTTTCACGTATCTGTCGCAACGCGTCTATTTTCCCCGTTTGACAGGTACGTCGCAATGCGCGGATCCTAGATCAACTTAGTTATTTTTTTTTATGTTTTACGTTTCGGTCTAATTTCTTTGCATTAACACGCCGCAACGGGCATGCTTGGTTCAACGATTTTACGTCTGCTTTTCATTCGGTGTTATTTTTCCATTTTTTGTTTTTACGAGCTTTTTCGATGATGGTGGTCGCTGACAGTGGTATGGCATTGCTGCTACTTGGCACGATTTTACGCCACCCCCCCCCCCCCCCCTATACCAGTTTTTTACAATAGGAATGGGATGTGTAATGGAATGGATTATTGTGAGGTAATGAAAAATAATGTATTTGGTTGCTTAATGAAACGGGATCATCAATTACGAACGCAAGGAATCACATTCCCTCCAAACACCCTTTTTTAACGGCCAACAAAATCAATCCCGAGCACTCTCGGGGCACCCACTAGACCAAACGGAGTACTCCAAGAGTAACCCGAGTCCACCACCAATTCCGGGGAAAACCCGGTAACCCACCCGCCCGTAGGCATGACGGTGAAATTACCGGTAAAACCCGTTTGGCTCAAGGATCCCCAAGTTTCCATGTATCTCCTATCATTGCCCACCAGTGCCTCACTTTGCACCAAGTGAGAGTTGAACTTGCATCTCCCAAGAGAAATGCAAGTCTTCCACCACTTGATCTAGAGATCATTGGCTCCCTCCAAACACCCTAAAATCATTTTGATCCATCCCCCGTTTTTTGATTAAATTCCCTCTTTCAACATTAATCAACACCACCATCCACTATCGCAACCTTCGTCGTCACCACCACCGCGCCACCACCGCCAGTCCCCCACCACTGACCACCGTTGCCACCGTCACCCACCACTATCTCCACCGCCACCCACCACCACCGCTACGCACCACGTATTTTAGCATACCAAACAACACGAAGTAATGATTAGTTCTCGTATGGTAACCAAACAAGACATGGAATGGTATTGGTCTATTTCATTCATTTGTCCATTTTATTCCCTCGTTTATTCTATTACCCCGTACCAAACAATTTTTTTAATTAATTGGAATGTGTTTGTTCTCATAAAAGGTAAAAACTAGAAGAGTTTTGTGTCCAAGACGCAATATAATTTGTTGGTACATATTTGGTAAGAAAATTTGGGTTACTATATTTTTATTTTACTTAACATCCAATATTTGTATGCATCATACGAAGTTTTTTACTTATTATATAGATTATAATTATAATTAATAATTGTTGGTTGCCCGCAACACAAGGTTTTCATTGAAATTAGTCCCACAAATCTAGCATGAAGGGCCCAACATGGATGGCATCCCAAGTTCTATCATCATCGTCATCTCTCTCTCTCCGATGACATTGTGTGTATATATGCATATATACATATATATACACATATGCAATAAGTATGTATGTAACTGTGGATAGTATCAAGCTCACCGAGAAACATGGATGCATGCGCCGTTCATCATGCCTAACGTGTTAACTAATAACTAGGGAGTTTATAACTAGGGCTTCATTTATGTCAACTTGTTTATATCTCTTTGTTGGTTCTAAATTAACTATACACTCACACATAAGAGATGAGATGGATTATTAAGACTATAAGTAATTATATTCATTTATATTTAATAGTGTGTACACGGATTATTTAATTTATCATATGCAGCAAATGAAGAAAATATATGGTATTGAGAATGTTCTAAAATGATTTAAAAATTAACTAACGTATATGATGAACATAATTGAGGTATTATGCATGTATGCACAGGTGTAGAACAATATTATTAAGTTGTAGAACATGCCTATGAACAGGGGCGGATCTAGTATAGAAAGACCGGGTTCCCAGACCGGGTTCCCAGGAACCCAGTCTTTTCGGAAAAAAACGTTTTTTTGTAGTGTAAATCTTGTATGATTTGGAAAAAAACGTTTTTTTGTAGTGTAAACCTCGTATGATTTGGAAAAAGGAACCCAGTGATTTCTCCGGCTGGATCCGCCACTGCCTATGAATAAAATTAAAGCATTATTCGGTTTCAGAAGAAGAAACAAGCCGGAACAAAGAAAAAACATGCAACAACTTATATTAAAGGTTTGTCTGATATTTTAACTAATTAGTGTATGTGATTGTGTGAAACTCATACAAGTTCTCTCTCATCCCGAAAACATAGGGCATTGTCAATTCTGTAGTTACGGATAACATGACATGAGGTAATATATGGTGTGATGTGTATTTATTTACCGTTCCTTTATTTCACAATTGTCTAATTGACTCCTACGAAACTCAAACCCTCAACCTCTTGAATAAAAAGACTTACACACTTGTCGAACACTAAGTCAAAAGTTCTTTGGTTGATGGATAAAGGCAATGAAGGCTAGTTCTCCTAGACCCTATAGGTCAAGAGTTCGAGCCCAAGCCACCCCGGGTTTTAGTCCACCGTGCGTTGCGCCAGAGAGATTCTCTCTTGTGGCGGCGCAAGCCCCTGCCTCTGGCAGTGGATGGTATGGTTTTCCGAGGAACGCCGTTAGTCAAACTCTGACGTCAGCGTGGGCCCGGTTAAGACAACATAATCTGGTTAGAGTGGAGGGCCCTTTGTTTAGAAGGGTGTGAAATCTCTCTCACAACAAGTTAAAAATTATCACCGTTCAAAAAAAAAAAAACATTCATTCTTTGGAAACTAAAATTTAGCTCATTATTTGTATCATATATTATTTAATAATTATAGTTATACTATATAAAATTATGGTATACATTACAATCCTAAATTAAATACACTTGAAACAAGATTGGATAACAAAGTAGAAGAGGATGTCTCAATTCCTTTGAACACCTTCTTTTCTTTCTTGATCTATAAAGTCTATACTATATAGTATGTTCTATGTGGGTGTTGTTTGAATTGAGTCTTGATAAATTCAATGTACAAAATTCCTTTAGCGGTTCTACTCAGGTCTATTCATGAGTCGAGCCAACGCAGAGCTCAAGCTTTTCCGAGCAAAGTTCAAAACACGAGCTATTTGGACAGTCCTAGACTTGTGCTAATATTAAACACTTGAGAGTTTCAAATGTATCATGACACTAGAAGAAGAATACGACGATGACATAAATGATACACAATTTTTATTTAAGTATAATAAGTAGAATATTAAGGAATCAAAGCTTCAAAATGATATAGAACAATATAAATCTATGCATAAGCTCACTTGTTAATTCATATTTAAATAAGTTAAAGACGATTTAACTATCTCTATATTAGAACACTAATTAATCAAACATACATATATCAAAAACCTAATCAAATGTCGTGTGCCGGTGCAGGCAATAACTTTAACTTCTTAGCACGGTCGCCGTTGCCAAGATCGCCGACCACAATATCCGGGACGTAAACAGCTTCATTCAAAGCAAGCATTGCATCCACATAAACAATAAAATCAGCCGGAACTTGAACTACCGGAAAAAAGCCGGTCGTCTTTCGTTTCCCAGTCACCGGAACCCTTGTGGCTTTTCTTGGAGCCGGTGGACAAGCTGCAGTTACCGGAATTCTGTGCTCAGTTGATCTTGGAGTCTTGGGATCATCCTCAACATTACTGAGTTTAAATTCTCCATCTGAAGATGGGACTTGGATCTTTAAACCATAGGGTGTTTGTGATGATGATAATGATGATGATGATGAATTGCATTGGTGATATCGGATATCGGGATGTTTCGGGTTATCGGAGGCGAGTAGCGAGACGATTAACGGATCAAGATTTGAGGTAGCCATGAATGAAGATTATAGGAGTGGAGAAACAAGAGAATAAGAAGTGAAGAAGACTCTGAAAACAAGGAAATATAAGGTGATAGAGAGATGTGATGAGAAGGGCTTGTAAAGTTGGTGTGTTTTTTATCTTTTATGATCAACATATATAGATGACATTTGGCACCATATATATAAAGGAAATAAAAAAAAACATAATTCAACAACATTGTTAACAAGAATATTTTAGTCCGGGTTATTATTAAAGTTGTAAGAATTTCTACGCGTTTGTCAGTTAGTGGGGTATCGACTAGCGATTAATCGGGATTGATAAGGATTAATTAGATTGGGATTTTATATGTAATTTTCAGTTTTATATGTATATATACATATTTTTATATGTATTTTTTAAGTACACATGTTTTAATACATTCTTCAACCTATATTTTCAGGTAGATAGAATTAATTACACAAATTTACATGTTCTTGTTAAGAATCCGTCCGGAATCGCTAGATTGCCACTGATTTTTGGCTAATTAGAACTGGATTTGACCATTGTTGACTGCCTACTAATTCATTGGCAATCAGATAAAAATTACTCGATGAACCTAGGACTAGCGACTAATCGGATGTTAGTTAGAATTTTAACAACCATAGTTATTATAACGTTTTTTCCCCTCCGTCAGTTATAAAAAAAGTTTAACTCAATCATGTTTATATTTAAAATAAATCAGATTTTACATATAAAAGTCAACAAAAATATCATTACCAAAGGGTCAACGACCCTCTTCACCCTAATCACATAACTAAGTAATTATAAATCATATGTTTTTTTTTTTTCTGAACGCGAATGTTACCCCTATTTTACACTAATTATTCTAAATTACACCTTTTACCTATAATTAAATGTTTTTACTGTATATTATATCTTGTCTAACAAGTATATTTGAGATAGGAAAACCATACACGTAACTCAAATTAGGTATAGAGAAAATTTTGTGCCATTTGTATAATTATTTAATAACTATAATAACTAGTTTTAAATTGAAATATACGGATAAAAACTATATGTTTACAAGAAATTGTTATTTATTTTGTCTTTTTAATAGTTTTTATGCATGCATGTATGTATGTACATACGAGATTGGGTGTAAGATGTGAAGCATAATACATAGGAAACATATAAGTCCTCTAATTCGGCGATGGATCCAATGAAAACAGTCCCAATCCAGAAACATATAAGTTTGCATCATTATTCAAAAAAAGTTCCTACTATTTTAAGTTATTTTATTTTCCAACTTTTTATTTTTAATTATATATAGCTATTATAACTGTCTCTGCAAACTTTGATATATATGCTCTCTACGCACGAAGCACGTGATTTCCCTACAAATCCATATCACAAAAGCTTAAAAGTTAGCATTAATGAAATTAATATTTATTAAAGTTTTCTTTCTAGCTGCTTTTACAACCAAATATGTTTCCATTTCACAACAGAATTGGTGGTGGACTCGGGTTACTCTCAGAGTACTCCGTTTGGTCTTCTATTGTGTGCCCTGAGAATGCTCGAGATTGATTTTGTTGACCGTTCAAAAAAATAATTTAAATAAAACGTACCATATTTTGTAATTAATAATAAAATACATAATAAAATACAAATTGTTTGCCAATTTAACTACCTCTAATTTGAGCTTATTTTTATTTATTCTCAAGGACCATTATTCACCTTGAATTTTTTGGTATACTTGCTTAAAAACAAGTTCCACATGAGTTGACTTTTTGGAAAGTAAAAAGCAGCCATGAATGATGATAGACTGCTTGGATTTCACAGAATATATTATGATGTATCCACCATGTAAAGGATATTATAAAAAGTACACATACTTTGGATTCGTATACATAAAATTAAACTACATGTATGTGTGTATATATTATATATATTATATTAATGCTTATTTTAAGACATTTTTTTTAAAGCAAGAGCAAATAAATGTTACATGATAATTCGAGGGAGATTAATATTTAAAAGCAAGAGCAAATAAATGAATCCAAACAATGTTTTTTTTTCTTGTTTGTTTTTCTTTGAATTTTAAATTTTTTGTATTTAATATGCTTCTTACCTTGAATATGAATATGAAGGCCATGTAAGCTACTTTGAATTTTTAAATTAGTGCAATCTTGGTAATTTAGTTTAGAAACACACTTAGCATAAAAGACCTCTAAATTAAAGAGTATCATAATCAACAAAAAATGATAGTTTTAATTATAGTTTTATGAAGTACAAATTTAATATTCAAAGTTAGAGTGAAAATATATAGGTACTAGACAAATAAAATATCAAACATGTATGTCATATAATAGCATAATACAAGTTTCTACCTTTGTCTTGCATTACATTTTTAATTCGTAGATAGGCGGCACTTGGTTTTTGAAAGTATTATTGTTTATATGACTATCATAAAAGGATTAGGTTCATAAGGGTGCTTATAATATAAATCTGGAAAACACACATAAACATATATATATGCAAAGACTTGTTATACATAACCAATGTTAAGTAGATAATCGTAAAAAAATATAGTGTAAACATTTACACGCAATGTATTGAAAATAGTTAGATGTAGTGAGAGAGAGAAAAAGAGTTTTTTTTTTTTAACGTCCAACATAAGAATCGTCGGGTACTCTGTACGCGGCACCCATTGGCCGAAAGGTAGCCCGCGGCTGCCCAACCTGCACGCACGGAGCCCCTAGCCCACCATGCCACCAGTTCCGGGAAAAACCCAACCCTACACCCGCCCGAGGGCACGACAATGCAAAGCCGGTAAAACCCGGGTGGATCAGGAATCGAACTCGAGACCTTTTGGTCAGGAGTCTTCCCTCATTTCCATAACCACTAAGCTATAAGCCCAGGGTTAGAGAGAAAAAGAGTTAAAAGCCAATTTCATCACATATATAATAATGTTGTATATGTGGTTCTCACATTCTTATATTTAAAACCGGTGTTAAAAAATATTAAAAATACCCTTGATTAGGTTTTCTTAAGAAAAAGAAATAGCATATTACAAGCATAATTTAGTGAGTTGTTAGTGTATGATCCATAGGATGGATGGGGTGGGGCATTAAAATAAAGAAAAGAGGGACGAAAACACAGACTCTCATGGGCACATAATCAAGTGCATCTTTCATGCTTATGCTTAAAATCATTTTGTTACCATCTCCCATCATAATGTTCTTTCTCTCAATCCATTTTTTTATTCAATTATTATTATAGATAATATCCACTAAATAGTTTAATATGTAAAGATAATTAAGGTAATAATGTTCTTTCTCTCAATCCATTTTTTTATTCAATTATTATTTTAGATAATATCCACTAAATAGTTTAATATGTAAAGACAATTAAGGTAATTGGGCTTATTTACTCATGAAGCTCTTAGGATTTTTTCAGAAATATATGTAGATATTGATTTTAAGTTCTACATAATAATTGTTCAGTAATTTTTTATTTGCCTAGTCGCTAGACGTACTATAATTTCACCTTTGTTTTACCCAATCATAAATGAAAAATTTTTAAAATTAAAGAAATCATTTTTAATCGTTATGATAAGCAGGGCCGAACTTATAGTATAAGTAACTCATGCTTGGGACTAGGGTCTGCAATGAAAAGAAAATTTATATACTAACTATTAAGATTAGTGCAAATTTATTGATTTAGAGTTGTTTGATTTCTTATATAAGCAAACCACTCGGTGTTATAGTTGTGTTAAATTTTTGCTTGGTTACAAATACGGATAAAGGAGTACAGTTTATAATAATCAAAAAAGGAAAAATAGCCCCCAAAATTTCATTTCGCCATGGACCTCTAAAAAGGTTAGAACAACCCTGATGATAAGATGTTTCTCTATTATGTTTCTTTCACTTCATAAAAATCATCTTTTTTCTTGGTTTATTCGTTACATTATCAAAACTAAAATAGTTTATTCATAAACGCTATCTTCTACTGTATGTATAAAAAAATCAACGAGTTTATATGAAATACGCAATAACAACATTCAGTATTAATATCGTATATATAGTTTTCTACTTTGAATTTTTTTCAAATTAAATATTTAATTTCAAAACTAAGAAGTAATCCGTATATAAAAAAGAACTTCTTACATAAATATTGTATTATGTTTCAGCTTTCTTATTTGTGAAAAAGTTATGTGTGTTTGTGTTCAACATGCAAATCAAATATATGAAACTTGAAATTTAAGAAGTTTAGAGGACTACTGACATTTGCAAACTAATCTTATTATTACTGAGCTCATAACTAACATAACATTTTATAATTATAGGGCCTATAATCAATTAAAAAAAAAGAAGAAGAAAAAGCCAAGTCTTAAGCCAGGAACAAAAATTCGGCCCAAGGCCTAACCCAAAACCAGGTCCAGGCGTCCAGCCACAGAAATAAAGCTGAGTAAACGGGCTTGGTTCACTTAAAAATCTAGCCCATCAACCAGATCTGAACGACTGAAGCGCTCAGTGGGCCCAAATAAAATTCCACCTAATTGGTTTTATGAGTTAAGTTATTTTACAAAGGCTTCTAAAAGTAAGAAGTGTAAGAAGGCTTTATAGAGAGACAAGTGTCCAAGAACCTAAAACCTAAACTCACTACACCACCATCCAAAACCTAAACAACCACCCCCACCCCACCACCACCCAAAAACCTAACCCCCCCCCCCCCCCCTCTTCGGCAAAAAAAAAAATGGTGGGTGATGGGGGGGTGGGTTAGGTTTTTTGGTAGTGGTGGTTGTTTAGGTTTTTTTTTTTTTTTATATATATAGTGAGCTTATTTTTAGGAGACTTTGTACACTTCTTATTTTTAGGAGTATTTGTATTTGATCATAATCCTTGGTTTTATATATACAAACCCTAACAGAAGTATATATAAAACATTGGGGCCTCAAGCTAGGGTTTTTTTCCATGGTTGAGGTCCGACCTTGTATAGTGAACTCAAAATAAAAAAATAAAATGTGTTATTTAACGGATTAGACTAAACAACTGATTATTTATGTGTGATATTCATGTTGTATGAGAAGTTACCACCTTCGAGGAAACATATGCATTTTTATATTTGTTCTAAAAAATAAGCTTGCGGGTTATAAGATAGTGGGCAGATGTTGTAATTAATTGAAAGAGTAAACTTTCGTTTTGCTCCATGTGGTTTGATCACTTTAACGGTTTTGCCCCAAACATTTAAAAATAGTCATGTTCCTCCAATAGTTTGCTATGGTTTTTCCATTTTGCTCCCCGCCTCTAACTCCATCCAAATTGTCTGTTTTTTCATTTTGCTCCCTGCAGAGAGCAAAATGGAAAAACCATAGCAAACTATCGGAGGAAAATGACTATTTTTAAAGGTTTTGGGCAAAATCGTTAAAGTGACCAAACCACAGGGAGCAAAACAGAAGTTTACTCTAACTGAAATAATGGGTTATATTTTTTTATCTAGAATCACAAATATTAAAATACATATAAATAATTTTCATGAGCCTTATGTTTTTTTTATTTGCTATATACGACTGAAATCGTGAAATTAAATCTACTTTGAAGTTTGAACTCTAATTTTGACCAAGTTTTCAAATTGAGAACACATGCAAGGAATATACTTGTAAGGATTAGGATCAAACAATTTTATTTAAATGGAACTATTTTAAACCATCGTTGACTGGAAGTCAATTGTTTTTTTATTACAACCATTGACTAAAAGATTTCAACTTTCAAATGAAAATAATATTTAGACCTTCATTACCAGCCAAATCAAACAATTTAGTCTTGTTTGATTCCAAACCTTTTGCATATCCAAATTAAATCAATACGATTGATTTTGTTTGATTTGGCTCCAGTCTCCAACTTCCAACCCTTTTGCATGATGGTTTATAAATTATAGTTTTATGAAAAACTAAAACATATTATAAATTAACCTTGACAAGTTATTTGTTTTTACTATAAAATATGGGTTTTTTTCTTCCCAATTTATGTATTTACTACTAGGTTATTACCCGGGATTGCTTCCCGGGCTCGGAAAACTTAGTTATATTAATTATTATTTGTTATTAATACAACCTCATTACATCAAGCATCTCACTGGATTCAACAACAATGTCTTCAAATCACTGGATTAGATCATGAATCCATTTTAGAGGTCAAACAAAAGCACAACAGGACCACATGAATAACATCATTTTCACTTTTACTTCAATGAACTTACATGATCGGGTGATTTGGGATTTTGTAAAAATGTTTGTTCTTATACTTCTTTACAAAATTACATAGAATTCAAGAAAACAAAACAACGAATTAAACATGTGACAACTCGTACTTTTGAGATTCTTGTACTAGTTTCTTTCGGTGAGTGTCTTGCATTGTAATTTCGGGTATATGTTGAATGACTAAATTATCTGAGTAAAGTGTTTGAGTTTATTTGTGTATTACTAGTAAAGTGTATGTATGAATGTGAAATCTGAACTCGGCCGCACAAGGCATTCGGGCCGCATATCCCTTATTAACCACACACCTTCCTCAAATTTTCTGGGTTGGCCCACGGCCCAAACCCAAAACGAAATTTGGCCCACACTCAGTGAATACCCACATAAATTGGGTGTAGCTCCTATTTTGTACGTAATATTACTTAATAACAAACCCTAAGCATTATTCCCCTCTCCCATTGATCGACGACAGAAGCACACATCCGTAGCTACCCTTCTCGTTTGTTTTGGCACTCTCGCACACTCAACTTTTCGGTTAGTTTATCATCATGGTTTAATTGTTATACGAGTGTTTGATGAATTAGTACATTGACCGTGATTTAAGTTTTGATATGATCTCGTATTTCATACGACTGATCTTTGACGTGATTAGTTTTCTTTGGTAGACATAACTTGGTGCTAGTGATTTTGTAAATATGGTTGAATTAATCTTTGTGTTTACGTGATCATAATAAACTGTGTAATTGAGCTAGGCTTGTTTGTAAGTAAACTCGATGATATGTAATACTAGGGTTCATGATATTGTTTGATGAGTTTGATGAACTGATTGATCTATGTCAAATAATTCAAGGATATGTTGTTATTTGATTCGGTGGAGTATGGATTGTTGTTGCATGATCACAAGTTATGTGATGATTAATGATTAGGGTTTGCAGGAAACCACAACTGGCTGCTCAGCGACACATGGTCTCCGACGAAAAATCCCGGTCGACGAAAGAGTAGGTATTTCGTCGACATGTTTTGACGAAGATTATGAACTTTCGTTGACTGCCTCATAACGAATCACCTGGTTTTTCGCCGTGTCCCTCCACTACGAAGTATTGGTCTTTCGTCGGCTAGCATTTGTCGAAATAGGTGGGTTCTTCGCCGGACACTAGAACAACAACTATAGGTAGCAGATTGTGATGTATGTGGTAAAGGATAGTTATGTACATGGGATACTGTTGTTATGTGATAACCCTGCTGACTGAGAATGAGAACTCTGGCTTGATTGTATAAACATAACACTCCTCTGTTATTGATTGTTATGTGGACCTGTATGATGAAACTATATGAAGTATAGGACATTGAACGAAACTGTGTGAATTGAGTAGTGGATTATAAAAGCCTATCTGGTGCATGGTAACAATGTTAATCAGATGAAAACCTTGACTTAACCGTATGAATAAACAGTACATCTGTGAATGTTGATATGTGTCATGAACAGGGAATGTAGACCTGTTTTGGAACAAAACACTTGTTATGTGACTTTACGACAAACGTTATAGATCAATCGATTGCATGATTAATAGTTACGACTTGTATAAGCACTTGTGTCTTACTTGTATGCTACTCGCGTAACGTGTATGTTGGATACGTGATATACGTGAACAACGTGAATGTAAACTGATTACGTGTACATGAACATCATAGGCTTTGACTGATTAAGTGTGAACAAGTAACTAGTCATACCGAGCAAACCAAGGTGAGTTCACTTCTCTTAAAACAAGCATGCGTCCGGTGGGGACAATTAAACAGGCAAAACTCATAAACGGATTTTCGTAAACCCATATCCTTGTAGGGGATATGAGGCGGTTTTCAAATACCCACATCCTTGCAGGGGATGTAACGCGAATTTCACAAACGCATATCCTTGCAGGGGATATGCATCGGTTTTCAGTAAACGTTGATGTTGGATAATACACTCACTTTCTATCACTTAAGTCCCATCATACTACCGGGTTAGTTGCTTGTAGGGCAACGGGGTTATTAGTTGATAGCGCTATTAGGTTTGGCACCCTCACGACGTACCTGGATAGGACGGGCATGAACTAATAACTTTAAATCATGACCAATGTTTGATAGAGCATTGGAGTAGGGCAAAAAGGGCCGTCTGCGGTATCAAGTTATTATCATCATAACATGAATCAGTAATCGGTAACGAACGGTTTAACAAATCAGTGAACTCACCAGCGTTGTCTGATACACGTTTTTCTGCATGCTTGCGGGCCTTTAGGTACATGTTGTTAGGACTTGCTGTCTAGGATGCTGGAGTGGTCATGAGTCATGTTACAAGGAATCACAAGACAAGTTTAATGGCTTTTATACAAATGAGTTACGAAACTTAATGACGATTGTATTATGCTTCCACTGAATAATAAATAATGTTATGTAACGCTTTATATTAATAAATGAAAGTTTATTTGAAATATTATTATGAGTTCAATGTGATTGGTGGCTAGATCCTGGTACGTCACACGTCCTGCGGTGTTTCCGCAAAGTGGTATTTTGGGGGTGTGACAGTTTGGTATCAGAGCCACTGGTTATAGTGAACTTGGTTTTAAAACGTTTTTTGTAAAACCAGACTATAACCGAACAGTTCTGATTACGCGAGTATGACCATGACACTCAGCTCCAGATTGCAAGGTTTGTTTTTCTCACTTGTTGCATACATCACATGACTAGTACACATTTGTTTATGACGTAACATACGAACACACACTCATCACTATAGCATGATGGCATGAATCGTTTTCTTGCATTATAATGCGTTGATAGTATGTCATATTCCTTGGATTTCTATAATCTTATCATTTTGACAATCTCCGTTGATATCTGAGTCTGAAGATCCATTTGACACGAGTTAGGAGCAGCTGAGATGAGCATGCAAATCACAATATTATTGTGGGTGCACACATAATAATAGTGTGGGGTGCATGTGAGTCCTAGTGAGACTTGACGAGTGAAAAAGGGGTTCTGTTCTGTTATTCGGTCATGAGAAACGTAGAAAATCCATAGGAGTCATAGCAGTGATTGTCTCCTACTCGAACGTGATCTGTTCACTCCTCTCTGAATCCTTATGAATCTCGATGTTATCGAATATTACCTGAGCACCCATCCGAATGCCTAGCGAACGGTGTAGAATGTTAGGTACTTGCACGAACGTCCCTGAGTTGGATGTCGCAGCGTCGAAAGATTGGTCGATACCTTTCTCACTCCACTTCATTGGCTGGAACTCAATGTATTGACGTCGTAGCTCCCGAAGTGCGATCACTTCTGCACCACTCTCACAACATACCGTGTAGTACTTTACCGACTTCAGTATTTGGACGACCCTGATTACCAACAACGAACATCAGCAATTTGACGCCAATCAGATCTTTAACCCTAGTCAGCGACTTATGGGAGTCAACTCTTATGAGTTAATCGAGACATAAACGATGACCATGGACTATGGTATGACATGTGAAGCTGCCAGCACAATGAGTAACGCCTAGTATGTGACACGGAAATGTGACAAGATGGACCCTATTAGTGAAAGATTTTAGGGCTCCGTTTTAAGCAACGGCAGTAGAGGCAACATCTAGGAACTCGTAATCGTAGCCTATAATATGGAAGATGGAGGTGCCTACGACATGGATCGGCCGTTGGTAAATCAAAGACGATAACAACCAGGGGAACGACGTCAGTATTGGGAATCCTAGTAACTGTGACAACAACACTGGACGTGGTACTAGTGGAAGGACATTTAGGATTGGCGTAGGCAATGCCAGGTGGAATAGCAGCATGGTAGCTTGTATGTTTTTGGGGTAAATAATTGCTTCGTCTCTGTTCTGGGTAACTCTAACGCTTCTTGAAAACCGGACTTGTTGTGGAATAGGCTGATGGCAAGTCAATTGAAGCCTCGTATGTTCGTTGGGATATAAGCTCGACCTTGTGGGACAAGTGTACGACATTGACCTTCCTTCTGCTATCCTTGGTGGATACGATGTAGTAGTTAGCGTGGATTGGTTATCCAGTTATCGCGCAGATATACCCTGTGAGAAGAAAACTTTGCGTATCCCTCTCCATAGTGGAGAATCATCATCCGATCTAAGGTGTCAGCGTGGGTTAAGGGTTAGCATCATTTCAGCTGTAAAGGCCCAGAAGTGTCTACGGAGGGATTACCCCGCTACGTTAACCTCCGTTACTGACGTTAAGGCTAAAGAGGTGAGGATCAAGGATCCACCAATTGTTCGTGATTCCTCTCGGTGTGCTACCTGAGGAACTTTCATGTTTACTTCCACAACTGTTAGGCAGAATCTCAGTTTGATCTCACGCCAGAGACAGCCCTGATTACTCGTACTCTTACCGTCTTGCACCAGGAGGGTTACAAGAGCTGTCTAATCAACTACAGGAACTGCTGAACAGGAGTTTTGTCCGGCCTAGTTTTTCGCTTTGGGGAGCCCCAGTTATATCCGTGAAGATAAGCCTTTTCGTACGTGTACTGATTATCAAGAACTCAACAAGGCGATAGTCGAGAACCGTTTGCCATGACCATGTATTGACAACCTGTCGACCAGTTGCGGGGGTCAAGCTCCCATTAGAGGATTGGCTAATAGACGAACCATCATCAGATGGAAGTTCAAGGGGAATTTGTTCCTAAAACGGCATATCAAACGCAATGCGGCCATTGTGATTTTGTACTCCATGACCTTTGGGTTAATCAACATGCCAGCAGCTTTATGGATCACATGAATCGATCGTGTTTATTGATGACGTTTTGAATCATCTCCAGGAGAAAGGAACATCATGGGCGGCATTGGTATCTTATTTTAGAGCTCCTGAGGGAGGAGCCACTCCGCGCGAAGTCTTGTAAAATGTGACTTCTGGATTCGAGAAGTACATTTTTGGTCATGTAATCAACGAAGTGGAGAAGTACAAGTGGATCTCGCTAAGATCCATTTCATTAGAAACTGATCGACACCAAAGAGTCCTTCGGGGATAAGGCAATTTCTTGGTTTCGCTAGAGGCTATCACAGATTCATCATGGGATTTTCGAGGATTGCGTAGCTTTAATCTCTTTAGTACAGCAGGGTGCTGTGTATTCGTGGGAGACAAAACAGGAGAACGTCTTTTCAGCTTTTTAAATCCGACTCTACAATGCACTGAGCAACGTCTTTACCCGAGGGTACGGGTGATTTAGTGGTATACCATGATGGTTCGAATCAGAGTCCCAGTTACACGCCGATGCAACACGAGAAAGTGACAGCTTACGTAGTAGACTTACCAGAAGAATTGCACGAGTCATAACCTGCGGTGGAAGCTATAGTCTTTGGATTTAAATTGGAGGCATTACTTGGACGGTACCAAATGCACTACTAAGACCGATCACAAGGGCCTCCCGTGTACCCTGGTTTTGAAAAGAACTAAACATGTGATGGCATCGCTGGATGGAACCTTTGTATGACTTCGACTACGGAACCTAAACGCGTATGAGCTTGCAGCTCACCATCGACTCTAGCCTACCCGATCAGATTTGCCCTGTTCAACCCGAAGCACTGAAGTGAGAAATTTCCAAGTTGGGTCCATACGGGGTTTTGGCAAGTTGGACGATATTCGCTACTTCATGGAACGACTACGGATTCCACTGTACAGCAATCCAAGGGAACTTGTGTGGAGCGAAGCACATCAGCCTCGATATTCTAGTCATCTGAATTTTTATGGAATATATTAGGATCGAAGGATCTTGTACTGGCAGCTGGGCTTGAAGGCCTACACAGCGAAGCATGTGAACGACGTTTGACTTATGCGAAAGTCAAGGTGGGACATCTGAAACCTTCTGGTTTGTGTCAGTAATCAGAAACACCTATTCGGAGATTGGAACAGACAGCCGTGGATTTTGTCGCTGGCCTACCTAAATCTCAAAACGGAACCGATATCACCTGAGTGGTCATTGATTGTCCCATATAACCAGCACACTCTCTTGCAATCAAGGAAACTGACGAATCTTCACAGCTTGTGAATATTCCTCTGAGAGATGCGGCTTTCTAGGCACAAGGTGCCAACTCCTGTTATCTTTGACTTTGATCTATACCTGATTTATGGCAGGCACTACACAACACTCTTGGCTCACGTTTAGGCATGAGCATTACTTGTCACCATAGGACATATGGTCAGAGTAAACGAACCATCCAGACACTCAAGGACATGCTGCGAGCATGTGTGTGATCGACTTTAGTAAGAATTAGAAGGATACTTACCTTTTGTTAAGTTCTACCGTAGCAGTTAGCATTCTAGTAATCAAACAGCTCTGTTTGAGGCATTGTATGGACGATAATGCCGATCTCCTTGTTGGACTAAAGAAGATGACAACCTGACCACAGATCCAGGATTTGTACTCGAAACTCTTGGGAAGATTATCTAGATTGGAAATCCTGTGGCGACATCACGTGATCGCCAGGAAACCTGATAACTTAGGAAATATTGGGAGTTCGATGTGGGCGAACGTATCATAATCGAAAGTGTCACCCTAGGAGGGTGCGGTACGCTATGGGAAACGTGGCAAGCTTATTTTGTGGTACGCTGGGACATTCGGATTCCTGGAATGGATCGGTGATATGACTCACAAACACGAGTTACCTGATGGATTGGGTAACGGTCACAATGCTATTTATGCCTCGAATCTAAAGAAGTGTTTGTCCGATGGAAAAACTAGTGATACCCTTATTAGAACCTAAGGCTAACGACAAGTTGCAGTTGTCATGGAATCTATTGAAATCATGGACCAGGACGTCAGGATTCGTTAGCATAGTCGAATTCCAATCGTGAGAGTTCGTTGGAACTCAAAACATGGCCGGAGTTCACGTGGGAACACAATGATCAGAGTAAGCTCTAGTATCCTCAGTTGTTCAAGCGGTTGTATTAACTTATGATATCATTGGTGAATTTCGGGACGAAATTACCTTTCAAGTTGGGGATGATGTGGCACCTGGGAAAAATATACAGTCATCCTGATTTAACGCCGTGCTATTTTCGATTGCTTATCAAATTTCGGGACGAAATTTCTTTCAAGTTGGGGATGATGTGACAACTCGTACTTTTGAGATTCTTGTACTAGTTTCTTTCGGTGAGTGTCTTGCATTGTAATTTCGGGTATATGTTGAATGACTAAATTATCTGAGTAAAGTGTTTAAGTTTATTTGTTTAATTTGGCTCTAGTCTCCAACTTCCAACCCTTTTGCATGATGGTTTATAAATTATAGTTTTATAAAAAACTAAAACATATTATAAATTAACCTTGACAAGTTATTTGTTTTTACTATAAATTAACCTTGACAAGTTATTTGTTTTTACTATAAAATATGGGTTTTTTTCTTCCCAATATATGTATTTACTACTAGGTTATTACCCGGGATTGCTTCCCGGGCTCGGGAAACTTAGTTATATTAATTATTATTTGTTATTAATACAACCTCATTACATCAAGCATCTCATCGGATTCAACAACAATGTCTTCAAATCACTGGATTAGATCATGAATCCATATTAGAGGTCAAACAAAAGCACAACATGACCACATGAATAACATCATTTCCACTTTTACTTCAATGAACTTACATGATCGGGTGATTTGGGATTTTGTAAAAATGTTTGTTCTTGTACTTCTTTACAAAATTACATAGAATTCAAGAAAACAAAACAACGAATTAAACATGTGACAACTCGTACTTTTGAGATTCTTGTATTAGTTTCTTTCGGTGAGTGTCTTGCATTGTAATTTCGGGTATATATTGAATGAGTAAATTATCTGAGTAAAGTGTTTGAGTTTATTTGTGTATTACTCAGTGTTGTAAAAGTCGCTAGGCGGTCTCTAGTCGGCCGACTAGGGAGTTGGGAGTAATTGGAGTACTCGGAGAGTACTCGGGGAGTACGCGGACATTGTAACTATAAAGAAAATTAATTGTTATATATTATACATATGTTAAAATAAGCATAATTCATGTCAACTGAGTAAAATTTAAAATGAAACATGTTTAAAGTTCAAATATTCTGAATACAAGTCCGAGTAGTCCGAGTACAAGGCCGAGTAGTCCGAGTACAAGGCCGAGTAGGCCGATTTTGACTAATTAAAAGTCAACAAACCACGTTGACCGCCTAGACCGACTAGGCCGACTCTTTCCGACTACGTCCGACTAGGCGCCGACTAGGCGCCGACTAGGCCGACTAGGCGCCGAGTTTGACCGAGGCCGACTAATTGAGTCCGCCTAGGAGGAAGTCGCCTCGGAGGGGTTCCGAGGACCGAGTACTCGCCGAGTACTCGGCCTTGGAATCCGAGTTTTACAACACTAGTATTACTAGTAAAGTGTATGTATGAATGTGAAATCTGAACTCGGCCGCACAAGGCATTCCGGCCGCATATCCCTTATTAACCACACACCTTCCTCAAATTTTATGGGTTGGCCCACGGCCCAAACCCAAAACGAAATTTGGCCCACACTCAGCGAATACCCACATAAATTGGGTGTAGCTCCTATTTTGTACGTAATATTAACTTAATAACAAACCCTAAGCATTATTCCCCTCTCCCATTGATCGACGGCAGAAGCACACATCCGTAGATACCCTTCTCGTTTGTTTTGGCACTCTCGCACACTCAACTTTTCGGTAGTTTATCATCATGGTTTAATTGTTATACGAGTGTTTGATGAATCAGTACATTGATCGTGATTTAAGTTTTGATATGATCTCGTATTTCATACGACTGATCTTTGACGTGATTAGTTTTCTTTGGTAGACATAATGTAAGGACCTTCAAAAATATCCCAAATCAACCCGTAAGTAAAAACCCGGACCCCTGAAACCATATCGTGCATCAAAAATCAAGAAATCAAGAATTATGGTCTTCAGACGGGCCGCGTAAGGATCAAGCTTAAGTTGATGCGGTCCGCGTCAATGTGGTGTTGACCGGATAAGCGTTCCCGATCCACATGGCATCCATATGGCAACCCTACTCGTTACCCATCAAGCCTACATGTAGACTAGGTGGCTACCCGGGTTGCGTAAGTGTCGGCTGAGAGTTCACGCGGGCCGCGTGAACCCTATTTTTCACCTATAAATAGCTTGGATCAGGAGCTTTCATTCTGTGTCGAAACCACAATTCAAAAACGAAAGTATACTGTCCAAAAGTCGAATTTACTTCCAAAATTAGTGGTGTGCTGCTACGATACAGGGTATTAACTCGACCGCTGCTACGATTCAATGTCCGATCGATTGAAACTATCCAATGGATGTTTAAGTGCTGCCCCCCATTAGGGTTATGCTTTGTCATTCATCGTAAATTCGATGGATGTTTAAGTATCGCACTTTGTCATTCGTTGTGAGGGTTTAATCTCGTGAGTTATCGTAAATGCTGTATTAGTTACTGACCTAGTTCGTGTGCATGTTATTTAAATTAGGTTACAAAGGCTAATCAGTAGGCTAAACTCTGCCCGTATAAACTTGCAATGTGAGTTATTCTCTTTTTATGAAAAGTATTTTACAATACTCCATTTTCAAATGTTATAATTACAAGGAGTAAGTCGTGGTTATCTTAATCACTGGCTAGTGGGGTATTGTGCACATTACTAATTTCTCACGGGTTAGGCTAATAAATCCTAACAGTGATAAACGTCACTACTTGGGGAAAGACCCAATAGTGGTATGACCATCGTCACCAGGTGACACGGCGCCAGATAAAAATAAGATAGAAGCCATTGTAATCGCTCTTATGCTGTAATTTATAACCATGTGTGGTTTTATCAAATTTGAATGACTCGCCAGCATTTCCCCGCTGATAAAATATTTTTAAAACATGTTTCAGGCGACCTGCTGTAAATCAAGGAAAACATGCTACGGAGCACTAACAAGCTTGAAGAGGTGGATCAGTTAAAATGAATAAACATGTTTTAATAAATCAGGGAATTTACTTGTGAAATTCCTCTATTGTAAAATAACGGGGTTTATCCCGAATGATGAAATAAAATATTCGGGCATTTTGAGTTTTGAAAAAGATCCTGTAAAATCTTCCGCTGTCGCATCATAGATACCACGGGTTCCTGTCCAGCGGCTCCTGACCGGGTCAAACCGGGGCTAGGGCCGTGACACATAACTTGGTGCTAGTGATTTTGTAAATATGGTTGAATTAATCTTTGTGTTTACGTGATCATAATAAACTGTGTAATTGACCTAGGCTTGTTTGTAAGTAAACTCGATGATATGTAATACTAGGGTTCATGATATTGTTTGATGAGTTTGATGAACTGATTGATCTATGTCAAATAATTCAAGGATATGTTGCTATTTTATTCGGTGGAGTACGGATTGTTGTTGCATGATCACAAGTTATGTGATGATTAATGATTAGGGTTTGCTGGAAACCACAACTGGCTGCTCAGCAACACATGGTCCCCAACAAAAAATCCCGGTCGAAGAAAGAGTAGGTATTTCGTCGACATGCCCGGTCGACGAAAGAGTTGGTATTTCGTCGACATGTTTTGACGAAGATTATGAACTTTCGTCGACTGCCTCATGACGAATCACCTGGTTTTTCGCCGTGTCCTTCCACAATGAAGTATTGGTCTTTCGTCGGCTAGCATTTGTCGAAATAGGTGGGTTCTTCGCCGGACACTAGAACAACAACTGTAGGTAGCAGATTGTGATGTATGTGGTAAAGGATAGTTATGTACATGGGATACTGTTGTTATGTGATAACCCTGCTGACTGAGAATGAGAACTCTGAGTTGATTGTATAAACATAACACTCCTCTATTATTGATTGTTATGTGACCTGTATGATGAAACTATATGATGTATAGGATATTGAACGAAACTGTGTGAATTGAGTAGTGGATTATAAAAGCCTATCTGCTGCATGGTAACAATGTTAATCAGATGAAAACCTTGACTTAACCGTATGAATAAACAGTACATCTGTGAATGTCGATATGTGGCATGAACAGGGGATGTAGACCTGTTTGGGAACAAAACACTTGTTATGTGACTTTACGACAAACGTTATAGATCAATCGATTGCATGATTAATAGTTACAACTTGTATAAGCACTTGTGTCTTACTTGTATGCTACTCGCGTAACGTGTATGTTGGATACGTGATATATGTGAACAACGTGAATGTAAACTGATTACGTGTACATGAACATCATAGGCTTTAACTGATTCAGTGAGAGCAACTAACTAGTCATACCGAGCAAACCAAGGTGAGTTCACTTCTCTTAAAACAAGCATGCGTCCGGTGGGGACAATCAAACAGGCAAAACTCATAAATGGATTTTTGTAAACCCATATCCTTATAGGGGATATGAGGCGGTTTTCAATTACCCACATCCTTGCAGGGGATGTGAGGCGGATTTCACAAACGCATATCCTTGCAGGGGATATGCATCGGTTTTCAGTAAACGTTGATGTTGGATAATACACACACTTTCTATCACTTAAGTCCCATCATACTACCAGGTTAGTTGCTTGTAGGGCAACGGGGTTATTAGTTGATAGCGCTATTAGGTTTGGCACCCTCACGACGTACTTGGATAGGACGGGCGTGAACTAATAACTTTAAATCATGACCAATGTTTGATAAAGCATTGGAGAAGGGCAAAAAGGGTCGTCTGCGGTATCGAGTTATTATCAACATAACATGAATCAGTAATCGGTAACGGACGGTTTAACAAATCAGTGAACTCACCAGCGTTGTCTGATACACGTTTTTCTGCATGCTTGCAGGCCTTTAGGTACATGTTGCTGGGACTTGTTGTCTGGGATGCTGGAGTGGTCATGGGTCAAGTTACAAGGAATCACAAGACAAGTTTAATGGCTTTTATACACATGAGTTACGAAACTTAATGACGATTGTATTATGCATCCGCTAAATAATAAATAATGTTATGTAACGCTTTATATTAATAAATGAAAGTTTATTTGAAATATTATTATGAGTTCAATGTGATTGGTGGCTAGATCCTGGTACGTCACACGTCCTGCGGTGTTTCCGAAAAGTGGTATTTTGGGGGTGTGACAGTTTGGTATCAGAGACACTGGTTATAGTGAACTTGGTTTTAAAACGTTTTTGTAAAACCAGACTATAACCGAACAGTTCTGAATACGCGAATATGACCATGACACTCAGCTCCAGATTGCAAGGTTCATTTTTCTCACTAGTTGCATACATCACATGACTAGTACACATTTGTTTATGACGTAACATACGAACACACACTCGTCACTATAGCATGATGGCATGAATCGTTTGCTTGCATTATGATGCGTTGATAGTATGTCATAGTCCTTGGATTTCTGTGATCTTATAATTTTGACAATCTCCGTTGATATCTGAGTCTGAAGAGCCATTTGATACGAGTTAGGAGGAGCTGAGATGAGCATGCAAATCACAATATTATTGTGGGTGCACACATAATAATAGTGTGGGGTGCATGTGAGTCCTAGTGAGACTTAACGAGTGAAAAAGGGGTTCTGTTCTGTTATTCGGTCATGAGAAACGTAGCAAATCCATAGAAGTCATAGCAGTGATTGTCTCCTACTCGAACGTGATATTTTCACTCCTCTCTGAATCCTTATGAATCTCGATGTTATCGAATATTACCTGAGCACCCATCCGAATGCCTAGCGAACTGTGTAGAATGTTAGGTGCTTGCACGAACGTCCCTGAGTTGGATGTCGCAGCGTCGAAAGATTGGTCGATACCTTTCTCATTCCACTTCATTGGTTGGAACTCAATGTATTGACGCCGTAGCTCCCGAAGTGCGATCACTTCTGCAACACTCTCGCAACATACCGTGTATTACTCAATCAACTGTCTAGATCGATGGACAAGAGGATGAGTGTAGTACTTTACCGACTTCAGTATTTGGAAGACCTTGATTACCAACAACGAACATCAGCAATTTGACGCCAATCGGATCTTTAACCCTAGTCAGCGACTTATGGGAGTCAACTCTTACGAGTTAATCGAGACATAAACGATGACCATGGACTATGGTATGAAATGTGAAGCTGCCAGCACAATGAGTAATGCCTAGTACGTGACACGGAAATGTGACAAGATGGACCCTATTAGTGAAAGATTTTAGGGCTCTGTTTTAAGCAACGGCAGTAGAGGCAACAGTCACGACAACATCTAGGAACTCGTAATCGTAGCCTACGGTATGGAAGATGGAGGTGCCTATGAAATGGATCGGCCGTTGGTAAATCAAAGACGATAACAACCAGGGGAACGACGGCAGTATTGGGAATCCTAGTAACTATGACAACAACACTGGACGTGGTAGTCGTGGAAGGACATTTATGATTGGCGTAGGCAACGCCAGGTGGAATAGCAGCATGGTAGCTTGTATGTTTTTGGGGTAAATAATCGCTTCGTCTCTGTTCTGGGTAACTCTGACGCTTCTTGAAAACCGGACTTGTTGTGGAATGGGCTGATGGCAAGTCAATTGAAGCCTCGTATGTTCGTTGGGATGTCAGCTCGACCTTGTGGGACAAGTGTACGACATTGACCTTCCTTCTGCTATCCTTGGTGGATGCGATGCAGTAGTTAGCGTGGATTGGTTATCCAGATATCGCGCAGATATACCCTGTGAGAAGAAAACTTTGTGTATCCCTCTCCATAGTGGAGAATCGTCATCCGATCTAAGGTGTCAAAGTGGGTTAAGGGTTAGCATCATTTCAGCCGTAAAGGCCCAGAAGTGTCTACGGGGGGATTACCCCGCTACGTTAACAACCGTTACTGACGTTAAGGCTAAGGAGGTGAGGATCAAGGATCCACCAATTGTTCGTGATTCCTCTCGGTGTGCTACCCGAGGAACTTTCAGGTTTACTTCCACAACTGTTAGGCAGAATCTCAGTTTGATCTCACACCAGAGACGGCCCTGATTACTCGTACTCTTACCGTCTTGCACCAGGAGGGTTACAAGAGCTGTCTAATCAACTATAGGAACTGTTGAACAGGAGTTTTGTCGGGCCTAGTTTTCGCTTTGGGGAGCCCCAGTTATATCCTTGAAGATAAGCCTTTTTCGTATGTGTACTGATTATCGAGAACTCAACAAGGCGACAGTCGAGAACCGTTTGCCATGACCATGTATTGACAACCTGTCGACCAGTTGCGGGGGTCAAGCTCCCATTAGAGGATTGGCTAACGGACGAACCATCATCAGATGGAAGTTTAAGGGGAGAATGTTCCTAAAACAACATTTCAAACACATTGCGGCCATTGCGATTTTGTACTCCATGACCTTTGGGTTAATCAACACGCCAGCAGCTTTATGGATTACATGAATCGATTGTGTTTATTGATGACGTTTTGAATCCTTTGTTATTGATTGTTATGTGGACCTGTATGATGAAACTATATGATGTATAGGACATTGAACGAAACTGTGTGAATTGAGTAGTGGATTAAAAAAGCCTATCTGCTGCATGGTAACAATGTTAATCAGATGAAAACCTTGACTTAACCGTATGAATAAACAGTACTTCTGTGAATGTTGATATGTGTCATGAACAGGGGATGTAGACCTGTTTGGGAACAAAACACTTGTTATATGACTTTACGACAAACGTTATAGATCAATCGATTGCATGATTAATAGTTACGACTTGTATAAGCACTTGTGTCTTACTTGTATGCTACTCGCATAATGTGTATGTTGGATACGTGATATATGTGAACTGATTACGTATACATGAACATCATAGGCTTTGACTGATTAAGTGTGAACAAGTAACTAGTCATACCGAACAAACCAATGTAAGTTCACTTCTCTTAAAACAAGCATGTGTTCGGTGGGGACAATCAAACAAGCAAAACTCATAAACGGATTTTCGTAAACCCATATCCTTGTAGGGGATATGAGGCGGTTTTCAAATACCCACATCCTTGCAGGGGATGTGAGGCGGATTTCACAAACGCATATCCATGCAGGGGATATGCATCGGTTTTCAGTAAACGTTGATATTGGATAATACACTCACTTTCTATCACTTAAGTCACATCATACTACCAGGTTAGTTGCTTGTAGGGCAACGGGGTTATTAGTTGATAGCGCTATTAGGTTTGGCACCCTCACGACGTACCTGGATAGGACGGGCGTGAACTAATAACTTTAAATCATGACCAATGTTTGTTAGAGCATTGGAGAAGGGCAAAAAGGGCCGTCTGCGGTATCGAGTTATTATCAACATAACATGAATCAGTAATCGGTAACGAACGGTTTAACAAATCAGTGAACTCACCAGCGTTGTCTGATACACGTTTTTCTGCATGCTTGCAGGCCTTTAGGTACATGTTCTTGGGACTTGCTGTCTGGGATGCTGGAGTGGTCATGGGTCAAGTTACAAGGAATCACAAGACAAGTTTAATGGCTTTTATACACATGAGTTACGAAACTTAATGACGATTGTATTATGCTTCCACTGAATAATAAATAATGTTATGTAACGCTTTATATTAATAAATGAAAGTTTATTTGAAATATTATTATGAGTTCAATATGATTGGTGGCTAGATCCTTGTACGTCACACATCCTGCGGTGTTTCCGCAAAGTGGTATTTTGGGGGTGTGACAAAACATATGTTGAGTTATTCAAAGTTCTGTTGAATACTAAATGAGATGTTGACCAAAATTCAAACAGATGTTGACCAAAAGTCAATCAGATGTTGACCAATAGTAAAACAGATGTTGACCTTAAACAGATGTTTGTTTTAAGGCCAAACATCTGTTTAAGGTCAAACATCTGTTTAAGTCCAAATATCTGATATAAAAGGCCAAACATATGTTTAAGGTCAAACATCTGTTTATGGCCAAACATCTGTTTAAGATCAAACATCTGTTTATGGCCAAACATCTGTTTAAGGTCAAACAAATGTTTAAGTCCAAACATCTGATATAGAAGGCCAAACATATGTTTAAGGCCCAACATGTGTTTAAGCCTGAACAGATGTTTAACTTAATCAGATCTACTGTCTTCTCACAATGTTTTCCTCTTCAAAACACTGTTCAACCTAACATGGGATTCCATCAACTTTTGACCAAAAGGCAAACAGATGTTCAAACCACTGTTTGTTATTGTACTTCTTTACAAAATTATATAGAATTCAAGAAAATGAAACAATGACTTAAAGAACTATAATTTAACACCCAATCTAATCGGGTAATGCAATCTATTATCTGACAATTCCCTGGTTTTTACAACATGAAACACAACATCATCATGCCAAATACAGTCATATATATCTATCCATTATTATGAATTCATAAACTAATAAATGCAGAAGAATGTCACATTTGCAATTAATAAACCAAGTTTCTACTAATTGCAGTTACTATTAGCAAAAAGAAGCATGATATCATCTATATTTAAAACACAAAGGGCTAATAACAATGTTTTATCATGTTAGCCATACATATCAACAAAACATCAAGTTAATAAGTAAAAAAAACCATGCAACATCACCTTGAAAAAATTCATAGTTATAATATCTGCTATCAAAACATACTTAAAAGTCCTTGTTAAACTGAAGTAACGTGATTTAATACGATCTTCTGCTGCGAAGACACATATGTAAAGTGCAACATATCACCAAACCTCAAGTTATTTTCTGTCATAAACTTCCGCCAACCATCCAACGCATAACGTGGCTTCAGTTCATTTAACTCCATCTTGACATCATAAACATCCATAACTCCAACCATGTTTTGAACTTTCAAAGGATGAAGATCGACAGAAAGACCTGCTCGTCTGGCAACTTCAGCAGGAAGACGCTACATGTATTGTGTGGAAAAAAATAATAGTCAGACAAATAAACATAAATCATTAGTTTGTTATAAAAAAATGGTATACCAGCCTATAGTCTCCTTTGTGATTAAAATGAAAGAACTCAGGGTCGAGAAGATGTCCAGAATGTTTTTTTGCAGTCTTTGTACTCTTATTTCTACGGTTACGCTTTTTCTGAACGTTGCCGGCTCTCTTCCCCTTGATGAAAAAGTAAACATATACGTGTGAATTAAAGGAATGTTGAATATATGCACACAAAAAAAAACAGTTTATATAACATATACTAATTAAGTGGCGAGTATAGATACCTTAACCTTATGAGCAGATGAAGAACATCCAATATGATCACTTGTGTCGACAGGTAATGCAGCATTTCCCTTAGTCGTATTGTTGACCGTTTCCTTTCTCTCAGAAGTAACTTTACCTTTCTTCTTAACCTGTTGTGATAGAGTAACTTTAATAACCATAGTAATATAACAATCTTTAAGATGCTAAACTTACATCTTGTGTTTTGTTCAATCGTGAAGACATGTGTTTCTTCGACGTGCATTCAGCATTGGTTGGTAACTTCTTTTAAATAATACATTATTGCATAAATATAACATCAGTAAACAGCATTACTAATAGTTGTAAAAACATTAAATTCTCATATGTGTTAAATTAAAAATGAATAATTTTAATAATTTAGTAAGTACCTGAGTAACGGTTCTTCCTTCACCTACAGACACAACTTCATCATACTCATAGATGTCCTAGTCAACATTAATGGAATAATTAATAAAATGCTAAAATAATTAAATCTTTTACTGCTAATGCTAAATACATACGTACCTTGAATACATTCTCAACATAATCAGCCTTAAATATCTCAAATACACTATCATCGTCAGATTCAGAATTCTTAGCATGATGGTTTATAAAAACATAATCAGCCTTGAATATCTCAAGTACACTATCCCAACTTCCAACCCTTTTGCATGATGGTTTATAAATTATAGTTTTATAAAAAACTAAAACATATTATAAATTAACCTTGACAAGTTATTTGTTTTTACTATAAAATATGGTTTTTTTTTCTTCCCAATTTATGTATTTACTATTCGGTGAAGAGTTAATAAGGTAAGATGATAGTTTTTTATTATTAGGAATTTATATGTTAACGTATAAAATGTTTTTGCCTTTTGACTTTTTGTGTCGGGGTGTGTTTTCAGGGGTGGGTGTGTGTTTTCAGGGGCGAAACCACAATGTTAGGAGCTGTATAAGGGCTACGGCTCAATCCCGTATTTGTAGTGTTTTTTTCCGGGTTTTATACAAAGGATACCCCTAAAAAATACGAGGATACTCCTAACCAAAAATTATGATACTTCATATTAGTAAAATCCATGGTTGTAAAAGTCCCGCCTAGGCTCCGAGTACTCCCCGAGTACTCGCTACAAGGTAGGTTGCCGAGGCACGAGTACTCTTCTCCCAGGCCAATTACTCCCCGAGTAATCTCCACCTAAGCCGAGTACTTCCCGAGTACTCCCGAATCCGACTAGGGACCGCCTAGCGACTTTTGCAACCATGGTAAAATCTCATTTTTTTTATAAGCCAAACATTTTACAACACAAAAACTTGTATAATAATTAAGCCCGAATGATAAAAAGCCCAAATTAATAATAACAGAATTGAAAGAAGGCCCTAAATATAATTGATAAAGTTAGCCCAAGACCCAAAACAATATTATAATTGAATAAGCGATCTTGCTCGTTTTATGATGGAAACCGGAACACATAGTTACTGTCCTTTGGTTAATCGGGTAGTAAAGCCAGCTTTGGTTTTACTAGTTGCAACCGCAACCGTTGAAATATATTTTTTTTTCTAAATTGAAGCTTGTTAAGATGGATTTACGCAATCGAATGGGCCCGGAATATTTGAACAATGTTATGGTTTGTGCAGTTGAGAAAAAAACTTTTGATAAAGCAAAAGACGACGATGTAATGGAACGATTTCAAGCTATGAAAAAAAGAAGAGGATAAATCTATTAGGTGTTTGTTCTACTTTATTGGTTATGTTTTTTATTGTATAATTGCACAGTAAAAAAATTTGAGATACCCCATTAGTGTGCTAGCTTCGCCACTGTGTGTTTTAAGATCATCCGTAGTCATAAAGCCTCTTTGTGGGCGTTATGCGACACGTGTTGTGACACGTTACACAGGAGCTTTATGGAGCGTTATGTCACTAGACTCCGTAGTCATAAAGCCCCTACCTCATCATTACCTAATTGTTAATTTTCATTTTTATTAATTAATTAAAAAAACACTTAGCTATTTTTGATTGGTCCGTTTTTGAAAACAAACCTCCATACCGGCGCTATATGCCCATATCTATAACGCTGCACCCTTTTTTTGTCCCATAACGCTGCCCGTCGTGATATTCGAGGCGTTATGGAGCGCTATGAGAGAAAAAAAAGTCACGCACTATTACAGGGTGTCTAATGAAGTTTAATTGTTATTTGATCTTCTCACGTCTCCCTCTCTTTGGTGGCACAATCCCTTTGGCGACCTACATTCCTTTTTCAACAACCCAAGTGCTGGCTTGTCACATTAGAGTCATATTAGTATCATTAAATAAGTAAATGACAAATAATTAATAAGATTACGTATCATCTTCGTATTAGATGTCAACTCATGATTCACACCAAACGTAAAAACATCTCGACACAAAAACCATAAATCGTCTAATTTAAAGATACTATCAAATGGAGGTTTTTTTTTTTTTTTTCCTAAACAGATGTTTTTTAGAAAACTTATTTACTAAAATGAGTACTTTAATAAATATTTACTAAATTAGGTATTTTATAAAAAGAATCTAATTTTATTGGATAGATTTTTTTAGGGTGATTCTATTTAGACCAAGCGTAGTCGTGTGGAATGTGGGCGTTTTTTTGCCCAAAAATACCAAACCACGCCCCGACCTCGGCCCCCTTGGGCGTTTTTGTTCGATTTTTTTAATGGCGTTGTATATAAAATGCCATGGCCCCCTGTGTGTTGACCAATCACCCTTTTTTTATTGTTTTTTGTCCAATAACATTTTTTGATAGTTTTTTTTATTTAATTCTATTATTAAATCCCTTTTAACATAATGTATCACATCCCCACTACACCCATTTATGAAAAACGCTTCATTGCTGACTAGACTGCCACATTGCGCAAAACGCCCTAGGGTGGGGCATTATTCATGTGTACCACTACACATGGTCTTACACCTAATGTTTTGCTATTTACACAAATTTATGTGACATTAATAAATTCAAACTTGTGTTTTTCTTTTATAACCTCCGATATATGATGTTTTATTAAAAAAAACGAATATGGTTATGTGATGTACTTATTTTTATCTACGTTTTGATATAAATTTTATAAAAAAAACAAAAAATGAAATTTTATAACGACTTATAAGACGTTATATTTGATACAGCTCCGTATTTTATAAATTTATATCAAAACGTAGATAAAAATTGGCACATCGCAAGTTTTTTTTATAAAACATTATATATCGAAAGTTATAAAAGAAAAATACAAATTTAAATTTATTAATGTCACATCACTTGGTGTAAATAACAAAAAGTTAGGTGTAAATAATGACCCTTTAAAAAAAAACAATAGTCGGTGGTGAATCCACCTTTGACTTTGAACCTTAAATTTATGTTTTTGGCAATTTTGGTTCTTGTAGGTTTGAAGTTTATCCTAAAAAGCATTGAATTCATGGGTGTAATTAAACATTTATAGAATTGTAATCTGAATTGGAATTAACTCCATCAAAAAACATGTTTGGTCGATTGTCCTATTGTTATAGTGGATTGCAAGGGCATATGTCTGAAATGTTTGATGCACCATTGTAATGGGTATTGTCAGATGTTATAGCGGATTGCAAGGGCATAGAGACTAACAATCGGACCGGTTCAGTCTTGAATGTTGATCCGTATTGACCGGGCCAGTTGTAACGCGCGGTTCTTCTATTTGGACCAATTGTTCCAACTCTCAAACTTTTCAATGCTTGTGATCAAGTATTGATCAATGTCAAGGACACAGCTGTGAGCTTCAACATACCCACACATATTGTCAACACCAATAAAAGAAGTAGCTAGAACCGGTACACAAGAATCCACGTCAGCCTTTGACAATAGTGAGAACACCTTAAATACAAACACACATTTATTTAATGATATTAAAGGATACATTTTACTTTCACCAACTAACTCAAATCAAACCATGGTCAAAACAAAACAATCCAGTCTTTATTTAAGAAAATCAGACATGAAGAAGAAACATCCCTCAACTTCTCGTCACAGCCACGCGGTTTGTTTGACCAAATCAAAAGTCATTATTAAGTTGCCATTTGAATTATTTTATCAAACTATTGACAATTTTAACACGTTATCAATCCAACACATTCTACTAAATTGACCGGAACCCACGTCTTCGGACTTTAGCATTCTAAGACCATTTCTTTTTTCTAGTTAACATTTTTCAAAAAGTAAATAGTAAAACCAACAAATAAATTTTGATCGATCAATGGGTCAATAGACCCCAATGTCGACAAGAAATACACGATATTCGTACAAATACCGTCACATACGTTAATTTTCTATTAATATTATAAATTTGCCTACAGGCTGCGATAAAAGGAAAACCGAATACATTAACTTTAGTGGATCACTTGGTTTCCAACGTGTTCTTGAAAGCATTGGCGAAGGATAAAAGGGGCGGGGAGGGGCGCCCGACACCCCGAACTTTTCGCTTAGTAGCGTTATATATGTAGTTTTTGTATAGAAATTTTTGTGTATATACGTTTTCAACCCCCCAGTTCTATAGAATTTTTTTGGTATATACGTTTTCGACCCCCCGGTCATTCGGGTCAAGCTTCGCCACTGCTTGAAAGGACCGTCTAAAACAAATGAATCGATTAATTATACGTACAGCTTGTTGTAACAAAAGTTGTTTATTTGAATATTTGCAATTCTGGTATGACAGTTTGATATTACATGGAATAATAAAGTTTTTACACATGTACATATTCTTCCCAGATAGAACAATGGGCCTCAAGTATCTAGCTATTTTCATGTAATAAAACTGTTTTATTTGTGGATTTATATGTTTACAGTGTGTGTCGATTACACGCAGGATCTCCATATCCGTCCTTCTAGTGATATCACGATTACTGTAACATCATCATGATAACGCCTTCGATCCCCTTGTGGTATTTCCAACAACTGATGAAAATCCATACCTGTAACAAGTAACAACACGGAATTAAAGATAAATAAACGTGTTTAAAGTAAACCATCATTGTTGTATACGCACGCATTGTGAAAATTATATACAAAAAAAATCAGATTATTACCAGCTTTCTTGGCTGCACGAAGCAGAACTTCCTCTACTAAATGCTGAGCTGGATCGCCTTCGGGTGACCATTGACGAAAAAGCTCGACCTCAGAAACAGCTTCCTCGTTTGTGAAATACTGATAAAGACCATCAGAGGATAATATCAAAAATCGATCTCTCGGGCCCAATCTGTGATGGTGAAGGTATGGGAGACAGTTTATGTATGGAGCGTTTCCGACGTAATCTATTCTGAACATTTTTAGTAATGCATTGTTCCATTTTGGCTGCAGCAAGTGAAAAACAAAACATAAGATTTTCGTAACATAAAACAAGTTAAGCGGATTATTTTTAATATTTGAACTTAGGCGATAGTCTTCAAGTAAAACAAGTTTAATGCGGTCTCTAACTAACTAGGCTTTTGTTTGTTTGGAGCGAAAGGCCAAATAAAATGGTTCAAAGGGTGGCGCATCTGATTCCCTTAACAGGGTATTGTATTGTTGGTCTCGTGAATTTTCCTTAGCGGTATCAAAGTCACTTTCGGTTTAAGTTTTAGTGGTGAATAGTATATATCTAACACAAAATCCGACAACTCTAGAAATGGAAAGCTGACTTGCTTTCTTTTAATCTAAAAGAGTTGTCAAGGTATCAATCCCTAAAGGATATCCAATATCCCGTCGATTCCAACATATATGAGATTCTAGTTACCAAAAGAATCAATCCCGTATGGTTTTCGTTAAGATTCGATTAAAACAAACAAATGTTGTTTAATTACCTGCTTAAGAAAACCTGCACCGAAAGCTCGAGTGACCTTCAATGAGCCTTTGACACGGTCATTCATCACTGCGCTGTCGTCGTCAGGGTGTTCACTCTTTATTCTTTGAACTTCCTGCAAGAATTCGATGAGCGTAATTTAAGAAAACAACAACTAGAAGGCTAAAAAGAATTAAATCAAAAATTATATTTTACAATTTTACCTCTTCAATGGAGGTACTATGATCCATGCTAAGCTGACACGCGGTTAAACTCGGATCTGTGGTAACAATATCAGCGTCAAAAACCTCAAGATCGTACCATGTTTCTTCATGTATCTTTTCTAGATCTTGTCTCCAAATATCCGGTTCAGGTTTCTGAGCTAAAACGGCTCGGCTATCACCAACATTCATCACATACACATCTTCCCCTTTCATCAACATAACAAGAACACAAGAGCCCATCAAAGCCAGTTCAGGATTTTCAACAAGCATCTGGTCTGCAATATCCAAATAAGCCTCCTCCGTCTTCTTTAACCCTTGAGCCAAAGCTTTCAAAACATCCGAATGATTAACAGATTTCGACCCGTTAGAATTCATGTATTCTCTTAACCGTCTATCAAGTTCCAATCTTTCCCTATCGAATTCACACTTCCACCTCCTTTGATTCTCCTCCCATTTCTTCGCCACACCACGATTCCTAACCCTCCCCTTTGTTTTTACCTCGACATCCCCGGATACACACGGGTAACTCTCCTGCTGATGCACATACCGCGGTAACTGATTCTTTTTCATTCCATTATCAATAAGAGAGTCAACATCATCTAAAGATTGCTTAACGGAATCGGACGAATCCACTTGATCATCATCCCACAACAATCCTTTGAGTTCCTTATGCACAGCTGCATACAAATTCGACAACAGAAAATCCGGTGCATCCGGACCGTTAAACCCGTCATAAATCCCAACAAAAACCCACCCATTCTCCTCAGAAACCACCACATGCACTCTGTCTTCCCCTGCTTTCCCCTGTGCCCATTGAAGATTCTGACTCTTATTCCCATTCAAACACTCACCATCCTCATCAAACAAACTACCCTCACTACTCAAATTCAGACTACTAACTGTCAATTCATTATTCCTCTCAATCATCCAATCATGATCTTTCAAATTCGTAACATTTTTCATAGGTGCAACACTCGAATTCTGCCCGTTAAACGTCTTTGAAATCGCCCGTCGAATAACCCTAATCAAACTCCCCTTTCTCAACCTAGCAAAACCCCCATGTGAAAAGCTTCTTTGGAACTGATCCTTATCAATCGGACCCGATTGAAACCCTCTTTCCATCGGACCCGACAAGAACCCACGTTCAATCGGACCCGAAAACCCACCTGAAAAACCGTTTAAAGGACCCGAATTTATGGAGTTTCGAGGCAGGGGTTGAAGGGCAGTTGAAGAGAAAGACGTGGAGCTTTCAAAGGTGGAAGCTTTATCGATTGTGTTGTAAGAGTAAACATCGAGGAATGATGTGGAGAGTGGGGTGGAGGTGTTGGCGGAGACGGCGGCGCCGGAGATTGACCGGAACGTTGTGGTTTCTTCACTGTGGACTTTGGAGGATGAGATTTGGTATTGTTCGGGTCGGATGTAGCAAAAGGAGTGGCCCAAGTCGTCTAACGGGTCGGAGATAACGGCGGTTAGATCTCTCCGGCGGTGGAGGATGTCAGTTGTTCCGGTGAAACAAACGGTCAGTTTGCCGACTCCGTTACCCATAATAAAATGAACAAAAGTTATAATAAAATGAATGAATTAGGAAGAAAACTAGAAGTAAGTGGATTGGAGGATATATATGGTATGGGGGTTTAGTTGGAAGAGGTGAATATGGTGATAAAGGGTGGAAGGGGGGTTGACTTTCGGACGGAGGTTTTGAAAACTATTCAACAATTTGAGTTTTGTTTTGGGTATTGATGACAAAATGTATTTCAAAGTATTTCTCAATAAATGATTTAAATATGTATTAAATACCATACACAAGCCGACATGATAGTTTTGTGAATGTAAATTATTATATATATATATTAGAGGGTTCAAACGAGAAGAAATTCTTTGTAAGAAGAAAAAAAAAGAAATTTCAACCAATATGAATGCTTTATTAGACTTCATTTAATATTTGTACTTAATGTAACTATAAGGGTATATTAGTAAACTTACATACATCATTAATTGGTAGTTTCATCTTTAATAACTAACTATATTTAATTTGTAACTTATTTTTAAGATATATATTTTTCACAAAAAATAAAAATAAAAATTCATTTAAAGTGTAGGATAAATACGAGGCGTGTAGGATAAATTACGAGTTGTGTAGGATAAATTTCAATATGTGTAGGATAAATTTCGAAATGTGTAGGATAACTTTCGATGTGTGTAGGCAAAAATATTTAGTGTGGATGATTATAGTCATAATGACTAATTAATTAGTCAAATATAATAATAAATGAGATGAGAAAAAAAACTATTTAATGTTTTACAATTATACCCTTTTATTCTTTTTCTTCTCAAATGAACCTTCCCCTATATATATATATATATATATATATATATATATATATATATATATATATATATATTCCATTTTGTCAGTTTAGTCTAAATGTTTCACTTTTCACATGTGGGTTCAAAAAGGTTTCAGCATTGCCATTTTAGTCCACTAGGTTAACTTCATCCATTTTTTCTGTTAACAAGCAGGGCAATTCGGTCATTTTATATGTATTTCTGTTAACTAGAAGGGCAATTCGGCCATATAAATGACCGAATTACCCTTCTCGTTAACAGAAAAAGGATGAAGTTAACCCAGTGTACAAACGTTACCTGATTATACGTCACTGAACTTAATGATCCAAGTCACTCTGCAAAACAGAACACCGTTAGGACTCGTTACAGGAATGAGGTTATTCTTGTAACCACCATCCGATGTGAGAATAAGTACTCGTAGATGGGAGAATAAGCGTTTAAGACAGAGATATTGAATGAATCGTACCTTATGATTTCGTCCTCTACTTATAGGTTCTGCCAAATTAGGGGGAGTGTCGGTTAGCCGCATCTCCTATCTTTTCGAAGATTGCACCGTCCTTATATTTGCATGAGAATATCTTCCGTATCTTTATTATTATTATTCCATATTTAATGATGGTTATCTGACCCAGACTGACCGGAGCGGATCATTCCTCCACACCTAGTGGACTAAAATGGCAACGAGACCCACGAGTGAAAAATGAAATATTTAGACTAAACTGACAAAATGACTCAAAACATAAAGAATAAAATGGCATTTAGCTCTTCTTTTTAAGTTCTTTTGAGAAATCCTTAAATATCATCAAATCAATTTGTATTTATAAGGATTTGAACCTATATTATATCGGAATCCATGATATAATGGTCTAGTAATATAGTGATTGTTTATCATAAAAAAATGTTGTGAGTTTAAATTTTGCAATTACAATATTACATGGGTGACTAAGTGTAAAAAGTTGCAGGGCTGGTTCTTAGGCCGGCCAACCCTTGTTGTCATCCGAAGCTCAAATTTTCAAAGGGCCCGAAAGGTTTTTATAAGTTTTTATAAGTCTTAAGTTTAAGTCTTGGCTCCACCACTAAGGTTTTATATTTTTAATCCATTTCCTCTTAACTATAATTTTGGGTCCAATTCTTTTTGTCACCTAGAGCTTAATTTTTTTTAGAGTTCTCGTGGACGGCTCTGCCACGGGCCATTATTTTTAAATGTTTTATTTATCTAAAATAAATATCAACTACATAAAAATGTATCACGTATAAGAAGTTACAACTACTACCAATTTTTTATATAATAAAATGATAGATATTCTCTTTAGTGTGGTAATATATATTTACTTGTTTATTGACCCTTATATTACACCGACAATATAAAAACTTTTATTTAAATATGCACGGTTTTTGAATCTATAAATAAAGACAAAGATAGAACTATTATACATTCTATGTATTTTAAACCCTTATGACATGATAATAATATTGTATAGCTACTATATAATTAGATGCATTATAAAAAGAAAAGTTGTTCCGCAGATTAGTCCAATAGTCAAAATCAACCAAAACTTCAAAATCTATTTAGTAAAATATATCAAGCTTTGTTTGCAACTAGACATCATCAAAAGTTTTAGTCAATGTACACATTATTTAAGCTTTGACACCATGTGCAAAAAACTTGTTAGTAAATTATACATGACATGAGTTAAATGCATTTTAGTTCATGTGGTTTGAAATATTTTGCAAGTTTAGTCTAGATGTTTCATTTTTCGTCTGTGGATCCAAAAGGTTTTCATTATTGTCATTTTAGACTACTAGGTTAACTTCATCCATTTTTTATGTTAACGAGAAGGGCAATTCGGTCATTTTATATGGCTGAATTGCCCTTCTAGTTAACAGACTTACATATAAAATGACCGAATTGTCCTTCTCGTTAACAGAAAAAATGGATGAAGTTAACCCAGTGGACTAAAATGACAACCGTGAAACCTTTTTGGACCCACAAGTGAAAAATGAAACATTTGAACTAAACTGACAAAATAACCAAAATCACATGGACTAAAATGACATTTAACTCTATATATCAAACTAACCCTGCAACTACTATTTAATTTTTATTTATTTATTTATTTATTATTATTATTATTATTATTATTATTATTATTATTATTATTTTGACATTGATAACTTTATTTTGACCAAATTAATCCCGATCACACACACATTTCATCAGCAAATATTATGCATTTTATTACAAATTACAAACAATATAGAAATATCAAATTTGATTCGGTTCAAACCTAAAATTACAAGTTTAAACAAGAACTAGGTCGATCTAGGATCCACGCGTTAATTCGAACTTGTCAAACAGAGAAAAATAAACACGTTGTGACTGGCCTGTCAAACTGGAAAAAACAGACGAAAAAACGTTGAACCCAACATGCACGTTGTTGCGTGTTGACTCACAAAATTTAGAACGAAACGTAAAACAAAAAAACTTGCGAAAGATGAATAGTATGGGAGTAACAACGTTGAAAAAAAAAAGTATTGGGGTTAAATTGAAAAGCTGAAAAGATTTTGGTTAAAACCAAAAAAGTCAAAGGGATTAACCTGCGAAATATAAAAACCTTTGAGTTAAAAGTAAAAAATGCAGTTTTTTTTTTTTTGAAAAACTCTCATAGCACATATTACAACTACATAAAGCAATAAAATGTTGTTAATTTATAGTTTGGAAACAATATAGAAATATCAAATTTGATTCGGTTCAAACCATAATCACAAGTTTAAACAAGAATCGTCACTAAATTGAACCATTCGTAGTAAAATTATAGCATCTGCAACAGAAGATTGAAAAAATCAATAGAAGATTGATAAAAATATTTACTACCAAGAAGTAGCCATGATGATGTCCCGCTTGCGGTGTGCACATATAATGTATATATGTGTGGGCGTTCGGGGAAAGTAAAATGGTACTAACTTTAACGTTATTTGGCTAATTTATGAAAATAACATTAAAAGTGGCGGATGTTTAATCATGCATCATGTGATGACGCTAATAGCTGAAAGACACTGGGGTACATGTACCAATTAGTCTCTGTCCCGATTGTTCGAGTGTTATGTGTCTTAGGTCCAAGGCTTGATACAAAACTACAATCGAGCCGGGGGTCTCACTGGAAGTAGCATCTCTATCCCTACGGGGTAGAGGTAAGGCTATCTACATCTATCCTCTTCAGACCCTACCTTAACTTTGCTATTGGTTGGATTCACTGAGTATGATTGATTGATTGATTGATAGATTGATTGAAGTAGCCATGATGAACACTATGTGATCTGATACAAAAAGTGGATTCGTTGGGTTGAAAGTGTAGCAACCGGTGACTAAAATGCAGTGCATTTGATTCGTTTGGTTAGCCAAGACCAAGATTAACCGACACCTGAATTGAGCCCTTAGGTCAGGCATATCCCAGTTTGGGTCAGTCCTAGTTTATGTGATCAAACCAAGGTTTAGGGTTTGATTTAAGTAGTTGCTTACGTCTTGAATACTCGTTAGAAATTTGAATATGTTTCAATCATTGACGTGTGAATCTTACTAATTATTATGTGCTTGATCCTTGTGTTATTTGGAAGATAAGCCATAGTGATTTTTCTGATTTATCAATTCTATTCTTAGTTAAATTGGCTAGAAAATATGGAAATTGCATAAACTATGGGAAAGTGTTTTTTAAAGGTTGTGAACAAAATTAATGTTGTAGTAAGATAAACTATGTTTATGTAGTTGGCTAACACTAGAAGTGATTACACAAACCTAGAAGTGGCTACATTTCATCGACATATGCTTTTGAGTACTTCTTTTAACGGTGATTTACAGAGTAAAACAAAACCCCTAAGTATTTGGAAACCTTCAAATTGGACGTATATCCAAGAGTCATCCAATCTATTTATTAGTTGGGAGAGTCTATGTGCCTTAGCTTTTATTTATACAATTAGAGTTTAATCCAAATATCCAATAAAAAGCATTTTTTTTCATTGTAAAATTCCATTTGAATTACTTGCTAACTACACCCTCCTTGGATGTACTATACTTTACCGTAGCTAGTCAATAATACATGAAACTCTCATCTTTGATCGGGACTTTAACACAGGTCACCCGCCAATCCGTTTAACCCATTCATCATAACTAGTTTACAACTTGATACAAACCTTCAATCTATTTACAGTTTTTCATTGTATCATGTTTGTGTATCACTTTTCATTGCTTATAATAAGTAGAATCTACTCTAACTAGAGCATATACATATATTACTATTTAAACTGTACATGTGTGTATCATACCATTGTTATAATTATGTTTATGTATATCCTATATTATTTTATTTTTTAACGATATTTTATCCTATATTTATACTCTATACATCTGTATCCAATAAATAAGTAATTGTTTACATCACATGTCACAATTTGTGAGCGCAAATTTCTTTTTGCCGATTCTCTTATTTAACCCCGTCTCTATACCTAAATAAGTAACCCGATAATCATATCTTATCTTAAAACATCGGTTTGTAATTCCTAAATTTTAATTAGTAACTATATAATATTTACTTTATTCAACTTGTGTTATACATGGGTTTTTTAAATAGTTCTTGATTTTACACTTATTCAATAAATTACCTTAGTCACTCTCTTTTTTTTAAAGGTTTATATTCATATGAACATGAAGTCGAAATTCAGATTAAGAAGAGTTATATTGTCAATTGTGTAGCAAATGACTAAGAAGTCAAAGTTAGACTTCAAAACATCAATCTAAAGAGTGTTCTGAATATTCTTCGATGACTTGAGAACGGCAAATAGAAATGGTCAAATTTTTATTTACATAATAATGTTTAACTTTCATAGGCTAAGTTATAAAAGTGGGTTTCCGTAGAGTCATAACCTAGGGTGTGATATGATAAATAGTAAAAAAGTGAAATGTGGGGGGGTGGGGGGTGGTTATGGATTATATGACATAGGTGTGTAGTGGATGGAGCTCTGACCCGAAGTTGAAGTCACCTGAACCCGAATTAGAGAATACCTGAAAAACCCGAACCCTAATAACCCAAACCTGACCAATCCTAAATGGGTCGATTATCGAATCACTTTTTAGCACTCAAAAACGCGAATAACCCGATCCGAAAACCCGAAAAAAAACCCTAAACATTTAATGTATTTTTTTGGTAGATGTGTTTTGGTTTAGCGTTTTTGGGTCTCTAAAACATTATGTTTTAGGACATTTGAACATTATGATATCATATTGTCAAATATTGTTTAATTTTGATGTTATTTTTTAGGTATAATGAATTTTAATTATATTTTGCAAAAAAAATATATATATCTAAACCTAAAAACCGAATAACCCGACGTGAACCCGAATAACCCGAACTTGACAAACCCGAGCTTTAAATGATTTGGTTATCGGGTCACATTTTCCCAACAAAAAACATGAATATCCCAACCCAAAAAACCTGATACCCGATAAAAAAACCCCGAAGAACACCCCTACGCATAACTCCCCTATCAATCATTACTCAACTATTATTTTTTAAATTTTTTTATTTAATATCTAAATTTATAATTTAAAAAAAAAATATTTCATTAAATTAAAAGAAAAACATCACAATAATTTAAACATATTACAATAAAATTAAAAAAAAACACTCTAAAACTCAAAGTCCATTTTTTCGATAATCACGTTTTGTTTTAGAGCCATTGCCAACGTCTTTCCGGTGAGCCATTTCCAACGTCTTTCCGGTTAGATGGTCGTGCGGCTTCAAGTAAAACTCAAAGTCTCTCTCAAATTTTAGCGCTACTCAAGTTGGATCCCCCCGAAGATGACTTCGGTCTCCTTAATTTTGCACCACTTCTTCTACCGGGTGGTCGTGGTAGCCCCGTCTCGTGCTCATCAGCCCCTTCCTCCCCCGTAAGTAACAGATTAACATTGTTTAAGTCGACGTTTCGAGCGTCGGATGTTGGCATTTCGGGTTCACCCCTCGGAGGTTTTTGAATCTTTATCAGCCTTCTATTTCCCGACTTACCGGAAGAAGTACCTACCGTCGTAGGGACGTTGGCCCATTTAGAGCTACTACAAAGAAGCTTCCAAACCCTCATTTATGGGAAATTCCTTGATGTTCTATTAAAGCCGACTGCATTATATTCTCGTCGCTCTCGCCGTTTTTCCAACCATTTCTTTGACGTTGATAAATCTATTGAAATCTTGTGCATTTGTTGTTGATATCGGTTCACTTGCCCGATATTGAATCCGGTTGCCGGTAATTGTCCAGCCCCCCTGCCGACGAGACCAAAGAAGAGTGCCCGGATTCGTTTCGAAAAGTCAAATTTATTTTGGTTGTTTGCTTTAGAAGGTACTATTTTTAACAAACAAATTATATGTTTAAATTAAAGAATAAAAAAGTCTATAAAAAATCTTTCAAATATCGGGTGTAACACCCCGTGTTTCGAAAGTCAAACTCAAGTCAAGATTGAAGTTAAAGGAAGAAAAGATTTCTAATTGCGATATGTCTCTCCTTGCTCAATTCCTGTTTTGACTTCTTTGACTTGTATTTAGCCTATTCTTTATCGCTTTAGTTGTATTATGTGGAGTATCTATTAATAATCGCTTAGTAGTCACTGTTTATCGCATGACTAATCGCTTTATCGCTATCGCAATCGCACTCGCAACTCGAATTACGCACTTTGGTTATTGTTATATATGTGTGTGTGCCTTATGTGTTACTTGTGCATGTTTATTTATGTTATGTGGTAATCAATCAAAACGCAATCGAAACTCAATCGCAGTCGAATCGCAAACGCTAAACGAATACGAAATAAGGATGCTTGTATGTTGATATAGTAGTAGGGATTAAAAGTAATTTGACTAGGAAGTTCTATCGCATAGCAACGCTCGCAATCGCAATCAAAACGGCAAAACTCGTCGCACCGAACGCTCGAACCAGGCAACTGATCGATCAGGTGACCAGCCGTTCGATCGAGCTGCCGCTCGATCGGCCAGCCGTTCGACCGGGCTTCCACCCGATCGGCCAGCTCCTTTCCTCTTTGGGAAACCCTATAAATACCCCCTGTCACCATCATACTTTCCACTTTTGGCAACTCTCCTCCTACCAGCTCATCTTCCCCACTTTTCTTCAGATTTCTCGCGGGTCCGGTAAGATCTCGTCCTAAATCTTGTACTTCTTTAATCTACACACACTCCTACACCTTTCTATCTTTTGAATCTTAAACTTTAACCGTGAAATCATCAAGATTCAAGGTGTTCTAGGATGACGTCATCATGTGTTCTTGAGAACTTCATGTTTTGGCCTCAATCCACCAAGAACAACTTAGATCTAACCGATTTCCACATAAACAAACAAAGATCTTTCATAGATCTAAACATATTCACAATGAAAAAGGATTGAAAGATGGTTTTCCAACTTTCTTTCAACTCTTTTACACTCAATGCATTCAAAACCGATAGAATCGGAGCTTGTGCTGACTTACTACTCATTCTTGTGGTTGTGTTGGTTCGAGATCTGGATTCTATCCACGAGACTACTGATTTCGGGTTAAACATGGAACACCGTCTCGAACAGTTAACTGGTCTGATTTGGGTGATTCCTGTCCGATCAGGGGTACCAAGTATTGACAAGGTTTCTATTGCTTAATATGTTATCAAAACATCTCGATAAAACGACAAAAAACCAAAATAACCAAGTGTAAGACGTACCAGTCGACCAGGACGGAGTGCCGTCCGATCGGATTGCTGTCCGAACGGACAGCCACCCGAACGACCGGCCAATCCGAACGACTTGCACCTTGGTCCCACTTTAGTTTTCAAATCAACCCTCAAAAGTTTTGGGAACACCGAACGGATTGCCGTCCGATCGAGTTACCACTCGATCGACCGACCATCCGACTATGTGATGTTTCGAAACTTCAACACTTAAACAATTTTCAACATGTTCAATGCACAAAGGATGACACCCGATCGAACAACCGTCCGATCGAGTGACAACCTGTTGTGAACTTGTTCTCACTGAAGTGCCCAACCTATCGGATTGTCGCCCGATCGAACGGTCATTCGATCGATCGACCTGAAAGGTAAAGATACTTCAATATTTTCAAAATGCTACAAGGAAAACTTCAAAAGTCAAACCATCATACACAAACATATCCTTCACAAAGGAAGAAACAATCCACTCGAACGGTCACCCGACCGGATGACCAACCGAGCGGACTGGCAACCGAACGACCGGCTGTCTGATCGGACTACCATCCGATCGAACTGCTGTCCTACCCACTTGCACTCTGTATTATTTTACGCGTCGCTTATCGTTATACTATCAATATGCTCAGGCTAACCGTACTCTCTATCGCTCCCTTCAATCCACCAATCACTGTGAGTATACTCGATCCCTTTTTGCTTTACGCAATTTTGGGTGTTACATACGTTACTTATACAACAATCACATCAAACAAACTACGCAATACTTTAAACTCTAACCGTTATCGCATGTATACGTGACTTAATGAATGCTTGTTTGTTATGTTTACACATGGAATGTTGTCAACCTGCCTTAGCAACGATAATACTATTAGTTTGGACTCAGCACCTGTTCACTTCGGGGTTGTTAAGGACAATTACTTACATGGCTCACAGTGGTGAGTGTGTATCGCGAACTGCCTTGGGCAGTCAACCCGCAGTCATTGGTATCGATAGGTTCATGTCGATAACTAACATGCCTCATTTTACACTGTGTACGTGCTGGTTATGCATAACGATTTCGAACTCTATATGCTATTATTAAACTTGTATGCTCACCTTTACACTATGTGTATTGACTTTTACTTTAACGTATGTGACAGGTGCTTAGGATGCTTAAATGCTTACTTTGCTGTGAAATCGAGGCTAGGATAGACCTAGGTCAACAATAAACAATTGTCTGTAATAAAAATTTGAGTTGTCGGAATAGAACAATTTGACTAGATCTTTTCTATAATAATTGTATTATCATTTATGACATGGTATGGGACGTGTTGCTTTAAATATTTGGTAAATATAGTTGTTATGGAAACTTCTGGACAATCTGTTTCGCTCAGTGCCACTCCCCGATGTTTCCGCCATCGGTTGGGGTGTGACAGATTGGTATCAGAGCCATAACTATAGGGAATTAGGCAACACTTGACCTAGTCCGGTCCATGTCTTAGAAATGACCTGGTCTATAATTAGGAACCAACAGACCGACTTGTGCATATCCGGAAGGGATTATGTACGAGCCTACTTACTGTTTCTCGCTATTCTCGCCTACGCCGCACTATCACTGCACTCTAGTTTTCGAAAATGAACAAACAATTGGATCGAGATTAGGTGTGAAAACCGCAAACTCTCGACTAAATTGCTTGATTCGACCCGCAGTGTTATCAATAAATGCGAGAATTTTGCGTTGAATCAGGGGTGAATCCACACTTCGACGCATAAATTCTCATTTATTTTATCAAAAACAGGAACAAAGTTGTTAAGTTAGGGGTGAGACCCGAACCTTGACGACTTATTCCGCCCTGTTTTGTTTTACAAAACTCTCACCAAAGTCTCAACGGATTCCAACGACTTGACGTCACGCTGAAACTGGAAGGATACGTGTCATTCGCCCAGATTCGAGGCGGAAACACAAGTCCTGAAGGTCAGAGTGTGCTTAGACAGTCCTTGTGAATAGTTGAACCACTTTGGGAAGTCAATGTCTGAATAGCCGCAGACAATCCAATTCTCGATTTTTATGTATTTCGATTCTGAGCTCGCAATTGCTGACTCTGATATTTGTCGATTTATGTGTTTACATGTGTATTTACCTGCTTATATGTTTTAATTTTTCGTGGTTTATTCTATTTTCGCTATCGCTTCGATCGACACACACGACTCGCACTGCTCATCCATCTCAAAACGCTGACAAATCGCTAGATCATGGACGACCTTATGCTATGTTATACTATTCGCTTATACTATACTACCCAATATATCAATCGCAATCGCTATTCTCGAACGCTCACAGACTTTGAATGATAGGTTTCTGTATTCAGACCGCCTCTGGTGCTAAAGTGCTTTTGTGATTAATTGTCTTATGTGCTTCTGTGATTCTGTGCCTTACGTTCTTACGTGCTTCTGTGCTTAAGTGAATCTGTGATTATATGCTTACATGATTATACGTGTTCCTAAGTTTTAGTAGTATTAGGCGTGTGAGGTGAGATTCGAATATATTGTGTTGAGTCCTGTGGCGATGTCTGATGCAAACAATGTCGTCATCTGGATCTCGCGCTACCCGAGATGCTCGCCGAAAGCAAGCAGACAAACGCCTTGCTGCCATGATTACTAAGCAAATGGCAAAGGTCGTACCCCAAGTCGTCAGCGAGCTGTACGAAAACATGAGCAAATCGTCGGAAGAATCCAGGACCGAGATTCCCAAAGCTGCTTTCAGCTTCAAACAGTTCAAGGCATGTGGACCAAAAGAGTTCACCGGCGAAGAAGGCCCTACGGCTTTGTTTCAATGGTTTGACTCAATTGAAGTTACCCTGCGACAGAGTGGATGTCCTGATAATCTCTGCACCCTGAATGCTACCGGCGTCTTCCAGTCCCGCACTCTAGACTGGTGGCCAGCCAAAAGGAACAAGCGCGGAAATGATGCAGCCTATGGTCTGTCATGAGACGAGTTGAAGAACATCATGCTCGAAGAGTTATGCCCTCCCCATGAGCGCCAAAAGCTGGAGGATGAGTTCTGGCACATTAAGCAGAAAGAGGGTGACAACGCGGCCCTGACTGCTCGCTTCAAGCAGCTCAGTATCATATGTCCCGATCAAGTGAAGACGCCCGACATGACGATCAAAAAGTACATCCGAGCTCTACCCGACTGTGTAGCAGATTTTGTGCATGCTGCAAAGCCAGCAACGATCGAAGAAACTTACTTGCTTGTCGCTGAAATCAACGACAAGCGAGTAAAAGCTGGTGTTTGGGATAAAACTCCAAAGAACCTGCATCAAGTTACCACCGCACCAACCGCTGAAACCGCCGCCGCTCAATCATCAAAGTCCTCCCGCCGCAAGAAGAAGAAGAACAACAACAACAGCTCCAGCAACAAGAACTGTGCTGCCACCACCACTGCTGCTCCACTTCAAGCCGTACCGGCTCAGCAGCAGTCTCAGCACCGATCAGCTCCAGCAATATATGCACCACCTGCAAAGCACGCATACACAGGACGCCCGACATGACGATCAAAAAGTACATCCGATCTCTACCCGACTGTGTTGCAGATTTTGTGCATGCTGCAAAGCCAGCAAAGATCTAAGAAACTTACTTGCTTGCCGCTGAAATCAACGACAAGCGAGTAAAATCTGGTGTTTGGGATAAAACTCCAAAGAACCTGCATCAAGTTACCACCGCACCAATCGCTGAAACCGCCGCCGGCTCAATCATCAAAGTCCTCCCGCCGCAAGAAGAAGAACAACAACAGCAGCTCCAGCAACAAGAACTGTGCTGCCACCACCACTGCTGCTCCACTTCAAGCCGTACCGGCTCAGCAGCAGTCTCAGCACCGATCAGCTCTAGCAATCTATGCACCACCTGCAAAGCACGCATACACAGGCCCCCACCCTGCCTGCCCAACATGCACTTATCATCACCCGGTGGGTCTCGCCTGCCGTTTCTGCGCTCACTGCAATATGTACGGCCACTTCACTGCTAACTGTCGTACTGGTCCCCATCAAGCCCCAGCTCATCAAGCTCTGCTCCCAGCCCCACAAGGCCAACAAGCGGCTCAGGCACGTGCGGTCAACGCCCGAGTCTGCTTCGCATGTGGTGATCCCAACCATTTTGCGAACATGTGCCCGAACAGGGTTTTGAAGCAAGAACCTCAGCAACACCAGCAGCAACAGCCTCAGCAGCAGCAACAAGCCTCACGCGCCAGAAATTTCAACATTAAGGTGCGCCAGACCCAGGCTGACAACAACGTGGTCAATGGTACGTTCCTTGTGAATGGTATTTATGCTTCATGTTTGTTTGATACTGGAGCCGATAACTGCTTTGTGTCGTTTGAATTCGAGAAGCTTCTTAGTCGTAAGCGCTCCCATCTCCCCTCGACGTTCGATGTTGAAGTCACCACCGGAAGAACTGTCGCCGTTAATTCTGTTCTTCATGATTGTACTCTTGAGCTCAACAATCACATCTTCCCAATCGACTTTATTCCGATGCAACTCGGAAGTTTTGACGTCATAGTAGGCATGGACTTTCTTCGCGAAAACCATGCTGAAGTTGTGTGCTTCGATAAGATGATTCGATTCTCACTCGCGAATGGTGATTTATTGTGTGTCTATGGTGAAACTGCTTCGAAAGGTCTCAAGCTCATGTCATGTGTCCAAGCTAGCAAGTATCTCCGCAAGGAATACAGAGCTTTCTTGGCTAACATTGTAGTAGCGGAGGAGGAAAAGAAAGGAAATCCGGGTGTAATCGATGTCCCCGTTGTGTGTGAATTTCCGAATATGTTTCCTAATGATCTTCCAGGTATTCCGCCAAGTCATGATATCGACTTCCGTATCAACCTCATTCCTGGAGCCAACCCTGTCGCCAAAGCTCCTTACCGACTCGCTCCCTCTGAAATGCGTGAACTCTCGAATCAGCTCCAGGAATTACTTGAGAAAGGCTTTATTCGCCCGAGCACCTCTCCATAGGGAGCGCCAGTCCTTTTCGTTAAAAAGAAGGATGGGTCGTTCAGGATGTGCATCGACTATCGGGAACTGAATGGGTTGACTATCAAGAACCGCTATCCCCTGCCTCGCATTGATGATTTTTTTGATCAACTACAAGGTGCTACGTGTTTCTCGAAGATCGATCTATGCTTAGGCTATCACCAGCTACACATTCAAGAGGAGGATATGCCCAAAACCGCGTTTCGTACCCGTTATGGCCATTATGAATTCGTTGTTATGCCTTTCGGTCTAACCAACGCACCCGCGGTTTTCATGGATCTGATGAATCGCGTGTGTAAACTATATCTCGACCGTTTCATCATCGTGTTCATCGACGATGTCTTGATCTATTCCAAGTCGAAGGCCGAACACGCGCAACATCTACGTTTGGTTCTCGAGCTACTCCAGTGGAATCGACTCTATGCCAAGTTCTCCAAGTGTGAATTTTGGCTAGAGGAGGTTCAGTTTCTGGGTCACATTGTCAATAGTCAAGGTATTCACGTCGATCCCGCAAAAATTGAAGCAGTCAAGAGTTGGATTACACCCAAGAACCCTTCTGAAGTCCGTTCTTTCCTCGGATTGGCGGGCTATTATCGACGGTTTATCGAAGGATTCTCGAAGATCGTTGTGCCGCTTACCGCTCTTACGCATAAAGACAAGCCTTTTGTTTGGGGAACCGAACAAGAGTCTGCTTTCCAAACTCTCAAGCACAAGCTTTGCAATGCTCCTGTTCTCACATTGCCCGACGGAAACGACGACTTCATTGTCTATTGTGATGCCTCGAACCTTGGTCTTGGCTGCGTTCTCATGCAACGGGACAAGGTGATTGCTTACGCATCTCGTCAGCTCAAAATCCACGAGAAGAACTATACAACCCATGATCTCGAGCTAGGCGCCGTTATTTTTGCGTTAAAGATTTGGCGACACTACATGTACAGTACCAAGTGTACGATCTTCACCGATCATAGGAGCCTACAACATATCTTTGACCAGAAGGAACTTAATATGCGACAACGCCGATGGGTAGAACTTCTCAATGATTATGACTGTGAGATTCGCTATCACCCAGGCAAAGCAAATGTCGTTGCCGACGCGCTCAGCAGACGGAGCTATCTGCTCAGCATTCTTAATAACCAAGCCCAATACGACCTCGAAACCCTCATCCGCAAAGCCCAGCATGCTTGTTTTAACGAACGCACCTTGAAGAAGGAAAGAATCTATCACGATGGAGCTCAGCTTGTGAATAAGTCGAATGGGATATTCCACTTCCTGGACCGAATTTGGATCCCTAAACGGACCAATTTGCGACAGATATTGATGGACGAAGCCCACAAATCCCGGTATTCTATTCATCCCGGTGCCAATAAAATGTACCAGGACCTTCGCTACAAGTACTGGTGGCCGGGCATGAAAAGAGATATCGCCCTCAACGTTGGAAAGTGCCTGACTTGCTCGAAGGTCAAGGTTGAACACCAAAGACCCTCTGGCTTACTCGAACAACCCCCGATCCCTATGTGGAAGTGGGAGAGTGTCACACCCCAACCGATGGCGGAATCATCGGGGCGCGGCACTAGGCGAATCAGATTGCTCAAGAGAATCCATAACAACTATATTGCGATAATATTTAAAAATTCGTTATCCCATACTAACAAATAATACAATCACATAAGTTATCACAGATTTCTTGTCCTCTCGAACCATACAAATCCGACAACCTAGATTTTAGTGGAGTTTCTAGACTTCCTAGCTTGATTCGATATAGCCTGCGATCTAACCTGCAACATACGTTAAAATATTTGTCAATACAAAAGTATTGGCGAGTATACAGGTTTGATATGTATAGCGTAATAGATAAAAAGTGTAGCGAATTTCCACATGCATAAACGTAACACAAGACATATATACTCACAAAGATGATACTACCAACTAAGTCCTCGATGCTCGAATATACAATGGCAAACTAGACCCCGTCGGGCGCAATAGTACTATACTAGTCATGGTGGGACGTCGCGAGTATAAGCCCTAGTACATATGCAACTAGCATCACATATATCTATGCATAACAGTCATTCGCAAGTGATAATTCGATTGTTTGAATAATTCGTTTAATAAGTTCGATTTGTTAGAAACGTATGTTACACCCAAAATTGCGATTAAAAAGGGGTCAAGTATACTCACAGTGCGTATTTGACAAGTAAACACAACTTGAATTGGATCGATTGAGAGTACATCTGAGTTAACCTGGTTACAGATCGTTAAACGGTGAATAACGCGTTAAATGGTGGCGAAAGGACCAAGGTTTGGTTCGGACATCGATGCTTTGGCCCGTTCAGTCGGCTGGACATGTTGTCCGGTCGGTTAGCATGCTAGCCGATTGGTTGGCATGCTGTCCGATCGGTTGGCATGCTGTCCGATCGGTTGGCATGCTAGCCGATCGGTTTGCATGTTGTCCGATCGGTTGGCATGCTGTCCGATCGGTTGTCATGCTAGCCGATCGGTTTGCATGTTGTCCGATCGGTTAACATGTTAGCCGATCGGTTGGCATGTTGTCCGATCGGTTACCATGTGGTCCGATCGGTTAACACCTTGTCCGATCGGTGGGTTGAATCTTGTTTGCTGTCCGATCGGACAGCAGTCCTATCGGACGGCAATTCGTTCCATCGTCCTGATCGTGTCACTCTTGATGGGTTTTGGAAAGGTTTCAGGTGATTTGACTGGGATGGGGTGTCCTTGCGTTAAACTACTGAAACCCCATCAAATCCGACCTGTTCTAACGGCCGGGAACCACCCCGTTCCATCAGATCTGGCCGTTCTTGATAGCCTTTCCCATGTTTAACCCGAAAACACACACACTTTGATTAGAAAACATAGATTTAGACTTGGTTTATGTAAAAACGTATGGAAATCACTCCGATCTGAGTCGTTCTTGCATGGGATGACATCACCCTAGAATGCCCAAAATCCAGAGATTCCACGGTTAAAAGTGAAGATTTAACGGGTAGAAAGGTGTAGAATTGGTTATAGATCAAGGAAGTATAAGGCTTGAGTTGAAAACTTACAAGAATCGCGAGAAATCGAGAGATAAAGGGGTTGGAACGTCTGGTCAAACAGCAACAGTCACAGCATGTGTGCTTGATGTGACAATGGGGTATTTATAGGCAAAGAGGGAAGGAAGGAAGTGCAGGTCTGTCCGATCGGATGACTGTCCGATCGGCTGGCCTTGTCCGATCGGCTGGCCTAGCCGTTCGGCTGGCCTGTCCGATCGGTTGGCCCAGCCGTTCGGCTGGCCCATCCGTTCGGTTGGCCCATCCGTACGGAGGCCTTTCGATCCTCGTTTTTGGTGCGTTGCGATAGTTGAGCCACATTTCCTTATATTTATATTAATATATATTATAATTAATCACCAAAGGGTCGTATATACGTATTCATATTTCACAGTTTCGATATAACAAACGGTTTTCGATTCGAGCATGCGATTATTAGCGACGTTTCACAGCCATCAAGGAGGGTAGTATAGGTCCTTTCTTGATGTCATCGTGAACGTTACTGTGTGTTGTGCCACAATGACTGACGGGGTACCACTCACTCGTATTGTCATCATCTTCACGACGACTGGAGCTATAGCACTCACCCGAGAGTCCTTGTTAGTGTTAGTTGTTTACGTTCGACACATCACGGCCACTGAGGAGGGTAGAATAGGTCCTCACCCAATGCCTCCGTGAGTGTTAGTGTTTGTGATAATAGTGTATTGCGAAAATATGCGATTTATCCTTCGAATAGCGAAGTATACGATATAGTTAGATTATGATCCGAATCTCTGGTGCTAGGCGTAACGAGTATATCGAGTAGTAACAACGCATGAAAGTGCGGGTTGTTACAGTCTCCCCTGCTTTAGGAAATTTCGCCCCGAAATTAATCCAACAGGTAGACTTTTGAGAGTTGATCTTGCGTAAGTAGCGATACAGCGAGTGATTTAACCGTGAGTTGACGAACGAGAGTGTTTCGAATAAGAAAGATCGATTGCGATAGCGAGAAGGCGTCCTAGGGACAAAAGTAATATCCCACGAGTTGGCGTTCCACAGTACCTCGAGTCGTGAAGAATTTGTAAGTTCGATGCGATTGAAATTTTAAAGAACCTTGAAAGGTTTCTCATAACGTAGGGTTAACTGAGTCGATTGTTAACCAACGTTGCAAGAAAGTTTAGGTTTCAAACATTTAAAGGAATTCGAAAATGAAAACTGGGGTTACGGAAACTCTCCTAGGACCTGGGTTCAATGCTGAACTCGATGTCGACCCAACGTCTTAAGAAAGATTTCGTTTTGATATTGCAAAAGTTTTTAAAGAAAATCTGGACTTATGAGACTTCCCTTGGGCATGGAGTTAAACTGATTCGTTGTTACCTCCACATTGTGAGGAAATTTCACTTGTCCAATGGTTTTAATAAAAATTTTATAAAAATCAGTTTCTAACCGTTTGGAAAAGACAATTTAGCATCAAGCCCCACTTGGCACCTTCCCACGGAAGTTCGTTAATATGATTAAAACACTTATATATAGGAAGTACCAGCGGCGTATCCACCATGTTTTGCCCATATTACTTCCGTTTCGTGAGGTGGTGTCAGGTGTGCCGATATGACACGGATAAAATTTGCGCTTACTTGGCCCAATCGATAGGAAGTTGGACCGAGTATAGGATAGAATCAAAGAAGTTAGACCGGCGAGTTGAATTTCGAACGTAGCTGTAGCAGCGTGCGCGAGTAGCCGGATGACACAAAACATTTATGTGTAGTGTCTGGGTAGGCGTCGAGCGACAAGTGATAAGCGAATGGTGCGTTCTCGATTAGATTCCCATTAACCCCACATGGCACGTTTCCACGAGAGTTCCCTAACATGGCGAAACACCATGTTTAACCAGGTTAGTTTTGCCTCGTGAAGCGATGTCATGTGTATTAATACGACACGGACTACAATGAACACCAAGCGAGCGATAAGAGGTACACGATACACGAATAAGCGGTAGACTATACACGATAAGCGACAAACGATTAGGTGATTAAACGAATAATACAAACACAACACTAGCAATGATGGCGATGATAATCGAATTACGATAAGCGGCAGTTGTTGCGTTGCAAGCAATGGAGGTATGCACGAGTTATGCGGTTCGATTCGATTGATTAACAACACAGAGTTTAACATCAGACCCCACATGGCCTTTTTCCACGAAAGGCCGCTGATATGACTAAAACGCCTTGTTTTAACCATATGAGCTTCATCTCGTGAAGCGAGGTCATGTGTGCTAACTTCACACGAATATCACAGGTAACGGTAGGCGATAGCGATAGATTGATGCACAGTAAGCGATATGGATTCACATAATAAGCGATAGAGATTGCGAGATACACACGATAAGCGATTACGATTAGCCGAGTTTTGTTTCGAATAAGTTTAACGTTGCGTTACGACGCATCACGGTTATCGAGGAGGGTAGAATAGGTCCTCACTCAACAATATCGTGAGCGTTTATGTACTTGACGAGATTTGTTGCAACAGACTTACGACCAGTCTTGCGTCGATGCAATTGCCCTGCGGGGTAGACTCCCCAGAGTCCATCGATGAGGTGATTGCATTGCGTTTGCAAACTTACGACAAGTCTTGCGATGATGCGATTCAGTTGTTACGCCTTGCGATTGAGTGTAGTGTGTTGAAAATAATCACAATAGTATAATAGGTCTAATAACGTTCAACTCCACGTGGCACTTTCTTCACGGAACTTCGGTAGTATGATAAAGCACACCTTGCTTGACCCCTACTACTTTCATCCCGTGATTTGGTGTCACCTTTTGTCAAAACGCTTATGGCACCTTAGAATTCACTACGATCTCCGTGCACTGACCCAAGTAATCCCGTGTGCACCCGTGATTAATTGCCCCTTGTACGTATATCGTACCTCGTTCTAAGAGTGTAGTGGTGGGTAAAACACATTATTTCGTGATATAGTATATAGTATGTGTGTGAATCTAGTCTAAGTGTGACGATTAGAGAGTGGAAGAGAAAACGAAAACGAGAGTTAATGTTACGTACAGTGGCAACATCGAGTAATAGAGTAGGTTCAAAACTTAGAAATTAACGTCGAAAATCGTATCATTACAACATTATCCTACGCCTGCTAGATGTTTGGTGTTGAAGGCTTTTGCTGGAGCTGTTGTTGTTGTACTCAGGTTCGTGGTTCGATGCGGCAGTTGCGGGTGAAGTGACCGTAACGGTTGCAATTACTGCAATAGCGACAGTCAGCCCCAACTGGATGATGATAGGTGCATGAGTAACACTGGGGATGAGCTCCAGTGTAAGCTCGTTTTGGAAACACCAAAACTGCTTGAAGAGGCTTTGGTTGCGGCAGTTCGGTTGTTGATGAGCTCGGGCTTGAGATCTTTCGTTTGCGGTTGGGTTTGTCGGTGTCTTGCAATGAGGCGTCGCCGTTGGAGGATTCGTCGGAGGACTCACTTGCAGAATCCTTGACCGAGTCGTTGGAAGAACCGTCGGCAGAGTTATCAGAAGAATCGTCGGTAGATCCGTCAGAAGACTCGTTGCCAGGATCCCCTGAAGAAAAACCCTTGGAGAAAAACCCTTCCAGGAGTCGTTTGTTGTTGATTTCTGCGGCCAAGCGGTATGTTTCTTCGATAGTGGCAGGTCTTGCAGCTTCGACGAAATCACCCACACACTCAGGCAAGCCGCGAATGTACTTAGGAATGGCTTTTTCTGAAATGTTGACTTGACTTGGGCAGATTACGCTAAGCTGTTTGAACCTTGCGGTGTAGCCAGCATTGTCACCTTCGGCTTGCTTGATTTACCAAAATTCGTTTTCTAGCTTCTGGATTTCGTGGGGAGGACAGTATTCCTTCTTCATGAGCTCTTTCAGCTCATCCCAAGAGAGAGCGTAGGCTGCGGAAATCCCACGTTTGTTACGTTCGGCGGTCCACCAGTTGAGTGCTCGCGATTGAAATACCCCAGTGGCGCAAGTAGTACGGAAACTATCGGGACACCCACTTTGACGAAGGGTAACTTCGATAGAATCGAACCACTGGAGTAGTTGAGTCACACCTCCTTCACCCATGAATTCCATCGGATCACAGGCTTTGAAGTGTTTATAGAGAAATGTAGACTGCCGCTCTTCTATCTTAACGTCTTCCGAAGTTCGAGAGTTGATAAAAGAGTGCACTCGTGTGGCAATCTGAGGAATGACTTTGACCACTTCCCTGGTCACAAGTGAAGCAATCCTCTTTTCGCCCCTTCATTTGGCTCGTCTCTTTGCTAACATTCTCGAGGTAGAGTTGTTGGAAGGCATCTAGACAGAAAGAGACTTGGAGTGAGATTCGATCATAATGATTTTTTTTTGAGTTTTTGTGATGCGATTGAGCGCGTTCAAAACTCGATGCGATAGCATAGTAGTAATATGAATCACATAGGAGCCACATAGGAGACACGAAATTCCTAAGTTCTCACGCAATGACCTGTTTGTTTATACGTATATATATATGTATGTATTTATATGATTGTAATTTGTATTCATACACATACCGGTTGATTTAGAATATGCGAGGACGTGTTGAAGGGAGAAAGCGAGAGCGAATACGATAGATTATGTATTAGTTTTGTTGCGAACATTCGGGTTTCGTTTTAGATTGCGAAGGTTGTGCGAATTGTGCGTTTATAGGGAGTGAAAATTGTTATATCGAGAAATCGATAACACATAAAGCGTAATTACGTTCATTAAAGCGTAAAACCAGCGAATCGTAGGTTTAGTAAAATATTCAGAATGCCTCGGGTGTTTAAGCGTCGACTACCCAAGGTAACCCAACCATACCTGGCAAGTTCGTGCATGCGCGTTGACCTAGAAAACTTCATGCTTCCACTGGGATGCAGCTCGTGGCTTTCGTCTTCCTAGTCATTGCGTGGCTCGAGTTGTCGTGTTAGTCGAGTCCTTGGTGAGAGCTTTTGAAAACCAATTTAGAGAGTGGAACGGCTTATTAAGGTACGGGTTTCACCCCTGTCTTAATAACTCCGCTCCTAATTGTGGTTATTCTCTTCGAATAAATTCGCGGGTTCCTCTAGATTTCGAAATGGAGACTTTCGTCGAGATGTGGATGTCACTCCTAACTCGATGAAAGGTTCTCGTGCTAGAAAAATGCGCTGAGTGAGCGATCTCATCGAGAGTTCTTGGTTTTCACACCTGGTCTCGACGGGATCACTCGGTTTTGTTATGCGAGTAATTTCGAAAGCACGTGTATTATGTCAGCCTTAGGAAAGGCTAAGTAGTATTCCAGCCTTAGGAAAGGCTTCTTCGTGTGAAGTTGTAGCATGCGGTGTTCACACAAAGTTGTAGCTTTTAGCAATTTCGACCGAGAGTATCAAGTAGGCCCGATACAAACCCTACTGGTTCGTACGAGTTGGCCTGTTGGTACTTAGACTATAGACAAGGTCAATTTCTAAGACGTCGACCCGGACTAGGACGAGTCTGGCCTAATTCCCTATAGTTATGGCTCTGATACCAATCTGTCACACCCCAACCGATGGCGGAATCATCGGGGCACGACACTAGGCGAATCAGATTGCTCAAGAGAATCCATAACAACTATATTGCGATAATATTTAAAAATTCGTTATCCCATACTAACAAATAATACAATCACATAAGTTATCACAGATTTCTTGTCCTCTCGAACCATACAAATCCGACAACCTAGATTTTAGTTGAGTTTCTAGACTTCCTAGCTTGATTCGATATAGCCTGCGATCTAACCTGCAACATACATTAAAATATTTGTCAATACAAAAGTATTGGCGAGTATACAGGTTTGATATGTATAGCGTAATAGATAAAAAGTGTAGCGAATTTCCACATGCATAAACGTAACACAAGACATATATACTCACAAAGCTGATACTACCAACTAAGTCCTCGATGCTCAAATATACGATGGCAAACTAGACCCCGTCGGGCGCAATAGTACTATACTAGTCATGGTGGGACGTCGCGAGTATAAGCCCTAGCACATATGCAACTAGCATCACGTATATCTATGCATAACAGTCATTCGCAAGTGATAATTCGATTGTTTGAATAATTCGTTTAATAAGTTCGATTTGTTAGAAACGTATGTTACACCCAAAATTGCGATTAAAAAGGGGTCAAGTATACTCACAGTGCGTATTTGACAAGTAAATACAACTTGAATTGGATCGATTGAGAGTACGTCTGAGTTAACCTGGTTACAGATCGTTAAATGGTGAATAGCGCGTTAAATGGTGGCGAAAGGACCAAGGTTTGGTTCGGACATCGATGCTTGGGCCCGTTCAGTCAGCTGGACATGTTGTCCGGTCGGTTAGCATGCTAGCCGATCGGTTGGCATGCTGTCCGATCGGTTGGCAGCTGTCCGATCGGTTGGCATGCTAGCCGATCGGTTTGCATGTTGTCCGATCGGTTGGCATGCTGTCCGATCGGTTGGCATGCTGTCCGATCGGTTGGCATGCTAGCCGATCGGTTTGCATGTTGTCCGATCGGTTAACATGCTAGCCGATCGGTTTGCATGTTGTCCGATCGGTTAACATGCTAGCCGATCGGTTGGCATGTTGTCCGATCGGTTACCATGTGGTCCGATCGGTTAACACCTTGTCTGATCGGTGGGTTGGATCTTGTTTGCTGTCCGATCGGACAGCAGTCCGATCGGACGGCAATTCGTTCCATCGTCCTGATCGTGTCACTCTTGATGGGTTTTGGAAAGGTTTCAGGTGATTTGACTGGGATGGGGTGTCCGTGCGTTAAACTACTGAAACCCCATCAAATCCGACCTGTTCTAACGGCCGGGAACCACCCCGTTCCATCAGATCTGGCCGTTCTTGATGCCCTTTCCCGTGTTTAACCCGAAAACACACACACTTTGATTAGAAAACATAGATTTAGACTTGGTTTATGTAAAAACGTATGGAAATCACTCAGATCTGAGTCGTTCTTGCATGGGATGACATCACCCTAGAATGCCCAAAATCCAGAGATTCCACGGTTAAAAGTGAAGATTTAACGGGTAGAAAGGTGTAGAATTGGTTATAGATCAAGGAAGTACAAGGCTTGAGTTGAAAACTTACAAGAATCGCGAGAAATCGAGAGATAAAGGGGTTGGAACGTCTGGTCGAACAGCAACAGTCACAGCATGTGTGCTTGATGTGACAATGGGGTATTTATAGGCAAAGAGGGAAGGTAGGAAGTGCAGGTTTGTCCGATCGGATGACTGTCCGATCGGCTGGCCTTGTCCGATCGGCTGGCCTAGCCGTTCGGCTGGCCTGTCCGTTCGGCTGGCCCAGCCGTTCGGCTGGCCCAGCCCGGAGGCCTTTCGATCCTCGTTTTTGGTGCGTTGCGATAGTTGAGCCACATTTCCTTATATTTATATTAATATATATTATAATTAATCACCAAAGGGTCGTATATACGTATTCATATTTCACAGTTTCGATATAACAAACGGTTTTCGATTAGAGTATGCGATTATTAGCGACGTTTCACAGCCATCAAGGAGGGTAGTATATGTCCTTTCTTGATGTCATCGTGAATGTTACTGTGTGTTGTGCCACAATGACTGAGGGGGACCACTCACTCGTATTGTCATCATCGTCACGACAACTTGAGCTATAGCACTCACCCGAGAGTCCTTGTTAGCGTTTGTTGTTTACGTTCGACACATCACGGCCACTGAGGAGGGTAGAATAGGTCCTCACTCAATGCCTCCGTGAGTGTTAGTGTTTGTGATAATAGTGTATTGCGAAAATATGCGATTTATCCTTCGAATAGCGAAGTATACGATATAGTTACATTATGATCCGAATCTCTGGTGTTAGGCGTAACGAGTATATCGAGTAGTAACAACGCACGAAAGTGCGGGTTGTTACAGAGAGTATAGCTATGGACTTCATAACAAAGCTTCCGCACACGTCATAAGGTCACGACAGTATCTGGGTTGTTGTTGACCGTTTGACCAAATCAGCTCACTTTTTGCCAATACGAGAAGACTACAAGGTAGAAAGATTAGCCCGAATCTACACAAACGATATCATTTGTCGACATGGGATGCCTCGCGACATCATCTCTGACCGTGATGCTCGGTTTACCTCATGACTATGGGAAACGTTTCAAGCTGCTCTCGGTACTACGCTTAATCTAAGTACCGCATTCCACCCTCAAACCGACGGTCAGACTGAGAGAACGATCCGTACTCTTGAAGACATGCTCCGTTCGTGTGTCATAGATTTCGGTGGTAATTGGGATGCTTACCTGCCATTGGTCGAATTCTCATATAACAACAGCTATCATACCAGCATACAAATGGCACCATTCGAGGCTTTATACGGAAGAAAATGTCGATCGCCAATTGTGTGGCATGAGATCGGTCACTCGCAACTAACTGGTCCTGAGCTATTGCAAGAAACGACCGACAAAATCCTCCAAATCCGAGACAACTTGTTGAAAGCTCGAAGTCGACAGAAACGTTACGCCGATAGACGACGCAAGTCCCTTGAATTTGACGTTGGCGACTACGTACTCCTAAAGGTATCACCTTAGAAGGGTGTGGTCAGATTCGGCAAGAAAAGGGAAACTAGCACCTCGATATGTTGGACCTTTTAAGATTCTGGAAAGGATCGGAAAAGTCGCCTACAGACTCAAACTACCGGAGGAACTTAATAATGTCCATCCGAATATCCATGTTTCAAACCTCCAAAAGTGCATGGCTGAGCATGATTTAATTGTACCTCTCGATGACCTCCAAGTAAACGAAACACTACACTTCGTGGAGAAGCCTGTCGAAATCATGGACCGCCAAACCAAGCAGCTCAGGCGCTCGCGCATTCCTATTGTGAAAGTCCGATGGGAAGGCAAACGAGGCGCAGAGTTCACTTAGGAACTCGAAAGCGACATGAAGACGAAGTACCCGCAGTTGTTTGTTACGGCTTCAGCCTAATTTTGGGACGAAATTCCCTCAACTAGGGGAGGCTGAAACACCCCATGTTTCGAAAGTCAAAGTCAAGTCAAGATTGAAGTTAAAGGAAGAAAAGATTGCTAATTGCGATCTGTCTCTCCTTGCTCAATTCTTGTTTTGACTTCTTTGACTTGTACTTAGCCTATTCTTTATCGCTTTAGTTGTATTATGTGGAGTATCTATTAATAATCGCTTAGTAGTCGCTGTTTATCGCATGATTAATCGCTTTATCGCTATCGCAATCGCACTCGCAACTCGAATTACGCACTTTGGTTATTGTTATATATGTGTGTGTGCCTTATGTGTTACTTGTGCATGTTGTTATGTGGTAATCAATCAAAACGCAATCGAAACTCAATCGCAATCGAATCGTAAATGCAAAACGAATATGAAATAAGGATGCTTGTATGTTGATATAGTAGTTGGGATTAAAAGTAATTTGACTAGGAAATTCTATCGCATAGCAACGCTCGCAATCGCAATCGAAACGGCAAAACTCGTCGCACCGAACACTCGAACCAGGCAACTGATCGATCAGGTGACCAGCCGGACGACCAACCGTTCGATCGAGCTGCCGCTCGATCGGCCAGCCGTTCGACCGGGCTGCCACCCGATCGGCGAGCTCCTTTCCTCTTTGGGAAACCCTATAAATACCCCTTGTCACCATCATACTTTCCACTTTTGGCAACTCTCCTCCTACCAGCTCATCTTCCCCACTTTTCTTCAGATTTCTCGCGATTCCGGTAAGATCTCGTCCTAAATCTTGTACTTCTTTAATCCACACGCACTCCTACACCATTCTATCTTTTGAATCTTAAACTTTAACCGTGAAATCATCAAGATTCAAGGTGTTCTAGGATGACGTCATCATGTGTTCTTGAGAACTTCGTGTTTTGGCCTCAATCCACCAAGAACAACTTAGATCTAACCGATTTCCACATAAACAAACAAAGATCTTTCATAGATCTAAACATATTCACAATGAAAAAGGATTGAAAGATGGTTTTCCAACTTTCTTTCAACTCTTTTACACTCAATGCATTCAAAACCGATAGAATAGGAGCTTGTGCCGACTTACTACTCATTCTTGTGGTTGTGTTGGTTCGAGATCTGGATTCTATCCACGAGACTACCGATTTCGGGTTAAACATGGAAAACCGTCTCGAACAGTTAACTGGTCGGATTTGGTTGATTCCTGTCCGATCAGGGGTACCAAGTATTGACAAGGTTTCTATTGCTTAATACGTTATCAAAACGTCTCGTTAAAACGACAAACAACCAAAACAACCAAGTGTAAGACGAACAGGTCGACCAGGATGGAGTGCCGTCCGATCGGACAGCCACCCGAACGACCGGCCAATCCGAACGACTTGCACCTTGATCCCACTTTAGTTTTCAAATCAACCCTCAAAAGTTTTGGGAACACCGAACGGATTGCCGTCCGATCGAGTTACCACTTGATCGACCGACCATCCGACTATGTGATGTTTCAAAACTTCAACACTTAAACAATTTTCAACATGTTCAATGCACAAAGGATGCCACCCGATCGAACAGCCGTCCGATCGAGTGACAACCTGCTGTGAACTTGTTCTCGCTGAAGTGCCCAACCTATCGGACTGTCGCCCGATCGAACGGTCGTTCGATCGATCGACCTGAAAGGTAGAGATACTTCAATATTTTCAAAATGCTACAACGAAAACTTCAAAAGTCAAACCATCATACACAAACACATCCTTCACAAAGGAAGAAACAATCCACTCGAACGATCACCCGACCGGATGACCAACCGAGCGGACTGGCAACCGAACGACCGGCTGTCCGATCGGACTACCATCCGATCGAACTGCTGTCCTACCCACTTGCACTCTGTATCATTTTACGCGTCGCTTATCGTTATACTATCAATATGCTCAGGCTAACCGTACTCTCTATCGCTCCCTTCAATCCACCAATCACTGTGAGTATACTCGATCCTTTTTTGCTTTACGCACTTTTGGGTGTTACATACCTTACTTATACAACAATCACATCAAACAAACTACGCAATACTTTAAACTCTAACCGTTATCGCAGGTATACGTGACTTAATGAATGCTTGTTTGTTATGTTTACACATGGAATACTGTCTACCTGCCTTAGCAACGATAATACTATTAGTTTGGACTCAGCACCTGTTCACTCAGGGGTTGTTAAGGACAATTACTTACATGGCTCACAGTGGTGAGTGTGTATCGCGAACTGCCTTGTGCAGTCAACCCACAGTCATTGGTATCGATAGGTTCATGTCGATAACTAACATGCCTCATTTTACACTGTGTACGTGCTTGTTATGCGTAACGATTTCGAACTCTATATGTTATTATTAAACTTGTATGCTCACCTTTACACTATGTGTTTTGACTTTTACTTTAACATATATGACAGGTGCTTAGGATGCTTAAATGCTTACTTTGCTGTGAAATCGAGGCTAGGAAAGACCTAGATCAACAATAAACAATTGTCTGTAATAAAAATCTGAGCTGTCGGAACAGAACAATTTGACTAGATCTTTTCTGTAATAATTGTATTATCATTTATGACATGGTATGGGACGTGTTGCTTTAAATATTTGGTAAATATAGTTGTTATGGAAACTTTTGGACAATCTGTTTAGCTCAGTGCCACGCCCCGATGTTTCCGCCATCGGTTGGGGTGTGACATCGGGATCCTCCGATATGTCGACCAAGCTCGGTGTAATGCGTACACCTCTTCATCATCCTATGCTTGCACGTTTTTTTTTTCGCCTAAATCTCGGTTGTTTCTTTCTTTTTATATGACACCTGTTTATGCCGTTTGGTTTGGTTCGGTGGTGTCTCTGTTTGTGTCTCTGGCTCCTTCTCATCCGGTTGTGTCTCCGGGACAAAGTCGGGCTCGTTTTGTGACGAGCCGAAACCTTGTGATGAGCCGTAACCTCCCATGTTGAAGTTTGGATTCCAACTGTAACAACCCTCAAAAAGATCCCACAACAACCCGTAATCAAAACCCCGAACACGACGCGACGAAGCACGATTTGGCGGCCCAAAGCCACTAAAATACAGCCGCAATCATCGTTCCCACTTCGTATCACAACTTACTTTCAATTTCTAGGCTATACGAGTAACCGTAGTTTATGGGTGAAATTCAGCCCCCACTTTATAGTTCGCTTAGGGTCTCAAAAAACGTTGGAACGGCCCTGCGCTTAAGTAAAGTTTGCATCTTTATTCGGCACATCTGGCACGTCACGATCGGTGTTGGGTGATTCTTGATGGTATGTGTATCCATCTCCACTCCAACTTGTGACCATGTTGTGGGAAAGCTTCCTTGACAGTGAATCACAATTTGGTTTGATCCAAATAAGAGGAATGTGTTAAAGTCTTCAAATGGTGGGGCATTGACATGCCATTTGGGTAACATGCAATCTTTGGGCTGTCTGGTATCAATTTGGCAAAGCGTGATTTATTCGATTGCTTATTTTATATGGTGACACCAATAAAGACGGTTTTTAGTACGAACATTATCGACCTTTTTTCTCACAAAATGATTGCCATAGATGTTACTTTAACATTACAGAATGCAGGGGCGGAACTTATGTATATTGAGCCGTAGCACGGGCTACGGTTCAATTTTTTATCGGTAGTGTAAAAAAATATTCCCGGTTTTTATACCAAGGATACTCTTGAACAACTATGAGGACACCCCTAAAAAAAGTTTGTAAGCTCAAATCAATTGAAAATAATAAGCCCAAATCCAATTGCCTAATATGTTAGTCCAAATCAATTGAAGATTGTAAATAATAAGCCCAATTGCCCAATACGTTAGCCCAAAATAATAAAAGATTGTAAATAATTGCCTAATTGCCCTGAAGTTTTAATGCACGGCACGGCACAACTACGAGGATACCAATCAATTGAAAAGCCTGTGGCTCGGGGCTTGCTCGAAAAAAGTTCGAAAAAAGCTCGGTTCGAAGTCAGCTCGGTTTTAAACGAGCTGGCTCGGCTCGGTTTGTAAACGAGTCGAGCCCTAGCCAAGGTAGGTTCGATTCCTGGCTCGCTCGATAGTTGGCTCGTTAGCTCGCTCGTTCAAATTAAACCTCAAATTATATATGTTTGTGTATTCTAATATATTTAAGAAATGTTTAATTAGTAACATGGTTATTTTTTATCGAAAGAAATAGATTGTTAAGCTATAGCCTTAATTAGTAATATTTATTTAAATATATATATATATATATATATATATATATATTAGCCTAAATAACATGGAATCTTTTCTTATTCGTTTATATATAGTTTGCACAAAATTACTATTCTATTAGCCTAAATAATGTTCTATTGATTGTTTTTTGTTTTTATGTATATCATTATGTGTAAAAAAATACAAAAATGTATTTTTTTAAACAAATGAGCTGGCTCAACGACCCACGAGCTGACTCGAGCTTTTGACGAGCCGAGCCTGAACACAACTTTCCAACTCGTTAAGAAAAATGAGTTGGCTCGGCTCGGCTCGTTTACAGCCCTAGGTATTTGTTTTACTTTATTTATTTATTATCGTTTTTTTAATATTGTACGATTGCACGGTGAAATTTTTTTTTGGGATACCCCTGAGTTAATGTTCTAGTTCCGCCACTGACAGAATGTATATATACATACATATTCCAACCAATATTGTCAACGAGTAGTGTCTTCAACTACAAGAAACGAACAAATTGAACGTGGCTTAGCCGTTGAGGTTTTGTATATAACATGAGTCTCTTAAAACAAATTTTGTGTCTACCCTGAGACAAGCATGTGGGTTCCCCATGGTACAATAGTCAAAGAAGTAGTTGTACTGTTGGAAGTGACCCATGCCCGAGATATTAATGGATATTTTCATGTTTTATTGTTTTTGAAAAAAAAAAAGATGTAGCGAATGGAAAAAGTATAGAGTACTCATTTCTAATAAACATAGAGATTTATGTGTAGCTCGCATCTCTTAAAATAGAGTTGTGATGTGGTCGTTCTCAAATTTCATGTGTAAGGTATTCATGTTCATCATATAAAAAATAATGAAGCCTCTTGTTCAGTTTATACTCACAAAAAGATACCAAATCGCGGTGATGTAAAGGGCGCTATCAAAATGCCATGTAGCAGCATTGATCGCCCATGGTCACAATGTGAGTACATGCTAAGGAACAATGGCAAGTTGCAAAGGGCGCTATCAAAATGTCACGTTGCATTGATCGCCCATGGTCACAATGTGAGCACATGCTAATGAACAAATATTGAGGCAGCTTTACTCCATTTTATGTCTTCAAATTTCATATGAAACTACTACCTTGAGTGTCAAATATCGTATTCAACTTAGCTCAATTTTGGACATGCTTTAGCTTGTTGCGAAACTTTTATCAAGTAGAACGCAAACCCATATATAATCAATTATGTAACCGATACATGTATATACATATACACACAATTATATGTGTACAAAGTAGGTCAAACATTATATTTTTATCGGTATTTCTTTACACCCTTATAGCTGTTTGTTTGTATCCAAGTCTCCTTCCTTGCTCTTAACCTTGCAGAGGGGCAGTTAGAACTCAAATTTGAATTGGTTGTTATGGGTTGTTTATACATCCTCGAGTTAAAAAACACTAATGAAGCAAAACCCTACAAAAAGATTTCTAATTAATTAATTAAAAATAATAAATATACTAATATTAAAGAAAAGTAAATCCAAAATCTCCACGTTTTGAATTCAAAGTCTAACATGATGCATCAACAGCAAGTGTAGAACCACCTAAGCCACCTTCTTCACATTCTATCTGCACAACCCCACCAAACTTCTTCTCTACTTCCATCTTTGTCTCCTACCACATCTGTCTTTTAAAATCAAAACCAACCATTATATTATTAATTTAGGGAACTTGACTTACTATTTCTAAAAAAATGTACAGTAAATTGCCATTTTAGTCCCTGTGGTTTGGGCAATTTTGCCAGTTTAGTCCAAATGTTTCATTTTTAACATCTGGATCCATTTTGGTCTGACTTAACTCCATCCATATCTGTTAAAGCTGCCAAGGGCATTTTTGTCATTTCATTTTTCTTTTTATTAACCATTTTTTCTTAATTGTTTTTCCCTCTCATTTTGGCGCCCTTTTCACCCTGTATATAACCAGATCTCTTGAAACCCTAAAATCCTAATTAACTTCGAGCAAAGCAAACCATCTCTCCTACCTACCTTCAATCTTCAACAATGGTACAATGTCCATGTGGTGCCCATACTGTAATTCGAACTTCGTGGACCTCTTTGAACCCCGGCAGACGCTTTTATTGTTGCAATAGACAGGCATTTGGGTTTCTTTCATCATCTTCATTTGAACCTGCGATTTGTTAACAAAAACATGAACAAATCACAGGTTCAAATGAAGATGATGAAAGAAACCCAAATGCCTGTCTATTGCAACAATAAAAGCGTCTGCCGGGGTTCAAAGAGGTCCACGAAGTTCGAATTACAGTATGGGCACCACATGGACATTGCACCATGTTAAAAAGGTAGTCAATTCATTAGCAAACTTGAGTTTAATATTTGTGTGATAACTTGAAATGTTGTTTGTAGTATCTTGAGAGTTGGAGGACTGGATATGTGTAAGATAGGAAGCTTGAGGGTTAAACATGGACTAACATGGACTGTTGATAGGAAGTTGGGCCTGAATGGATGTGCAGTACAGTGCAGCTTGTGGGCTTATGGTTCGTGGGCTTATCAGCTAAGAAGTATTCGTGGGCTATTAAAGGGCGTGATCTGTTTCTGTTCTCGGTGAACTGAGTTTTTTTCTTCACATTCAACGCACACATCATACTTTCTCTCACATCATTGTTTATATCTGGTTGTTTCTCACACTTAGGGTTTTGATTGTCCTGTTCGTCGATTAGATTAAGTGTGAGAGAGTGCAGTTCATCGAGTTGATGATCTGCTGGTGAGATTTTGAGAGATTCACGTTGAGTATTCATTTGTTTGTGTATGTTGAAGTTTTATCAGTGAGTAATAAACCGTTCTTTACATAAATCCATGTGTTTTGACACACCATTGTTGAAGATTGAAGGTAGGTAGGAAAGATGGTTTGCTTTGCTCGAAGTTAATTAGGATTTTAGGGTTTCAGGAGATCTGGTTATATACAAGGTGAAAAGGGCACCAAAATGAGAGGGAAAAGCAATTAAGAAAAAAGGGTTAATAAAAAGAAAAATGAAATGACTAAAATGCCCTTGGCAGACTTAACAGATATGGATGGAGTTAAGTCAATTGGACCAAAATGGCAATGATGAAACATTTTTGGATCCAGATGTTAAAAATGAAACATTTGGACTAAACTAGCAAAATGGCCCAAACCAAAGGGACTAAAATGACAATTAACTCAAAAATGTTTATACCTTTGTTGTATATTTTTTATCCCTTAAACTCATTCTAAATATATGTACCATTTAGTTATTGGAGATGACCCGATAGAAATGTGATAATGTTTTTTTTTTAAGGCTAACTTCATTCACAACGACAAAAAACCCCGAACACGGGACGCCTAACACAACTACCAAAACACTCCTAACATAATATTGAACTTACACCAGTTATCCCAATTAATACTTCTATACTTAGACCTGTTTGTGAACCAAAAAAAAACTAAAAGACTTAATATTGCTGCATATATCTTCCGTCCTTATCGCCTTATTTGAAAACCGTCTATGTTAGAAGTGTGATAATGTGATAGTTACATGTTATTTAGATGGGAAAATAAGTACATATGTATATATTTCAATCAATGTACTTATTTCCAATTTCTGATTTCCAAATCAATGTATTTATTTAAATATTTAAATAATTGACAAAGCCTTATAAATTGTGTATAAAGTTTTATATATATAAAATGTCTTACCAATACAACGAACTTTTGTAAAACAAAACAGATATATTTAAAATTTTGTGCATTCCTATAAAACAACTTAAACTTTAAATAAGGTTTAAAAAAGTCAAAGAAATTATAAGTATGCACCAAATCTTAAGTTGTTGGAAGAATCTTTTATAAGATGATGTCTTCCAACGTGCTTTGAAGTTTCGGATACACAACTAGCAAAAAGATGCACAATTTGGCATTTTGGGAGTATGACACAAGTTGTTGGTTGTCTAACTAGTGATGAACATTTGGTACTATGTATCGGTATCGGACTATACCAGGTCTATTCGGTACTAGTATCGGTTCCCATTTTCCTGTTTTTCGGTATCGGTATTTACGGGTAAACACCGGTAAATACCGGTACCGAACCGGTGTATTCGATAACGGTACCACTTTTCCCCGTTTTTCGGTAGCGGTTTATTATAACAAATTAAAAAAATCTAACCATTTTGCCTTTTATTAAAAGGAAAGAAAAAGACAAAAAAAAACTTGATGTTAACTGAAATATCTGACCAGATTTTGCTTTTGGATGAAAACGACAACAAAATTGAAACCACAGAGACCCAGATTCAAAAGGTTTGAGTTTTAGACTAAAGTGGCAAAAGTGACCAAACCTCATGGACCATTTTAGCAGTTTACTCTAACCTTTATCATCAAAACACAAGTATTTTTTATAAGTGGTGATCATGCCAAGTTAGTGAGAAAAGCAAATGTGATCACTACCTAGACTAATGAGAAGAGATATAGGCTATAGTTTCACGAAAAATGAAAAGCTAGTATTGGTTCCTATGGGTGTGTAGAGGGTGGTCAACCAAACCGAGACCTAAAAGTTTGGTCATGGGACAACTTTAACTAATCAGTTTTTCAGTTTTTGGTTAACCAGTTTCTGCCTAGATTATGGGTTGGTTAACAGTAAGGGTACTTGCTTCCTAATTTGGTGGAATAAGTATTTAACGTTGCTCACCTTCTATTGCATTCAGTGGCGGATCCAAAAAAAATTTTCACCGGGTTCCTTTTGGTAGATTTTCACTAATTCTCACTATTTTTTTAATCATACCAAATTCCCACTGTTTTTTTCATTTTTTTCTAAACCGAGGGGGTTCTCGGGAACCCTCAAAACACCCCTGGATCCGCCACTGATTACATTGCTTCATCCAAACCTTCTTCTAGTTACAGTCATCGTTACGCACATACAACTATTTCGTTCATATTCGTTAGACCTAATTTATTATGAACTGTATCAATCTTTAAGACTTTAACATACATAGATAATACATACATCATTCATAGTAATCTTTGGGATTTAGAAAAGACATGGTGAATTGGTGATATTTGCTTCTCCTTTTGTTTATAAGAGAATCAGAGCCAGTATAATTTGGGTTGTAAATGAACCGAACGTTCAGCGAACAGTTCGTGAACCATTCGGCGGGAAGTTCGTTTATGTTCGTTCGTTTAATAAACGAACGAACATGAACAATAAATTTCGTTCAATTAGTTAAATGAACGAACATGAACACATGTCTCGTTCGTTCGATTGTGTTCGTGAACGTTCGGTAAGGTGTTCGTGAACGTGTTCGTGAACATTCGTTGATTTGTGTTCGTTTATGTTCGTATATTTGTGTTTTAATTGAAGATGTTTATACTTTCTTATATTTTATTTGTACTTTTTATATTATTAAACTTTTATTTATTTTATTACCCTAACAATGAAACTAGGAAACCCACTTTCACCTTGTTTATGCATCATTTTCCTTTCATTTCTCATTATTTACATCGGTGAATACGATCGACCTCCGTTCCTCAATAAGGGATTCAAATTCGAGTGCTACTCTCTGGGCCATCTATCTATATCCTTCGTCGCGTTGCTAAATTTATTTGTGTTCATTTGTGTTCGTGAACCGTTCGCGAACACGCTCATTTTCTTAATGAACGAACACGAACATAAAATCTTGTTTGGTAAGTGTTCATAAACCGTTCGTGAACACATTTATTTCCTTAATGAACGAACACGAACAAGGCCTTGTTCGTGTTCGTTCGGTTCGTTTACAGCCCTAAGTATAATGCTTAACCGTTCAGAGATAAATGTCTGACCAATTCAGATAAGAGATCTTAACCATTCAGACTCAGTATATTGTTTAACCATTCAGAGACGTCTACTCGCGAAACAAACAGTCTAGCCTGTTAAGTGATGAACCAATATAAGATTTGAACCATTAAAAAGCTCATTAAAAGCTAAAAAGGTGACATGGGTTGAGAAGGTTGTTGATTATATAAATGGGCTTTTGATAGTAACTTATTACATTCTTTGTAGATTTGCAGTGTTCTTTAATTCAAAAGTGGGCTTTTGATAGTGAGTTGTCAATTTGTCATATTCTTAACAGCTTCTTTTAATACAAAAATGGGCCTGCATCGAACTGTTTAAACCGAAGCCCAATAAATGATCATGGATTGGGCCATATATGATGATGCAATAAGATCTATGACTCGTACAAAACTCGAGTGTGGTGGCAGCAGTCTACAGCAATCTATCTCGGAATAAATGTCTTTCCAATCTCAGCCGTCCAAACCTTTTCATTTCATTTCATTTCAAGCCACTCTGTCATCCACTTTCATCACACCTTTATTATTATTGCCACTACCAAACAAGTCATCTGTACCTTTTTTCACATTCCCCATTCTACCCCTTCTTCTCCCCCGTATTTTCCGTTCTACCCAACTTCCCCAAATCTCCACCAAAACCTTCATAACAAACACAAACTTGGTAATCTCATCTCTAGGCTAATTGCACTAGATATCGAGTACACCCCAGATATCGGATATACCCATTAGCTTGAAAAAATAAAAATTAGTAGATTATTAACAAAAAAAAACTAATGTTTACAAATATGGTTTGGGCATGTATGCTTCGGTAATCAGGTCAGTTATCACCTAACGCCATACCAAATTCTTACGTGAATACCACTCCGCGAATGTTTCAGCTTTCAAGTTTACCCGTCAGGTTTGAGTTCGTTTGCTAACCTAAGCATAGTTTGGCTAACACAGTGTACAACAACGCTAATGTCCGAACAAAAACCTAATAACGGAAGCCTAATAAAGCTTAGTTCAGTTCAAACACTGCCTAGAGTTTCAAGATCAGGACATAACTTCTCGATGCGCGACCAATGCAAGAAACACTACTCAACTTAGTTCAATCCAGCAACCATACAAACAGAACCCAGAAACATGTTCCAATCAAGTACATTCCAGTTTTATTTAACTTGCAGAACAAAGGAACAACTCTTCACAACAACAACAACAACATCAATGTCAAAACAAACAAAAACTAAAGGCACAACAAAAAGAGGGTAAATAGTAACACTTATGTTCCTGCAAACCTTTTTTCCATCAAGAATTTATATAGCAACTAGTCTATAACACAAAACAAAATCCCTTAAACTCATACAAATACATACAACAATCCTATACACAAAACACCCAACTCAACACTCCATACCATCCCATTCGAGCTCAATTCCTCCCTCGACCCAGGCGGCGATGACGGCCCGAACAACCCGGGCCCAAAATCCACCGGCGAAGGCGCCTTATCAACCGGAGGCGTGTCTTCAACAATCGCATTCTTCCCGAATATCTCCTTGGGCAACAAAACCCTCGAAATCCCAAATATCGCAACCGGATTCTGATCGAAAACAGTTTGTGTAACGGAAGCTTGGACAATGCCGGTGTTTATAGCAACCGACCCGTTAACCCGAGATATGTTTAATGTAAAACTCCCGGCCCCTTTATCCTCGGTCGCTAGTGTCGGTTGAACCGGGTTCACAATCGACTGGAGCGACCCGAGCGGGTAATAAGAATGCAAGACATGAAACCGTAACACGTCAGCTTTTTTATCCGCCGGTAACGACTGAAAGTTCGCCGTCACCGGCAGATCGGCAAACGCGTCATCCGTCGGAACAAACAACGTAATTCCGGCACCACCTTCGTCAGATTCGAATTCTTGAACAACACCAGATGCAGCTAGAATCGACGCAACCACATTGAAGTTATGACCGTCGATTAACGCTTTACTTATGTTTAACCCTAACGGCGGGCGTGTCTCCGATGCTAACAGATCGAAACCGTAGGGTACGATTAACGAATTGACGGTGTAGATGCTGACGTTGTACGGTAGGGTTTTGATGTTGGAAATGACGGTGGCGGAGTTGGGTTGTTGGGAGTAGGCTGCCGGAGATCTGACAACGGTGGTGTTTGTTTGACTGTTGAATGTGACGTTGACATAGCCGAAATCGTTGGTGGCGCGGCCGGTGGTTTGGAAGAGGGTGGTGATGAGTTTGCCGGAGGCGGGGAAGCGGCGGAGGTCGGAGGGGGAGAGGTATTGTAAGAGGATGTGGTAGCGGATGACGTCAGCGATGGAGGAGGAGGGTGGGTTACGGCGGAGGAGGTCGGAGGAGCGGAGGATGGGGTTGGGGACGGCGAGGAGGGTGAGGGAAGTACGGGAGGAGAGGTCGGTGGCGACGGTGGTGGTGGTGAGGAGGTCGGAGAAGTCGGAGAGATCTGGGAATGGGGAGAGGAGGTGGGTGATGTTGACGGCGGAGATGAGGGTGGTGTGAAGGAGTAAATAGAGGGTGATTAGAGGGGTAATATTGGAAATGTGGAGAGGTATAGATACAGAAGCAGAAATAGAGACAGCCATTTGTATTTGTTCCAAGTGAAGTGGTGATGATGATTCGGAAGTGGAACAAATGAAATCAGACATCAAGAATGGGTTGTATCTTGTATGTGTTGGTTAGTTTGTTCCTTTTGCTTTATGATTGTTCACTTTTGGTCCTTTGTCTTTGTGTCATGTACGTTCTGGAAAGTATAAAGGTGGAAAGAAAATCCATTCATAAAAAAACAAATGTAATCATAGAAAGTTTTCTAACATCATAAGTCATGCGTTTTTTTGCAAAGATTTTGAAATACAAATACGTTACCATCTAATCATGCGAATAAGGACAGGGTGTGGTCATGACCCTCATGATCACCATGACCCTCCACATCAGCGTCACATCATCTACTTCTAATCCATCATCCAAAACTACTACCCTAAGGGTGTGGTCATGACTCAAACCACTATTATCTTACTTTAATTTATTTTTGTGAAAAGGAAAGAAAAATATTGAATAAGGAAAGGAGGCCCATGGTTGCCATGGTTTAACCATGGGAATCATGGTGGATGAGACATGGGTGTGGTGTAGCAATTCATTAATGATCCTACGTGGCGATTAATAACCCAACCATGCCCCTCACACCCTATAGCCTAATTAAAGTAGTTGTGTTTGTAAGTATAGTAATTAGACTATCTCCAATGCTAAAGGTTAGTGGTGCACAAAAAACCCGAACCCGGAAAAAAAGCCCGGAACCGGGTATTATAAAAACCGGGTTTTCTATACCCGAACCCGACCCTACCCATAGGGTAGGACCGGGTATTCATATTTGATCTAAAACCCGAACCCGGAACCGAGTTTTTTTATACCCTGTTTATACCCGAAACCCGGTTTTTATAAATACCCGGAACCGGTTTTTATAAATACCCGGAACCGGGTTTTATAAATACCCGGAACTGGGTTTTTTTATACCCGGTTATATAGCACTTTGACTTCTAGTCCTATCTATGTTATTTTATCTATGTTTTCAAGCATTAAGACTTCTAGTTCTTATGATTTAACATAACTAGGTTTTAATGCTGCTCGCCGCGTTGCGGCTCGACAAAACTAAGTCATCGTAAAACTATATATTGTAACTAAATATTTGGTTGTTATTAAAGCTGTGCTATTTAGTGTCTTATTTTTAAGTTGACAACGTTGGTAGCAAGCGAGTTAGTAACTCCTGGCGATGGCGACTATTGCGATTTTGTTTGACCAGGAACAGGGACTGGATATTTTAGTTGTAAAACTTAGCTAGAAATGTGATTAGATAGTGATGTTAACAACTGAGATTCATATAGTTATTATGCTACATTGCAGACGCATCCATCAAAAAATAGTATGTCTAAGCATACATATTACTGCCCCTAACATTCAACCGTTACCTAAGTTTTTTACATGGCTGATGCATCAAAAAATAGTATGTCTAAGCATACATATTACTGCCCCTAACATTCAACAGTTACCTAAGTTTTTTACATGGCTGATGCATCAAAAAATAGTATGTCTAAGCATACATATTACTGCCCCTAACATTCAACCGTTACCTAAGTTTTTTACATGGCTGATGTGTTATGATGCTTGTATATGCATTCTGTAGTTGGCAAGTAGTTGGCATCATTTGTACAAAAGAAATGACTTGATTATCCCCACCCGTTGTTGTTTCAGGTGGACAAAACGAATAGCTGCTGTTAACCAGATTCTAGTCTGTGAGAGCCCCTTTGCCATGCTTTTTGGGTGGCTGATTCGAGTCTGCGTATGAAAAGGTAAAAAACCTATAAATGCAACTCTGATAAAAATGTCTGTAATAGCGGTTGCAAATGTGATTAAAAGTGATAAAATGTGAAACTATACCTAACTGCCGTTTTAGTCGACTAATAGTTGTTTTTTACTGATCCGGACTAATTTCCATGCATTCAGTTGGTAGCAGTTATGTTTTTATCAGTATTTCTGTTGTGTGTGTAGGTTTTTTTGTTTGAGTAAGCTTACCGTGGAATTCTAGTTGTCGTTTGGCTATAGTTCCACTGTTTGGTTTTTGAGATGGCGTGGTTGGATGAGGTGTTTGTATCGTCCCGGTGAGACTGGAGCAAACTTGTTCAGTATTGTTGGCTACTGGAAATGAAACTTTGTTAACAATGCATTTCAATGCGTGCGTCTTTTTGTCATGTTGTAGCTCGATTCCCATGTATGCTTCTTTGCCTATAATGGAGTGCAAGGTTTCAATGGGGTTTTCTTTTGCAGTTAGTTCTTCCCATGTCATTCCTAATAGTTGCCTACCTGCACGGTCGAAAATGACTGCCTGGATTCCTCTGGTGTAGTCAGTTACTGTAGTGATGATTCGGTACCTGTATACATGTGCGTTAGTGTATTTAATGTTTGTTTAGGTCAAAGATTTAAATGTTGTGTCACCTACATGGTATTGGCTTTTTCTAGCATGTCGTATTTTGTACAGAACCATTCAGTGTCAGCTGGTAGTATCGATTGATTACATTTTGGACATTATGCGTAATACAAATCCTTGGTCGCCTCAATTTGTGACACCTGTGTCACTTCAACCATCAAACAAATACCAAACCAATGAAATATTGTATTTCATACTTGGGATTTGTATAAATATGTGTATCGTTAGCACATATCAATTTTTGTTAAATTCCGAACTCTCAAACTTGTTCTGGAAGTGAAATCATAAACTGTTACGTAAACATAATCAGTTTAACGTGACGTACACTCCGGAACTGTGACATAAGCCAGACATACCCTAAATATCCTTTACATAACTTAGAAATAAGTTTCGAAGGATTCAGTATGGCAAAAACATGTTTATTCGAACTTTAGAACCATTTACGACAAAACTGCGAAACGAATGTTGGTGACCGCCCGGATAATATTTAAATCCCAAAAATATTCTGTTATGATTAAAATTTTATTTTTAATCAGGTTAGTGTTGAAAAATAAATTAAAACGCTTAAAACGTTATTTTTTTAGCTTAAGCGCGTACCGCGTGTTACTGCCTAACACAGTGCTTCTTCTGCAAAACGCGGACAACGCAGCCAGTCTCGGCAACTGAAATTTATTTCAGAAATATTATGGCGAGTTTATTTTTATAGAATAATAAAAATAATTAGAACGCCATAAACCGGGATTTAAACGCTAGATAAAATACCCGGTATCCAGTTAAATACCTGTTTTTATCTAATTTACCAAACAAACTTACACTTTACCCCCCCCCCCCCCCCATATAGTGGACGGTCATGAGGGCCCCACTTTTGATTTTATGAAATCTTGCTAAATCCTTCAAATCTTGCCAAGATATATTTAGATCTTATGAGATATTTCTTGGATTCTATGAGATTTGTAAAGATCTTGGAAGATATGGCATGCTTATAAATATCACCACTTCACAACACTTCACCACACCACTCCCTTCCTCTCTCTCTCTCCCAACCGTCCACACCATCACCATCACCTTTCTCATCTTTTGCAACTTTGTTCTTCAAGATCAAAGCTCATTTCAAGCTAAATGCAAGTTGGTGTGAAGATCCAAAGGGGTTTCCAAGGTGCTTTCAAGTAATTTCAAGCTTTCTATCATCAAAATCTCATCCCACAACCTACTTGAATCTTGAAGGTATAACATTTATGTTTAAATAATACTCTTGATTCTTGGTTGTTCTTGATTATTTGAAGTTTCTCTTGAATCTTGGAATTTTCACAAACTTGAAATCTAAAATGAAATGGGTCTTGATACAAAAAGAAATGGTGATGTATATGGGTGTATGAGTTTGATTTCTTGATAAACACTTGTTTAGGATATTTGCTTGCATGTTTTAGTAACATTTAAGCGATTAAAAGCATGTTGAGTAACATTTACAGCCAACTTCAGTTGGCTGTAAACGGACCGTTATAAATCGAAAAATCGATTTTCTGAAGTCTAAATTATATATTTTCGAAAAACGAATCAAATGGCATGGGAATCATATTTTTTCGAGGTCGTTTACTATTTTTAAAGGTCCATTTTGTATAGCAGAAAAAGCTGCGTTTTTTACTGCAGAAAATATGTGCTATGTTTTTCGTCATAACTTAAAATCTGTGTAGAATTAGCTCATGAAATTTATACTGTAGATGACCACTGATGTCTTTGTAATCCTCCCACTAGAATTTCATCAATCGGACTTACGATGAATTTTAAATAAATTATTCCGTGGACTACAGTCAGAAAGTGACGAATCTGATTGTAGTCCGGTAAATGATTTTTTTATAAAATATTAGTAATGACTTGGATCCCGATATTTTTATAAAATAATATTTGGATCGTTTAGAAAATTTTGTAAAAATTTGGGAATTTTTGGAATAAGTTAACATTTTTATTAAAATTCCCGAAAACAGCCCAGTTTTGAATGATAGTTAAAATGCAAGGGTTTTGATGATATATGCATGATGAGAGTCACCAATAAAATCGTTCAAGTCGCAAAGTCCTTAAAGTATGTATATGAACTCATATATACATAAATACACCAATATAATAAAAAATAATAACTTTTTGAGAAATCTCAAAGTTATGTGAAAATTCTAAGTATCGGAGAAACTTCGGTATTTTTGTGAGTTTTGATTATTAAATCATTCTTATTTAATTTAGGACGAATAAACGATTTGAGGGATTGTGTTAACATATAAAAACGCACCCAAAGGTGAGTACATAGTCCCCTCTTTTACTGTTTTCAAATGTTTTGGGGTGATTCATATGTGCCTATACAATATTTTCATGATTTCGACTATATGATTACACATGCATAAGTACTATCTTTTGACGAATTGAACTATTATCCATGGTTTATACACTGATTTCCGAAGTTTGTTATGACTATTTGTTTGTTCATATGTTTACTTATACATTCATTAACAATGATCAAGCCGATTGGTGGTACGATATAGCGCTATAGGACTAGACACCCCATTCCTGTTGTATGGAATGTCAGAAACCAAATTTTATCCAAATAGAATTTGCCTTCGTGGTATTTCTATAGTCTCTAAAGTGTAGTTTGATGCACTAAGGTTTGAATGTATTGCTAAATCGCGATTTATGGTATATTTCGATATACTGCCAACGTGATACTGTTTTGCCAAAGCGTAATTTGATATGCTATTGTTTACTAAAATATAATTTGATATATTACCAAACCACGATATTAGGTATGTTCCGACATACTACCAACGTGATATTATTTACTAAAGTATAATTTGATATACTATGTACAAATCCAACCTATATTTTGTTATTTACTAAAACATAGTTGATATGTTATTTACCAAACCAAAGTATACTTATGATATACTACCGAAAACTATTATTTTAACAACTAAAGTATATTTGATATACTATCTGTTTAACTGTTTTGAAACTAAAATATATTTTAATATATTACTTATTCGGCTTTCTTAAAACCAAGGTATATTTTTATGTATACTACAACTTTTATATCAATGCAAAGTGTTCTAGTAACCAAACTTTTATCAAGGATTCATGGCTACTTTTATAAACATATAATCTTTTCTTATATGATCCAAAGCCATGAATCTAATTCACAAAACCTATGTTACTCACAGGCATTTTTATGCTGACGTATTTACTTTCACATATGTTTCAGGATTTATTCCGTGACGACTGTTGATTGCTTTACATAGGATGCACATGGGACTTAGTAATTATAAAAACATGAACGGCAATTGTACTGTTTGTTTATCAAATTCCAGGACAATGTAACTTTTTATGTAATAAAACAATATTCTAAATTCCATGTGTTGTGAAACAATGATTCTGTTACAACACTCCCCGACGTTTCCGCCACGATTTGTTGTTTTACGTGGTCGGGGTGTGACACAATTTCTGTGACTGCGGCCCTGATGGTGTATGTCTTCCCCTATAATTAAACTCAGTTTAGTGATTGCCTAGCTAAATTGTTGTTTGTAAATAATTTTCATACTGTTATTTCAGTTGGTTGTAGTTGTAGTAAATCGAATATGGGTACGTCATTGTCAGGTACACTTTGCGATGTTGGATGATGCGGTTCTTGTTTTTGCCACCTGCGTTCAAAAGCAATGTTAATATGGTAAAGATTTTTGTAGTTATGAAGTTGTTATTTATTAATATTACATTTCTTTCAACAACACAGCCTCCACATGTTGCGGGTTAAGGTAGACGTATGTTGTGTTAGTTGATTGCAATTGAAGACCTGTTTCAATCATAAAAGTTCATATTAATATACTATTTTGGCATTTCGTTGATTGGTATTTGTTTATTCTCCTTCTTTTATAGGTCAGTTTGAACTGTTTTTTTATGAGACTATTACCAATTTGGCAAGCAGCCTGTATCTAAATTTTTTGTTACTTATAGCTCAGACGGATCAAATAAACTATTGTATGTGAAAGAACATGTGTTAGGGTGGTTTAAGATGACACAAAAAAATTACCGTATTTGTTTTTTTAACCTGTAAGCTGGTGAACGCTACAATTGCAGGTGAGGTAGCCATCTCGATACTTCTTCTGTTGAATCGGTGCAAAGACGTTGCTATCTGTTTCCACAGAGCGACAGTCATGTCTTGATTACTGTATCAGCCGAGCAAATCAGAAGCAAGTTAATTGTAAGCATTAGTCTAAGGTAGGAAATCAGTCTAGTGAGTTCATGAAAAGTTTGAACTAAGAATCTTTGGAGTTTTGAATCTTAACAAACCGTTTTAAACATTATAATAGCGGTACATTACAATTGAGTTTGTATAGATATGTTTAAAACCCAGAATGAGTTTTGTACTTGTAGGCAGGATACGGGTAGAATTGGCCATGTAAAGTAATAAAGTGAATAATACTAAATCCATAAAATGAATAATAGGCCCTTCTAAATTTGTACAAAAAATAACATATGCTTTCAACAGTTTAATTTTTTGTTTACCTTTTTCAAAATAGCGATGAATTATACGAAAGATTTAACATTAGCCTTTTTTTTGTTGTGAAACAGACGTATGTACTTTATTTTTAACTATGATTTCTATTTTTACATGTACTTTATTCTTAACCATGTTTTGTATTTACCTGCTATCTCGAAGCGTAAGCACAACAAACGGTCTGTCAGCTTTGCTTGTCTTGTCTTCGATCTTGAGGTAGACTCCGATGAAGTCTGCAAAACAAGTGTTTTACCATGCGTAAAACATTCTTTCTGAAAGTGTTTTGAGTTGAATAATAATCATACCTACGATACCCTTCTCTTTTTGGGCCTCAAGTTCCATTTTTCTCCTGCTTGCAAACTCAAAGTATTGAGTCGGTAATTCTTCAGTATCAGCTATAGGTGTGATGACAGATGCCGTTCCTACCCTAATCATTGCAGGGTGGGTGATCACCGCGGTAAAGTCATCAACCTTTACGCAAGCATAACACTTTATTTCATAGCATCCTTGTATCTGCAGCCTTGATCGTACATTTGTGCAGTCATTATCCTTCGTTACCACTTGAATTCCAAGGTCTTGTTTCATGTATTGTGATTAGCAAAAAAAATATACTGATTAACATGTATGCGATGTTGTTGATATTGTTTTGTTTTGATTAGATAATTGTTACCTCCTGATCTACGAGTAGGAAGTGCAGTTCATTATCTCTGTAGTCTGGCACCCATGAGCGTAACACTCTGACATGGATTGCCGGTGCAGATTTTGATGGCCTTAGTTCAGCGACTCCGGGGTGTTCCATAATGAGACACCTGCATCATAAATTGAAGTATACAAATTGTGTTAAGTGATAATAAACATGTTTGTTAAGTATATTAGATATGGGGCTATTACTTGCACACTGATATAAAGGAATAATGAGGAAATGTGGACCTGGGTGTTGTCAATTTCAGCCAAGAAATCTTTATAAACTATGTTTAATGTTGTATCTATAGAACTATTATTTTTATTTGTTATTAAAACTTTCAATGAATATGGAGATGTAGCTCTTGATAGAGCTACATACAATTGACCATGACCGAAAACTGGACCAGGCAAGTACAAGTCTATTTTTTTTAGTGATTGACCTTGACTTTTATTAATTGTCATTGCATAACAAAATTTAACGGGAAACTGACGTCGGGTAAACACAAATGGAAGATCTTTTGAGTCATTGACAAAACGAATTCTTGGTATATATACTCTATGACCGATTGAGGTTCCTGTTATAATTCTAGCTTCAATCACACGTGGTAACAACTGTGTCACTAAAAGACGTGTACCATTACACAGACCGTTCTTTTGATCCATATTTCGCATCAACATTATGGGGACATTTTTTTTCAGTTGTAAACAATGGTCAGGAATACCGTAAAAAGAAAGCATGTTTAAATATTCAATCGGGTACGTCGTGTCTGTTTCTTCTCCGTTTTTAGAATGTGGTACCATAGAATCTGTACTAAAGTATGTCACACTGTCTCCAGGTGTAAACGCCAGCATAGTATTATTGATCGCTTGTACAGTGTCATTCGTAGGACATATTATTGCTCGTTCTGCAATCAAAGCTGGTGTTGGACAAGAAAGCAATTTTGTGTCGTAGATAAATTTGATTAGTTGTTGCAGGCTGCCGCAGTCTTCATCCAGCAGATATTGACTTGGAATTTTAATCTACCTTACATCTTTATTATTTCCTTCAATTAGCACGCCCTCGTGACCATCGCCGACTTGTAGAAGCCAGGAGGAAAACTCTTGAACTTCTTGATTTCATGCTTCAGTGGTTGTTGATGTTGCTAGACGCATATTCTCAGTAAGCTTGCAAACGGTCAAGTGTTTCCATATGTAAGAACGGGGTAAAGATGAATCAATAACTTCAGCCTTTGTCCACTTTGGTTTTACAGGCAAACATTGCCTGAAGTCGCCTCCTAATAGTACTGATTTGCCTCTGAATAATTGTGATGTATTGTTCGTAAGATCTTGAAGTGTTTTATCAAGTGACTCAAAACACCTGCGATCGTTCATTGGTGCCTCATCCCAGATTATAAGGCTGGTTTCTAGAAACAACTGACATAGATTAGTATTTTTCTTTATGTTGCAAAAAGAGTCATTTGTAAGCTCTAATGGGATTTTAAATCTTGAATGAGCCGTCCTACCACCGGGAAGCAATAATGAGGCAATACCGGACGCAGCAACTGCGAGAACAACGCAACCAGTAGATCTCAAACCAGCAATTAATGTTTTCCAAAGATATGTTTTTCCTGTCCCACCATGGCCATATACAAAGAGTAGAATTTGTGAAGAAGAGGCTATAGAACGCATGACCAAGTCGTAAATGTGCAACTGTTCACGATGGAGTCCTGAATGAAGTAAAGTGTGTTCGTCTTGTAACGCACGCCTATCATAGTTCTTTTCTTCGAACAGAAGGCTGTTTTCCAATGCTGAAATAACAGTAGGATCCAATGATGGGAGGCCGAAATCAGTCATTGATTTCGGGCTAGAATTCGAGTTCAGTAAGACTTGCATTTCAAATAGCACATATTGTTGAAGGTCATCAGTGTTCACAAAAGACGAAGAAGTGGAATTGCTTTGTTGTAGACGGTAGCTTATGTCGTCGGACATGCATCTCCAGTTTTGCTCCCACAATTTCGCAGGATTTGAGACATCACAGTACAACAACAAATACATGAAAAGAGATCTAAGTTCAGGACCAGATGCCCACTCGGCAGCTTCGCTGATAGTAGTTTCTCATTCTTTGTCATCGCCAATAAGACCTAACTTCTCACATGCTTCTCAATATGTTGGCATAACAGTACCAGACACCTTACGAATATCTTCAAACGAACAACATCCAGTCTGATAAGTGAGTAAAATCCTTAGGTAGAAAAGTTCTCCGCATGAAGGGTGCACATACGCAAGCCTTCCTACTGTAGGAGTGCGTTTAGATTTGCGCGCAACCCATGTCTTTTTTGTAAGATCCCACCTAAACTTTATCAAGTAATCTATGTAACGAAGGTTTAATCCTACAGTTGACGACGGGCTTCCAGTCAACATTTCGCAAGTATTACTTGAAAGCCATTCTGTCAATGTAGTTTTACCTGTGTTGGGGTTATTCATGATATCATTCAAACGTTGGGATTGCTTGAATGTCAAATTTTGTTTACCTTCTAAATGAACTGCCAAAACCTGAACTGGCGGACTTCTGTGATGTATCGGGAATGCTAGTATTCTCCATGTAGCTTCATGCGGGCAAATGAATCGAGCATCCAAGAAATTCTGTATTTCATCTACTACCGGTTCTTCATTCGGAACTTCAGATGATGACACATCTCTGTCAAAAGCTAATGCAAAGCGGATTCGATCAGCTCCTTTTGCTATGTACTTAAACAAATACTTGATAAGCATACTCCAACCGCAGTACTCAACATTAATATGAGCATCGAAGTGTAGGAGCAAATCTCGATTATACGGCACAACATAGCCATTGTCAAGGGGAATACCATTTTTCAAGAAAGGTTCACAGTTGGAAGCCCTCATATAATGAACATAGCCAGCAGAGTCGAAGCGAGTGACGCTTTCATATGGCTTTGGAAAGTTCTTTGTGCACTCGCCATCTTCATACATGGCGAAGTCATCCTAGCTATACCACATGGACCATGCAGCATAGATTCAGCAACAATTCTATAAAGTGCCGGATCAGTATGACGGTCTGGAAGTTCAGCAGATATATAACGGTTAACATCTTCAGGAGTGCGCACAGTGTATGCATCTGTAACCCAAAGCAATGTATGACAATGGGGAAGGCCTCTCTTTTGAAATTCGATGGTGTAAAGATCTAAAAAGAATAGTATCAATAATAAGGAACATAATAAGAACATGAAATTGTATAACGGATTGGAAGATGCTTAAAACGAATGCATACCAGCAGTTACATCTCCAAATGGTTTAGCATTCTTTAAGTATTTAAGGAAAGATCGAACCTTCATCTGGAAAACTCTAGCAATTATGTCTGGCCTGTCCTGAGCGGTGGATGCACCAACATGGTGGATTTCTCTAGTTATTTCTGGCCAGCGTGCATTACAGGTAAATGTGATGAAATATTGTGGATTTCCATACACTCGGCATATTGCAAGTGCATCTTGGTAATGCTTGTACATATACATGGGGCCTCCTGTGAATGACGCTGGCAGGACAACACGCTTACCAACATTTCGTGCATCAACATCACCTCGAGATATTGCATCCTGGACTCCGTCTAAGAACTCACATCGAAATTCATTCTGGTTTGTCCTTATATATTGCAAACGACAGTGTTCCACGCACACGTAAGCGTCGACCAAATACTGTTGGAAAAGCCTACCAGACCTCAACAAATACGTGTACGTATCTTTTCGATCATGTATTTGATAACTGTAATACATGATCGGAGTTAAGTTACGCTCTTCAACTGGTGAAGCATCATCATCAGTTGTTGCCACCTCAAGCATGTGTAACTCTGGTGACCAACCTTGTTCACCTGCTGGAAACAAAATTGGGTATTGTAGAGGCATATATGATGAATGCAACTTACTAACCCTATGTGGCGTGTTATATCTACTCTTCATAATGACATCGTAGTCTTCGCCACCCATGTTACCTTCACGTATAATTGCTCCGAGTGTATGAGGAGCAGGAACATCATATCGATGATCCACCACACGACTAAACAACTTTATTACAAAGTTTGGGACGGAAGACTGCAAGCAAATCTCCCTAGCTGATTTTAACAACCGTACATAGGCGTTAATGTCAGAAAGCATATGAATCAAAGCGTTAACAACTTCAGGATTAAGTTGCCCGCTTTCGTTATTACGGAAAAACCGCAAACGGTTTTCAACTTCATTTTCACTATCAAATATGTACATCTGCAGGAATCGAGGTTTATCACCAGGAGGTGGACACAAAGAGCCAAGCCAATGTGAGACCTGACCTGCAACTTTGAATATATACGGTCCACCTCCAACATTAATATCTTCATCGATCGTTGCACCAAATGAAGTCATAGAGAACATAAGTGTGAATTTGTATAATACAGCTTTAGTAAGCCGGGAGGTTGAACCGGGTATGGAAGCACAACTCTTCCAGCCTTGCAACACTTGTTGTATTTAGGACCAAGATTTACTGGAGCTGAAACCAACCTTTCGTCAAACCAAAACAGCGCCTGACAATGCTCGCAAACTTCTGTACAACACCCCAGATCCAGATACTCAGCCGGTGTTGAATGATCCAACTGTTGTACAGAAATAGCCTGGGACACATCCCAATCACTGTGAATAGTTCTTTGAACCCTAGAACGCGCAATGGCTGCGTGAAACGCAGTCTACCTGTGGGTGGCACTTCCGGTAGGAAAGAAAACATTGGGAGAAGAAGGAACATCATCGACACAGGAGGCACGGCGCCTCCGTTTCAAATGCGGGTGCTAAAAGGGGAAACAAAAGTCATGATGTAACATAGTAATAGCACAGCAAAGAAACCCAACATTGAAAATTTAAATTGTTCTCGCAACTATTACTATTTTTTTTGCGCTATACGCCACACGTCTCAAAAGGTTACATGAACTGCACAGCCCATATGAGTTTTGTGACCAGCTGAAGTTTTTGAAATTCAGCCCACAGACTGCTCAAGTATCAGAAAACGGTTCGAATTGACAAAAATGTTTAAACTGAACTTTTACAAGTAACCTAGATAGACCAATTGAACTTTAGAAAATACAAGCCACGGGGTGATCAAGAATCAGAATACGGGACTAATTAACAGAAATATTAAAACTAAAAACGGGTCAGAAAGACGTCTTCCAGCCTGGGTATAACAACTACATATAATTCAATCAACAAACTAAAAACCACTTATAGCAATGACAGAGCATAGTTGGTTGGTTGCTGGAGATCATAACAAAGTTACATGATACATAAAGCTAAATATGATATATGATATATAAGTCATGTAAAGCCAAATATGAAAGGGGAGTCAATTTGTGAACTGTAAACTAATGTAAGTAGCTAAACAGAGTTTTATTTTGCCGTTTAAAAAAAGGCTAAACAGAGAATACTAAAATATTTACAAACAAAGATCATACTGGCTTATAGGAAAAATTAAAAAAAATGCATGTTCGGTCTAATCAAAACGAAGAAGATTCATGAAAAAAAAATGTTTAATAAATGAAGAAGCATACGCCATCCTCCTAAACACAGGTAGACAGGCTATAAAAGGGGAAAATATGGAGAAAAACTCACAAAACAGACTCGAACCCAAGCCTTCAAGATAGTTTTAAATCGCCTCAACCACTTGAACAACAGATCTCATAATAAAAACTTGTTTTAATACCTTACCAGTTTTAGTTTAAACATAAGTGCGTCTTTAGTTTTTTTAATTAACAAACATAAATTCTTCAAGAAAAATCAAACCAAAAAAATATAATTTAAAAGCAATAACAATATTAAATTATCTAATAGACTATTCATCATGGTTACTATTAAAGATTAAATAAATTAATACGTATAAATCTAGTGGAAATTCCTCACTCAATACACAAAGAATTCGGTATCGGTTTGGTCTGTTACAATATCGGCATTTGGAATAACAACAAAAAGAGAAAAAAAAATTGTCATAAGTTTGAAAAGATATCGACACATGTTTTACATCGTTAAAAACACCATAAAAATGAATAAAGGGATGATATGCACAAAAGGATATAACCCAAAAAGATATCAACATATGTTTTACATTGCGACACATGTCATAATACCCGAATCTGGTGCCGGTATTAGTTTGGTTCATTACAGCACATGTACGGTATCGGCACTAGCTATAACTTTAAATGGGTGAAAGGATATTTTATTTAAAGCTAAAGGGGTAAAGTTCAAATTTGAAATAAAATATCTGAACAAAACCACCAGAAAGGCGGCATAGTTGAGTTTTAGGTGGTACGTTACGGTTCGGTACTGGTACCGTACCGGTATTTGAGGGGAAAAACTGGTGAATACCAGCGTCGAACCGGTACCGAAAATACACCCGGTTTGGTAAATTTTTAGTTGGTTTGATATTGACTTTGATATTGATATTGAATTAGTATTCCCACTTGATAGTGAATGTGGAGTTTAATCTTTTAATTTGAATAGCCTTTAACATCCATGCGTGGTTCATCTTTATCATCTGATGGTGAATGCATTCATTTAGTGTAGATTTGTTGTAAATCAAATGAGTCTTCTGCTGTCTCATAACAATCTAAGATTGTCTCAAAGCAGGAATCTTTATAACTTTATTAATGTCTGAATCTTGGTTTTTTTGTTTGTAACAATATCATCAATGTTCTTGTCAAAACGGGTTCGGGTTTAATTTTTAGAGTATTGTAAAATGTTTCCAGTTTTTAGAAGATGTATTTTTTTAAAAGCGACCCGTTATGACCCGAATCAGTCTTGACCCAAACCCGTTCTGACCCGAACTGAAATAACCCTTCTTTTGAGTCGACCTGTTTTGAACCGAACCCGTATTGACCAGGTATGCCGCCCGACCGGGCCCGCCCATACAACTCTAATCCAGGCTTACATTTTTTGGGACATCCATTGATAGATCATGATGTTCGTCCATTGGCCCATAAAAGTATTAGAAATTAACCAACAATGTTTGCTAGAGAATGAAAAATAACGGGATTAAATTAATTCTTTAAAATTTTGGTAAGTAAAGGACTTCATTATTTGCTAAACCAAAGAAATATTCATCTTCATCTCCCTCACCACCCTATCAAAGGGCCTTCTCACGCCACCAAATCTTTCAAATTTCAATTTTTAGTTTAAGCGTTCATAACTGACAAACGAATGCCAAAACGACACCTCATGCTCTCATCCCTCGTACTAAATCGTTTCCTATTGAAATCACCTGACGCCTAAATCAGTCCTTCACCGAATGCTAAATCGACCCTTCATGCTCTCATCCCTCATACCAAATCGTTTCCTATTGAAATCGCCTGACGCCTCAGTCCTTCAAAACTGAAAACCGAATGCTAAATCGACCCCTCATGCACTCATCCCTCAACACGCAGCCGAGCACTATAAAACCTTTGGTCGAAATCGCTTATGTGATTTTCATTAGTATACTTACTTTTAATAAAACGAAACGACCGAAGTAAACAATAAAGACACGGGTGTAAATTTTGTAATTGAATACGAATGAACTTTTACCTTCTTCACTTTTCAAGCTACGATGTTGACTAATTTCACCTTTTCAATGGAGGCCATATTGTTAAAGGCCTAATGAGTGAATATAGTCAGCACATTGAATATCTGATAGTAATCCTAATCAATACCCACATTCAACTTTAGATTTATGCGATCAATTTATCATATGTGGCTTAAAACGACATATAAGTAAGGGTTTAAAACAGGGACTTGCTTTCTATGATTTGTTAGTTGAACACCAACAGAACAACAAAATTAAACACAGACACAAAAGAAATTTACCTGCATAAAAGATGAGAACGAAATCTTCCACCAGTAGCACCTGTTACACATGAACAACAACACAATCAACAAGAAAATCCAAAACCGACAATGAAGTGGAAAACCAATCAGACATGTGTGAACCTCTGAAGATTTCTTCCTCTGAAGAAAGAAACAGAAAACACGAAGAGAAGCAACAGTCGCACGCAATCGAAGTCTCTGGAACTCTGATATAAGAGAAGCGTGGACAACATGTGTCCTGAAATGAAAGCTCTGTAGAACACGTGTGCAGCACTACGAAGGAAAAAAGTGTGAAAAAATATTAGGGCTCAGATCGAACCTGAGTGGATTTGAGATTTAAGGGAAAAAAAACCAGTCCACCATAGGACCTAATCCAATGAAGAAGGAATAAGAAATGTATAAATATACTAAAAAAACGTGTGAAAGAAGGGAAAAAAGTGATAATTGTGAATTACTATTCATAAGATTTCTTTTTTAATATATAGGATAATTATGCACTTTGATGTAATCTTGTTTAATTATTAGGTTTCTAATGATATTTGAAATATTTGGTCATTATTCCCCTCTATTTGCTGGAAAGATCTGTAACAACTCGTACTAAAAAGTCCTAATTATTATTTTAATTGTCCAATAGGAAACCCTAATTGAGACACCCAAGTGATTCTGCACAAACCCTAAAATTTTCAGAAGAATCAGAATCAGGATCAGGGCCCCTAAAACTCAGGGGGGGTAAACCCTAGTTACGATTATCTACATAAAACGTTGTCAAAATTGAATTTTACGAAACTGTCGACTCAGCAAGCCTACACACACACGAAGCTACCCTATGGTAGAATAGGGTCCTTCGCGTCACGCGAATCCCCTAGGGGTACCCCTCGCGTCACGCGAGGGGGGTCAAAAATTGTGTATAAATAGTAGACATTGGGACTTGATTTCTGGCACTGAAACGACGTAAAAACTCATCATACACACTGAGTTACGGTCTGAATACTACAAAAACACACACGAATCACTAATCGTTGCCGCAAAACAAGGTAATAACACAATCGCTGCTACGATTCATTATCCGATCGATTAAACTATCCAATGGATGTTTAAGTGCTGCCCACATTAGGGTTATGCTTTGTCATTCGTCGTTAATTCGATGGATGTTTAAGTATCGCACTTTGTCATTCGTTGTGAGGGTTGATCTCGTGAGTTATCGTAAATGCTGCATTGATTACTAACCCAGTTTTGTGTGCATTGTTATTTAAATTAGGTTAACAAGACTAATAAGTAGACTAGACTCTGTCCGTGTTAAATCTGCAATGTGAGTCATTCTCTTTTATTCAAAGTGTTTTATAAATTCTTAAATATTTTCAAAGTTATAATTACAGTGATTAAGTATATGTAGTCACCAAATTACAACCGATATGTGGGGTTTTGTATACATTACTTTATAATCGTCACCATTGGGGCAGCCAATGGGGGATATGACCACAGTCACAGAAACGAGTCTAGTGACAAATACTGTTGGTAGTTGGTTGATATCTGAAACATTGTAATCTCTCTTAATACTGTAAATTATAACAAATGTGTCGTTTTAATAAATAGAATGATTCACCAGTATTTCCCGCTGACAAAACCTTTTTCAAACATGTTTAGGTGATCTGTTGTGATTCAGGAAAAGTGTCGTGAAGCATTTCAAGCTTAAGAAAGTGGCTCATTATAAAATAAAGAAATCATGTTTTGTAACCTAAAGATTTCTCCGTGAAATCTTATTATTGTAAATTACCAGGGTTTTATCCCAAGATTGTGAAATAAAATAATCGGGAAAATTTTAGCTTTAAAAAGATCCTGATGATAAACTTCCGCTGTTAAACTCAATTAAATAAATACCACGGGATTTCCGTCCCGCGGCTCCTGAAACGGGTTAAACCGGGTCGGGGGCCGTGACAGAAAAAGGTGGTATAAGAGCCACTGAGTTAAGCTAATTAAGTATTTAAAAATACTTAATTTTTCCTGATTACTATTATGTGATTATGTGTTTTATTAACTGACTATTTGTTAGTTACAGTATGGGTAAGCAAAAGCTTTCAAACATCTATCTTAAATTAGATAGGTCATCAAATGAGAAAGGAAGTTCATCCCAAACTCCTGAATAGGGAATATTTGTTCGAAAAGCCCAATACGAGGAACCACTTTCTCCTGATAAAAGAAGTTTGATTATTAGAAAAAGTCAGGAGAAATTAAAGAAAGTTAAAAAGGAAACCCAGGAATTAATCCATAAATCACCATGGGAAGACAATTTAGATGAAAAATGGGCGGATCTTTATATGTTAGCCACTGTAGCAGTAAATGCTAATCTTTAGAATACCATGACTCCGTATTAGCAACATACAAGCCAGAAATATCATCTAGTAAATAAATAAAAATTACAATAAAATTTAGTATGTTTAAATTTTTTCCTTTGTATTAAATTAGTCACAGAATATGCAATAGTATTTGAGGTTTATCTGTAACAGTTGTTATGAAATTTTAATTTATTATTTTTACATATATATTAAACAGCATGAATGAGTTATCTGGAGCCCTAGAGAATTTCAACCTTTACCCTGTAAACATAGAAGTTTCTAAAGAGTTTACTGGGTACTTTGCTGAATTGGAACAACCTATAGAATTCAACGCTCCACCTCTGGAAAAGCCAAAACCTAAGATAAGAAAGAGATTTGTATGGGGGAGGCGTGTACATAAGAGAAAGCCAGCTAAGAGACTTCCTAAAATAAACAATCCTTTAGAAAAAGGAAAAGAAATTGAAACCGGGGAAAGTTCTAGACAGCAGGAATTGGAGACTGAAGTCAAGGAAGATTCTAGGCAAATGGGAATACAGTTTGAGGAATATTCTAAGGAAATAGAAATGGAGGTTGGAAAAGGTTCTAGACAAACTCAGATGGAAATTGGAGAAAGCTCTAAACAAACCCAGGAAATGACATTTCAGGAAGAAATAGATTTTATATTGACAAGCTGTGATACTTTTAAGCATGTCAATGAAAATGTTTTTACTCATCCTATTGAAACCCAAATTCCAATGAATTTAGAACCGGCAATCCCAGAACCAATAATCCACACCCAACCTTTAGGTATGGACAAATGGTGGACTAATGATTGGCAATTCCAAAACCTTATCAACAGTCCCTATATGTTTTTCCCTCAGTTCGATCCAGAACCTCTACCAAATCCACCGATGAGTAACGAGAATATGGCTGAACTCCGCCATTTTGGTGAAGAGCTGATGGATGCTGGGAATAGGATACGAGAGATAAGAGGACAAATTTCATGGAAATATGATGAGAGGGAACATCGTTATTAAAGATGCAAGTTGACGAAGGAGAAATAGATTATGAGTCTGTATTTGTATAATAACGGTAACATTAATAAAAATCAGTATGTGTAAAATACACAATAAAACGGTTGTATATGGAAGCATAATATAATCTATAAAACAAATGGAAATTTTAGAAAATTTACAATTTTGTTTGTATATTTGTTTACGTGATTATGTGCAATTAATTGTGACATTGGATTGTTTCTTATTTTATACTAATTATTTATCTATAAATTAATTATCAGATGGCAAACATTGGTAATGAACCAGTAAATGAAGTAAATCAATCTGAGCAAAATCAGGAAGAACAATTGTTAAATAGACAAGATATCGAGGATATCGTGGCTCAAGGAATAGCCAATGCTATTCCAGCAATCGTTGCTGCTGTCCAGAAACCTGTTAAACCTCAATCAATCATTCCTAGTAAACGTACTCAAGGCGACAATTTTAGTAATAGTATAAATGGAGGAGGCAATCATATTAATAATAACAATAATGATCTGCAAGCCCCAATTTTCAAGAAAATGAAAGTTGCAACGCCTGGTTGCACTTACAAAGAATTCATTGCCTGTAAACCAGTTGAGTTTGCAGGTAACGAAGGGGCTATTGCAGCACTGCGTTGGTTAGAAAAAACTGAGGCAGTGATCACTATAAGTAAATGTGCTGAGGAAGATCAAGTTATGTATGCGTCAAGTCTTTTTAAAGAAGGGGCGCTAGAATGGTGGAACACTGTGTTACAAGCTAAAAGAAGGATCGAGGCATATGCCATGAAATGGGAAGAATTTAAGAATCTTGTAGAAAGAAAATTCTGTCCTGAGTATGAAAAAGATCAAATGGAAAATAAGTTTCTAAATCATCGAATGCTGGGTGTAGATTGTCGCGGTTATACTTCGACATTCTTCGAATATGCTAGAGTGGTACCAACGCTGGCTTCGCCAGAACCAGTACTCATTTCTCGCTATATTTGGGGATTAATTAGCGAAATCCGCAATATCGTTAAAGCTGCGAGACCTTGCACTATTGACGATGCGGTAGAACTAGCTAACACCCTAACTGACGAACTGGTACGCACAAGAGATGAAAATAGGAAGAAAGAACTGGCTCAGAAAATTACCCAAGGATTTCGGGTGGGTAATAATAGTAACTTCAAGAAAAGAGGAACAGGGAAATCCTCAACTCCTCAGTTCTGCAGGAATTGCAAAAAGAAACATTATGGAAGATGTAATGTAATCTGCAACTTTTGCAAAACTGTAGGACATCATGAAGAAAACTGCAGAAGGAAAACCATAACCTGCTTCAACTGTGGAGAAAAAGGGCATTTTAAAACAGAATGTCCTAAATTGGTCAAACCAGCAGACAACAAAACCAAGGCGACTGACGGAGCTACTAAGAAGAATGTCAGAGCATTCCAGCTGACCACCCAAGAAGCAGAACTTATTCCAGATGTGATAGCTGGTACGTTCCTAGTTCACAACGTTTACGCAAAAGTATTATTTGACTCTGGTGCAAACCAAAGTTTTATAAATACTTTATTCTGTCAAGCTCTTAAGTTACCTTTAACCAACATTAGGCAGATTTTTACAGTCGAAACTGCAGATGGGAATTCAGTTAAAATAGATCAGGTTTTGCAAAAAGTAGAAATAGAACTTTCAGGTCATAAATTTTCTGCAAATCTGTTACCTATGAAATTAGCTGAAGTCGATGTTGTGTTAGGAATGGATTGGTTAATAGCCAACCATGCTCAAATCATTTGTGATAAAAATTCTATAGAAATTCAGGCACCTACTGGAGAAATGATTATGATTACAGGAAATAAACCACGTAAGTCCATGAAGTTCATATCAGTAATGAAAGTTGCTAGTTATGAACGAAAGCAAGGAATAGTATATATGATTTCAGTAATCATCAGTACTAAGAGTAAAGAACTTAAGGAGATCCCTGTAGTCTCAGAATACCCAGATGTATTCCCAGAAGAGTTACCAGGGTTACCATCAGATAGGGAAGTAGAGTTTAGGATTCATCTAATTCCAGGAACTATGCCGATAGCCAAGGCACCTTATCGGTTAGCTCCCACAGAAATGTTAGAACTGAAAAAGCAATTAGATGAATTATTAAATAAATGTTTCATACAACCTAGTTCATCCCCGTGGGGGGCACCAGTGTTGTTTGTTAAGAAAAAGGATGGTTCGATGAGAATGTGTATTGATTATAGAGAATTGAATAAGGTTACAATTAAGAATCAATACCCATTACCTAGGATTGATGATCTTTTTTATCAACTTCAAGGAGCTAGATATTTTTCTAAAATTGACTTACGCTCCGGATATCATCAGTTGAAAATGCAAGAAGAAGACATACCTAAAACTGCTTTTAGAACTAGGTATGGTCATTACGAGTTTACAGTCATGCCATTCGGGTTAACGAATGTACCTGCAGCATTCATGGACATGATGAATAGAATCTGTAAACCATACTTGGATAAATTTGTAATTGTCTTCATCGACGATATACTTATTTATTCCAAAAGTCAGAACGAGCATTGTGAGCACTTGCATGCACTCTTAACTTTGTTAAGAAAAGAAAAACTTTACGCCAAATTCTCGAAATGTGAATTTTGGTTACAAGAAGTGCAATTTTTAGGACACATGGTGAATCACGAAGGTATTCATGTAGATCCTGCTAAGATAGAGGCAATTACCAAATGGAAGGTTCCACAATCTGCAATGGAAATTAGAAGTTTTATAGGTTTAGCTGGATATTATAGACGGTTTATTAAGGATTTTTCCAAGATAGCTTTACCTTTAACTAAGCTAACCTGTAAAGCAGTTAAGTTTGAATGGGGACCTAAACAAGAAGAAGCCTTTAGGATCTTGAAACAAAAATTAACCAATGCTCCAATCTTAGCATTACCAGAAGGAACTGAAGATTTTGAAGTATACTGTGATGCTTCAAAACTGGGATTTGGATGTGTGCTAATGCAACGCAAGAAGGTAATTGCGTATGCCTCAAGACAGTTGAAAAAGCACGAGGAAAATTATACAACTCATGATTTAGAATTAGGAGCCATAATTTTTGCCCTGAAAATCTGGAGACATTATCTGTATGGAAGTAAGTTTACTGTCTATACAGATCATAAAAGTTTAAGATATATATTTGGGCAAAAAGAGTTAAATATGAGGCAAAGAAGATGGATGGAAATCCTAAGTGACTACGACTGTGATATTCAGTATCACGAAGGAAAGGCAAATGTAGTTGCAGATGCCTTAAGTCGTAAGTACCATGAGAAACAACGACGAGTTCGTGCTCTTAGGTTAAATCTATAGTTAGATTTAATGGAACAATTGAAGAATGTTAAAGAAACAGCAATCAAGGATGATGCTGAAGGAATGAAGGGACAAATAAAAGAATTAGAACAAGGAGTTGATGGAATTTGGAGATTCCACAAAAGCAGAATTTGGGTACCTAAGCAGGGAGAATTAAGAAATAAGATTTTAGAAGAAGCCCATAAGTCTAGGTATACCATGCATCCAGGAAATAATAAGATGTACCAAGATTTAAGAAATAATTTCTGGTGGATAGGAATGAAAAAGGATATAGCTCGATATGTTTCTAAGTGTCTTACTTGTTCACAAGTAAAGGCCGAACATCAGAAACCTTCAGGTCTACTACAACAGTTAGAAATGCCTGTATGGAAATGGGAACTCATAACAATGGATTTTGTTACTAAGTTACCCAAAACCAGAAAAGGTAATGATGCGATTTAGGTAATTGTGGATCGATTAACCAAATCTGCTCACTTTCTACCTATGAAAGAAACCTTTAGCATGGAAAGATTGGCAAAGTTGTATGTAGATGAAGTCGTATCTTTACATGGAGTTCCACTCTCCATTGTATCAGATAGAGATAGTCGTTTCACTTCTCATTTCTGGAAAAGTTTCCAAGAAGCTATGGGAACTCGACTAAATTTAAGCATTGCATATCATCCTCAAACAGATGGGCAAAGTGAAAGGACGATCCAAACTCTAGAAGACATGCTCCGAGTATGTGTAATAGATTTTGGAGGAAATTGGGACGATCACTTACCTCTGATCGAATTCTCCTATAATAATAGTTATCATTCGAGCATTGAAACTGCCCCATTTGATGCACTGTATGGAAGAAAGTGCAGAACTCCAGTTTGTTGGGTAGAAATAGGAGAAAGTCAATTGTCAGGTCCCGAGATAGTGCAAGAAACTACTGATAAGATTACTCAAATCAAGGAAAGGCTGAAGACTGCTCGAGATCGTCAAAAGAGTTATGCAGACAATAGATGCAAGCCGTTAAAATTCCAAGTTGGAGACAGAGTACTATTAAAAGTTTCTCCTTGGAAAGGAGTTGTTAGATTCGGTAAGAAAGGAAAGCTAAGTCCAAGATACGTAGGACCATTTCCAGTGATTCAACGTATAGGACCAGTTGCTTATCGTTTACAACTACCAGAAGAATTAACTGGAGTACATGATGTATTTCATGTATCCAACCTCAAGAAATGTCTATCAGACGAATCTTTGGTAGTACCTCTCCAAGATATAGAAGTAAACGAAAAGTTAAAATTTGTTGAGAAGCCTCTTCAGATAGAAGACAGAAAAGTAAAGTTTCTCAAGCACAAACGACTAGTGCTAGTTAAAGTAAAGTGGGATTCAAAGAGAGGAGCTGAATACACTTGGGAGCTGGAATCAGAAATGAAGCGAAAGTATCCCTACTTATTCCAGTAAATCTCGAGGACGAGATTTTTATTAAGGTGGGGAGAATGTAACAACTCGTATTAAAAAGTCCTAATTATTATTTTAATTGTCCAATAGGAAACCCTAATTGAGACACCCAAGTGATTCTGCACAAACCCTAAAATTTTCAGAAGAATCAGGATCAGGGCCCCTAAAACTCAGGGGGGGTAAACCCTAGTTACGATTATCTACATAAAACGTTGTCAAAATTGAATTTTACGAAACTGTCGACTCAGCAAGCCTACACACACACGAAGCTACCCTATGGTAGAATAGGGTCCTTCGCGTCACGCAAAGCCCCTAGGGGTACCCCTCGCGTCACGCGAGGGGGGTCAAAAATTGTGTATAAATAGTAGACATTGGGACTTGATTTCTGGCACTGAAACGACGTAAAAACTCATCATACACACTGAGCTACGTTCTGAATACTACAAAAACACTCACGGATCACTAATCGTTGCCGCAAAACAGGGTAATAACTCAATCGCTTCTACGATTCATTATCCGATCAATTAAACTATCCAATGGATGTTTAAGTGCTGCCCACATTAGGGTTATGCTTTGTCATTCGTCGTTAATTCGATGGATGTTTAAGTATCGCACTTTGTCATTCCTTGTGAGGGTTGATCTCGTGAGTTATCGTAAATGCTGCATTGATTACTAACCCAGTTTTGTGTGCATTGTTATTTAAATTAGGTTAACAAGACTAATCCGTAGACTAGACTTTGTCCGTGTTAAATCTGCAATGTGAGTCATTCTCTTTTATTCAAAGTGTTTTATAAATTCTTAAATATTTTCAAAGTTATAATTACAGTGATTAAGTATATGTAGTCACCAAATTACAGCCGGTATGTGGGGTTTTGTATACATTACTTTATAATCGTCACCATTGGGGCAGCCAATGGGGGATATGACCACAGTCACAGAAACGAGTCTAGTGACAAATACTGTGGGTAGTTGGTTGATATCTGAAACATTGTAATCTCTCTTAATACTGTAAATTATAACAAATGTGTCGTTTTAATAAATAGAATGATTCACCAGTATTTCCCGCTGACAAAACTTTTTTCAAACATGTTTCAGGTGATCTGTTGTGATTCAGGAAAAGTGCCGTGAAGCACTTCAAGCTTAAGAAAGTGGCTCATTATAAAATAAAGAAATCATGTTTTGTAACCTAAAGATTTCTCCGTGAAATCTTATTATTGTAAATTACCAGGGTTTTATCCCAAGATTGTGAAATAAAATAATCGGGAAAATTTTAGCTTTAAAAAGATCCTGATGATAAACTTCCGCTGTTAAACTCAATTAAATAAATACCACGGGATTTCTGTCCCGCGGCTCCTGAAACGGGTTAAACCGGGTCGGGGGCCGTGACAAGATCCATAGGTGTTTGTCTAATACAAAAAATGAAAAATTGATGGAACTTGGTTAAAACATAACATAGCAAATAAAATATATTGTTGTTTATGTAATCCAAAAGGATTCAAATCAGGACTATTCCTTCGATCTAGCACCATCGAATTTAAATTTAGAAATGTCATTAAAATTTCAATAGGCACCATCCACTAAAACAAATAAAGAAGCATTAATACTCGGTCGGGTTTTTTTAATACCCGGTGCGGGTTTTTTCCCAACCCGATGCATACCCGAACCCTACACGATGAATACCCGAACCGGACCCAAACCCGGAAATAGGGTATTATAATACCCGGGTTTTATAAAACCTGACCCGAACCCTACCCGAACCCGGGTATATAGGGTATACATTTTTGGTAGAAAACCCGAACCCAGACCCGACCCGGTTTTAAAAAAAAACCCGATTTTGTAAAACCCGATCCTACCCGAACCCGGTTCCATACCCGATTTGTAAAACCCGATTTGTGCACCACTACTAAAGGTGTCCTTAGGCGTCTTTAGTTGTCACGTCATCTCCCACATAATATCCTTAGGAATCCTTAAAATCCCATATTTCATCTCCAACCCTACAAATATCCTTACCTTCTTTAATTTTCACCTCATCAACTATCTATTACACACAATATTTCAATAAAACTTTTCTTTTTTTAATTTGGGTTCACCTCATCACATAAACCAAGACAAACACATGCCTTTGTGCAAGGGCTAAGCAGTTAAAGCGGTAAAATATCGGATAGCGGTCAAGGTCCGCTATACGATATGGCGGTGGTATAACGGTAATTTTTATACCATGCATAATTTATATACTTATATATATATATATATATATAGTGGAGGGTTCAAATGAGAAGAAAAATTTTGTAAGAATAAAAAAAATAAGTTTTAAACCAATAAAAATGCTCCATTTACTTCATTTAATATGTGTATTTAATGTTATTAATAAGGGCATATAGGTAAATTTCTAATTGTAATTAATTAGTTAACTAATTAAACTTGTAACTCCTTGTTAAATATTCTCATTCAAGATAAAATAATTTAGGATGAAGGACAATTTTCGATATGTGTAGGATAAATTTTAGTATGTGTAGGATAAATTGTTAAATGTGTATGATAAATTTAGATATGCGTAGGGTTAATTTCAGTAAGTGTAAGATATATGTAGGATAAATTTTGAAATGTGTAGGATAAAATGTTTTTTTTCTTTATTAATGAGAGATAACATAATTAATGGGATGAGTTATAAACTATTTAATGTTTTACCATTATGCATTTTCTTCTTTTTCTTCTCACATTAAATTTCTTCTCAAATGAACCTTCCCATATATATATGCCTAATCGTACATTACGTACGCTATAACCACAACCGTCAGATCATCTGTAACACCCCAAATTTCGTACGCCGCAATATAATATTAAAAATTTTATTATAAGACGTGGTAAATATAGAATTACTTTACCATTCCCTAAGTTTTACAAGTTATGGAAATTCTAAAACTTGTGTGCACATGAGATTAACTAAGTTAGTATGTGAAAGGAAATAAAGGACATGTTTTGAAAGATGGAGGGGTTAAAAGGGAAAAATGTTTTAAATAAAAAACTTGATAAAAAATAAGTCAGTATTTGTTTTGTTTGGGGCGTGCGATCGAGAACAGGGTGCCAAGGAAGAGCCAAAACCCTAACATCCTAAAATCAGCGAATTGAGAAGGAAATCAAGGGCTAATCGATTGCATGTGATAAATTTCTAGTTCATCTAAGGGTTTTCCAACATGGGGTAAGTTGAATTATGCGATTTGTTGATAGTTAATAAAAAGGGTTTTGATTAATCTATGAAAAAGTATGAAATTGAACTTGTCTATGGTTTAGAATCACTAAATAGAAGATGTTTTATGCATGACACTGATTAGATTGAAAGTTTGGGTAGAAACCCATTTGATTTGGTTGTATGGTGAAATTGTAGTGAATAAACCAAGAGATTTGGATGGGTGAACGTTATGTGCAAAAATACCAATAGATTAGTATGTTGTAGAATGAATGAGCTATGAGAATTTAGTTGAATTAGTGAGTTATGAAATTTCTAGTGAAATTGTGCATTGATTACTTGTACATTAGGCTTAGATGTTAGTTCGCACACAAGGTGTATGATGAAATGTCTAGCTGAAGTTAGAATGAGAGATAATTAGAAAAGATTTGGTGAAAACTAAATCTGTCCAGAAAGTTACAGCCGAATGTAACTGGGTCAAATCTTGTCAAAAATTGATGTTTATTGAGTTTGAAATGAACTCCCAGGAAAAACCTTTCAAACCCAACTAGAATTGCATTTTTTCGACGAAAAATGAACGTTTTATGAATTTTTCCGTATCGAAGGTTCAGGCTGCGTTTTCTGGCAGAATTTGCAGCCCATTACGAATGTCATAACTCAATTTAGGAATTGAGTTATGATCTCAAATTTTTACTGTAGGTAGCTTCAGGTGATTCCAAAAATCTCCAATTGGAATTTCGTCAATCGGATAAACGAGGAATTTTAAATAATAGCATGATAATATTACTTTTTGGATTAGGAAATCTGGGCGTTAAAAGTAGGTATCAGAGCCCTGGTTTGAGAGAAATCAAGTATGAGGAGGTAAATACTTGAACTCAAACCTTTGTGCTCTTGTGACAAGGAACCCGTACAATCCGAGACTCGATCAAGATCAAAGGGTAGAAGCAAAGGTAAGTATGTACTTAAGTATGTAATTGAAGGAAACTAACAGTATGTTATGTGTTAGATAAGCATAATTGCTTGGAGAGGATAATTCGTGAATGCGGTCTAGGACCGGCACCAAGGCATGCAATAAGACAAATTGACCCAGGTACGTAAACTTAACATATGGGTGTATGTAATGGTAAAATCTATCAAGTGAAGGAAAGATTCTAAATGAAATATAATAATGGAATGGTAATGATGTTTAAAAAAAATGTTGCACGTGCCTAAACCTTATTCTTCGGACATAAGGTGACGATTACACGAAGACACGAAACTAGTATGTGGATTGTGTACCTGGCCAGTACACAAGAAACATATGGCGTTCGTGAGACCGTGATAATTGTTACAGGTATGGCCGTTGGAATTAGGTATTAGGTGGACGTGATAGTGAAGGGAAATGTAAGACTTTCAGGGTTTCGAAAGTACCAAATACACATGAGAAGTATGAATAATATGTTAGAATCCGCAAGTCGGATTCGAAACATGAAAAGAATGAAAGTATAAATAATATGTTAGAATCCGCAAGACGGATTCGAAACATGAAAGGAATGAAGGCATGAACGATATGTTAGAATCTGCGAGACGGATTCGAAATATGAAAAGAATGAAAGAATGAATGATATGCTAGAAACCACCCGAGGGATTCGAAGCATAGAAGGGAACGAATGATGAGAATAAAAAGTTTGAATGTGTAAGTAATTAAAGATTAAGCAAGTAAATGTCCTTTAAAAAAGCGGATATTATCCAAGTTACGTCTTAAATTGATACATATATAAGTGAATATGTATATGTATAAATATGTTTGTATGCAAGAATGGTTAAGGGGATGAATTAGTCATGCGGGTCAGATAGTAATCGCCATTTAAACCTTGTAATTAATGTTTTGTTTTGACAAGCTTTATGTTTATAGGTAAGCGTAATAAATGGGCATGCATTGTCACAATTGGAAAGGAATAACCATCGTAAGTTATGAATAACGAGTCAAAGGTTTTGATTCGCGCGAGGTATATACAAGGGTTATGTTTTCTTTTAAGTAGGGGCTTATAGCTTGACTAGAAGGGGATGTGCCAGAAATGGGTAGTTGGTAGACATATGGTCAGAATGTATTTTACAATTGGATTTTCGAATAAGTTAAACAAAGTAAGCAATAGTTGCTAAGCAGGATTTAGTAAAATTTAGTACAAAGTAATTGATTTGCCAAGTAGATAAAACCGAGGAAAGGTATTGTAGTGGCAAGGAACCTTAGCTGAAAGAGGTAAGCCTTGAAATGAGTTGCATGTTAGACATGTTATTAAATTGATTTTTGGGAGTTAGAATGAATGACTATTATGACCCAAGTGAATGGCTCGGGTATGGACGAGGATGAAGGTTTTTTCCAAGAAAACGTTAAAATAATGAAATAATTTTGTAAGAATGTTCGAACGGAGAGTGAGTACAACGTGTACTATGATACTTGTATGCATTACATGTTGAGTCGCAGTTGGCCTTGAAGAGTCAAATTGCAGCTATCGGTAAATAATTATTTATGAAAGTTGAAAAGTATTACGTAAGAAAAGCAATGTGTAAAGTGAAATACTAGTAGTAAGGGTTTCGAAAGAAGAAAGGTGATTTAATTAACGCCACACTCGAAGGAATGTGTATGAAATGTGCTAACCTTCCTTTTCATAGATAAGAACGGTAGAACTCTTGGTGAGTAAAATTGGTGGATTTGGAAAAGTATGTGCACGAGCAGGAGTTCGTCTCATGGATGGGCGAAGTTAGTTCAGTCTAGTTATGGAATTGTGAAAGATGTGGGCCGAACTGTTATATGCGGCTCAATGCATTGTGCTAGATTACGCGATTAGTAAATTTCTAAATTCCGATAGCAGGATAGAAAGATGTAAATTGAATAGCATTCATATGAATTAAGGTAGCTCAAGTAACATGGTATTGAAGGTTTGACCTATAAGGTCAACAAAGGAATGAAATTTAGATCCAGACTAACGTCAATAAGCCATGCATATATGTGGATATAGAGAGTGGTAGATAGGAACACATGAATGGATAAGTTGAGAGTATATGAACTAAATGAATCGGAAATTTAACCTAAGGGTGTATGTAGTTACATGTAGCGGAAGAGTTAAAACTAATAACCGGAAGGTGAAGGTGGTATTATCTAGTAGGAATGAACAAGGTTTCGAGGACGAAACCTTCTTTAAGGGGGGTAGATTTGTAACACCCCGAATTTCGTACGCCGTAATATAATATTAAAAATTTTATTATAAGACGTGGTAAATATAGAATTACTTTACCATTCCCTAAGTTTTACAAGTTACGGAAATTCTAAAACTTGTGTGCACATGAGATTAACTAAGTTAGTATGTGAAAGGAAATAAAGGACATGTTTTGAAAGATGGAGGGGTTAAAAGGGAAAAATGTTTTAAATAAAACACTTGATAAAAAATATGTCAGTATTTGTTTTGTTTGGGGCGTGCGGTCGAGAATAGGGGGCCAAGGAAGAGCCAAAACCCTAACATCCTAAAATCAGCGAATTGAGAAGGAAATCAAGGGCTAATCGATTGCATGTGATAAATTTCTAGTTCATCTAAGGGTTTTCCAACATGGGGTAAGTTGAATTAAGCGATTTGTTGATAGTTAATAAAAAGGGTTTTGATTAATCTATGAAAAAGTATGAAATTGAACTTGTCTATTGTTTAGAATCACTAAATAGAAGATGTTTTATGCATGACAGTGATTAGATTGAAAGTTTGGGTAGAAACCCATTTGATTTTGTTGTATGGTGAAATTGTAGTAAATAAACCAAGAGATTTGGATGGGTGAACGTTATGTGCAAAAATACCAATAGATTAGTATGTTGTAGAATGAATAAGCTATGAGAATTTAGTTGATTTAGTGAGTTATGAAATTTCTAGTGAAATTGTGCATTGATTACTTGTACATTAGGCTTAGATGTTAGTACGCACACAAGGTGTATGATGAAATGTCTAGGTGAAGTTAGAATGAGAGATATTTAGAAAAGATTTGGTGAAAACTAAATCTGTCCAGAAAGTTACAGCTGAATGTAACTGGGTCAAATCTTGTCAAAAACTGATGTTTATTGAGTTTGTGATGAACTCCCAGGAAAAACCTTTCAAACCCAACTGGAATTGCATTTTTTTGACGAAAAATGAACGTTTTATGAATTTTTCCGTATCAAAGGTTCAGGCTGCGTTTTCTGGCAGAATTTGCAGCCCATTACGAATGTTATAACTCAATTTAGGGATTGAGTTATGATCTCAAATTTTTACTGTAGGTAGCTTCAGGTGATTCCAAAAATCTCCAATTGGAATTTTGTCAATCGGATAAACGAATAATTTTAAATGAATTTTTTCCGTAAGCTGCTGTCAGAAGTGACGAATCTGATTGCAGCTTAGTAGACGAATTTTTATAAATTTTTGGTAGAGATTTAGACTCTAAAAATTTAACACAAGGATAACCCCTCCGAGGGGCACGTCACATAAAAAGATTGTAATTTTTTTAAGCTCGTAAGTACAGTAAACGACCGTCCCAAAACAGCCTATTTTCAGTGAATTGAGATATACATGTTAGTGAATGAATTGTTAATGAAAGTAAGGTGACTAAGTGGTTATATGTTTACCGGATTGGAAGTGTGTTTGATTGACAGTTAACTTTTTAGAAAGTCAACAAGGTATGAATAAAAAGGTTAGGCATCCTAACACTATTGTGAGAATAAGGAGATCATGTGAATATTTGCTAGATTATTATATGACATACATGACGGTAAGTTGAATTGGTTATGTTATGAATGATGTGATAATGAATCTGTGTCATATGTATGTTAGTATTTGCCCAATAAAAGTCAATGAGACATAGGAACAGAATGATTGATAAGATGAATGATCATGTATACTAACAATGTTGTAATAAAATGGAATGAAAGGATATGCATCGTGTTAGCAAGGAATCAAGCAAAGAAAGCTAACGAGTCAAGAGGAGACAAGGAAGTGAAAGCGAGAACGGACGCTCAAGGTAAGTGAATTTCGATTCACCTTTTAGTATGTTTAATAAATTTAATACGTATGTTTATGAAATATCATGAAAGTGCATGTATTAATCAGGAGCATTAAGCTAATAATGCTTTAATAGGTTGAAGGTTGTTATTTAAGCTGAAAGAAAATTGGTAAGTTCAAACGGGTAGAATTTATGTGTATATGTCGTGTAATGTAACGTAATTCGTTATGGTTAGGACCCCCGGGTAAGGGTTTTTAGTCGTTTATGCAAGGGGAACGTTTTACGGATAATTAGAAGCAAGCCTCAAGTGTTTCAGATATAAATTGGTCAAGATATGCTAGTTTTAGTAATTAAAATGGGTTTTGAGCTGGGCACTACCATAGCTTACGGTAGCCACCGTAAGCTACGGTAGGTTCTGAAGTCTTTTTGGTCACCGTAAGGCAGTAGCATCTCACGTAAGGATTTTATGGCCACTGTAAGCTACGGTAGCCACCGTAGCTTACGGTGGAGCTGTCGCGCCCCGCGAAGAAGTAAGCCAAAGCTTACGCAGCCCGCGAGGGACCGTGCTGCAGGCGATTTGTTGGATTTTGTTGTTTTATACATTGGACTTGTCTAAATGGTGTTTCAAGGTCTCATAACTTATGTTAAGGATTGGTTTTGGATATAAGAGATGTTAAGGGTCGTCGGTTAGTGAAAGAATGGATTTTTTTCGTATTAGTGTAAGAAACTGTTTAAGTAAATATGTTTAGGAATCTAGTAGGCACGTAGGTCGTTTGTATATCGCCTATATTATGCTAAGTTGTGAATATGTTGTTTTGGCATAAGCGTACGTGTATGAAGTGGTAAGCATGAGCTAGTGTATATAAATTCGTAAATGATTGTTTGTGCGTAGATAGGGTCGTAGACATGTATGAAGGTACGTTTGCATATAGGCATATATGATAATAGGCGCGTAAGTGTGAATGTATGTGTGTATTAATATATGATGCTAAATACATACGTATGAACATTATCAAGGCGTCGGAGTACTTACGATTACTAATGATGTGCTTTGAGTTTTGAATGTAATGCAGGTATGAGATTGTTGGGTTCATGAAGAACTGAAAAAGGATTTGCATTAAGGATATTTAAGATATACGCTTGGACAATTCCAAGTTACTTCATGGAATGATTTATGAACTTCTATTACATAGTTTGATTTTGTGCGATGTATTAAAGTCTAATGGTTAAGTTGTATGTGGTGTCCTCAGGTATCGTACGGGTCTTCTCTACCGCTAGCGAAGTGAAGCAGACATAGATCGAGTTGAGAGCAAGGGTTGTACGGGAAAGAAAGGTCACATAGTTTGTTTTAAATAGGTCATGAAGCCTTGATATAATGTAACATTGTGAATCCTTTCTAATGAATGAATTAACATTTGTGATTTGGGTCTTCATGTAGTTAATATGACTTTTTAAGAATGAAAATTTTAGGCTCATATTTTCCGTTGTGTCGTATTTAAGTTTTTACATGTTGGTCATACAGGGAATTGTTCATAATACGAACGGGTCATGCTCGAATTTTGTTAAATAATAGCATCATAATATTACTTTTCGGATTAGGAAATCTGGGCGTTTAAAGTTGGTATCAGAGCCCTGGTTCGAGAGAAATCAAGTATGAGGAGATAAATACTTGAACTCAAACCTTTGTGCTCTTGTGACAAGGAACCCGTACAATCCGAGACTCGATCAAGATCAAAGGGAAGAAGCAAAGGTAAGTATGTACTTAAGGATGTAATTGAAGGAAACTAACAGTATGTTATGTGTAGATAAGCATAACTGCTTGGAGAGGATAATTCGTGAATGCGGTCTAGGACCAGCACCAAGGCATGCAATAAGACAAATTGACCCAGGTACGTAAACTTAACATATGGGTGTATGTAATGGTAAAATCTATCAAGTGAAGGAAAGATTCTAAATGAAATATAATAACGGAATGGTAATGAAGTTTAAAAAAAAATGTTGCACGTGCCTAAACCTTATTCTTTGGACATAAGGTGACGATTACACGAAGACACGAAACTAGTATGTGGATTGTGTACCTGGCCAGTACACAAGAAACATATGACGTTTGTGAGACCGTGATAATTGTTACAGGTATGGCCGTTGGAATTACGTATTAGGTGGACGTGAGAGTGAAGGGAAATGTAAGACTTTCAGGGTTTCGAAAGTACAAAATACACATGAGAAGTATGAATAATATGTTAGAATCCGCAAGACGGATTCGAAACATGAAAAGAATGAAAGTATGAATAATATGTTAGAATCCGCAAGACAGATTCGAAACATGAAAGGAATGAAGGCATGAACGATATGTTAGAATCTGCGAGATGGATTCGAAATATGAAAAGAATGAAAGAATGAATGATATGCTAGAAACCGCGCGACGGATACGAAGCATAGAAGGGAACGAATGATGAGAATAAAAAGTTTGAATGTGTAAGTAATTAAAGATTAAGCAAGTAAATGTCCTTTAAAAAGCGGATATTATCCAAGTTACGTCTTAAATTGATACATATATAAGTGAATATGTATATGCATAAATATGTTTGTATGCAAGAATGGTTAAGGGGATGAATTAGTCATGCGGGTCAAATGGTAATTGCCACTTAAACCTTGTAATTAATGTTTTGTTTTGACAAGCTTTATGTTTATAGGTAAGCGTTATAAATGGGCATGCATTGTCACAATTGGAAAGCAATAACCATCGTAAGTTATGAATAACGAGTCAAAGGTTTTGATTCGCGTGAGGTATGTACAAGGGTTATGTTTTCTTTTAAGTATGGGCTTATAGCTCGACTAGAGGGGGATGTGCCAGAAATGGGTAGTTGGTAGACATATGGTCAGAATGTATTTTACAATTGGATTTTCGAATAAGTTAAACAAAGTAAGCGATAGTTGCTAAGCAGGATTTAGTAAAATTTAGTACGAAGTAATTGATTTGCCTAGTAGATAAAACCGAGGAAAGCTATTGTAGTGGCAAGGAACCTTAGCTGAAAGAGGTAAGCCTTGAAATGAGTTGCATGTTAGACATGTTATTAAATTGATTTTTAGGAGTTAGAATGAATGACTGTTATGACCCAAGTGAATGGCTCTGGTATGGACGAGGATGAAGGTTTTTTTCCAAGAAAACGTTAAAATAATGAAATAATTTTGTAAGAATGTTCGAACGGAGAGTGAGTACAACACGTACTATGATACTTGTATGCATTACATGTTGAGTGGCAGTTGGCCTTGAAGAGTCAAATTGCAGCTATCGGTAAATAATTATTTATGAAAGTTGAAAAGTATTACGTAACAAAAGCAATATGTAAAGTGAAATACTAGTAGTATGGGTTTCGAAAGAACAAAGGTGATATAATTAACGCCACACTTGAAGGAATGTGAATGAAATGTGCTAACCTTCCTTTTCATAGATAAGAACGGTAAAGCTCTTGGTGAGTAAAACTGGTGGATTTGGAAATGTATGTGCACGAGCAGGAGTTCGTCTCATGGATGGGCGAAGTTAGTTCAGTCCAGTTATGGAATTGTGAAAGATGTGGGCCGAACTGTTATATGCGGCTCAATGCATTGTGCTAGATTACGCGATTAGTAAATTTCTAAATTCCGATAGCAGGATAGAAAGATGTAAATTGAATAGCATTCATATGAATTAAGGTAGCTCAAGTAATATGGTATTGAAGGTTTGACCTATAAGGTCAACAAAGGAATGAAATTTAGATTCAGACTACCGTCAATAAGCCATGCATATATGTGGATATAGAGAGTGGTAGATAGGAATAAATGAATGGATAAGTTGAGAGTATATGAACTAAATGAATCGGAAATTTAACCTAAGGGTGTATGTAGTTACATGTAGCGGAAGAGTTAAAAATAATAACCGGAGGGTGAAGGTGGTATTATCTAGTAGGAATGAACAAGGTTTCGAAGATGAAACCTTCTTTAAGGGGGGTAGATTTGTAACACCCCGAATTTCGTACGCTGCAATATAATATTAAAAAAATTATTATAAGGCGTGGTAAATATAGAATTACTTTACCATTCCCTAAGTTTTACAAGTTACGGAAATTCTAAAACTTGTGTGCACATGAGATTAACTAAGTTAGTATGTGAAAGGAAATAAAGGACATGTTTTGAAAGATGGAGGGGTTAAAAGGGAAAAATGTTTTAAATAAAACACTTGATAAAAAATAAGTCAGTATTTGTTTTGTTTGGGGCGTGCGATCGAGAACAGGGGGCCAAGGAAGAGCCAAAACCCTAACATCCTAAAATCACCGAATTGAGAAGGAAATCAAGGGCTAATCGATTGCATGTGATAAATTTCTAGTTCATCTAAGGGTTTTCCAACATGGGGTAAGTTGAATTATGCGATTTGTTGATAGTTAATAAAAAGGGTTTTGATTAATCTATGAAAAAGTATGAAATTGAACTTGTCTATGGTTTAGAATCACTAAATAGAAGATGTTTTATGCATGACACTGATTAGATTGAAAGTTTGGGTAGAAACCCATTTGATTTGGTTGTATGGTGAAATTGTAGTGAATAAATCAAGAGATTTGGATGGGTGAACGTTATGTGCAAAAATACCAATAGATTAGTATGTTGTAGAATGAATAAGCTATGAGAATTTAGTTGATTTAGTGAGTTATGAAATTTCTAGTGAAATTGTGCATTGATTACTTGTACATTAGGCTTAGATGTTAGTACGCACACAAGGTGTATGATGAAATGTCTAGGTGAAGTTAGAATGAGAGATATTTAGAAAAGATTTGGTGAAAACTAAATCTGTCCAGAAAGTTATAGCCGAATGTAACTGGCTGTAACTGGGTCAAATCTTGTCAAAAACTGATGTTTATTGAGTTTGTGATGAACTCCCAGGAAAAACCTTTCAAACCCAACTGGAATTGCATTGTTTCGACAAAAAATGAACGTTTTATGAATTTTTCCGTATCGAAGGTTCAGGCTGCGTTTTCTGGCAGAATTTACAGCCCATTACGAATGTCATAACTCAATTTAGGAATTGAGTTATGATCTCAAATTTTTCCTGTATGTAGCTTCAGGTGATTCCAAAAATCTCCAATTGGAATTTTGTCAATCGGATAAACGAGGAATTTTAAATGAATTTTTTCCGTAAGCTACAGTCAGAAATGATGAATCTGATTGCAGCTTAGTAGACGAATTTTTATAAATTTTTGGTAGAGATTTAAACTCTAAAATTTTAACACAAGGATAACCCCTCCGAGGGGCACGTCACATAAAAAGATTGTAATTTTTGTAAGCTCGTAAGTACAGTAAACGGCCGTCCCAAAACAGCCTATTTTCAGTGAATTGAGATATACATGTTAGTGAATGAATTGTTAATGAAAGTAAGGTGACTAAGTGGTTATATGTTTACCGGATTGGAAGTGTGTTTGATTGACAGTTAACTTTTTAGAAAGTCAACAAGGTATGAATAAAAAGGTTAGGCATCCTAACACTATTGTGAGAATAAGGAGATCATGTGAATATTTGCTAGATTATTATATGACATACATGACGGTAAGTTGAATTGGTTATGTTATGAATGATGTGATAATGAATCTGTGTCATATGTATGTTAGTATTTGCCCAATAAAAGTCAATGAGACATAGGAACAGAATGATTGATAAGATGAATGATCATGTATACTAACAATGTTGTAATAAAATGGAATGAAAGGATATGCATCGTGTTAGCAAGGAATCAAGCAAAGAAAGCTAACGAGTCAAGAGGAGACAAGGAAGTGAAAGCGAGAACGGACGCTCAAGGTAAGTGAATTTCGATTCACCTTTTAGTATGTTTAATAAATTTAATACGTATGTTTATGAAATATCATGAAAGTGCATGTATTAATCAGGAGCATTAAGCTAATAATGCTTTAATAGGTTGAAGGTTGTTATTTAAGCTGAAAGAAAATTGGTAAGTTCAAACGGGTCGAATTTATGTGTATAAGTCGTGTAATGTAACGTAATTCGTTATGGTTAGGACCCCCGGGTAAGGGTTTTTAGTCGTTTATGCAAGGGAAACGTTTTACGGATAAATAGAAGCAAGCCTCAAGTGTTTCGGATATAAATTGGTCAAGATATGCTAGTTTTAGTAATTAAAATGGGTTTTGAGCTGGGCACTACCATAGCTTACGGTACCACCGTAAGCTACGGTAGGTTCTGAACTCTTTTTGGTCACCGTAAGGCAGTAGCATCTCACCGTAAGGATTTTATGGCCACTGTAAGCTACGGTAGCCACCGTAGCTTATGGTGGAGCTGTCGCGCCCCGCGAAGAAGTAAGCCAAAGCTTACGCGGCCCGCGAGGGACCATGCTGCAGGCGATTTGTTGGATTTTGTTGTTTTATACATTGGACTTGTCTAAATGGTGTTTCAAGGTCTCATAACTTATGTGAAGGATTGGTTTTGGATATAAGAGATGTTAAGGGTCGTCGGTTAGTGAAAGAATGGATTTGTTTTCGTATTAGTGTAAGAAACTGTTTAAGTAAATATGTTTAGGAATCTAGTAGGCACGTAGGTCGTTTGTATATCGCCTATATTATGCTAAGTTGTGAATATGTTGTTTTGGCATAAGCGTACGTGTATGAAGTTGTAAGCATGAGCTAGTGTATATAAATTAGTAAATGATTGTTTGTGCGTAGATAGGGTCGTAGACATGTATGAAGGTACATTTGCATATAGGCGTATATGATAATAGGCGCGTAAGTGTGAATGTATGTGTGTATGAATATATGATGCTAAATACATACGTATGAACATTATCAAGGCGTCGGAGTACTTACGATTACTAATGATGTGCTTTGAGTTTTGAATGTAATGCAGGTATGAGATTGTTGGGTTCATGAAGAACTGAAAAAGGATTTGGATTAAGGATATTTATGTGACACCTGTGTCACTTCAACCATCAAACAAATGCCAAACCAATTAAATATTGTATTTCATACTTGGGATTTGTAAAAATATGTGTATTGTTTGCACATATCTACTCTTGTTCGATTTTAAGCTTTAAATCACTTTCTGGAGGGTTATACGCGCTCTGATGCGTAAATATAACCAGTTTAATCCAACGAACACTCCGGAATAGTGAAATAGGCTTAACATATCTTAAATAACCTTTACATAACTTAGAAATAAGTTTTAAAGGCTTTGGTATGGCAAAAACAAGTTAATTCGCTTACAGGGACTAAACTTGACAAACTGCGAAAGTATGCCAATTTGAACTGTAACAGACATTCTGGAACATTACCATAAGTTAAACACACCTTAAATATCCTTTATATAGCTTAGAAATAGGCTTTGAGGGGTTCGGTGTGCTAAAATAAACTTTTGGGTCATTCAGGGACTAAAAGCGTCAAAAAGTGCACAAGTTTGCATTTTCGCGCATAACTTACGTTCTGAATACATCCGGACATCCAAAAATTTATGTAAGCATTATAATATTATGCTTTAGTGTTTGGCTTGTCAAAAATCCATTCGTCGCTTAATTTGGATCGTTTTTGCGTTCGTTACGACTCCCGTCGTAGTTAACCGAACATCGCGATCGTACGGCCAAACGAACCGACATCCGATATATTTTTGAGCACATTTCAAGTTCCCTATACTTTAACTTCATTTTAGAGCTTTGAAATGGGGTTAACGGTGCTTAAACGTGTCAAAAACGCATCGAAAACCAAGTTTTGAGGCTGCAGGGACTGAAACTGTAAATCTGCCAAACTAGGTCCTTACGGACCTCAACATTGGGAGTGTTGAGGTCCGTAAGCAGGGGCCAGATGCAGCAAAATGTTTTTCACAGCCTGTTTCCAGCCTTTAACCCCTTCCAAAGGCCAAGTGCCACATGTTAATCTCTTGTGGTAGGCAAAATCAGTTACCACAACATTCCGACAAGTGTACGGGCGAGATCATTCCCTCTTTTCCAAGAAACGATCCTAACGGTGAACCGAAAACTATAAATACCCACCTTATGTTCACTCATTCCTCACAAGAATCTGATCTAATGTGCTCTAAGTTGAAACCTTTGTTTCATACCTGAGCTATTTTGATCTAGATTAGCATTCGGGGACCCTTTGTAAGTGCTCCTTCGTTCTTTTATTGCTTTTCGAGTCTGAAAGTCAAACTTTGTTTGACTTTCTGCATTGACCAGTTTATGGTCAATGCGAAGTTCGTTTGAACTTCATAACGTGAGCGTAATCACGATGGTTATAGTCCCTAGTGACTATACCTACTGATTACCACGTTATCTAGGCTCAGTGACGAGTCGTAGTTTCGGCCAAAATGCGCATTCTTGCGTATTTTGTAACCAAACTACTCTTGGGTATCAAAACCGTTTGTTTTGATACCAAACCTGTTTTCTAAACTTAGTTAAGCATGTTTTAGCATGCTTAGCTCGTCACTTTTAGTTTAGTGCTTATATAGGGTCGTAAGGTAAGCGATCTAAACAATCGCTTATACTTTCGAACCCGACCCATTTGGTCGATCATTAGGATCCGACCAAATACCTTAGGTGACCATAGTGTATAGGGAATAACCTTCCGAGGTTATACCTTATGGTCACATCGTTTGAGTAGTTGTATGATAGGTAGTTTATATGCCTTAGGTAAATTACCAGAATACCCTTTTCATGTATAATTGGTAATTAAGCATATGTAACCTAAACATTTGCCACATAACTGATTATGTAACATGTTTAGGCATATAACACTTGTCATAGGGCTAGTTAGACGTCTTGAGTGCGCTTTTGCGCGCACGACGCGTTAAAGTAGCATAAGCTACCTTAATGGGTCGCGATGGGTCGAAAGCACTTAGGTTAGGTTTCATTTTAGTATGTGGGCTTTGTTAAACCATATTACATGAGTTCACATACTCATTTGGCTTACGAACCCTCATTCTATCTGATCCTCCGATTTAGGTCCGGTTTATTAATGCAGTTACCTATATTAGGTGTCGTTTGATATCCGTGATCTCTAGCATTGTTTGGTTGTTACTCAAGGACTACTAAGCAATCTCAATGTGAGTACATAGTTCCCCTATTTTACTGTTTTCCAAACTGTTTTGGGGTGAAGCATGTGTACCTATCTGTTATTTTCATGATTTCAAAGTATAATTGATTATACATGTTATTACTTATCATTTGACAAACTAAATGACTATCTATGGTTTAAACACTGATTTCTCAAAGAACATAAAATAAAAATGTTGAATTGTACTTATTTTATGTTCACCAGACCGATTGTTAGTATGATATAGCGCTATAGGATTAGACACCCCATTCCTGTTGTCATGGAATGTCTGAAACCAATTTGTTTTCTCCATCCAAATAGGGATTGCCTTTGTGATATCCTTATAGTCTCAAAGGTGTAGTTTGATGCACTAGGTCTGAATGAATTCTTAAATCACACCTTTAAAGTATATTTTGATATACTCCCAAAAGTATATTTTGATATACTCTCATGTGTGGTATTGTACAAAACCAACATATATTTTGTTAATCATCCAAATCATATTTTGATATGTTATTTAAAAAACCAAAACATAGTTTAATATGTTATTTACAAATCCAAAAGTATACTTTTAATATGCTACTATAAGGTTATTCGTTTAACCTTACATTATTTTACAAAGCATAACTTTTGATTATTCAAACACTTTGTTTTGTACATTTTTACTTGTGATTTAATAGATCTCATTTTACTTACCATACATAACTTTTGTTTACACATTACATGGTTTACATTTAACTTGAGTTATACAATAACATTGGACTATTGGTTTAAACATGAACATTCTATATTGGTGGTTTGGTTTGAGTAAGTGACTTAAGTAACGAGGCGTGTGTAATATCATACAAGCATGGTGGATACGTCGCTGGTACTTCCTATATATAAGTGTTTGTATGGTATTACATATCGTAGCGTTATTTGAATCATTTCAATTTAAGTCATATAACATTTTATACAAATAACATACTTTTCATAAGACATTGTTTTACAACAACTTATCTTATACAAACTCATTTTTTACTTGGTTATTCATTTAACCTTACATTTATTTATACATATCATCTGATCTTATTGTTTTTCAAGCGATTTACAAAACAAATCAATTTACAAGGTTCAAGACTAAACTGTATTAAACATTTTCTTAAACTTACAAGTCATGAATCCTATTTTCACAAAACCTATGTATCTCACAGGCATTTTTATGCTGACGTACCTATTTTTACACATGTTTCAGGTACTGCTTTGAAATGATTGTTGATACATGCTACATTTAGGATGGACTCGTGCCTTAGCAACTTTAAAACTTGGAAGATCATAGTTGTACTTATTTGATTGTATTAAAACAATGAGTTCATTTATTCAATAAAACAGAATTTATTTATTCCATGGTTACGAAACAATGATTCTGTTACAACACTCCCCGACGTTTCCGCCACGTCTGGTTGTTCTACGTGGTCGGGGTGTGATAGAAAAGTTGGTATCAGAGCCAATGGTTATAGGGAATTAGGTTGTTAGTAATGCTTTGACCTAGACTATAACCTTCCTAGGACCCTAACACAAGTTTTCTTGTGTTTAGTTTTAAAACAATACCGTAACTTATTCTTAGGTGACAACCACAATAAGAACATAAATTTCTATCCCGCTTTGAAAACTAATCATCTGTTCTAGGATGATTTATTATATGGTTTTGAACCCTCTAAGTTTTCAAATCCCGTCAAAGATGGTCTAAATAATGTGAACACGTGCAAACTGGAAGGGTGGGTGCCTGTACCCTGAGTTTTCTGTCTAAGGCTAGAGTGTTCGTATAAATCCACATAATCGGACCAGTCACTCTTACCTGAGAACTCTTGGGGTGAGTGTCCACTTATAGGCGAGCATGTCTTCACGATACATTATTTTTGACCTATTTACTTTGATTGATCACCGGGGTCGTTTGTTGCTTTGTAGTAACAAACAAATGACCACTATCCTTGCTTTCATCAGATTCGTTTCATCTCATTCTTTTCGTCTAATTCTCTCACTCGTTTCCTTTCATGTTTCCTCTTTTAGAATGCCTCCTCGACGCGATAATCAGATGGCGAATGCCGAACTGGCGGAAATCATCGCGCAGCAAATGGCTGCCGCCTTCCCAAATCTTTATGCTCAAATGATTCAAGCCATCAACAACAACAATGCTCCATGCAATTTCAAGAATTTTAACTCGGCTAAACCTCTCAAATTTAGTGGTTCTGAGGGAGCAACTGGGCTTCTTCAATGGTTCGAGAGCATTGAGAATACTTTCCGTCACGTTCAGTGTCCTGAAAATCGCAAGGTCGAGTTTTCTTCAAGTGTGTTTCAGAAGAGGGCTCTTACGTGGTGGAACGGGGTGATGAGAGACCGCGGTGCTGAGGTTGCATTAGCACAGACTTGGGCCGAGCTTAGGGCTCTTATGATGAAGGAATTATGTCCACGTCATGAGCTAACGGCTCTAGAAAGGGAATTTGATGATTTGAAGCAAGACAGTGGGGAACATCGAGCCTATACTGACCGCTATGAGGAATTGAGCTTGTTATGCCCTACTATGGTTACGCCTCTGGATAAGGCGATTGAGAAATACATTGATGGTCTTCCTAACGTAATTCAGGATATTGTTACTGGCAGCAACCCTACTACTGTCAGACAAGCCATTGAATTGTCTGCCACTCTGACTGAATCCCATATCAGGAAGCGCAAGCTATTTCGGAAGGGCGACTCAAGACCATCTGACAAGACTGCTCAAGTGGAACCAAAGGAAGAAGATGCTGAGGTGTCTAAGAAGAAGAAGCGCAAAGCCTCTCAAAACTGCGCTGTAACTGCTCAAGACAAACAGGTTGCACCAAACCATCCAGCACAACCTCGCAAAAGGCAAAACTATGTTGGTACCGCACCTTTGTGCAACAAGTGCAACCGTCATCATCTAGAGCAAGAGCAGTGTCACAAATGTACCCACTGTGGGCGGTTGGGACATTTGATCAATGTTTGTCGTTATGCAAATCAAGCTGCTGCAAACCCTGCTGCTGTTCAAGCACGGTTTCCACCGGGATCATGTTATAACTGTGGTGACCTTACTCACTACAGAAACAATTGCCCAAGACTTGTTAACGCACCTCCAGCGCGAGGACGAGCATTTAACATCAATGAGGCAAACGGGAACAATGATGCAGCAGTGAACAATTAGTGTTTTGTAATTCCTTGGTTGTTATCTTTTGACACTTCAAGACAATTCGGTTGTTACATAAATAAAGATTTGTTGTTTTTATTTCTGCAAAAATTTATGTGTTTGTGTGAATGAATGATGCAACCTTATGATGTCAACCCAAAGATAAACTACTCGTGTGGTTCTGTTATCTTATGATCACTTGTGATCTCCCCAAGAACCTTAATCACTCGTTTCTTTTAAGAAACAAAGCCAAACTCTTATTGAAAATCCTTCTATCTTTATAGATGGATCCTTGAAAAAGCTTAAAGTGCCAAATGAAATCCATTGATTGGATTCCTAATGTGCTTTAATTATCCATGCTCAAAGACAACAAATTAAAGAATCAAGTTAACTAATTATGTACTTATGTGTTTTCTTATATGTTTTGTGGTTGTATGTGATCCATCCAAATCCTCATAGAATCTTCCATATCTCATACGAGAGATTCATAATAGGATATCCAAAGTTACTATCTTAAATCCTTAATGGACTTCTACGTTGTAGTCAACTCCCTTGGGTTTTAAAGTACTATTCTATAATTGGACCCCTTGGGTGGTCTAGTTAAACAGATTGATTTGAAGATCTGGTTAGAAATATCATGTGATGATATAATTGAAAAGATCCCTTAAGTGGTCTATTTAAGAAGATCGTATGTCGGTCTAATTAAGGAGATCATGTGTTGATCTAGTTAAAAAGATCGTTCATTGATCTAATTAAAAGGACCCTTTGGTGGTCTAGTTGAGTCGCTTCATGTTTATTCAAGTGATTTTTCCTACGCATTATGAAATGAACTGTGCGGACTGTGCAAGGAATTACGTAATTATGGAGGCCTACATAATTATGGAATTCAGTGCACAGAAACTACAGGAAGCTTTGTCATGTGTTAAGACCTATAGTGACAAGAATAATGATACGGGAGAAGTCTTGGACCTCGACCAATGTCATTTATTCTCACACTCCCCAATTCTGATCTCAATCACACACCAAGTTTCCTATGATAAGTCTTCATAAGAAACGTTCTTCTGTCCGTAGTTAAAAATTCCATGTTTTACTATTACAAGGAATTCACTTTGAGGGTTAACAAATTCGCTAAGAATCCTAACATGGCCCAGAGTTTACTTAAGGGTTCAATGGATTTATTTGAAGGCGAAACCGTCACAGCTGTCTTCACAAGTTTCCTCTAGAATTAAATTTCGGGACGAAATTTCCTAAAGTAGGGGAGACTGTGACACCTGTGTCACTTCAACCATCAAACAAATTCCAAACCAATGAAATATTGTATTTCATACTTGGGATTTGTAAAAATATGTGTATCGTTTGCACATATCTACTCTTGTTCGATTTTAAGCTTTAAATCGCTTTCTGGAGGGTTATACGCGCTCTGATGCGTAAATATAACCAGTTTAATCCAACGAACACTCCGGAATAGTGAAATAGGCTTAACATATCTTAAATAACCTTTACATAACTTAGAAATAAGTTTTAAAGGCTTTGGTATGGCAAAAACAAGTTAATTCGCTTACAGGGACTAAACTTGACAAACTACGAAAGTATGCCAATTTGAACTGTAACAGACATTCTGAAACATGACCATAAGTTAAACACACCTTAAATATCCTTTATATAGCTTAGAAATAGGCTTTGAGGGGTTCGGTGTGCTAAAATAAACTTTTGGGTCATTCAGGGACTAAAAGCGTCAAAAAGTGCACAAGTTTGCATTTTCGCGCATAACTTACGTTCTGAATACATCCGGACATCCAAAAATTTATGTAAGCATTATAATATTATGCTTTAGTGTTTGGCTTGTCAAAAATCCATTCGTCGCTTAATTTGGATCGTTTTTGCGTTCGTTACGACTCCCGTCGTAGTTAACCGAACATCGCGATTGTACGGCCAAACGAACCGACATCCGGTATATTTTTGAGCACATTTCAAGTTCCCTATACTTTAACTTCATTTTAGAGCTTTGAAATGGGGTTAACGGCGCTTAAACGTGTCAAAAACGCATCGAAAACCAAGTTTTGAGGCTGCAGGGACTGAAACTGTAAATCTGCCAAACTAGGTCCTTACGGACCTCAACATTGGGAGTGTTGAGGTCCGAAAGCAGGGGCCAGATGCAGCAAAATGTTTTTCACAGCCTGTTTCCAGCCTTTAAGCCCTTCCAAAGGCCAAGTGCCACATGTTAATCTCTTGTGGTGGGCAAAATCAGTTACCACAACATTCCGACAAGTGTAGGGGCGAGATCATTCCCTCTTTTCCAAGAAACGATCCTAACGGTGAACCGAAAACTATAAATACCCACCTTATGTTCACTCATTCCTCACAAGAATCTGATCTAGTGTGCTCTAAGTTGAAACCTTTGTTTCATACCTGAGCTATTTTGATCTAGATTAGCATTCGGGGACCCTTTGTAAGTGTTCCTTCGCTCTTTTATTGCTTTTCGAGTCCGAAAGTCAAACTTTGTTTGACTTTCTGCATTGACCAGTTTATGGTCAATGCGAAGTTCTTTTGAACTTCATAAAGTGAGCGTAATCACGATGGTTATAGTCCCTAGTGACTATACCTACTGATTACCACGTTATCTAGGCTCAGTGACGAGTCGTAGTTTCGGCCAAAATGCGCATTCTTGTGTATTTTGTAACCAAACTACTCTTGGGTATCAAAACCGTTTGTTTTGATACCAAACCTGTTTTCTAAACTTAGTTAAGCATGTTTTAGCATGCTTAGCTCGTCACTTTTAGTTTAGTGCTTATATAGGGTCGTAAGGTAAGCGATCTAAACAATCGCTTATACTTTCGAACCCGACCCATTTGGTCGATCATTAGGATCCGACCAAATACCTTAGGTGACCATAGTGTATAGGGAATAACCTTCCGAGGTTATACCTTATGGTCACATTGTTTGAGTAGTTGTATGATAGGTAGTTTATATGCCTTAGGTAAATTACCAGAATACCCTTTTCATGTATAATTGGTAATTAAGCATATGTAACCTAAACATTTGCCACATAACTGATTATGTAACATGTTTAGGCATATAACACTTGTCATAGGGCTAGTTAGACGTCTTGAGTGCGCTTTTGCGCGCACGACGCGTTAAAGTAGCATAAGCTACCTTAATGGGTCGCGATGGGTCGAAAGCACTTATGTTAGGTTTCATTTTAGTATGTGGGCTTTGTTAAACCATATTACATGAGTTCACATACTCATTTGGCTTACGAACCCTCATTCTATCCGATCCTCCGATTTAGGTCCGGTTTATTAATGTAGTTACCTATATTAGGTGCCGTTTGATATCCGTGATCTCTAGCATTGTTTGGTTGTTACTCAAGGACTACTAAGCAATCTCAATGTGAGTACATAGTTCCCCTATTTTACTGTTTTCCAAACTGTTTTGGGGTGAAGCATGTGTACCAATCTGTTATTTTCATGATTTCAAAGTATAATTGATTATACATGTTATTACTTATCATTTGATAAACTAAATGACTATCTATGGTTTAAACACTGATTTCTCAAAGAACATAAAATAAAAATGTTGAATTGTACTTATTTTATGTTCACCAGACCGATTGTTAGTATGATATAGCGCTATAGGATTAGACACCCCATTCCTGTTGTCATGGAATGTCTGAAACCAATTTGTTTTATCCATCCACATAGGGATTGCCTTTGTGGTATCCTTATAGTCTCAAAGGTGTAGTTTGATGCACTAGGTCTGAATGAATTCTTAAATCACACCTTTAAAGTATATTTTGATATACTCCCAAAAGTATATTTTGATATACTCTCATGTGTGGTATTGTACAAAACCAACATATATTTTGTTAATCATCTAAAGCATATTTTGATATGTTATTTACAAAACCAAAACATAGTTTAATATGTTATTTACAAATCCAAAAGTATACTTTTAATATGCTACTATAAGGTTATTCGTTTAACCTTACATTATTTTACAAAGCATAACTTTTGATTATTCAAACACTTTGTTTTGTACATTTTTACTTGTGATTTAATAGATCTCATTTTACTTACCATACATAACTTTTGTTTACACATTACATGGTTTACATTTAACTTGAGTTATACAATAACATTGGACTATTGGTTTAAACATGAACATTCTATATTGGTGGTTTGGTTTGAGTAAGTGACTTAAGTAACGAGGCGTGTGTAATATGATACAAGCATGGTGGATACGCCGCTGGTACTTCCTATATATAAGTGTTTGTATGGTATTACATATCGTAGCGTTATTTGAATCATTTCAATTTAAGTCATATAACATTTTATACAAATAACATACTTTTCATAAGACATTGTTTTACAACAACTTATCTTATACAAACTCATTTTTTACTTGGTTATTCATTTAACCTTACATTTATTTATACATATCATTTGATCTTATTGTTTTTCAAACGATTTACAAAACAAATCAATTTACAAGGTTCATGACTAAACTGTATTAAACATTTTCTTAAACTTACAAGTCATGAATCCTATTTTCACAAAACCTATGTATCTCACAGGCATTTTTATGCTGACGTACCTATTTTTACACATGTTTCAGGTACTGCTTTGAAATGATTGTTGATACATGCTACATTTAGGATGGACTCGTGCCTTAGCAACTTTAAAACTTGGAAGATCATAGTTGTACTTATTTGATTGTATTAAAACAATGAGTTCATTTATTCAATAAAACAGAATTTATTTATTCCATGGTTATGAAACAATGATTCTGTTACAACACTCCCCGACGTTTCCGCCACGTCTGGTTGTTCTACGTGGTCGGGGTGTGACAATTTAAGATATACGCTTGGACAATTCCAAGTTACTTCATGGAATGATTTATGAACTTCTATTACATAGTTTGATTTTGTGCGATGTATTAAAGTCTAATGGTTAAGTTGTATGTGGTGTCCTCAGGTATCGTACGGGTCTTCTCTACCACTAGCGAAGTGAAGCAGACATAGATCGAGTTGAGAGCAAGGGTTGTACGGGAAAGAAAGGTCACATAGTTTGTTTTAGATAGGTCATGAAGCCTTGATATAATGTAACATTGTGAATCCTTTCTAATGAATGAATTAAAATTTGTAATTGGGTCTTCATGTAGTTAATATGACTTTTTAAGAACGAAATTTTTGGGCTCATATTTTCCGCTGTGTCGTATTTAAGTTTTTACATGTTGGTCATACAGGGAATTGTTCATAATACGAACGGGTCATGCCCGAATTTTGTTAAATAATAGTATGATAATATTACTTTTCGGATTAGGAAATCTGGGCGTTAAATCATCTCAATTAAACCCTGTGCTTAACTATTAAATTAATCAAATTAAAATATATATATGAAACCGCCAAGGTTAAAATCGTCCATTACGAAATAAAAAACCCCTGATAATCAGTAAACAAAAACTCAAAATCATACCGTAAGATTCTTATTCAAAATCGTATTCGAAAATCCAACAAGTAATCAAAAATCGATCGATTCTTATTCACCAACTCCTTCTGCGAATTGAATTTCTGCTGAATTTGGAAGTTCAGAACTGAAACAAATCGATAGACCGTCAATCGAAGAAGATGATGCAGGATGAAGTTGATGCAGGATAAATATCAAATAAAATATGCGAAATACATATCAAACGTGCGAAAAACATTGCAGACAAAAAGAAAGGTTGTGTTTTCTGTAAAGTTTGCGAAATCATATAACGTAACATGCAATTATAAAAAAAGGTAATAATGTTTAAGATGTCTTATGATGTGCGAATTCATGATTTTGACACATGCGATTTCAAAAAAAGTTAATAATCTTTGAAATTTCTTATAGTTTGCGAATTCATGATTTTACTCATGCGATTTCAAAAAAAGTTAATTATCTTTGAGATTTCTTATAGTTTGCGAATTCGTTTTCGAATCATATGCGATTTTGAATAAAATGCTGATAATACTTTCAAATAACTTTGTCCTAAAAAATGCAAAAAAAAAATTATTAATTAATAACTAAAATAAATAAAAATTAACTATTTTATATAAAAAAAATTAATTTATTACCGATGTGACTGTAATTTGACATGTAATGATCAATTTTACTATAAATACTACTGAACTTACCACCCTACCTACATAATAAATTTACTATTTTAATACAAAATACCCAAGTAACTACCTTCCATATTAAGACATAGAACACAAAAACACACACAACACACCCACAAAAAATGGCATATGAAGATTCAGAAAAAACAAAAAACATTGCAATAAAAGAACTATTGTCAGCTCGCTCGTTGACAGAAATAAGCACCGATGTTACCTCTTCTCATTTGATTCTTGATGTGCAGGGGAAGATTCTTGAAGAAATCAAGAAAAATCAAGAGATGTGGGAGAGACTACTTGAAGAACCACCATCAAGCTTCAGAGACGCAGCTTTGAATCACATAAAGGAACAATCTCGAGCTGATGACTTAGCCTTCTCTTTCCTGAAAGATGCTCTAAACACTGTGAAGGAGAAGACGGAGTTCAGCTCGGCTGAACGTGAAAAAATCTTTGCTTCAAGTAACTAAATTTCTGTTTAATCGTTTTATGGTTTTAGCTGTGATAGACAATAACAACTACTTTAAATTTATGTTTTGGGTACATGTTTTGAATACATCTTATGCTTCGTTATAATATAAATCGCATGAATGATTTACACATCTTTATCAAAAAAAAAAAAAAAAAACAAGATAACTCAAAATCGCATGTACTAAAATGAAAACAAAATGAAAATCGCATGTAACCTACGTATATGATTTTGCATATGAAATCGCATTTTTTATAAACTAAATCGCATAGTTGTATGAACTAAACTCATATGTATGAAATCACATGTTTTCCTGTAAAATCGCATGGACATTAAAAAAATTAATCTTCCTCATCTGAAACCTCATCCCACTGATCTTCTTCTTCAGAGCCATCATCACTACTACCATTGTAATCTTCAAACTCATCTTCCTCTTCATCGTCTTCGACCTCGTTGTCTTTGTCTCTAGGATCTTTTTCAATCTGGACACCCTTCATCTTCTTTTGTTGTTTGCCTTTCAGTATCTCGCAAGTCTGAATATCATGACCTTTTTCATTGCATACACTACATATCCTTGACCTTTTTCCTTTGTGTAGGATCGTTGTGCGACCTGAATGAGTCGTTCAGAAGAGTTTTGGATCCGAATCAAAGGCGGAATCAATGAAACGGACGCTCGATTCAATTTAAATGTCTCTATTATTGATCTAACAACAATTTACAACCTGGAGACAATTCGGCAGAGCTTCGCTACTCAAGTCCGAAAGTTACAAATGACAAACCAAGCTCACCTATATATAGTGTTCTGATTTCGTTTGAAATGACCAAGTGTCATTTCAAACGGAATTAACATTGTTAATTTCGTTTGAAAAGGCCTTTGGCTGTTTCAAGCGAAATCACTAAAAAACACTCAAATCTCAGTTTCTAGCAACCGAGCACTGGTTTATCCTATCCTATTACATGACTCGATACAAGACGAAGTCAACAGACATAGTGCACTAACAGGCTCCCCCTTGGATGTTGACGAAGTCTTCAGTGTCGAGTCTTTATCATGACACTTCTTCAGTCTTGATCAGTCTTCACACTCTTTCCAAATTGTCTAACATTGTAAGTATCCATCAATCTTTCTTCATTGATTAGCTTCTATCTTTGAATGTTATACCAGGATCTTATTCTGGCTCTAACATTAACATCCTTTAGAAACGCTTTCTTCAGGCTCCCCCTTTCGTCAAGCTTTCGTGCTTTAGGGATCAACACCTTGCTTTCTGGTTACAAGTTCCCCCTTGCTTTGAGCTCGTCTTCAGACTCCCCCTTAGACTCTACTGTCGGGATCGTAGTCTGGAATCTCATCTCCAACACTCAAACATTTATAAGAACAAACATTTCAAACATTCAATTATCCAGGAATTATGACCTGGCTCTTTCAAACTTTCTAAACTAACACTTTTTGTCAAATTTCAGGATCCAAATCCCTCACAGTTAATCATCCAAGTCCAAATTAATGACCTTGAAGATATCACAAACTGTTTTTGATTTTTGTTTAAAAACTTCAAATTTCAAATTAATGAACTTGTTTTATTTTCAGAAACACAATCAGCTTACTTAGATTTTGAAACTCAGCAATTCAAACATCGGTTGTCAAAAATAAAGTAGAATCAAAATCTTTTTGGATTTTTCTGAAACATAAAGCAGTAAAAAAAATATTTACAAACATATTTACAGACAAAATTTTTGTTTGAGTTTGCGTCAGAGGATCATATCAGTTTCTGACAAGTCACAAGTACCGTTGAGCTTAGTCACACATTAAGAATTAAACAATTCACTTAGATTGTCGATATACTGATCCACTTAAATTTTCACACAAATTTCAACTGATTCAGGATACGAATTAGGTGCATTAAGAACTTAAACTCATTCATGTGTCCCACCTCTTGAATATACTCCCGTATCCAGATCCCAATATTCAGTCTTACATGTGAGTATACCTAAATGATATCTGTAAAGGTTTAAATGCGAGGCCATGAGAGCTCAGGTCAGAACTTCCGTTCAGCAGAGAGATGATGGCTCGTCTTTTGGTGGGTTCCCTTTAGAGAATCTTTTCTTCAATAGCACATGATTAACATTTTTCAATGTTTCACCATTTTTTATACTGAGGGTAGTGCTATATTTCAAGCAAGTGTAAAGTATTATACGGGGACGAGGCCATTGCTTCCGCATTATCAGAAGTCCCGGGCCCAGATATCACTAAGTATAAAGACCTAGTATCTCGGAAAGAGGGGTCCTTCAAACAAGATTTCAGGGGTTACCTATATATCCAAGTAGTGTTCCCCACGAAATAAGCAAGTATGAAATTTATGTTTATATCCCGAAAAGTTTACTAAATGTGTAAAAACCTATCGGCATATCATCAGTGAGACCATTTAACGCTATATAAACATTACATTTCTTTAGCATACTGTAACTGTCTACTGATGTACTATCATTTCCTCTTTTTACACAAAAACTCAATTTTTGAATTTTATCATGTTTTTGGCTTTTTCAAATTTTCAAATGTTTTTGGATTTTCTGACAATAATACTCCCCCTAAAATTCAAAACCATTCTAAAGAAAATTTGATAACCGATACTAATAGCTTTGTCTCGCCATCCATTTTCTGCTTTTCGTGCTCTGTTTTGCAGAAAATATAACATACCCCCATGATTTACAACACATAGATATTTTACAGTTTGAAAACCGTTTTTCAATCTTGTGAAATTAATCATGTTTGTTCAGCCATGAGGGTTTCGGCATATTCAATCAACATCTTTTTGAATTTTTGAATATTTGACAAATTTAAAAACAAACATATTTTTGATTTTTCAAAATTTTGACAAAATAAAAACATATTTTTGGTTTTTTTTTTAATTTTTCAATTTTTAGGGTTTTTGAAATATGGTTTATTTATGTACAGAAATCAAACAAACTCCCTGTTTCAACCAACACAGGATCCAGTAGCCTCCTCTTCTTGTTGTGCCAGGCTACTCCGAATTCCATTTTCACAATCTTCAGTTTTCTTGAGCACCTGCACATTCAACTATTCAGTCACTTGAACAATTTAGCCCAGGTCTGTTGGACCTTAGGCATTTCAACACAATATGTATCATGCAGTTTCGAAAAATCTTTGTCATCAAAGACTTTTTCAACTTTGACTTCAACTTTTTCATCTTTTACCAAAGTCATTTGTTTCTTAACATTCCATGTTTGACCTTTAGGAGTACCTCGTTTGTAAAAATGTGACTCTTTTTGAACATTTTGATTTTGAACAACAACTTTAGGTTTCCAAAACTCGTTTGATTTTGTTGCATCGACAGTTTTTTTCCAACTTTGTGTTGTTTTTAATCTGGGTGTGTGAGAATTCCAGGTCTGTCTTGAATCAAACCTATTCAGGTTTGATTTCCAAGTTTGGTTCGAAACAAACTTGTTTGTGTTGTACCTCCAAGTTTGTTTTGAATCAAATCTGGTTGACCTGTGTTTCACATCCTCAGATTTCTGTTTCTCAATATTTTCAGACTTCTTTTTGTTAACATCCACAGGTTTCAGATTTGGACACTTGCGTGCAAGATGTCCAATTTGATCACATTTAAAACAAGTTCTTTTTTAAACATCTTTGACCTGTGGTTGTTGCTTTTTTTTTAGCATAGAACTCTTCATTAGACTGACGCCTAAATTGGAGTTCTTTCTCTTCTTCGGAACTTGTTCCGTAAACAAAATTCATCTTTGTCTGATAATTTGGCGTTTCATTTTTATTTCGACTTTGTTTCTTCTTATAACCCGACCCAGCCTTCATGTTTTTCTTCTTGTAACCAGGTTTGTTATAAAACGTTTTGTGACCTTTTCCAGCAAACTTTTGAATTTCAGACTTTTGAATCTCAACCATTTTGAAAACTTTATCATCCTTTTCTGAAATCACATTCTGAATCGGGAATACAACATCTAGGAATAATTTGTCCGATCCAATCATGGTATAAACCAATCCTTTTGAATCATCATTCAAATTTTTCTCAGATTTTGAGTTTTTCAGATATCCATCATGAAAATTACCTTCATTTTCATCCTGTGATTCAGATTTACCTGTTTCAACTGACTCTTCTTTCAACACACTTTCAACGACCTTACCTACCACCTCTGAATCACTAGAATCATCAGATTTGGAATAAGTTATGTCAATGTTATCTGGCAATTGATCTACCATGTTAAAAGCTTTTTCGACCTTTTCATCATCATAAAATGCAAACTTTTCCGGTGGTGGAACTTGATGAAACTCTGAGCCAATACCTTTCTTGTTTTGCTCAGAATCTTTTCCATCCGGTTTTATGTTGAAAATTCTTTCAAGCACATATGACGACGCGTGATAACTTTTTAACTTGTTATTATCCTGTTCTAAATCAGCAATCTGACGCTTAAGTTTAGCAACATCCTCAATGTAAGAATTAACAACTTGTTGCTTTATTTCATAATTTCGCTTAAACGTATTAGTTGTTTCAGAACAGTAATCCAATCTTGATTGAACAAATTTCATTTCACTTTTCACTTTTTCATATGACTCTTTTGTAATGTGATATGCCAATTTTATTGAATCATATTCCTTTTTCATTTCTTGACAAACATTTTCTTTTTGATCACATTCTTCTGTCTTTTTCAAAACATTTTCTTTCAAAAATTCATTTTCTTTTTCTAACTTTTTACATTTTTCTGAAAGTTTTTCATTATTATCTTTCAAAACTTTTTCGTTTTCTAACATTTCCTTGTATTTAATTTTGAAAACTTCTTCTATTTTGGTAAATTCAAGATCTCTTGTTCTGAACCTTTCGTCTTTTTCAGTACAAGCACTGCACGTTTCCATACATTTCTTGCACTGTTCAACAGTATTTAAGATTTCAGAATCAGAAATTACCTCAGCGATTGGCACTTCGGTGTATGCTGCAGTCTCTGTCTGATCATCATCATTCTTTTGTTTTTCTTCAACACCAACTTCAGTTTCACCAGCATCCAAATTCTCATTCTTTACTTCAATCAAACTTTTAATCTTCTTCTCAGCTTCTTCAACCTGCAGTTTTTCAGTAACTGCTTCTTTCACAACTTCTTCATTCACAACAACTTTTTCTACCTTCACATCTTCCTCTTTAACTGCTTCGATTTTGACTTCCTCAGCAACCTTCTTCAAATTATTCACTATCTCATCAACATTCTTCTTCATTCTCTCTTCATCCCTCTTATTCAGACTTGAAATCATAACATCCCTAAGGAGTTTTTCAAATTTCTTCACATATGTTTTATCTTTTTCAACATTAGTATAGTATTCGACGGATCGAGGGATTACTAACAGAACATCATCAAAGATTATGGCTTTCTTGGGAACAACAGGTTCACCATTTCTGTTGACGTAGCATTCTCGCTTCTTATCCCATTTCTTGTTGATCACTGCACTTTCATATTCTTCTTGCATTATATCAATTATGTTCCAAGCAATGTTTCTTTCTCTATATGTTTTCTCACTCAGAATCTTTTCTCTGGTTTTCTCTTTGATTTCAGCTATGACATTTTCTTCTTTGTTTTCTTCCTTAATTTCGGCAACAAAAACATAATGGTTGCTCTTTGATGAACTTCTGCCATGAGCTGTAACTCGATTATCAACATGATCTTCTTCTGGTAGAATCTGACTCCAATCATATCCTTCATCATCATGGATTACAGCACAAGCTCTTGACTTATCTCTGGGTTTATCTTCAATCATTTTCGGCTCTTCTTTGCTTCGGTGGTAGATTGCCTTTCGATAATAATCATCATTGAACGGATGTTCATTTCCACCAACTGCAGAATTGTTGCATTCTCTCTTGAAATGACCTTTTTGCTTACATTTGAAGCAGGTCACTTTGGACTTATCAAATCCAAGTTTTGTTGATGCACCGCCTAATGATTGTTTCCCAGTAATCTCCATGTATCTCTGAGCTCTTCTGATGCAACTCGCTAAACACCAGCGAATATCAATGAGTTCCATCTCTTCCGGATCAATCTGGTCGTAGTCTTCTTTGGTTAACTCTGAGTTTCCAATTTTTCCAGCTACAAGACCTTCATACGATTCCAGAACAGATGCAAGGAAGCTCATTTGCTACTTAGCTGCATTGATGCTCATTGCAGGAGAATTTTTCAACTTGAGAGCAATGTTGCATAGTATCTCATCTGATTCTTCAGAACTAGCTTTTGAATAAGCTGAATGATAACCCGGATTGTAACTTGATGAACTTTTCTGTGGCTCTTTTGTCCTCTCACCACTGAATGCTGTCTTTGGTGTTTCTCCAACTTTTACTGAAGGTAAATTACCTTTGTAGTAGAGACCAACATTCTGTTGATGTGATGAACTGCTCATCTTGTTCTGCTTTTGCAATTCAAGCTCATGACTTTCTATCTTTTCTATCAAGATATCAAGAGAAATTGTATCATATAAAGCATCATTTTTCAATATGAATACAAACGTTTGCCACTGATCAGCTCGTGGTAACGCTTCTATGATCTTATCAATTATTTCTTCTCGAGTTTTAACAATACCAAAACGATCAAGTTCAATTTTTAGATGACCAAATCTCTCTATCATCTGTCTTACTGATTCACCTTTCAAACTATCAAACAAATCAAATTCTTTCTTTAATAAAGAAATTTTATTTTTCTTGATTTGTTTACCCCCCTCAGCTTTTACCCGTAAAGCTTCCCAGACAGATTTCGATGTTCCGTCATGTTGCAATAAAGCAAACATGTCATTTCTGATTGAAGATTGAATTAAAGCAATCATTCTCTGTTCAGCTGAGAATTCTCTTTTGTCTTCTGCTGATAAATTTTTGAGCGGGGTTTCTTCTCCTTTATCATTGGCCGGCCTTTTATAACCAAACTCCAAACAAAACCAACTTTCATGAGCATAAGCTTTTGCCCAGTTGATGAACCAATCTTTCCACCAAGTGTAATCTTCAATGCTTTCAAGAGTTGGTGGTTTTGAATGTGTGCCGTAAAAGTTATCATGTTTAATTTTTCATTGATTGCTTTTGTAATGGTTTTTGGTGTGACAATTGAGGTTTCGGAAGACTCGGATGTAAACGCGTTATAGAACGTATTGTAGAACTCTTCAGCCATGATGTGAATTTCTTGAATTACTTGGAGACAAAAACAATCAAACAAACACAATCAGTTTAACCAATATCAAACAACTTGAAACAAACTGACACTCGGTTGACATGAAATGGTCTTGATGAGAAATATCCACTTTCAAACGAAATAGTGATCTTCAAACGGAATCACTTTGGTGCGAAATCACTTTGGAACGGGATACCCTTTCACACGAGATCACACTTTTAAACGGAATCCCTGAATGACAACTTCAAACGAAATCACAACTTAAAGCGAAATCAGAACTTCAAACGGAATTACACTTTGAAGCGAAATAGCTAATTTCGTGTGAACTCTCAAACGGAATCTGATTTCGTGCGGAATTAACACTGATTTCGAATGAAATTAACAAGCTATTTCAAATGGAATTATGCTGATGTCTTCTTTTTCGAACTGATTTTCAAGCGGAATTACCAATTTTATCAAGTTTCAAGTTGATTTTAAGTCCAATTCTTTCAAGGTTTTGTTAAAACACTGTTTTGCATGTAATGTGTGAAATTCAATCCATTTTGACCATGAAATCTTGTGAATTTTGAAAAAGAAGATGTAGAAGTCAGAAAACTGATGAAATCAAGCTAAACTCTTCCTCCTGTGCTCTGATACCACTTGTAGGATCGTTGTGCGACCTGAATGAGTCGTTCAGAAGAGTTTTGGATCCGAATCAAAGGCGGAATCAATGAAACGGACGCTCAATTCAATTTAAATGTCTCTATTATTGATCTAACAACAATTTACAACCTGGAGACAATTCGGCAGAGCTTCGCTACTCAAGTCTGAAAGTTACAAATGACAAACCAAGCTCACCTATATATAGTGTTCTGATTTCGTTGGAAATGACCAAGTGTCATTTCAAACGGAATTGACATTGTTTCTAGCGAAATCACTAAAAAACACTCAAATCTCAGTTTCTAGCAATCGAGCAATGGTTTATCCTATCCTATTACATGACTCGATACAAGACGAAGTCGACAGACATAGTGCACTAACACTTTGCGGCTGATCATTTGTTCCTTCTTGGATTTAATCCTTTTATGCGAGCCACGACCTTTGTTTCTTATACCAGCCGGCACACGGACAGTAGGAGGTGCATTAGTTACTGGTTGTTGATAACCAATCAACTTTGAAAATCGGTCAAAATTTGGATCAAGTTGCTTGGTTATACGAATCTGATCAACTCTCTCTTTAAGCAGCCTCATTTGATCCCTCACTAAAACAAGTTGATCAAGGTCGGAAATCAAATTGCTAACCAAATACTCCCATGTGTGGATGATTTCACGAGCAATCCGTTTAGCCTTGTGTTGCACATCCTTGTCACCCACCTTTATATTGAACTTCACATTTAATTCATTCGGCACCACATCCTTTGTCCATCTCTTCATAACATATTTGTTTGGTATTTCTTTAACACCAAACATCTTGAAAACAAAATAAATATGTTTACATAGCAGCCCATACTGCTCAAAACGCAAACAGCTACACTGTGCAGTTACATCATTTTCAAGATTCTTGAACCACACCTAAGAAAACCAAAAGAAAAAAATATATATTAAAAATTAAAATCGCATGTGTAAATTAACAATTTCGCATGTCTAAAAATCATTTAATTGTATAAATTTAAAATCGCATGCGTACATCAAAATCGCATATTGCAAAATCATGTTCTGAAATGAAATTCGCATTTAGGTTTTCAAAATCGCATGTTTTAAATATATAAGCTATAATACCTCTAATAAACCATCTCCATGAGCTTTAAAGTGTTTCAACGATATCCTGATCTGTGGACCCTTGATTTTGGTGTCCATCGGCAGACATTCGATAATTGTTCCATATATCTCTATTTGCTGATCAAAGAATATAGACCTGGTGTATATCTTAGCAGCATCTTTTTCCAAAGTAGTTTCGCTCCAATCAGCAGGCTCAGTATATCTTGAAATATGATCATTCTTTCTGTGATTGGACCTTTGGACATCCATTGCACCTTCAAAATGATTCATAAACTCTACAAGAGTGAGTTATGAATTTGCCAACTGGCAAAAAAAAATGATTCTCGCTCTCTGATCTCGAAGTTGTTCACATGAGACTAGACATGGGCTCATGCCGGTAAAAAGCCGGAATCCACATGTATCTCATCGAGAACATATCATCAATCCATTTGTTTTCAGTGAGACCGAACTCAATCATCACCAACTTCCACTGTCTCTCGAATTCTTCAGGCTCAATGGAATCTGTCCATACAATATCGCACATCCTCCTTTTAAACTCATCATTATTGCACAACTCGTGTCCAACCTATACCGATAAATGCTTTTTATATCAGCCTATAACAAAATCTATATTATAAAAAAACGCTAACGAAAGACAATATAGCATGCTATACCTTATCTGCCACTTTTTTCATTATGTGCCACATGCACAATCAGTGTCTGCTGCTAGAAAAACCCTCCTCAATAGCCTGTTTCATAGCAGGGTCTTGGTCCGTCACTACAACCTTTGGCTGCCGACCAAATGACTTTACGAATGAATTCAGAAGCCATTTATAGGATTCAATGCTCTCCGATGCCAACATCCTAGCTCCAAGGGTTACATTTCGACAGTGATTGTCAATCCCAGTGAACGGAACAAACACCATTTTGTACCTGAACAAACACATGCGAAATACACATTTAAAACATGCGAAAAAGGCAGTTATCACATGCGAAAATATACAGTATAACATGCGATATATTCAACACCTGCTGTTCAATATATAATAACATGCGATATTGCAATTTAGGAAAATCATATACCATGCGAAAAATAAATAAAAAACATGTTTGTCTTGAAACACTTACCTGTTTGTCTTGAAAGATGCATCGAACGATATCACATCCCCAAACTCCATAAAGTTAAGCTTGCATAACCTATCAGCCCAGAACAAACCAGTTAACCGTTTGTCATCATCAGCAGAATATTCAAATGAATAATCAACTAAATACTGTTTTTTGTCGGTCATCCTATTAATCACCATGTCAGCGTCATATTCACCTATATAGCTGTTAATTCGATTCCTAAAATTTTTGCAATCATCAACCGTGGCGCCAACGTTCTCAAAACCACCATAACGTTTCCTCGTTATATGGAAAGCTTTGACAGGACTAAGGTTTAAAGTGCCTAGTTCCCATATCATCTCCTCCTGGACATCTGACAATTGTCTGTACGCTGGCAGGATATGAATATCATGTAGACATACAAACTTATGATTATAGCCATCAACAAATCTCTTTACTGTATATAATCTACCATCCACCGTGCAAATCATAAGTTGAGCTTTGCATCCGGTTCTAATGGTCCCCCTGTTCCTTGATTTGAATTGCTTTTTTGACTTCGAATAACGATCTTCAATACACAATGGCTTATGACCCTCTTTAGAACAAACAAAATACTTAGTTTTGATTATACCACCACTGTGTACTTCACCAGCCTTCCGAGTAGAAAAACCAGCTAACTTAGCATATGATTTGTAAAACGCATATGCTTGTTCAATACAGGTAAATTGCATTCCAACCACAGGTGTAGCTGATGCTTCAACCTCCGGAGTGTAAACCCTTTCATCTACATAAATCAAATTAAAAAAAAAACACATGCGAATTATCCGACTCATTACATGCGATATATTAATAACTGCATAATTTCATCGTAAGAACAACAACACGTGTGGATTATATGAACAATAACATGCGAAAATGATGATTTTGATTAATATGTTTTACACATGCGATTTATTATACCATAACATGCGAAAAATCCGTAAACAGAATAAACATCAAATGCGAATTGAAAGACTCATAACATGCGAACTTGTACATGTTGCTTTCATATCAAAAATATACTCAACATTCAAACTTCAAAAACAGCTACAACAATGTAAAATGATTGCTACGATTAAACAAAACAAGTCTACGAACAATTTAAAGATCTGAATTAACATAATTACCATTAGAACACTCGTTTACAGCACTTGTACTTGCATTTGGATTTGCATGTTGCGGATTTAAAACATCCTCAATCGAAACTCTCTGATATGCAGATAATTGAGCATGATCACCGATCGGTCGAGTTTCTTCAAAATCAACATCTGTATTTCGTCCGGTGCTGCTCTGTGGATCCATCGAAAAAAAACAATTGAATCAAACCCTAACGCAGAAGAACGAAAACTGTAATTTGAGAATTATGAAAAAATTGAAACTGATTCGAATGATAATTACCGGGATATTAGTGTAACGAACTTCTCGCTGGTTGAATGAAGTGACGAATTTGCCCTCAGATAATTGAATTAATTGTCTGATTAACCTTATCAAAGAAAAACTAATCAGGACACGTGTACGGCCACTACAGTCGCGTATGTAATGTACGATTAAGGAATTTGTATCCTACACTTTGCCTATATATAAATATGTCTTTGAAAATATTAATAGTAATATCAAAATTCATAGTTTTATCATTCCAAATATTAGTGGTAATGTCTCCACTTCAAAACATAAAAACATAAAGTGTCGATGTTCGAAACACGATCTAGTCTTAAGCAATGAAATCTTCCTCCGAGTCTACATCAACCAAGGAATCCAATCGTTCACCAAAATCTTCCACTTCAACTGAATTAACTCTAACATCATCATCATCATCATCTCTATAACGCTCTCTTTTGCTCCAAGTACTTGGCCCAACGTATTCGTTTCCACCCATTGCCTCTCGCGCAACCGACAATAGAAGACCATCACTACCATCAACAAAATCTTGATGCTCAATTTCAGTTGGTATAACCCAATCATCATTTTCATCTATGTCTCTTAACAAAATAGGATCCAAATTTGTTGGTTTTTAATGAGTTGAAGCGCCTTGTAACCTTGTGTTGTATTGGATGAATACAAGGTCATTGAGTTTTTGTTGCAAAAGACAATTTCTTTTCTTTGAATGTAACTAAACATAAAGAATAAAAAAATTACATAATGAAGTAAAGAGGTTAAATGTTATAATATAATTTAAAAAAATATGTAGTAGGAAAACTTACATTGTCGAATGTACTTCAATTGCGTTCATATAACAACCCTAAACCGACACCCTCATAAAATTTTCAGACACCCTAAAAATATTTAAAATATCCCAATATGTCTTAAAATACACCCCATACGTGAAAACGGACCCCGAATACCTTAAATATTATTAAAATTAATTAAAAATGGAAATTTTGGGGCTGTCGCGGGGCGCGTAAGCCACCCCGTTAGCTTACGCGGGCCGCGAGCGATCGATAAACGCGGCCTCACCCGGTGGTGATACGTGGCAATGCGTGTTGAACCTACTAAGTGACCCGGATCACCTACGACCTAGGCCACCTACTACGCGGGCCGCGTAGGCCCTGGTCTTATTTTACGTGGGCCGCGAGAAAAGCCAAATCAGGCCCTATAAATTGCAACGAAGGGCCTTCAGTCAAAATTTGTTCATTCAATCGATCTCTCTCTCAATTTCTTAATAGTAGAAGTTATACTCGGGTCTAATACCCCCCTAAATAACGAAGTTCTGCTCCGTTGTAAGTATCATAACCCCTGGATACGTATTAGATACTCTGCCCGATTGATCTAAGGTTCCGTAACGGCTGTCGTGGTTCTGCCCGACGTAGTCGTTGGAATGCCGTCTAGGGGAGGATATTACTAATATTAAAATGGGTTATTATACTCACACGTGTGCATTTGTGTAATTTATAGATTATTCCCAGGAAATCCTTACTGAAAACCTAAGACAGCAATGTGAGTAATCTCCTTTTTGTAAATTGTTTTTACAAAACCTTAAATATTTTACAATGCAATTTAGCAGTGATTGAGTCGTTGTAATTCTACAATTACAGCCGGTATGTTGGGGTTTTGTATACAAAATGTGAGACATGTTACCATTCGACAAACAGTTAGCCAATGTGTAATATGACCCACCAGTCAGGACTGACAGTACTGAATGAGTAATTGGGTAGATGTAAATATTGTAATCGCTCTCAATACTGTTTAAATTAAATTAACCTTTCTTGATTAAACTTGGATTCACTCACCAGTATTTCCCACTGACAAAATGTTTTCAAAACGCGTTTCAGGTAACACAATGTGAAAGCCAATTAGAAGCCAGCTGGACAGCACTGAAGGCTTGGAAAAGTGGCTATAAAAGTTACCTAAATAAAAGAAGGCGTGTATTTCAATAAAATGGGATTTATCCCTATAAATCAGTTTGTAATAAAAACTTGGGTTTTATCCAAATGTGTTTATTTATATAAAATGTGGTATTTTACTCTGATAAAATATTTCCTAACTACGGTGCTGATGAAATTTACGTTGCCAAAATTAGACAATACCAGATACCACCGAAACTGGCCGCGGCCGTCCGTTCCTGTATTTGTATAAGGGGACGGGGTTGCGACAGAAGGTGGTATCAGAGCTAAGCCACTGATTCAGCCACATAAGTGTTCTGCTGACACCAAAATTTAAATTGTTAGGAAATAAATTACGGGAATACGTGCATAATTGTATTTTTCTTGTTATGTGTTATTTGACTATTTGTTAGTTTACAGTATAAGCGACCAAGGACCATCTGACGCGTACCGTCAATTGTCTGGTTCGCCTAGAAGCGAAGGTGCCTCTTCTCAGCCTGCCCTCTCGGGGTACTCTGCTGATACGGAAGAAGGAATATTCGTATTTAAGGCTCAATCTGAAGAGCCATTTCCTCAGAAAAAGAGGGGATGGTTCAGTAGGGGAGCTCATGAGCGTAGAAAGCGTATGAAAAAGTTACAAGACCAGAGAGCACTAGCAGCAGCTAAAAGAGAAACTGATGCCTATGCCCATGAAATGATTAATAGGGGTATAGCCAACATCCACATCTTAGCAACCACTGCAGCTGACTCTAACATGGAACAAATGATAGCACCCCAACCACAACCACCAATTCCTGACCAACCGATGGAGATAGAAAACTTCGAAAATCAAGTAGAAATGCATGATTTTAATCCAGAAGAGATACCTAGGGTACCCGCACCAATTCCCTTAGACCCAAATTACGACCCATGGTGGGATGACAATAGGGACTATGTGCAACGTTACCCGATACACGAAGACATACCCATGCAGAACCTAGGAGCCTACCCAGGGTTAGATCCTCTAGATCCCTATTACGATAATGATGTATTCATTAGGGAGATTCTAGAAAATCCTTACCCATACCAAGCCCCTACACCCCCATACCAGGAACCCGCACCCCAGTTTCCGAGCCCAGTCCTAGAACCTGCACCTTCAATGAGTGCAAAAAACGTACAAGAACTTAGGACATTTGGTGAGGAAATTTTAGAAAATAGTGAAAAGATGAGACAGGTGGGAGAGCGACTCGTCTAGAAGTACGACGAGCGCAATATGGATTTCTGGATGAATCCATATCCGTAGAAGTGATGGTGGAGAAGGTTATAATAATAATAATAATAATAATATAATATAATAATAAAATATGTGTATATGTGTATGAAAAAAAAACTACGGATGCCTACTACTAGTAGTGTAACTTTAAATTTCAGTCGGTATTGTAATTTTAATTTCAGTACTAGTGTGTAATAGATGCATATTATATGAATAGAGTAAAGTCGCAATGATCGACGCTTTTGACCAAAGTGCGTGTCATGTGATTAGCTATATTAAATATTATTTTGTGATTATTAATGCGTGATAAATGTTTAAAATTCAGATGGACAACGAAGTGAACCAGGAAAACCAGAATGATAACCACTCGAATAACGATAATCTGAATAATGAGAATCCGAACAACAATAACAATGGAAACCAAGTGGATAATAGTGCCATCCAACATATAGTGGCACAAGGAATTATAGATGCAATGCCATATATTCTTCAAACTGTTAAGGATGCAGAAAATAAAAGTAAACATAGCAGTAAGCGACCAACTGAACCTGAACACAGCGTAAACAGTAGACCCGTACTTCAAGTGCCCATTCCCAAAAGAAGAAGAACCATGCCTTATGGTTGTTCTTACAAAGAATTCTGGTCCTGCAAACCAATAGAATTCTCAGGCAATGAAGGACCCATTGCAACCCTACGCTGGATAGAAAAGACTAAGGTTGTTTTAAAGATAAGCAAGTGTGCTGAAGAAGACAAGATAATGTTTGCCTCAAATCTGTTTAAGAACTCAGCTTTAGAATGGTGGAATACTATCCTCCAGTCAAGAGGAAGTGATAGGGTATACAACATGGAATGGGAGGAATTTAAAAATATGGTAGAAAGGAAATTCTGCCCTCCCAATGAAAAGGAACAGATAGCGAATAAGTTTCTGAACCTTAGAATGACCATGGTAGATAGTAAGGGTTATACTACCACATTCTTTGAATATGCTAGAATAGTACCAACCCTTGCATCACCGGAACCGGTATTAATCTCCCGTTACATCTGGGGATTAATTGGAGAGATTAGACATGTAGTCAAGGCAGCTAGACCTCAAACCATAGAAGAAGCTGTAGAATTAGCAAATACCTTGACAGATGAGTTAATCCGTACTAGAGAAGAAGACCAGAGGAGAAACCTAGCTCAAAGGCTTACCCAAGAATTCCGTTATGGGAATTCCAACCGTGGGAAAAATGCAGGTTCTACATCTGCAACTTATTGCAAGTATTGCAAAAGGAAGCATTCTGGAAGATGCTCCATATATTGAAATTTTTGCAAAATATCAGGACACAAGGAAGAAGACTGCAGGAAGAAAGCCAACAACAGGATATGCTACAATTGCGGAGAACAAGGACACATCAAGCCCAATTGTCCGAAATTAGCTCCAGCTGCAAACAACAAGAACACTAAAAATGCTAGAGTGTTTGTTCTGACTGCAGATGAAGCCAAAATGATTCCGGACGTAATAGCCAAAGAATTGCCAGGACTACCACTAGACAGGGAAGTTGAATTCAGAATCAATCTACTACCCGGAACAGCACCAATTGCCAAAGCACCTTACCGTTTGGCACCCGCTGAAATGCAGGAACTGAAGAAGCAATTAGACGAATTATTAGAGAGAGGATTCATACAGCCAAGTTCATCGCCATGGGGAGCACCCATTTTATTCGTCAAAAAGAAGGACGGATCAATGCGTATGTGCATTGATTACCGTGAATTGAACAAGGTCACGATTAAGAACCGGTACCCATTACCAAGAATCGATGATCTGTTTGATCAATTGCAAGGAGCACGATTTTTCTCTAAAATCGATTTAAGATCAGGATATCATCAATTAAAGGTACAGGAAGAAGACATTCCTAAAACCGCATTTAGAACAAGGTGTGGCCATTATGAATTTACTGTCATACCATTTGGTTTAACCAATGCCCCAGCCGCATTTATGGACATGATGAACCGAATATGCAAGCCATATTTGGATAAATTCATAATTATTTTATTGATGATATTTTCATCTATTCTAAAAGTAAAGAGGAGCATGCAAAGCATTTGCACACACTTCTAAGTCTATTAAGAAAGGAAAAGCTTTATGCTAAATTTTCAAAGTGCGAGTTTTGGTTAAAGCAGGTACAGTTTCTTGGACACTTAATTAATCATGAAGGAATTCATGTGGATCCAACAAAGATCGAGGCGATTACCAAATGGAAAACCCCTGAGTCACCAACCGAGATTAGAAGTTTCTTAAGATTGGCTGGTTATTATAGAAGATTTATTCAAGATTTTTCTAGAATAGCCATTCCATTAACTAAGTTAACCTGTAAATCCATTAAGTCTGAATGGGGACCAAAACAAGAAGAAGCATTTAGCATTCTTAAGCAAAGATTAACCCACGCACCCATACTAGCATTACCAGAGGGAACTGAAGATTTTGTAGTATATTGTGACGCTTCTAAGTTAGGTTATGGATGTGTATTAATGCAACGTCAAAAGGTTGTAGCTTACGCATCTAGACAACTTAAGAATCATGAAGAGAATTATTCAACCCATGATTTGAAATTAGGAGCTATAATTTTTGCCCTTAAGATTTGGAGACATTACTTTTATGGTAGTAAGTTTACCATATTCACTGATCATAAAAGTTTAAGGTATGTTTTCGGGCAAAAAGAGTTAAATATGAGACAAAGACGATGGATGGAAATTCTTAATGATCATGATTGTAATATCCAGTATCATGCAGGAAAGGCAAATGTAGTGGCTGATGCTTTAAGCCAAAAGTATCACGAAAAGCCAAAAAGGGTACGTTCTCTTAAATTAAATCTACAAGTAGATTTAAATGAACAGATTAGAAAAGCACAGGAATAGGTAATCAAGGATGATACTGAAAAATTAAAAGGAATGATCAAGGAATTAGAACAAGGAACAGATGGAATTTGGAGATTCCATAAAAAGAGAATGTGGATACCTAAATTAGGAAACCTACGCTACCGTATATTAGAAGAAGCCCATAAGTCTAAGTATACGATGCATCCGGGAAGTGATAAAATGTATCAGGATTTAAGAAAGAATTTCTGGTGGATAGGAATGAAAAGGGATATAGCAGCTTACGTTTCTAAATGTTTAACTTGTTCACAAGTCAAAGCTGAACATCAGACACCCTCAGGTTTGTTACAGCAGTTAGAAATGCCAGTTTGGAAATGGGAATTGATAACAATGGATTTTGTTACTAAATTACCCAAAACAAGGAAAGGTAATGATACAATCTGGGTGATTATAGATAGACTAACCAAGTCAGCTCATTTTCTACCAATGAAGGAAACTTTCAGCATGGAACAATTAGCCAAATTGTATGTAAATGAAATCGTTTCATTACATGGAATTCCTTTATCAATTGTTTCTGATAGAGATAGCCATTTTACCTCTCATTTTTTGTCAAGTTTCCAAAAAAGAAATGGGAACCAAGTTAAATCTAAGCACAACATATCATCCTCAAACAGACGGAAAAAGCGAAAGGACAATTCAGACAATGGAAGACATGCTTAGAGCTTGTGTAATTGATTTCGGAGGTAATTGGGACGATCACTTACCTTTAATAGAATTTTCTTATAATAACAGTTATCACACAAGTATCAATGCTGCACCATTCGAAGCACTTTATGGACGAAAGTGCCGAACCCCAGTCTGTTGGGCAAAAATTGGAGAAAAACAACTATCTGGACCTGAGATAGTGCAAGAGAGAACCGACAAGTTATTCAAATCAAGGAACGACTGAAAGCAGCACGTGATCGACAGAAGAGCTATGCTGATAACCGACGCAAACCATTGGAATTTCAAGTAGGAGATAAAGTATTATTAAAAGTCTCTCCTTGGAAAGGAGTGGTGAGATTCATCAAACGAGGAAAGCTAAGTCCCAGGTATGTTGGACCTTTTGGGATTATTAGAAGAATAGGACCTGTAGCTTATCAGCTACAACTGCCAGAGGAAATGGCAGGAATACATGATGTATTTCATGTATCTAATCTCAAGAAATGCTTAGCCAATGAATCACTAATGGTACCTCTTAAGGATATAGAGGTAAGTGAACTACTTAAGTTTGTAGAGAAGCCTTTACAGATTGAAGACAGGAAAGTTAAGAACCTCAAATACAAGAGATTAGTTGTGGTCAAAGTAAAATGGGACTCCAAAAGAGGACCAGAATACACATGGGAGCTTGAAACAGAAATGCAAAGGAAATATCCACACTTGTTCCAGTAGACCTCGAGGACGAGCTCTAAAACAAGGTGGGGAGGATATAACAACCCTAAACTGACACCCTCATAAAATTTTCAGACACCCTAAAAATATTTAAAATATCCCAATATGTCTTAAAATACACCCCATACGTGAAAACGGACCCTGAATACCTTAAATATTATTAAAATTAATTAAAAATGGAAATTTTGGGCCTGTCGCGGGGCGCGTAAGCCACCCCGTTAGCTTATGCGGGCCGCGAGCGATTGATAAACGCGGCCTCACCCGGTGGTGACACGTGGCAACGCGTGTTGAACCTACTAAGTGACCCGGATCACCTACGACCTAGGCCACCTACTACGCGGGCCGCGTAGGCCCTGGTCTTATTTTACGCGGGCCGCGAGAAAAGCCAAATCAGGCCCTATAAATTGCAATGAAGGGCCTTCAGTCGAAATTCGTTCATTCACTCGATCTCTCTCTCAATTTCTTAATAGTAGAAGTTATACTCGGGTCTAATACCCCCCCCCCCTAAATAATGAAGTTCTGCTCCGTTCTAAGTATCATAACCCCTGGATACGTATTAGATACTCTGCCCGATTGATCTAGGGTTCCGTAACGGCTGTCGTGGTTCTGCCCGACGTAGTCGTTGGAATGCCATCTCGGGGAGGGTATTACTAATGTTAAAATGGGTTATTATACTAACACGTGTGCATTTGTGTAACTTATAGATTATTCCCAGGAAATCCTTACTGAAAACCTAAGACAGCAATGTGAGTAATCTCCTGTTTGTAAATTGTTTTTACAAAACCTTAAATGTTTTACAATGCAATTTAGCAGTGATTGAGTCTTTGTAATTCTACAATTACTGCCGGTATGTTGGGGTTTTGTATACAAAATGTGAGACACGTTACCATTGGACAAAGAGTTAGCCAATGTGTAATATGACCCACCAGTCAGGATTGACAGTACTGAATGAGTAATTGGGTAGATATAAACATTGTAATTGCTCTCAATACTGTTTAAATTAAATTAACCTTTCTTGATTAAACTGGGATTCACTCACCAGTATTTCCCACTGACAAAATGTTTTCAAAACGCGTTTCAGGTAACACGATGTGAAAGCCAATTAGAAGCCAGTTGGACAGCACTGAAGGCTTGAAAAAGTGGCTATAAAAGTTACCTAAATAAAAGAAGGCGTGTATTTCAATAAAATGGGATTTATCCCTATAAATCGGTTTATAATAAAAACTTGGGTTTTATCCCAATGTGTTTATTTATATAAAATGTGGTATTTTACTCTGATAAAATATTTCCTAACTACGGTCCTGATGAAATTTCCGTTGCCAAAATTAGACAATACCAGATACCACTGAAACTGGCCGTGGCCGTCCGTTCCTGTATTTGTATAAGGGGACGGGGGTTGCGACAGTTCACAAGGTGAAGTGCTACAAGTTTGACTAAGGACAGTAATAGCAAATTTTTGGAGCAAAGGTGTGTCGATCCCATAAGTACGCCACCAGATATCTACATTTTATATAAATAAATGGACTGATGTAATAAGAACATGTGAATACATTGAAATGTTTTTACTTACATGGTGCGACTTTCGTTCGAGCCCTTGTAGCAGCCGGAGATCCAAAGTGCCCAACTAAATCAATGTATAAATTCAAGTCTTGCCTGACTTTATCATTATCTTCCAAATTGGGTACTAAACGGTTAATAGCAACATAAAGTCCCGCTACAATGTCCGGGTTCTTCCGTAAATCCTTTGATGTATCCACATGGAAAATGGCAGTGTTCAAGTAACATCCAGCTGCACGTACATTCAATAAAGAGTTTCAATTAGAACAAAGCAATTATATTAATTTAATTTAAAAGTAATAAATATAAAGTTTTATGCCTGCATGTAACGGATGATGAAGTTGGTCAGACCATCTTTCATCGGTTAGATTTTTCTTGATTTGCTCCTTTGCTCTAGACACTGCATCATAGATGTAACCCATACACGGCTTCTCTTCTGTATCAACCAATCTAACCACATCCACCAACGGAGCTAGCACCTGACAAGCTAGGTATACATTGTCCCAAAATTCTGTTTTTGCAACTATTCGCTCGACTTTCTTTCCAACTGCCTTATTTGCAAAGTCACTTTTCCTCCATTCTTCGGAAACGAACAACACTTGAATATGATGTCGATTCTCGTGGATACTTTGAAGGGTATAGAACTGGGTTGCAAATCTAGTTACACAACACCTGTGTAGCTCCTTGTTTTTCGTCAACTTCCTCGTCATATTAAGAATCATTTTGTGGTTGTAAATGTAAACCACAATTGCTCTAGCATCAATCAAAGCATACTTTATCTTTGGTATTTTCTCACCGATATCTTGAATCATGAGGTTCACACAATGTGCTGCACAAGGAGTCCAAAACATCTTAGGGTGTTCTTCTACTAAAATTTTTCCTGCGCCTTTAAAGTTTGACCCATTATCTGTAATAAACTATAAGAAACAATAACGAATTCAATTAACAAAATGAAGAGAAAGTAAAAATAACAAATAAAATTACTAGAAATATAAAACTACCTGCACAATATTCGCCTCTCCAACACCTTCTATCATCTCATTTATCATTTTAACAATTAATTCAGCATTCTTCACATGCTCGGATGCATCAATTGATTTCAAAAATACCGTTCCACGAGGACAATTGACTAAAAAGTTTATCAAACACCTTCCTTTCCCGTCTGTCCAAAAATCGGACATAATGCTACATCCATATTCTTCCCAATGTGGCCGAAACGAATCCAAAAATTGTTTCGTTTCTTCTAAACGTTTTTTCATCAACGTCACTCGAATATTATGATAAGATGGAGCTGGCATACCTAACATAAGTAATAAAACTAAGTTATATAGTAATAATCAAATAACCAATGAAGCATAATCACATAAAATACCTCTTCCATATTCACCAATGGCATGGATCATGTCTTGGAAACTTCGTCACGTACGGCATTAAAGGGTAAACCAACCGAATAAGCCCAAGTTGCAATTTTATCCCAAGCATTCATCTTTAACTTCTCCTTTATTGGATTATTTCTATCCAATGTATTTTGCGTTGTTTTTCCGTAATCAGTCTTGAACATGTTATCCATAGCACCTCGCACGTTACTAGCACCTACAAATTTCTTTTTCTTTGAAACATTTTTTCGTACTAACTTCTTGTACATTATCCTCATCTTCATCTTCATCTTCATCAGAAAGATCAACCGTGTTTGATCTAAGAATTTGTAAATTTCTTTTCCTTTCTAATTGGATCTTATCTTTTTCCTTAATTGATGCTAAGACTCGCTTCTGAATATCCACAGTCACTTTCGTACAACCGGTGACTTGTCCTCCGGTATGAGTAAGATGTTGCTTGAGTCGTGTGATTCCTCCGGATATCTTCTTATCACATGGTGTACACCAGACGTGATGTTTTTTCAAGGGGTCTCTTTGCTCTCCCTATTCCCAAGCCATATCTCCACTTAAACTTTTTTTGCTAGCGCCCCCGGCATGAGTGCCGGCATCAGACGATACCGTATTAGTGTTTGTAGGGTTCACAGATGCATGTGAAGAAGGAGCTGGACAATCCATTATCAAAAACCTGTTGCACATAATCTAACATAATGTAAGACAGTAACACAATCAAACAGACAAACCTGTTGCAACTGTAACACTAATACAAAGACGAGTAATACAAAGACACTAACATAACCTAACAGTAACTTTGAAGATTGAAGAGAACACTAATACATGTCAATACTAAACTAAGTTACAAACACTAACAGTAACTTTGGCCCTTGTTTCTCATTCAATCAATATAACATATCAATACTAAACTAAGTTACAAACACTAACAGTAACTTTGAAGACTGAAGAGAACACTAATACATGTGTTATTTAATTTAAGAATTAACAGTATTTAACACTAGTACCTGCGATGGCTGTTGAAGACTGAAGAAGAGAACAAAATTCAAAACCAAGATGAACTCTGAGTATTAGACGAGGAACTAGCTTCCAACAATTGAAAGATTTAGCTTCGATTCGGATTATGAACAAGCTTCCTGATGAGGAAGTGCTTCCAACGACCTCAAACCAGTGTGCGCTCCAGAACATTGGTCGTCGTACATAATAAATTTAGGTTTAATTGGCCGTATCTAGGTTTTATCAAACATTTGGGCCTTTTACTGTAATGGGTTTAATTAATAAAAGTGGGCTTTTCCTTAAGTTTGGGTTGACCGCTAAAATCGGTGCAGTAAGCGCTATAGAGGTCTTCAAATAGCGGCCAAATAGCGGACTATAGCGCCGCTAATAGCGGAACCGCTATGACCAACTGCTATTTGGACCGCTACAAGCCCAGATGTCCGCTAACCGCTATAGCACCACTATAGCACCGCTATTAACTGCATAGTGCAAGGGCATCTCACCTAAGGGCCTCTAAGGATGGATTGGCTCCAATGGTAAGGGCATGGGCATCCAAGGGCCTCTAAGGGCTTGGTATCCAAGGGCATATTGAAGATAGTCTTATTATTATGTTATTTTAATATTGCAGTGTAATGTAAATTACGTTGGTTAAAACATGATTAGTTTACTTATTTGTATGCTTCTCACGTTAAAAGTTGTTTTTACAATTGTACCAGTCTCGTCTCTTACTAAAATTTATGTAATTAATCGCATAACATTGTATGGGTATGGAGTCTTTTCTCACTCCTCTTCATAATAAAAAGAAAACAATTGGTGTTGTAAATACCAAATGTTTAAGTAATTTCGGGTGCTCTGCTTCAAGTTACTAAAAATGATTGTTGGTAATACATTTAATGCTAGCAATAAACAAGGAAGACAAACATGTTTATGGATGGTTACCTGTCAAAAAAAATGTTTATGGGTGGTTAATTCGTGGCCCCATGGCATGACCAATTTAAACCTCTTAGAGGTACTAAGGCTGGAGGGTGTGGTATAAAGCTCCTAGGGCTCTATCACGTCACGTCACACATGGGGTTTTAAAATCCCTTCCTTTAACTTGTAGGGTGTGGTATAAAGCCCCCATATTAAATAAAATAAAAAAAAGATTCATTGGTTGAAAAGAGGTAGGGCCAACCTGCAACCCCCCCCCCCCCCCCCCTTCTTCAGTTAACACAATGGCGAGCATAGGACCCCCCCCCCCCTTTTCATTGCCGCGGTGTGGCTGATGGCGCCCCCGGGGCGCTATGGATAATCAGGTGGCGGGGTGATGTTAAGCTACACTCACCGGCCTAAACGAACTATAAAATTTGTCCAAATAAGTTTACTTTTTTTTTTTTTAAGTTTGGAAATAACTAGATTCATAACTTTTGATCTCAAAAGACATTATTCTAGAATGGATATAAAAGGATGAATAATCAAATATAAACATCAATTGAAAAGTTCTCAATATGAACAATAATAAGACTATCCACATCAAGGATGTTTGTAGGTGACATGGAGGGTGTTCATTCCTATGTGGAGGGCATTTGTGAGAGGGATGGATTAGTGGGTCTTGTAGAGGATGACATGGAGGGTGTTCATTCTTCACAATTCTTGGGGAAGAATGGTGAAGAATGGCCTAATTAGGGGTGAGCAGAAAACCGAAATAACCGAACCGTAACCGAAAAAACCGACAAAACCGAACAAAAAAAAAAACGGTTAAATTCTAAATCAAGTATTTATTAATTAGTACTGATGTCTTGTGTAGTTGGTAAAAACTAGTTAAATTCTAAATCAAGTATTTATTAATTAGTACACAATCATATGATAGCACACTGCACATCTAGTAATGAAAGAAAAAAAACGGTTATTTAACCGAAATAACCGAAACCGAACCGAAACCGAAAAATAACCGAAAAAAACCGAACCGAAATAACCGAAACCGATCGGTTATAGAAATGTAAAAACCGATTATAGCGGTTACGGTTTCGGTTTCGGCTCAAAACCGAACCGAACCGACCTTTGCTCACCCCTAGGCCTAATGGTGGGTCCTTTCTTTTTTTTTATAAGGTTGTTTGTGGGAAGGATATATATGTTATTGTTGTGGGTAAAAAGTGTTTGTGGGAAGAATAAGTAAAAAGCTGATGTGGTATGCTGATTAGGCTGTTTGTAGAAAGGATAGCCTTTCACTGATGTGGATAGTCTAATAACAAAGCAAGTTTAGGCAAGTTGAAGAACATGTAATATCTATCCATAAAATCTTCAACCTTCAAATGAAATGTGCGGTAACCAAAACAAACAATTGTAGTTACCAACACTAGAATCAATGTTTACACAGTGAAGCATCAATGCGTCTTAAATTGGCCGTTTACGTTAGTTGATTAAATTTGTATGGACACATTTCACATGGTGTGACTTTTTTATAAACATGTGATTGAGTATGGAAAACTATGAAAAATATATTGTTACTACTTTACAGTTACATGTCAATAATGATCTAATGAGATTAAAGTTATTTGTTTCAAAATCAACTAATAATGCTAGTTAGTTTTGTTAAAAGCTACAAACTTTGGTGTTGTGTCGTCACCGTTGTAGCTTCTGCCACCATAGCCGTAGCTTTTGTACCCATACCTTGAATGTCGTTGCAGGCACCATTATGACCTTAGATTTGTCTTTGTTGTTTTCCGTCACAATTTTTTTTTCAAAGATTGTATGTTCTTGTTATGCCAAAATATTTATTGTTTTTCGCTCTGGTTTGAGAATTCGGTTTCCTTACGCTCAGACTGCTAGGAACTAGGAAGTATTAAAGACAATATATTAGTTAGGGTTTGTTGTGTTTGGTTTGAAGTCTTTGGACTGGTTTGGGCCATTTGGCTTTGGGCTTGGTTTATTTTGGCGACAAGGAACTTGTTGGACCCATTAAGAAGACTAAAGTAGGGTTGACTTCTTTATGTTTTAATTGGGCCCATTAATTTGTTTGTTAGTCCCTAAGTTATAAACCCTAGAGTTAACAATGATGAATCAGATCTTTTATACACGAAGAACTTCAAAATCACAATACACTCGTAAACACAAACTCTCAAAACTAATACAACTTATGAATCACATCATCAACATGATCTGAACAATCTACGTCATAACTAATGGATTATTTCAAGATAGAAAACCCTAGATCTACGGTGTGAACAATATGCTCTTCAGAAAGAATTATATTTGACTGAATGACTTCCTGAACCTTCCAAGCTGCTTATATAGTAAAACACGAACATAAACGAACGCAAATGAACGAATGTTCATGAACACCTAACCGAATGTTCACAAACACAATTGAACGAACGAGACCTTTGTTCATGTTCGTTCATTTAACTAATCGAACGGAATTTCTTGTTCATGTTCGTTCGTTTATTAAACGAACGAACATAAACGAACTTCCCGCCAAACTGTTCGCTGAACGTTCGGTTCGTTTACAGCCCTACTAGTTTTCTAGCTCTCCACAACCCAAATATGCAAAAATAATAAACCAATTAAAATCTATCTATTATATATAATAAACATGTTAAATAAGGGCTGATGTGTCATGTGATAAGAGCATGGAAAATGACGTGTCATTACATTAGAGCTCCTCAATTTCATTTTCCCGCTCAAAATTCCGGGTGCTGTATGTGGGTTGACACGGGATCCGTTTCCTATTATTATAACCCGACTGTGTACGTTTCCTTTTGTAAAACCCTACATCTAAATCTTCCTCTCCTTCTCGTGTACTCCTTCTCTTCTCCTTCCCTTCTGATACAATCCTTCATTGAAACCCTAGCCGTCCCGTCAGACCAGTGGTGATTATGTGGTGCTTTTGACGGTGGAAACCATGGTAGAAGGCGGTGATGGCTGAGGGTTTCACCATCAAGTATGACGGTCGTCAGGGTGTGGTAGTCTAGACACCAGAAACAATCGTTGAATACGGTGAAGAGATGAAACGCAGATAGTTGGAGAGATTAGTTGGAATTATGAAAGGGTTTTGGAATTGAGATTAGGCTGTTTGTGGTCATCTAGGGTTCTGATGGTGGTGGTGTACGATCATGAATAACCGCGATTAACTACAAGCCAGTTTACCGGTGACTAAGGTAAGTCGGACCTTTTTTCGACAAAGTTCTATTTTCTTGCGTATAGATAGTCTGGAGGTTAAATCAGGATCATATGGCAGACGATTAAAGGATTAGGTCTGGAGATTTTTGAATTGTAGTTGTTTTCCATTTTGTGTAGTTGATATAATAAAGATTAGAGCGATTTTTGTAACTTATTGTTGTTGTGTTGATGTTATTTCAGCTCATGACTTGCATCGCCTGGAATTCCTCTACGTCGTTCATAGAGTCTTGCCAATGATAAACAAATAAACTCACCCCTTATCAAGGTATTGCTTTTGAATTTTGATTTTCTAACCTCAATTTTCCTTTAAACTACAAAATCCAATAAAGTTTATAAGCAATAGGATATTGCTAGAAAAAATATATCTAAAATAAAATTGATAAACCTAAATAGCCTTAGATTTACTTTACATGTTATAGTTTCAGTTGAGATATATTTTAACCAGCTTTTAATGTTTTGATATATGGAATCTTATTTTGATTATCTAATCATTAAGCGATCAAACTATCAGTTTTGGATAATTGGTTTCATGATAGCTGTAAAACATCATATTGTCCATAAAATTGCATGAATATCTAACCTGGCTTTACACTCTTTATCTCACATGATCGGTATTTAAAGTTGAAAACTTTTTTTTTTGGTTTTTATTCTCAGGTGGTGTTTGAGATTGAATCTTAATCGAAAAGGGTTTTTATTCTCAGGTGGTGTTTGAGATTGAAAACTTTTTTGGTTGCGTGATCGTTTAATTCTTGAAGAACGATATATCATGGCTGTGTATACTTGTAAAAAGTGTAAGGTATGTATAGTATAAAGCCATATTCTATATTTTTTTCAGTTTTCTTTTATCTAATGTTATAATTCTTTTTAAGACTGATGCATTTACTGTATGGAATGCCTGGGGACTGGCTTTAATTCCGATGGAACACTGTGCTCAAGTTCGTGTCAAGCTCAATTGATAGGTATTTCGCTCGGAGAACAATTGACATGAAATGAATTCATTTCCAGCTTATACAAGACAATATATTATGTCAATGTCTTCTACCTTCTCCAATACACTACCATTTCATTTTATTTCCACTATGAAATAAGTACAACTTCTATTGTTTTGTTTTTAGTTTTCTTTAAGTTGATAATTATTATTCTGTACAACTGTTTTTAAATTCTATATTAGTGTAATTCTTGATAAAGTGTATTACTTCTACTGAATTCGAATGTATATTCTTCTGCCAGATGTGAAAGGAAGAGAAGAAATACTGACAATTCATAGCAAAAACAAGAAGCTCGACAAGAACGTGTCACTAAATGTGATCACGATGCGAACTTCTAGGTTAAACTGTATGAGCTGGCAAATCTGATGAACGATACAACCATCTTGATGGCAGAAGAGGCAAGGGTAAGATTAGTTTGAAAAAGATTGATGACTTGATTGATAGAATCATTGTAGGAACTGAAGGAACTCAGATGACAGATGGAAAGAACAAGATGTTAGTAGCCTATCATGAAACCGGTCATGCAGTCTGCGCGTAAGTATTCACTCTACTCATCAATTTAACATAATGTGATGCAGTTTGGTCTAAATTTAAGGAGTGGTTAATGATTGGAAAATACAGTATTATTGGGCTGTAAAAAATGGGACTATTATGTTGTGGCTTATGTGCGAGTTAAGAACATATTTGTGAATCAAGTTAAGTTTGCCAATACGATTTATCATCTCATAAGTTATCGTTATGGTCAGGGGTGGATCCAAAGTCTATATTGTGCGAGTTTTTCAAGGCTGGTCAATGTGCGAAAGGTTTCAAATGCAAGTTTTCTCATGACTTGAATGTACAAAGGAAGGGTGAAAAGTTTGACATTTTCAGTGATAAGCGTGATGAAGGTGATGCTGTAACATTTTTATTTATTTATTTTTATTTTATTTGGTTGGTTTACCTTTTTTTCTTTGTGTCCTTTGATATGGAGTATAATCAATTTCTACATGTGTATCTTAGGAACAATGGAGGACTGGGATTTGGAGACGTTGGAAAAAGTTGTGGAATCAAAAGGAAAAGAGTACAGCCAGAATAAACCAACCGACATCGTATACTTTCTTAAGCTCTTACTTTATTACATATCAAGTCTTTATATCATATAGGTGGATTATATTGGCTCTGTATCTAGCGCTAAAAAGACGATGCATGATAATTGAAATAAATTATTACTACCAGTGCACGGGTGTTCTCCCACATTTCTTCTTTTGTTTTTTTTTTCAATCAAGTCATCTTAAAGTATAACGTCAGTTTATGATACATTTTTGGGAATTTGATTTTTCAAAAAATCTTTCATTTGACTCGTGGGGACTACTTTTGTAGGTTTGTAAACACTTCCTCGATGCAGCGGAGAAAAAGCAATATGGTTGGTTCTGGGTATGTCCAAACGGTAATAAAGAGTGCCATTACAGACACGCTCTCCCTCCCGGATACATCTTGAAATCTCAAATGAAAGCTCTTTTAGAAGAAGAGGCAAACAAGCTAGCTAGCTATCGAGGATGAGTTTGAGGATCAGGTGATTATCTTTTTCACTAATGCACCCTTTTTTTCTTTGACTCAACTGCATAAAACCATAACCAACGTTGTTTAGATTTCTGTTTTGGTTAACCATCAATTTGGGCCGAGAAATTAACATTAAACTTTTTATTATATCAAGTCTAAGGTGATAGGCTACCATGTGAAAGATGATGAGTTTGAAGATTACCTTAAATTGTACACTGATGTCCCTATAGTTTACGAAAATTTTGGATTTGGTCCCTAGCTTTCCTAAAGTTCACAGATGGTCCCTGTGGTTTGCACTTTGTAGCGCATTTAGTCCATAACTTGGGCATGCTCCAGTGAGGTTGAAGTGAAAGGAATGGCGAAGCTTGATTATCTTGACAATTTGCAGAACATGACACATTGAAATCAGTGAATCTAACATTCATATTCAAGAAAAAAAAAATTCTAAATTTTGCGATGGGTCAAAACCAGTTTGGATTAATCAGTTTAACCTGTTTCTTTAAGAAAAAAAAAGTTTCTAAATTTTGCTGCCTGATCCGTTTGGGAATATAATATACCCATGATTAGTTAGCCATGTCCCATTAATATATGCATATACGTATTTAGGTTAAAGCAGTTTGTGGTCGTCTTCGTTCGAATTCACGTAGCTATATGCTTGCTGAAGAGAAAACTCTTTATCATTTACTGAAAAACTATGAGCAAATCGGAAGGTAAAATGTGTTCTTTTATAGTTATTGTTTGATCATCTACACTTTCTTGCTTGTGATTTCTGTATAAACATTTTTTTATTTGCAGCTACTAATATTGAATAAAATTGCTACAATAAAAGATGGCGATACAATAGAATTTGAGGTACCTGGAGATGCTGAACTGAAAGCTTTTGGGGGGGGGGGGGGGGGATGTGGGGAAGTTTATGGAGCATGCAATGAAGACCCCATTGACTCATCACGCGGCGCCGCCAAGCGGTTTAGGGGTCCAGGTACGGGCATCATGTTCTTTGTTCCAAATTGCGTATTATTTCTTGATTTCGCCTGGAGTCTGAACCGCAACATATGGTTGTGGTTTGTGTAGGGTTGTGTTGTGTTTGAAGAAAATATATCTAAAGAAGGCTTACAAAATAAATCTCTCAGGTACTTACAGAGTATTTAATTTTAGTATGACAATTAATTAACACACCGAAGGATTATAGCAAAGTGTTTTGAGGAGAAGAAGACTCATATCTAAGCTAAAGTTCTTTAAATCTATGAGGCTTCAAGTGCTGACCTGATATTAAGGTTTTGTTTAACGGGAAAAAAACTTATAATATGTATTTATTGTTTAATTTTAAAATTTGATGGCTGGAAACCAAATAGATTGGAGGGGTAGACTTTTGTTATGGAGATCAAACTCTGACATAAAATGCTTTGCTTCTTACTATCAAGACGTTCTAACATGTTGCCCTCATAATCAAACATACCCAGATGCTTAGTTATCAACAAGATCATACATTTAGTAATCAAATCTAATATAAAGAATCACAGGGGAGACAAATATTAAAATCAATGACAACAATAATACGGCATAGAGGAGAGATGGACACCATTGGGGGCTGGGAAGATGGGATTCGTGATTAAATGGAGCCCAATTTTTGAGCTGCTATAGTGCTATTTTTTTGTTTGCAACTTAATTACCAGGATGCTATTTTGCTAACCTTTGGGCTGCAGTTAATTAGTGGGCTACAATCAAATTTGATTTCTTAAACTTTTGGGCTTATGCAGTGTGTATTTTATCTTCTCGTAAAGAAGTAAGCGGAACAGACTAACTTCCAATCTCAGAACAACAACAAAGCCAACTGAAATCCAACCTAAAACTCCTACAGTGCAGTTAGTGAAACGAACTGTTCAAGCTGACAGGTATATTCCTTCTCAAATTTATGATAAATTGGATCTGTGAGGGTATCGTAGTTTGGATCTGGAGATGAGTCTGAGAGACATTTTGGCCTTTTTTCTCTGAATCAACAGCCCAAGTATCAACTAAGTTTTCACTAGAAACGTTCATCTTAGAATGGGTTTTGCTTTCTAACTGTATGATAAATAAATGAAATAAAAAAAAAGTGTTGTTATATGTGTGTGGTTGTTACTTTTTGATTTATCTACATCTTTACATGTAGGAGTGCAAATCATACTTGGTGGAAATCATGCTAGGCTCTTTGCAACTTCTATAGATCGTTGACTGTTTGTGATGTAGCAAGTACTTTGAGGCTTAAGCATAAATTCGGTTAATTTCATAGTTTGAATAAAAAGTTGGGTAAATTTTTATATGAGTCCAGTTGATTTCATCATTTTAAATAGTTGAATCTGATCCTTGAATTTTTAACTCATTGAGTCCGAGTGGTTTCCAAGTCCATGTGATTTAAACATACAAATACAGAAACACTCAAGGTGATGATCACATTCATGTTCATATGGATTCTTGATGTATAACATCTTATATATTAATATTATTAAGGTTTTAGTTGCTGCTAACTAGGGATGACTATTTGGTACTGGGTATCGGTACTGAATTTTTTCAGTACACCGGTACCCACTTTTGGCATTTTCGGTACCGGCACTTTAGGTACCTGTACCGGTAAAATATTAATTTTTATCTTCAAATACCGGTACCATACCGAACATTTTTGGTACCGGAACCCAGTTTTGCCAAATTTTGGTACCAGTATTTTCTGTACTGGTTCGGTACGGTATCCGTACGACGCTCATCCCTACTGCTAACTTGCTATGATTTTGTGAAGCTGATGGACAATCTTCAAGAGTAAGTGCGTATATTGGCGGTGGGCTTTGAACTTCTCAAAGAGTCGCTCTCTTTGATTTTTGCACTCTTGAAGTTATAGACATCTACAATTGAACTTTCCAACCTTAATCGTCAAGTATTATATGTTCGGTTATATGTTCATGTTCGGTTAAAGTTAAATGAACAAACACGAACGTGCGTATGTTCGTGTCTGTTCTATTCATTTACAGGCCTGGATCCATTTGTTGAAGAGTTTCAAAGGTTAGTACACTATATTCTTTTGTCTCCCAATCATCTCTCTATTCTCAAATAAAACCCCTAAATTGCTCATCCTCATCTGCCGACTATCACATACATCGTTCTAAACCATAGCCTCTCCTTCACCCCCCATCTATCTATTGCAATCGGTTAACATGGATTAGATATCCTCTTTTTTCTTGATTTTATGTTTTCTTTCTCTGAATCTAACGATAGGTTATCATAATATTTGTATGTTATTTGAAGCCACCAACTTAAATTTTCGTCATTGATGCTTCGATTTTGGTTATTTATTTCAGGTAATACATTTTCTTCGTGAGGGAAATCCAAAATTTTGTCTCTGGATTCCAGCTTTCACTAACGCACGTGTACTATCAAAGAAAGGTAAAAAATTAATTTTGTATTCATCTTTTTAATCGATACTTTGCATTCAGAAAGGCATGGCTAATAGATTTATAGGATTTTGTGGTGTGGGGATAAAAACTTTATAGGAAACTTTACTTAAATAATTGAACAAATGTATAAGGCATGAGGTTTTCAATTCTTGAGAAACAAATTAGGCATGCAATTGGAAACAACTCTGTCAATAAGTCCTTTTGTTTTCTCATTTCTAAAATATAATGATTCATATTTTCAGTTTAATGAAGAAGATGGCAAAGTGTGCCAAGGAAGCCATGAGGATGGAAGCAAGCAAATCAGAAATTTATGGAACAAAGCATGATGTTTATGTTGACATGATTGCCAGTGTATTTACTTAAATATCTTATATGACTTCTTATAATGATTGGCATTGTGATTGACTACTAACTTTTGATGTCAAAGTTTGACACTTTGTTTATGTAACATTACACTTTGTATTTTATTTTGTTTTGTTTAACAGTTAATATATGTCTGAAAAGAAATGATAAAGTATTTAGAGGTGGAAACTGCACAACAGGGAGGATGCTTCAAGACATAAAAGAAACTACCTATATGTGGTTAAGGAGCAGGCCAAAAATTGAGAATATAACTTTATTGAGCATATGAGGAGTCTGCAGAACATCTTTTAGTATCGTGTGGGATGACGCAAACTATCTGGGACTTTATTAATACATGGTACATGCTTTATGGCTTCTTTTTCTTTGAAGTCGAGGACCGGTTGAAGTTTTATAAGCAAGCGAGAGGCTCTGTAAAGTGGAGAAAGGTTGTCTACTCCATTATTCTAACGGTCGTGTGGTGCATTTGGCGAAGTCAAAACAATATTATCTTAAACCGTAAACAACCTAAGGTGGAGAGTTTAAAGTAGGAAATTAGAGTTTTGGCGTACCTATGGGTTAAACATCAGTCAAAATCCGTTGGTTTATCATGGGAAAACTAGCGAAATTTCGTGTTAATTTTTTTGGGTCTATGATGTAGTTTGTTGTCTGGTTGTTTTTGGATGTGGATTACCACAATGCTAATATGTTTTTTTAATAAAATTTGATTTGTTGGCTGTTTAAAAAAGGAAATATATCTCAATTATCTTCTTTTAATGTGTTAAAAAGTTTTGTTGTGGAAAGTTCGATGTGGAAAGTTTTTGTTATGTTTTTACTTAGGTCATGTGTGGCTTCATGTACAATTGTGTTAAATACTCGATTTAGGTAGCATTGGGTCAGGTTTGGTAATCGGGGTTCGGTTAAAAAAGGTAAAAACATAAGTGCCTTTATTTCTTTGGGATTATGGTAAAAAAAAAGTGGTTTGGCTCAACTCATTTCTTCATAAGTGCTTTGGCTTAACCAGTACCGTATCGCATAGCATAGGGGTGCACATGTAAAGAAAAGGAAGGAGGCGCCCCATGGAAAAAAATGTTATTTTACGGAAAATAACATTTGAAAACATGTCTTTTAATTTCAACATTGGTACCGCATAGTATTGACACCAAATTTTAACTTATTTATTTAAACACTTAATAATGTTTGAAAACATGTCTTTTAATTTATTTAATGACATAATCAGATTATAAATTGATTTTTTCTGCCCGGGAAGTTCCCGGGTTATAAAGATTCACAACTACATGATATATTTTTATTAATTAATATATATAGATGTATATTTATTTTTTAGATATAAAGATTCACAACCCGGGAGTATTCCTGGGTTATAACCTAGTATGTCATATATCTTTGAGGGAAAGGATCAAATAGGAAGTTTATTTTGACTAGGAAGTGTAGGAAGCAATAGGATTAGGACATGTGGCAACATTTAAAATAAAGAAAAATGGTATTTTAGTCAATCCAACCCTTTCTTCTTCCTTTTCAAAACCCAGTAACTTCAAAACCCACCATTTTCAAAACCCACAATCTTCAACCATTTCTTCACTTTCTATCTCAATAATCACTACATTATAGTGCGATTTTCATCACCAATCAATGATTCAAACACCCGATCAACGTGTTCTTCAGCTTTTTTGAAGAAAACCCAGTTTAATTTCATACAAAATCTCGTTTTTCCGGTGATTTTGAAGATAATCACTCGATCCGTTCGATTCGAGCGCTGATAAGTGTTTCAATCATTCAAAATTCGTCAATTGTTGAAGAAATCACTTCGATCCATGTAAGAAATTCTTTAATTTCATTTTTACGATCTGGGTTTTTGATTTAGTCATTGCGTTTTATGATCTTGGCGGGGTCCAAGGGGCAGAGCCCCTGGCTGGGGTTGAGCTGCATTCGTAAATTGCCTCTGGAAACTGCATTCGTAAACTGCATTGGTTCAGACAGTTCACAGCACAGACAATTCACAGCACAGACAAAACTATTGTCATGGTTCAATGCGTTTTAAAGAGAACACTTTCTTTGGTGTTTTTAGGCAATTGCGTTTTAGAACTGAAACATTTTTATGTGTTTTCTGGCCATTGCGTTTTAGAAAAACACATTCTTGAAGTGTTTTTGGTGCATTGCGTTTTAGGTAAAACACATTTTTATGTGTTTTTAGTCCATAGCGTTTTAGAATGTACATTTTCTTTTGAGTTTTTAGGCTATTGCGTTTTAGAAATAAGACATTTCTTTATGTTTTCTGGCCATTGCGTTTTACAAATAAGACATTTCTTTGTGTTTTTTGTGCATTGGGTTTTAGAAATAAGACATTTGTTTGTGTTTTTGGTGCATTGCGTTTTAGGTAAAACATATTTTTATGTGTTTTTAGTCCATTGCGTTTTAGAAAGTACATCTTCTTTTGAGTTTTTAGGCTATTGCGTTTTAGAAATAAGACATTTCTTTGTGTTTTCTAGCCATTGCGTTTTACAAATAAGACATTTCTTTGTGTTTTTTGTGCATTGCGTTTTAGAAAAATGTCATTTTTTAGGGTTTTTTTTTCATTGCGTTTTACTTAACTGGGGGGTTTTCTATTGCGTGTTACGCAACTAGGTTTTTAAATATATATTTTTTTTTGAAAATATAGCAATAGTATACTCGTTTTAAAGATAAAAAAAAACGCTCGTTTTTTTTGTGCAATTTTTATAAAAAAAAATAATGTCGTATGAAAGAGTTATTAACGTTTAAAAAATAGGGGGGGGATTGGAGGAGAGAGAAAATATTGCCTTAGATTGACTAGAATGCCCCTAAACAAACTCACGCTCCTCTTTTCTTCCCTTCAATTTTCATCATTTAATCTTAGCCCTTGATTAACTAAATGGATGGTCAAGATCACTTCCTAGCCTTCTTAGCCAAATAAACTTCCTATTGTATCTCCACCCATATCTTTGATTATTAAATTTAAACAAACAAAGATGTAAAAAATTGGAACATTCTAACACCTAGTCTAGATTTTATAAATACCCTATGTTGTAATTGTAATCTTCGTGTATTGAGCATAATAAAGAAACCCTAATTGCAGCTCGTGGATGTAAGATCCACATCGAATCCAAACCACGTAAATTTGTCATGTTCTTGCTTTTATTTTTTGTTATTTGTGTACGATGTGCCACTTGATTCCTAACATATTGTAATCAGGTTGGGATTTTAATTTTTTTTAATCAAATATACAAACAAAGACTTTGTACATATTGTAATCAGGTTGGGATTTTAATTTTTTTTAACAAATATACAAACAAAGACTTTGTATCGCAATTTAACTTAAATTTTTCAATAATTAAAATTGTGGAGCTCGATCCACTAAAACAGAAATTTTGAAATGCCATACTTAATTAACTATTGAAAATTTTTAATCAAGTTTTTACGAATAGTTGTCGTACATGTTTATTTCAAATTATGAAATTTCATATCCACGTTAGCAATACTGGAAATAGCCATACAGGTGCTACATGAAAGAAACCAACAGACACCATTTTGATCATTCTTCTTTTCTAACGTGTTTTCAGAGCCCTTGATCTTCTTCTACTTCTTCAAAACCCCCAAATCACAATCCTCTGTTACAAACCTCTACTCATTAAAATCCACTTCACAATCATTCCATTTTCTCTGACAACTCTTAATTATCACACCTCCAAATTCCACATGCGGGGTTTTACCGCGAGGCGTTCGACTGACCAAGATCCAGCCGCTAATCATGTTGAACCAATTATTTAAGTTATAACATCATCACAATCAACACGCTTAGTGATCAAAGTTCAAAAGTCCAAAACAAAGTTTAAGTTAAAAGCGGAAGCAAAGTTTAAAAAACCAGACACTAATCAAATACCACAAGTTCATAGCATAAGTAAAATGTAAAGTTTGAAGACCCACGACACTCCTCAAATTGCAAGCCTTCGTGCAACTGTACCTAATGACCTGCAAAGCATGCAATAGTGTGTCAACATAAATTTGGTGGGTTCACAGTTTTAGTTAAGCGTAGAGCGTATGCGGAAGTTCACATGCAAAACGTTATAAGTATGACTCGGGTAACTAACCTTCATCAAGGTAACTAAATTATGTGTACCGAATGCTGACGTTATAGTTTTTGTGCCCTCATCAATGTCTATCCGCATTGATGCAATGAAAAGGTCAATAGTTCACGCCCGACTCCTGGCACGGTGTGAGGTTTGTCGAACCTAATAGCTCTATCAACTAATACTCCGCCTGCCAACTTGGCATGCTAATCGGTAAAATGTGTAGAGACTTCCAGATAGAGTTTGTGTTTAGTTATGTGTACTTGTGAGTGCACATGTCTATCGCTTACGTCAATCACGTATCGTAGCTGAAAAAGATAAGACAAGACATGGTAATGAAATGTTTAAATATAACATTCAAGATCACTCAGGTTCGCACGAATGGGAACAAAGTGCATCCGCATGAATGGAAGGTGTGCGTGCAATTAGGGTTTACTTCAACTGCGATTAGGTCCATCCGCGCAATACATTGATCCGCACTTGAAGAGTACATCCGCACCAGATTTCCAGATCTGCACAAGTTGGTCCATCCGCACTTAGGTGAGTATAGATAGTTAAGGATGGACTCATGCTATAATTAGGAGTGTTGTCTTAGTTCATTTGTAACTTTGAGCTTTAGAGTAACGAAACTCTACTCGTTTGTTTTCGTGGTATTGTATTGAAGATTATCAATAGAAAACAACATTTAATTAGCTTGTTCTTGTTTGATCCACTCTCATACTTGGATTCCGCACAAGATATGAGATCTATGCAGTCAATAGTGTAACAGAATCGATCCTAACACGATCTCACAAGTGGTATCAGAGCAGGAGATTGATTGCAAGGATTGGAGATAAAAGAATTCAAGCTGATTTAATCAAATTCAGAGCCAAGTTCATCATTTTTTCTTCTACTCATCTTCTACTTATTCTTTTCATATTTAAATCTCAGATTAACAACGTTTCCACGATTAAAAACGGCTGAATTTTGAATATGTTGTGCGAAAATCAGTTTTAAACAGTCCATCAAAGTTTCACATCAAAATTCAAACAAAATCGTCTTCAAATTTTTGAAAAACTATGCAAATCATGGCTGTGTTGCGCGCTGATCTGTACGCACGGATCTAGAAATTTGTTTTGAAGTTCGCATGGATCTAGAAATTTGTTTTGGATATTATTCACGGATCAAGTTTCTAGTTACATTGTGTTCATTCGCATGAACCTAGATTGTTGGATTAAACATATCAAATCTTAGTCCATTCGCACGGACCAAGAATCCTTGATCCGCACGAATCCACACAAATACCCATCCGTGCATATCACATTGTTCAAGTTGTTTGTTTGTTTCAAAGTTATTTGATAAGTTTGGTTGATTATTTGCAGGTGATTTACAAGTTTGATATCATGGAAGAGGAGTTTTACAACGAGTTTTACAACACATTCACATCCGAAACGACACCCGCATCAAAGAGCATCTCAAATGCTATTTCCGAGAGTTTGAATTTTGATAACGTGTATGGAAATCATCAAAGACCACCGAAACTAATGAATATAAAAGATTATCACTGGTGGAAAAATAGATTTGAGAACTGGGTGAAAGCTTATGCTTATAATAGTTGGGTTATGTTAAAATTGGGATATGAAAAACCAATAAATGATAATAATGAATTAATTCCAATTAGAGAGTATAAAGAAGGTGATAATAAGGAGCACTCTAACGAACTAAGAATGATAACATTGTTACAACAATCTGTTAGAGAAGATATTCTTTTCCTGCTTCAACTTGATGAAACGTCAAAATCAATGTGGGAAGCGCTGAAAGTGAAAGCTAAAGGTGGAAAGGATATCAAGAAAAACAAAATATCTTTGTTGAAAAAAGAATTTGATTTGTTCAGTTGCATAAAAGGAGAAACTGACAAATGATAGAATGATTATGTAATTTGATAATCGAGCTAGAAAGATTTGGGATTAAAAAGGACAGAGAAGAGATCATAGACAAACTGATTGAGGCTTTACCTCATGTAGATGATTGGCAAACGTTTTTCATGATACTAAAAAATGATGCAAAGTTTGACGAGATCACTTTGGATAGTTTGATTGAAAAACTTGAAAGCCATGAACTAGATCTGAAAAAGAAAAATAAAATGATTAGTTCAACTTATCAGCAAAATGTCAATCTTTACTATCGTGGAAGCATGCTGAACAGTCAAGCACCAAAGATTGGTACAACCTTTAGCGCTGAGAACTTCGGTGATTCATCAAAAGGCAGATCTCCGAACTATGATTCTGGATATCATTCATCCTCTACATTAGATAAATCCAAACTGAATCTGGTTCATGCAACATTGCCCTGAATTTGAAAGATTCTCCAAACATGAATGATGATTCAGCCAGGCAGCAAATGAGCTTCTTAGCATCTATTTTGGAATCTTATGAAAGTCTGTTTGCCACCTATCTTCTCCTTTGCCACATTGCTTATATTCTTGACACCTCAATGGACACTAATCACATTCTTAAGCCTCCAGGGACACTTGTCTTAATATCCTTAGCTCTCACAATAAACAAATAGTTTCGTAGCATATTTCCGTCGAAACCCGTATTTTTACGCATTAAAAACTACCAACGGGAACACATAAGTGTTTTTCCCTGTTTTGGATAGATGATGTGTGGTCACTTTGAACGACCATAACTTGGTTAAAACTTAACCAAATGAAGTAAACTCTTATTTCACGATAAGTGAAATACAGTTTCAACGATGTACAATACACTTAAAAACACTTATGTTTAGACCCTCAACCGTTTAAAACCAAACTGAAGCGCAAAACTAAACGATATTTAAAGATCTACGGTTTTGACCATTTTTCCGGTCCCAAACAGAAATATTTTCTGAATAAAAGTTGTAGATCACATTCTAATTTAGTTGATTGAATTTTTTTATATTTTTTTTTTGAAATCGTTTACTATTTTTAAAACATAAAACGAAAAACAACACATAAAGCTATCAAAAATTATATATTCTAAAAAAACAAATTACAATTTGCCAAGGGTTCTTTTAACCCATACCATCTACAAACATCATCGCAATAAAACCATAACGAACGATCCTTATTAATAGGAATTTGTAAATCTCGAGAATCAACAAACTCATCGCCAAAACATCAAAGTGACTACATAGTTCCCCTTTTTTCTTAAACCTTTGGGGGTGATTCATATGTGCTAAACTATTTTTCAAATTTCAAAAATTTACTACATATGACTTATGTAAAATCTACGTTCCTTTTGTGTGAAATTTGATGGTTAGTAAATATCCAAAACCATGTTTATTGTTTTCCGCCACAAAAATAAGAAAGTTCACTTCGTCGTAAAAGTTTTCCGCCACAAAATTACCATTTTTTTTTGTTTTTTAAAGTCGTATGTTCTTATTATGCTTACATGTTTATTGTTTTTCGCTCCAGTCTAAGAGTTCAGTTTCCTTTCACAAAGGCCACCCGTAGTGGCTTCGTTTTTGCTCGTGGAATGCTCAAACCACGAGGGAACACCGCCCCCCTCCTCGTGGTTGAGCTCGTGGACCTGTGTGCATGGTTTAAACCACGCGATGACTTCGCGAATTTTAAAACAAAATTACCGTTCAACAGTAACTTCTATTTAATAAAAAAAAATCTTTCAAATTTAAAATAATCCTATAAATACCCATTACTTCTACATTTTCTAACACACCAACACAAAAAAACTCTCTATCTCTTCTACATCTTTGTGATTTCTACCAAAAACTCTAAAGATGTGTCCTTATGGCAACGCCTTTAACCCCTCGTTCCGCCCACCTAGACAAGGCTTGAACCATTCCAATGTGTCAAGTTCTTCAAATCCATCGAATCAAATGATGACCAATCCCGACTACTATGAGAACAACGACAACCACATGTTATTTAACATGATGGCCAACATGCCGATAAGCAATTTTGGCTACCAACAAAATGTAAATGGTTTTCAACAACCTCCACAACAAACGTCGCCAAACTTCCGTATTCCCGAATCACTACCCGAAGTGGTGCCCAAGACACCACCCGACAAGACGAGTTTGTCACAAACCCGCAAGAGGTCTTCTTCAAAGAAAAAAAGGTTTTGGAGGACACGGAGGAGATCGCATACTGCGCAGACGCCGGTTGAGGAGTTTGGTTTGGCGCGTGCTTGGCTCGACATAGCCGAGGACCCAAAAGTTTGGCTACCAACAAAATGTAATGGGTTTTCAAAAACCTCCACAACAAACATTGCCAAACTTTCGTATTCCTGAATCACTACCGGAAGTGGTGCCCAAGACACCACCCGACAAGGCGAGTTTTGTAACACCCCGAAAATATAAATTCTTATATTACGAATATGTTGTAAATAAATAAGTGAAACAAACTAACTGGGAACGACACTAACCTGGTTAGATGATGACTTATGAGTAGTTAAGGAGTTAAAACAAAATAAAAACGAAAGTTAAGGGGCCAAAAGCATTTAATTTGAAACTAATATTGATAAAACAAAAAAATTAAAACTCAAACACACTTATGTGTGTTGAGATCGAACCAGACAAGAAAAAAGGGGCGACCAGGGTTCTTCAAAACCCTAACATCCACAAAACTCATGAATTGAAGGTTCAAATCTGATCCAAAACGAAATCCGAGCTAAGATTAGTGATCTCCATTGCAAGGGGTCATAAGGTATGTAAAATTTGATAAGAAATCTCTACTTGAAATTCTCATGATTCTAGGGAAATTGAAATCTGTTGATGCATGTTTGTTAAATGAATAGATTAAGGATGATATAGTGTCTAGGAGTAAACCCTAGACAACAATAAGTGAAATCATGTCTAATCTCTGAAAATTTCATGAACACATTGAAGGTGATTCATGGGTTTTGTGAGAAGTTGATGAACACTAGGGTTTAGAAGGCTATTCTGGAGTAATTTGATTCATAGAAACTGAATTCTGAAAAATTTGATGTTTAATTCTATATATGATAACTCAATTAATGTTAACCGAGGCTAAGTGACAAGCCATGAACTAGAATATAAAAGATATAAAATCCCGCCCTTAAAGTGTTTGTTGAAATGCTTCAAAGAAGGTTCGAAACTGAAATTTAAAGTTAAAAACGCATAATTGTGATGTTTGGGCGAATTATGCGATATATGATTGAAAAGAGTTCTAACCGCGTCATGATTGAACTCCATAGGAAAAGATACCGGAACGTCGAGTGGACAAGCCGGTGGCGATTTGCGTTTGAAGGGCGTGCTCTAAAGGTATGTAACTTGACCCGTTACATTAAGTGAATTGTTATTAAATTATGTATGGTCACATTGTAGAATAGAAGTTACGTTGATTGTAGAGACCATGTTCGCTACTTAAATCCGTAGGTTAAGAATTGGTTAGAAGTCGTTTGGTAGTCATCATAATGGAGGATTCCGTAGATGAGCCAAACGGGTCGAATAATGGAGTACATTGTAGTGTTAGTGTTTTAAATAGATAGCAATGGCGATAACGATCACAAGAGCATGAAGCCATAAGTTTGGTAATGAAGTGCCGGTGATAACAAGCCCCGGAAGTTGGGTAACAAGCACCTTATGTTTACTATTACAAAGGTAGTAAAATAAGGATAACCAGAAAGGGTCGAATAATTACATAGTGAATTTTTTTCGTCCGGTCCGTAAAACAAACTTTTGGTATGGAAATCGTTATATTTACGTTAGTATTAAATTTACAGACGCATAGGAAAAAGAATCACCTAAAACGGACTCACGAGTCAAAAGTTATGGTCGTTTTAAGTTAAAAATCTGAATTTCCGGAACTGGCAGCAAGTGCAGGTCACAAAACTGAACCTGCTGGAAAACATCCTCCCCCGCGCCACGCGAGGGCCTGTCGCGCCATGCGACAGGGTGAAATTTTATTTTATTTTATTTCTGCACGTTTCAATGCTTGGAACTTGTTTATACACTTCATATAAATGTCAAAACTAACATTTTAAGTGGTTTTGACCTTAGGTAATAAAGGGAACTATCCGGATGGCGATCGAGCAAGTTTTTGAAGAACTGAACACAACTTTGCAAGCTTCCGTGTTAACTTAGTTTATGTTTAAACAATGCTTTTGGGATGACTTCGTCTAGACAATGTTTTTGATGTAAACAATTTGCTAATCATGTCATGAATGTTTAAGCTAGTCGGTAGTTGACTAGTATATGGTTATTTAGAACTTTTTTTTGTTAACTTATGTTTTAATTAAGACTCTTTTTATATAAAATCCTATGAATTATTATTTAAGTTGAGTAGTAATTAGATGGTTGTTACAAGTTTGTCACAAACCCGCAAGAGGTCTTCTTCAACGAAAAAAGGTTTTGGAGGACACGGGGGAGATCGCATTTCGAGGATAGACGATCTATTCGACCAATTACATGGTGCGAACTGGTTTTCAAAAATTGACCTTAGATCGGGGTATCACCAACTAAGAGTAAAGGAGGAGGATGTACCGAAGACGGCTTTCCGCACGAGATACGGACATTACGAGTTCCTCGTGATGTCATTCGGGCTAACAAATGCACCCGCGGCCTTCATGGACCTCATGAACCGGGTTTGCAAGCCGATGTTGGATAAATCGGTAATCGTGTTTATTGACGATATTCTGGTATACTCGAAAAATGAAGCAGAACATGCACGCCACTTACAAGAGGTGCTAGAGATACTCAGACAAGAAAAGTTGTATGCGATGCCTCATATTCTGGTATATTCGGATGCCTCATTATCGGGGCTCGGATGCGTTTTGATGCAACGGGGCAAAGTTATAGCTTATGCCTCGAGACAACTGAAAATACATGAAAAGAAATATCTCACGCACGACCTCGAATTGGCGGCGGTGGTGTTTGCGTTAAAAATATGGAGGCACTATTTATATGGGGTAAAGTGCACCATATTCACCGATCACAAGATCTTAAAATATTTCTTCGATCAGAAGGAGCTAAATATGAGACAAAGGTGATGGTTAGAAACGGTGAAAGATTTTGATTGTGAAATACATTACCACCCCGGAAAGGTAAATGTGGTGGTGGATTCCCTGAGCAGAAAAGCGGATTATGTCCCAATACGAGTAAGATCGATGCAGCTTGTTGTGACCTCGGGCATACTTGAACGTATCCGAGAAGCGCAAGTAGAAGTAGTGAAAGAGGAGAACTTGAAGAAGGAAAGAATAATCGGACAGTTAAAAGATTTGTCGGATGGAAAGGACGGGTTGAAGACTCGATCCGGAAGAGTATGGGTTCCAAATTCTTGTGGGGTTAAGACGCTTCTACTAGATGAAGCTCATAAATCCCGATATTCTATTCATCCGGGTGCGACTAAGATGTACAATGATTTGAAACAAAACTATTGGTGGCACGGAATGAAGAGGGATGTAGTAAAATACGTGGAGAAGTGCTTGACTTGTTTACAAGTCAAAGCGGAACATCAGAAACCATATGGAAAACTGCAACCTTTGGAGATCCCGGTTTGGAAATGGGAACATATTACTATGGACCTATTAACCAAACTACCTAAAACAATTCGAGGATTCGATGCTATATGGGTGATTGTGGATAGATTGACGAAGAGCGCATATTTTATTCCTATACGCGAAACATATACTTCGGAAAAGATGTCCGAGGTATATACAAACGAAATAGTGGCACGTCACGGAGTACCGGTATCCATTGTGTCGGATAGAGATACCCGGTTTACTTCAAATTTTTGGCGAGATTTTCAAGAACAAATGGGAACGAAACTCTTCATTAGCACCGCCTACCATCCTCAGACGGATGGGCAGAGTGAAAGAACAATACAGACGCTAGAGGATATGTTACGGGCATGTATCATCGACTTCGGTGGAAGTTGGGATGTTTATCTACCCTTGGCCGAATTTTCATATAATAATAGTTACCATTCGAGCATTGGCATGGCGCCTTACGAAATGCTATATGGTAGGAAACGCAGAACCCCAGTGTGTTGGGGTGAAGTGGGATCACGCGAACTGGCCCATAAAGATATTGTCCAAGCCACTAATGAGAAAATTGAAATGGTACGAGCCCATTTGAAAGCAGCCCAAGATAGGCAAAAGTCTTATGCCGACAAAAGACGAAGACCGATTGAATTTCAGATAGGCGACATGGTTATGTTAAAGGTTTCCCCATGTAAGGGTGTTATCAGATTCAGAAAAAGGGGGAAACTAAGCCCGAGGTTTATCGAGCCATTTAAAATCATCGAACGGGTTGGCAAGGTGGCTTATCGCCTCGAGCTACCGAAAGAGTTGAGTGGAATACATGGCACGTTCCACGTGTCTCAGTTGCGAAAATGTTTAGCGGAGGAAACAACTTATATCCCTTACGATGATATCGGGGTGGATAATAGCCTGAATTATGCGGTAAGGCCATTAGAGATCCTAGATCGAAAGGTTAAGCACTTGCGAAATAAGAGAATTGATCAAGTTAAGATCAAATGGGAGCATAGGAAAGGTTCGGACACTACATGGGAGTCCGAAGAGGAGATGCGACGTCTCTACCCTACACTATTCGGTACGTACTCTGGTTTCGGGGACGAAACCCTTTTAAGGGGGTGGACTTGTAACACCCCGAAAAGACAAATTCTTATATTACGAATATGTTGTAAATAAATAAGTGAAACAAACTAACTGGGAACGACACTAACCTGGTTAGATGATGACTTATGAGTAGTTAAGGAGTTAAAACAAAATAAAAACGAAAGTTGAGGGGCCAAAAGCGTTTAATTTGAAACTAATATTGATAAAACAAAAAAAGTAAAACTCAAACACACTTATGTGTGCTGAGATCGAACCAGACAAGAAAAAGGGGGCGACCAGGGTTCTTCAAAACCCTAACATCCACAAAACTCATGAATTGAAGGTTCAAATCTGATCCAAAACGAAATCCGAGCTAAGATTAGTGATCTCCAGTGCAATGGGGTCATAAGGTATGTAAAATTTGATAAGAAATTTCTACTTGAAATTCTCATGATTCTAGGGAAATTGAAATCTGTTGATGCATGTTTGTTAAATGAATAGATTAAGGATGATATAGTGTCTAGGAGTAAACCCTAGACAACAATAAGTGAAATCATGTCTAATCTCTGAAAATTTCATGAACACGTTGAAGGTGATTCATGGGTTTTGTGAGAAGTTGATGAACACTAGGGTTTAGAAGGCTATTCTGGTGTAATTTGATTCATAGAAACTGAATTCTGAAAAATTTGATGTTTAATTCTATATATGATAACTCAATTAATGTTAATCGAGGCTAAGTGACAAGCCATGAACTAGAATATAAAAGATATAAAATCCCGCCCTTAAAGTGTTTGTTGAAATGCTTCAAAGAAGGTTCGAAACTGAAATTTAAAGTTAAAAACGCATAATTGTGATGTTTGGGCGAATTATGCGATATATGATTGAAAAGAGTTCTAACCGCGTCATGATTGAACTCTATAGGAAAAGATACAGGAACGTCGAGTGGACAAGCCGGTGGCGATTTGCGTTTGAAGGGCGTGCTCTAAAGGTATGTAACTTGACCCGTTACATTAAGTGAATTGTTATTAAATTATGTATGGTCACATTGTAGAATAGAAGTTGCGTTGATTGTAGCGACCATGTTCGCTACTTAAATCCGTAGGTTAAGAATTGGTTAGAAGTCATTTGGTAGTCATCATAATGGAGGATTCCGTAGATGAGCCAAACGGGTCGAATAATGGTGTACATTGTAGTGTTAGTGTTTTAAATAGATAGCAATGGCGATAACGATCACAAGAGCATGAAGCCATAAGTTTGGTAATGAAGTGCCGGTGATAACAAGCCCCGGAAGTTGGGTAACAAGCGCCTTATGTTTACTATTACAAAGGTAGTAAAATAAGGATAACCAGAAAGGGTCGAATAATTACATAGTGAAATTTTGTCGTCCGGTACGTAAAACAAACTTTTGGTATGGAAATCGTTATAGTTACGTCGGTATTAAATTTACAGACGCATAGGAAAAAGAATCACCTAAAACGGACTCACGAGTCAAAAGTTATGGTCGTTTTAAGTTAAAAATCTGAATTTCCGGAACTGGCAGCAAGTGCAGGTCACAAAACTGGACCTGCTGGAAAACCACCTCCCCCGCGCCACGCGAGGGCCTGTCGCGCCACGCGACAGGGTGAAATTTTATTTTATTTTATTTCTGCATGTTTCAATGCTTGGAACTTGTTTATACACTTCATATAAATGTCAAAACTAACATTTTAAGTGGTTTTGAACTTAGGTAATAAAGGGAACTATCCGGATGGCGATCGAGCAAGTTTTTGAAGAACCGAACACAACTTTGCAAGCTTCCGCGTTAACTTAGTTTATGTTTAAACAATGCTTTTGGGATGACTTTGTCTAGACAATGTTTTTGATGTAAACAATTTGCTAATCATGTCATGAATGTTTAAGCTAGTCGGTAGTTGACTAGTATATGGTTATTTAGAACTTTTTTTTGTTAACTTATGTTTTAATTAAGACTCTTTTTATATAAAATCCTATGAATTATTATTTAAGTTGAGTAGTAATTAGATGGTTGTTACAAGTTTGTCACAAACCCGCAAGAGGTCTTCTTCAACGAAAAAAGGTTTTGGAGGACACGGGGGAGATCGCATACTGCGTGGACGCCGGTTGAGGAGTTCGGTATTTTTATGTTGAAGTATATTATTTGTTTTCTGTTTAATATATATACTAGTCTAAGATCCCGCGAGTTTCGCGGGTGGCTTAACACAAACATATAATATCTATTGGCATTGAGATAAATTTTGTAAAGAAAGAATTTTTCAATATAAACGTATAATGATTTTGAAATAAAAAATTATAGGTAAATGAGTAACCCAAGCCCACTATCAAAAGGCCGCCCGAAGGCCCACTACAACAAAACCCGTTTGGATTAGATTCGAACTTGAGCCCTCTTGTTATAACCAAGAATATGATATTAATCGATGATGTACCTTCATGTGTTCTCAGCCAATTCCTTTTTAACTCTTGTAAATTAAAAATATTATTTTTACATGAAGATTAAATAGGTAAATTTGGATTAGTAACTAAATGCACAAATTGAACTATTACCAAAATTCCTCTTTAATACACTCCAATTGCTCAGCCTACCAGCTACAACTTAAAAAAAAAAATAAAGGAGTGAGTTTACCCAAGATTGTATCACCAACTTCTTTTTGTTCCAACATATTAAGCATAGTTCTTGTAATTTTTCTTTTTACATGAATAAAACTAATTATGTGGTCCTCATAAACAAAAACAGTGATTTTAGGAAAGAATAATGTTAAATCCATGCCTTACAAATTGAAAGAGAGAATGTCTGAAATATTAACAAATAAATAAGTTACTGAATACCATACGCTAACATTCGGTATAAAAAATAAACGTGGTAGCTGCTAAACGTATGATAGAAATGATGCAGTTGCAATCAGCGTAGGCTATGCTTGGCGTACCTTATTTGGGTACTTTGCAAGCCCATCGCCTCCGAGAAGTCGTAAGTTGTCGTTTTCATAATATCTATGTTCACAAAACCTTGGGATGGTGTCATAAATCCTTTTTGTAGCAATATTTTGGTGTCATATATCCTACGTTTTTACATAAAAATTCATCAAAATGAATGATTCTCCATATCATGCCCCTATGATGTCAACAATGTTTCAAAACATCCAAACAATGCCCCCACAAATTATACATTATTGTTATCTATTTATATTTATATTTATAATTTATAATATAGTTTTGTAACCATTTTTAGTACAAAACTAACCTTTATTCTACTCCCTTTGATGTTGACCTTGGCGGTTTTGCTAATAAAGACACCGCCCCCCGTGAACCTCAAACTATTTTGGCGAGTGTTTTTTATGGTAAAACCGTGAAGGAAATCAATGGTGTTTTCGGGTTATCCCCTCGGCAAAAAGCTGTTTTTGATTGTTTACTAGCCCCCCACGCTCAAGATTTCCTTACTGTTATCCCGATCGAGGGCTTGGGGCAATGTATGTCGGCAGTAGAATATCGGTCTGTCCTCAAATATCGGTTGATGATACCGTTGTACCCTGAGGATGAACTGTGCCCTGTTTGTCGGAAGGTGTGTCTTGATAGCTTCGGGGAACATGCCCTTCACTGCAAAGAGCTTCCTGGCTTCAAGTACAGACACGATCTGGTTAGAGATGTGTTGTTTGACGTTCTCAAGCGAGCTGGTATCGCTGCTAAAAAAGAGGCTCCGGTTAATTTCCTAACGGACCCGAAGGAGGGGAGGTCTTCCCTTCGACCAGCCGATGTGCTGGTTTTTGGATGGTCCGGGGGTAAGCATGCTTGCATTGATCTCACGAGGGTGTCGCCTCTTGCTGGTTTCAGGGGCAGTGGTTTTGTTTCAGGGCAAGCGACGCGGAAGGCTGAGGCGGGGAAAATATCCAAGCACGAGCAGGCCTGCATAGATAATCAACATGCCTTCCTTCCTTTCGCGTTCGATACCTTTGGTTGTCTGGCCCCTGTGGCGTCCGGTTTCTTGAAGCGGGTTCAAAAGGCAGCACGTGCGCATGCGACAGTGTCTGTAGGCCATAGTTATGTGTTTAGCCGAGTAGGATTTGCAATTCAAAAGGGGGTGGCGGCGCAGCTTGTTGCCCGTCTACCAACCCATGATTTGTAATTTGCTCTAACCTTCTATTATGATAATGGTTGCACTAAAAAAAAATTATTGCTCAAAAAAAAAAAAAAAAGACTTGTAATTACATAAAAAGTAGTCTTGACGAGTCCATAATAAAAAAGATAAAAAGTACCTTCAAATGTATAGGTGTTTGATGAGTTGATGAAAAAAGGGATTTCTTATATGAGTCCATTTTCCTACCCCGAAATGAGCAACACCATAGAACAACTTCTTTAGACCATAGGGTATGGTGGAGCGGGGGTTTGGGGCATGGGTTGACACGTGGAGTTCGAGCCCCCAGCTGGTGAGTGACGTGTCCGTGGGGTATGGCGGGGCGTGGCTAGCCCGGCGTGGACAGTTGGGGTGGGTGAACCGTTTGGCTTGGCCAACGGTTATATTTTAAAATTTAAACATGGCCCGCTATGCCCTAGCCAACAAGCTAATAAGAGCCGGCCACATAGGATCGCTAGCATGCCCCACGCCCGGCCTTAAACTCCCGCCCAAGGGGCGACGCCCAAACCCAAGCCCACCCGGAGTGGTGATTTGAGCGTTTCTCTCCAACCCACGCCCCAACCCCCGCCCCATACCCCATATTCTTACTTCCAAAAAAAGTCCACACTCTATGAAGCTTCCTTTGATTGCCACCTGTCACAGATCTTGTCATCGTCTCAAAATCATCTTCAGGCCCACTTGAATAATTTTCAATGAGTTTTTCAATCTGCAATAAATAAATAATAAATACAGTTAAAAATGCATAGGAGTATAAATTTTATATCTTTTTAATATTATTATGTCAAGGATTAAGGCGTCATCCAGACGACGAAACAACACTTACACTTACTCTTTCTCTGAGCCATCTAAAATTTCCAACTGATATCTCTGCAAGCTAAAAGACATCACAAGGCGAGTTTGTCACAAACCCACAAGAGGTCTTCTTCAAAGAAAAAAGGTTTTGAAGGACACGGGAGAGATCGCATACTGCGTGGACGCCGGTTGAGGAGTTCGGTATTTTTATGTTGAAGTATATTATTTGTTTTTGGTTTAATATATATATATATATGTGTGTGTGTGTGTGTGTGTGTGTGTGACGTGTGTGTTTATATTTGGTAATGTGTAGCGAACTATCAAAAGAAAAATACATTTTTGGCGTGGATTATGAATTTTTTTTACCGAAATAAAAATGGAAGACGACTATCGTTAAGACCAAATTACAAGTAAATGGGGGGGGGGGGCATAAGGACGAAAGTCTCCGACTACAACGCAATCTACTCTAGAATGTGGGTCGCTAGAGATAGCGGCCAAGACGATGCTATGGTACAACAAAATGCGTTGGTTAAATACCAAAGAAGGAAAAGACCCTTCTCATATCTTAAACCGGGGGATCTTTTGAGGAAGAGTTCTAAATGGCACATGGTACCGCTCATGAAAAATAGGTCGTCCAAGAAGTCGACGTCTTCTTCGTCTACCCAAAATGCGAGCCAATGGTCGGACGGTCGGGTGAACATTGATTTAAACGAGTCATACAATGAAGAGAATGAAGACGAATTCCCCGAATTTGTCGAACTCCCACAGTTGGCCGGTAGGAGAAGCGGTTCACAAAAGAAAACCACTTCCGCGTCACAAGATATCTACAACGAGCGCTTTCTAGAGATGAATGATAGGCTACAAGATATCTACAACGACCGCTTCGGTATTTTGTTGTTTTTTTTGTTTTTAAATTCCGTAATTTAATTTTATAAAATGTTTTTTTTTCTTTAGAGTAAAATGCCCGAATAGTCCCTGTGGTTTGTCAAGATAACATATATAGTCCCCAACTTTTGGAAATTACACTCATGCTCCCTATGGTTTTATACTTTGTTACTCGGATAGTCCCTAACATGGATGAATGTTAAATTTTCCAGTTAAGTCTAAGTAAAATGACAAAAATACACTTATCATCAATAAATAATAATTAAAAGAAATATAAATTATAAACACCTCCTATTCTATATCTTACATTTTCAAGGGAGATGTACAGTAACTACAAGTGGCAATCTCCCATTTGTTATTTTTTTAGCATTTTTAATTTTACTTATTTTTCCTTTGGGTTATTTTATCTTTTATTAGTTATTTCCTTTGTATTGTTGTCTATATACTAATTATAACATATTATTAAGGAAAATTGGTATTTAATAAACCAACATTTAACCAGTTGGTAAATAATAATCCAACCTACAGAATTGGGATATAATAATCCTACCTATCAACATGTTGGTACTCAATGAACTTCTGTTAATTTTTTTTTAACTAAAGTTAGTTTTTAAGTTTTATTTATTACACAAACAGTCCCTGTAGTTATAAGTTACTAGTTTTAAGTTTTATTTATTACACAAACAGTCCCTGTAGTTATAAAAAAATCATAAAAAATTCTAAAAAATCATAAAAATTCTAAAAAAAATCAAAAAAATCTTAAAAAATCAAAAAAATTCTAAAAAATCAAAAAAAATTCTAAAAAATAAAAAAAAATCTAAAAATATCATAAAACTCTAAAAAATAAAAAAAAATCTAAAAAATCATAAAAATTCTAAAAAATAAAAAAAAAATCATAAAAATTCTAAAAGACTAATCTCCTCAAAACCTTTAATCTGAGCTTTATCTTCAAGACTCAAACCACAGATCACCACACACACTTCAAACTCCTGCACCCTCCTTCCTCTCCATGGCCGGCGACCGGCGAATCAGTGGTGCCGGCGCCGACATCAGACGTTCTTTGCCGTCTTCCACGCGACAACCACCACGACACCCCTCACCCCCCCTCTCCGCCTTAAACCGCCGACGACCACCCCACCCACCTCCTTCTCCGGCAGCACCACCATCACCCTCCATCTCCCTCTACTTGGTTCCCCTCTCCCCGATAAACAACAACGGCAGCACCACCACCAGTGGTGGCGGTGCTCAGCGGTGGCGGAGGACCGAGAGGAAGCGAGAGAGAGAGAGAGTGAAAGTAGGCGACGGCAGCAGACGCCGCAAACGGCAGCGACAGATGCCGCTGACGGCGGTGACGGTTCAGGTGTGGTCTGTACCTGTTTATGTTTCAGTTTCAGTTTCGTCTTTCGGGTCAGTTGGGTGTCGGGTTAGTTTGTTGCAGGGTCTCGGTTAACGCAAGTTAACGAGCAGGTTCGAGTAGTGTTGGTTCAGTCTCGGGTTAGTTTAATGCTTCATTGATTGTTGTGTTTTGAATATTATATCGACAACTTGTGTTGTCGGGGTCGTCCAAAAACAGAGGAAACTCTGCCCGTTTTTCGTAAAGCGAAACACGTTAATTTTATAAATCGATTTTTTAGAATTTTTATGATTTTTATGATTTTTTAGAATTTTTTTTTATTTTTTAGATTTTTTTTGATTTTTTAGAATTTTTTTGATTTTTTAAGATTTTTTTGATTTTTTTTAGAATTTTTATGATTTTTTAGAGTTTTTTTGATTTTTTCGGATTTTTATGATTTTTTATAACTACAGGGACTGTTTGTGTAATAAATAAAACTTAAAACTAGTAACTTATAACTACAGGGTCTGTTTGTGTAATAAATAAAACTTAAAAACTAACTTCAGTTAAAAAAAATTAACAGAAGTTCATTGAGTACCAACATGTTGATAGGTAGGATTATTATATACCAATTCTGTAGGTTGGATTATTATTTACCAACTGATTAAAGGTTGGTTTATTAAATACCAATTTTCCTATTATTAATGTTTAATCTAAGATAAACTAATCATCATGTAAGTATATAAAACCATTTCTGTTTTCTGATACTTAAAAAAAAAAAACAAATTTCTGTTTTCTGATTTATTAATATTATGGTATTATCTTATTCCATTTCTCTTTTCATTTTCTCTCAATATACCAGTCATTTTATATAATTTGATTAAAATAAGAGAAAAACTATATAATTATTTTTAGAGATAAATACAATGCATTATTTCTCTAAATATTTTTTATGATTTTTCTTTTAGTTTTAAATACATTATATTATATTTATTTATAAAGTTTAATGCGCCAGAACGAGTTAGTTGAAGCTTTCTTATTGTTAATTTTGTTTGCCTTTTTTTAAGTTATAAGATTATAAAAATCTTTTTACCAACACTACGTGTTTCTATGGAATTCATTGTTTTTTTTCCGCTTCAGTTTTACTTTTTACACTTTACTTTATCTTTGTTGCTATTTCCATTTGGTGCGCAAGAACATATAAAGGTCATACGCATATTTGATTCAAGCTTTCGTCATAATTTTTTTCTTAGAGTTAAAGGTATACACGAACTAATTATCGGTTTTGAGAAATCGTATTTCGCAATAGATAACCACTTGACTCCTAACTAGCCAAACCGCAGCGAAGCGCGGGTTCCATTACTAGTTTCCTACATATACAAAACCAAGTTAGTTTCCCTATTAGACCAACCATTTTATTATTTTATATTCGTTTTAAAATTACGGTTTCGTCCTTAATTTAAAATAAAATTACGTTTTTGCCCCACTTCAAAATAAAATTATGTTTTTTTCCCTTGCTCAAAATTACGATTTTGCAATCGGTTCAAAATTATGATTTTATCCCCAGATTACAATTACAATTTTTGCCCCAGCTTAAAATAAAATTTTGCTTTTGCCCCAAACTAAAAATGAGGAATTTGCATTTTCGCCCCGTTTCAAAAATTATGATTTCGCCTTCAGTTTAAAATTATGTTTTTGCTCGGTTCTAAAATTATGTTTTTGCTCGGTTCAAAATAAAAGTATGCTTTTGCGCCCAATTCAAAATTACGATTTTACCCTCAGTTCACAATTTTGATTTTGCCCCAGTTCAAATTAAAAATATAGTTTTGTCCTCAGCTTAAAATTACGATTTTGTCCTTAGTGCAAAGTTATATTACGATTTTGTCCCTGGTTCAAATTTATACTATTGCCATCACTTTAACTTTTGGCAAATTACGATTTTACCCAAGTTAAGGAATACAACTTTGCCCTCAGTTCAAATTACAGTATTGCTATCGTTTTAGTTTTTAAAAGTTTTTTTTAATTGGTTGACTGAATTTAATTTTTTTTCCATGTCAAGGAGCTGCCTAACACTCGCTTATTAATCCTGACAAACTACAGTTTTACCCTGACCTCAGAACTACGGTCTTGTCATCGTTTTACTTTTTTTCTTTCCTAACAAAACTATAATAGTGTTTTTTTAATTGATTGAGAATTATTCGGCCATCGCCCGGCAACGCGGGCGGGGCATCAACTAGTTAAATAAAAAAACCAAAACAAAACTAAGGGTATGTTTGGTATGGGGTAATGGAATGGACGTGGGAATGGAATGGACGAGGTAATAGAATGGATGAGGTAATGGAATGGATCATTACCATTCCATGTCTTGTTTGGTTACCATGTGTGAATGGAATGAACAATTACTTTTTGTTGTTTGGTATGCGAAAAAAGACGAAGGAATAAAATCAGATGGCGATGGTCAGTGATGGCCGATGATGGGGCGTGGTGCTAGGCGTCAGTTGTAGCGGCGACGGTGGTTGGCGGTGGTGGTGGATGACGGTGGAGTTAGGTGGCGGCGGTGGCGATGGTGGTGGTCGGAGGTGGTACGGTGGTGGCGGTTGATAGTGGTGGCGGCGGTGGGTGGCGCCGGTGATCGGAGGTGGCAGTGACAATGGTGGCGGCGATGATCGAAGGTGGGCGGTGGCGATGATCAGAGGTGGCAGTGGCGGTGGCGGGTGGCGGCGGAAGTGGGTGACGGTGGTGGTGGTAGCAACGGTGGTGGGTTGTGATGTTGTTAATGAAGGGTGATGAAGGAATGGAATGGAAAAAAAACAAGGGGAACAGATGAAATGATTTTAAGGGGATGAAATGCATTTTGGAATGGACGATTCCATTCCATCGATCAACCAAACACTCTTTTCTTCATTCCCTTACAATGGTCCATTCCATTCCACCTCTCATTCCTGCATACCAAACGCTAGCTAAACAAATGAATAAAAAAACCTAATTTAAATACCCACCCCTCACCTCCTGCTTCATACCACCTGCACCACCACCACCGTATCACCACCCACATCCACCATAACCACCACCTGCAACCACCTTTACTTAATCCATCCATCAAAACCCTAAAACTAACAATCCTCTTTCACTCATCTTCACCCTTTTTCTCAAGCCACAATCAACAACCAACCAGCCTTCCATATTTTTCACATCTCAAACTCATCGGAGCTCCACCACCGGCGGGAACCGCCACTAACCGCACACCACAAATCCGTCAATTCTCCTCACACATCAACCGTCCTCTCACTCCACACTTCTCCTGAATCCATTTCTAAACCTTGACCCTAACCCTAACCCTAACCCTAACCAAACCCTAACAAAATTAATCGTCGTCATCACAGGCAAAACAGTAATTGTAACAGATAAAGATACGATATATATGCATATAGCTAGAAGATTGAAGATGTTACAGTTATAATTTTGATGTTTTATACAGGTGCTTCGAAAGACTAGAATTGGAAAAGATGTTGGTGAGTGAAAATTGTTTTATATAACCCTTTTTTTATCTTTTTCTTGGCCACTCTTGTTGTGGTCATTATTAGCAGCGGATCTCATTCTCAAGGGGATTTGTATGTGAAATTGGGGAAATTTGAGAAGACAAAAATATTTGTGAAATTGCATAAATAAGGCTTGGATTTTGTTTGATTTTTATAATTTGAGAAGAAGATGAATGGTGGTGACATGGTGGTTGCAGGTGGTGATTATGGTGGAGGTGGGTGGTGGTACGGTGGTGGTGGTGGTGCAGGTGGTATGAAGCAAGAGGTGAGGGGTGGGTAATTTAAATTAGTTTTTGTTATTCATTTATTTAGTTTTGATTTGGTTTTTATTTAATTAACTAGACTTTCCAAATTTCCAAGGTTCAAATTAATATAATTTTTTTAGGGAAAATTACCAAAATGTCTGTTGACCAAGTGCATTTGTAAAATTGTCACCTTCTTGCGTCTTTGGAAGGTCCTCACAGCCTCGGAAGCGTCCGTGTATCATGTTGATGCGTCCATTTCATACAAGCTGACACGTGTCCCACACGTGTCCGACAATGTTCAAGCGTCGGAGGCCGACGCATCATAACCAAAAAGTATATTGATGCGTCCGGCTTTGTGTTTCGCTGACGCATCATATCTTCCTAAAAGTTTTGGCTCCCAGACGCTTCGAACGGCTTGCCGACGCTTCCTCCGACGGCTTCCTCGACGCTTCCAATGGCTTGGCCGACTCTTTGAATTTGTTTGGCTCGACTGATTTCTCTAATATATTTTTCCAATGTAAAAATATTACAACCAAAAGATATTATTTAAATATAAGTTTTTAAATTTTTAGCCTATATATACTGGCCCACGTTGTCCATTAATGTGTTTGAGCATGATGGCAACCAGGAGGCGTTCCAGTAGCATACCGGAATCCGTAGAAAACACTATCTGGGTCAATGATAAGCAACATCATGAAAATTGGTCTCCAAATGTTCTTGAGTTTTATTATGAGGGTGATTGTTCTTCCTGTTGTTCCAGCTATATTGGGAGCCAACCTCTAGATAAACACTGGTGGGGTGGCCTATTAGGTTTTTGTGGAAACGGTTTTATTCAACAAACGGTAATTGTGTAATATATTTAAGTTTTATATTAATAAAAAGGTTAAAATATCAAAATTTTGTACACAGCATGTCGGAGCATAGTGTAACTGGCTCGTGCAGTCGAAGAAAAATGAAAATCCCGGAATTGCGACTTCATCAGTTAGTTATCGCTGGACGGTACTCCCACCTCAATTTCTCAATCTCCTTGTAGAACAACATCATGATGCTTACGGATATGTAAATGGCTCTAGCGAAATATGTCACACCCCCAAAATCCACCTGCGGAATACCACCGCTTGGAGGCGTGACTGACCAGGATCCAGCCACCAATCATATTGAACAAGCATGTAAGTGATTATAAAAATCCAACCAATACAATTGGTGTCCAAACAAAACATAGTTTAAGTTGCAAGCGGAAGCATAATGTTTAAAAACCAAAACATAAGTTTAATTGTTTCAAAGTTTAACATGGCACACAGCTGTCCATGTCCCACAACGACTCTCTTCCATGCAAGCTCCAGCTAAGTACCTATTGACCTGCAAAGCATGTAGTAACGAGTCAACAACAAGTTGAGTGAGTTCACGGTTGGGTGTTCATTTTTAAGTTGTTCCAAAAACAGTTTCCTTTAACTGGCATCCTGCCGTGGGGGTTACCCCATAGTTGAAAACGTGATCTGTTTACCCGTTTACTCTGGCAATACAGCCGTGGGGGCTACCCCATGTTAGTTATCTGGCATTTCAGCCGTGGGGGCTACCCCATGTATACACTAGACTCGTTACCATATCGACTTCGGACTGTAGTCATGTTTATGTGCCCTGAACTGTCAATGTCTATCATCATTGACGTGCCCAGATCCATTAGTTCACGCCCGTCCTCTGCGGCACGGTGTGAGGCTTGTCAAACCTAAATAGCGCTATCCAACTAATGACCCGCTCGCCATTGGCCCGGCGATTAAGTCGATATAAAAGGAGGGACTTCGTGATAGAGTTTTGGTCTAGTACGAGTTATCTGTCCATGAGGACGAGGAATTACATTCCTGAACCGATGCTGTCCTACCCAAGAAAGGACGAGGAATCCATATTCCTTAACCCCAATTCCCAACCCCTGGGAATCCCATGCTTTGTAGAAAGTGTGAACTCACCTTGGTTTGCTCGGCAGATACACAGAAAAGTCAATCAAGCTATATTGTGGTCAACCACGTCCTAACATAGTTGTACCACACAAGTCAGGTTCGTATTCAAGTAGTGCACGTATGTTTTCTACACACATTTGCATACACGTATTGATCATGGCACACACGTATAAGTACTTTAGTTAATCGACAGGGCATAAACACATCCAATAGTCTCATCTACGTAAATAAGCAAGGTCCAAGTATGCGGCCCAAATAGTTGGGCTCGCAATAGCATGCAAGTCCAAAACAGTGTGCACGTGTATATGGTCTCGAGTCGAGACTAGAGGTCCCGAGTCGAGACTGTGCGGTCTCGAGTTGTAGCCTACAAGTTCTCCAGTCAAAACTGAGGAGGTCTCGGGTCATACGTTCATCACTCGAAACTAGGCGGTCTCGAGTCATGTCTCGAGTCGCAACAAGACTCGCAACCATGATCTCGAGTCATGCTGTTTATGCTGGTAATGTGTGGTCTCGAGTCGAGACTAGAGGTTCTCGACTCGTAACCTATGTTGCAACCGCGGTCTCGAGTTGTCCTGGGTTGGTCTCGAGTCGAGACCGGGGGTTTCGACTGGCACACCTGCTGATTGCCAGCATTTGTACTAACCAATAGCATTTCGATTTCATGATATGGTGTACTATCCAATGGTAAAGCACAAACATGTTCCCTTGTCTAACAATTAACCGAAATGGATCAAACACAAGTTTTTTTTTTCAAATATTCAAGGCACATTCATAGCATACTCATGTTGTTCATCATACATTCAAATAGTTCATCATTTTAGGGTTTTTATTATAATCAACATGCTTCATCAAGAAAATCTATCCTAGCATGAACTCAAGTTAGTAACATCATCGGCTCCTACATCTAGCATATTCAATCAATATAATAGCATACTTACATAAGAGTTATCATCAACATATGCTAATCTGATTTCATTGAACACAAACCTCCTAAACATAACCAAACCATTCAGATTCAAACCATAAAGAGCCGATTACAATCATTCATGATCCATCACCCATTATCTATACCAAGCCGACATTACATCATCATATATAACATCATCATCCGAAATAAAACACATAACATGCATCACTAACCTATATCATCACACATCAACACCTTTAATCATGTATATACATGTGTTTGCAAAGAAATCACTAACCGGTTCAAGTATGGGTTCAAAGGTGTGAAGTAGTAATGAATGAAGCTTCCAAATGGGTGTGTACGAGCTGATCCGAGAGTCCCTTGTGGTCGCCGGTTTGATCCGAGAGAAAAGGAGAGGAGAGGTGGTGCTTGATCTCTAGGGTTTAAGGTTTTTCTAGAGAGAGAGAGTGTAGAGGAGGGTGTGTGTGAGAGTGAGTGTAAAGTGAGTGTTGGTTTGGGGTTTTTATACTTGGATTCGGGTTTCGAGAGGTGCATGGCCCAACCGGCCCAACTATTACTGTTTACTCGAGACCGAGTGGTCTCGAGTCGAGTCCTTGTGTCTTGGTTCCGACTCACTACATACCTACTTGTATAAAACTATATTTTATACGTACACATTGATAACACATAGCACATCAAGGTAATCACGGACTTTTATTTACTAATATATAAACACATAACGTTCAACCATGTTACATCGAGATACAAGAAAGGGTTTTAAATTACGAGTTGTCACATTATCCCCAAGTTGAAAGAAATTTCGTCCCGAAATTTGGTAAGTACTCACTGAGGAAGCTAGTTAAGTTGTATGGTTTTCCTGGGGTGTCACATCCACCCCCCGTTGATCTGGAATTTCGTCCCGAAATTCCGTAGCTTCAGCCTCAGTAGTGGTTGTACTGTTTGCGAATAGTTGGAGATACTTTTGTTTCATCTGATCTTCGCGTTCCCAGGTGAACTCTGGGCCGCGACGTGAGTTCCAACGAACTCGAACGAGAGGTATTCTAGTGTTCTTGAGGACCTTAACATCCCGGTCCGTGATTTCAACTGGTTCTTCGACGAATCGTAACTGCTCGTCGATAGTGAGTTCCTTCAGAGGAACTATGTGGGTCTCATCTGACAGACACTTCTTCAGATTCGACACGTGGAAAACGTTGTGAACTGCACTGAGTTCTGCAGGTAAGTTCAGTTTGTAGGCCACCTTGCCTATTTTCTCAATGACTTCGAAAGGTCCAACGTATCGTGGGTTAAGTTTGCCTCGTTTACCAAAACGAACCATACCCTTCCAGGGTGAAACCTTGAGTAGTACCCGCTCCCCAACCTGGAGCTCTAGTGGTTTCCTGCCCTTATCGGCGTAGACTTTCTGACGGTCCCGAGCTGCCGCCATGCGTTGTCGAATTTGAGCAATTCATTCGGTTGTGTCTACCACATGTTCTGGACCAGTGATCTGACTATCCCCCACCTCTGCCCAACAAAGAGGTGACCGGCATTTACGCCCGTACAATGCCTCAAATGGAGCAGCTTTAATGTTGGTGTGGTAGCTGTTATTGTACGAGAATTCCACAAGTGGCAGATGCTTTTCCCAGCTGTTGCCAAAGTCGATTACACATGCACGAAGCATGTCTTCTAAGGTTTGAATAGTGCGCTCGGACTTCCCGTCCGTCTGAGGGTGATACGCTGTGCTCATGTCTAATCGTGAGCCAAAGGATTTGTGCATTGCTTGCCACAGTTCTGAAGTAAAACGTGCATCTCGATCCGAGATAATAGAGGTGGGCACCCCGTGCCTTGAGACAACCTCCTTTAGATATACTTCTGCTAGAGTGGAGAATTTATCCGTTTCCTTGATAGCCAAGAAGTGTGCAGACTTGGTGAGTCGATCCACGATCACCCAAATAGTATCATTTCCACGCTGGGATCTAGGCAGGCCAGTAACGAAATCCATGGAAATCTGCTCCCATTTCCATTGTGGTATCTCTGGTTGTTGGAGTAGGCCCGAGGGTTTCTGGTATTCAGTCTTGACTCTCGCACAAGTCAAACACTTGCTGACGTAAGCTGCTATGTGGGCCTTCATACTGGGCCACCAATACGTAGTTTTGATATCGTGGTACATCTTATCCGAACCAGGGTGTACCGAGTAGCGAGACTTGTGTGCCTCATCCATCACAAGCTCTCGTAAGTTGCCATAGAGTGGGACCCAAATGCGTCCTGTTACGTAGTAAGCACCGTCTTCCTTCTGTTCTAAGCGTTGCCTTGAGCCGCGTAGGGCTTCAGCCCTGACGTTTTCTGGTTTCAATGCTTCTATCTGAGCAGCTCATATTTGGGAAGGAAGGCTAGAATGTATGGTGAGTTGCAACGCTCGCACGCGCTTAGGCGCGGTGTCCTTTCGACTGAGGGCGTCAGCCACAACATTGGCCTTGCCCGGGTGATACCTGATCGAGCACTCGTAGTCATTCAGTAGCTCGACCCATCGTCGTTGTCACATATTCAGTTCCTTCTGCTTGAAGATATGCTCGAGGCTCCTGTGATCTGTGTAAATGGTGCACCTGGTACCGTACAGGTAGTGTCTCCATATCTTAAGCGCAAAAACAACAGCTCCCAGCTCTAAATCGTGTGTAGTGTAGTTTTTCTCATGAACTTTAAGTTGGCGTGAGGCGTAGGCTATGACCTTATCCCGTTGCATCAGTACACAACCAAGACCCTGAATTGATGCGTCGCAATAGACCACGAAGTCGTCTGTGCCCTCTGGCAAGGAAAGGATAGGTGCGCTGCAAAGTCTATCCTTTAAATGCTGAAATGCTAATTCCTGTGCATTTCCCCATCGATAAACGACCCCTTTCTGCGTTAATGAGGTGAGAGGCTGTGCAATCTTGGAAAAATCCTTAATGAACCTCCTGTAGTAACTTGCCAATCCCAAGAATTGGCGAATTTCCTTTGGTGTACGAGGTGCAGGCCAGTTCCTAATCGAGTCCACCTTGGATGGATCAACATGAATCCCATCCTTGTTTACCACATGGCCTAGGAAATGGACTTCACGAAGCCAGAAGTCGCATTTCGAGAACTTTGCGTAAAGTTGTTCCGTTCGAAGGAGTTCCAAAACAAGTCGTAGATGCTGCTCGTGTTCCTCCTGACTCTTAGAATAGATCAGGATGTCGTCGATGAAGACTATAACGAACTTGTCCAGGTAAGGCTTGCACACTCGATTCATCAAGTCCATGAAAACCGCTGGCGCATTTGTCAGCCCAAATGGCATGACCAAAAACTCATAGTGGCCATATCGAGTTCTAAAGGCTGTTTTGGAGACGTCCTCTTCTCGGACTCTCAGCTGGTGATATCCCGATCTCAAATCAATCTTTGAATAGTAGCTCGACCCTTGCAATTGGTCGAACAAGTCGTCAATACGTGGTAGAGGGTAACGATTCTTCACCGTCACCTTGTTGAGTTCCCGGTAGTCGATGCACATTCTGAAGGTACCGTCTTTCTTCTTCACAAATAGCACTGGACCTCCCCAGGGCGATGAGCTAGGACGAATAAAACCCTTATCCAAGAGTTCTTGTAGTTGCGTAGAGAGTTCTTCCAACTCTGATGGAGCTAAACGATAAGGTGCACGAGCTATAGGCGCAGCTCCAGGAGCTAGTTCGATCTGAAATTCGACCTGGCGATGAGGCGGAAGGCCAGGCAATTCCTTAGGAAATACCTCAGGATAGTCGCGTACGATCGGAAAATCTTCTATCTTCTTCTCTTTCTTCGAGGTGTCCGTAACGAGAGCCAAAATGGCAGTGTGGCCCTTTCGCAAGCACTTCTGGGCCTTAATGAGGGAGATGATGTTCTCAACAGCACCCCTCTTGTCGCCACGAACCATGAGAGGTTCACCACCTGAACCAGGAATACGAACAATCTTCTCGTTGCAAAGAATCTCTGCTCGGTGTTGGGATAACCAATCCATTCCAATGACAACGTCGAAACTACCCAAGACGATAGGAATAAGGTCGATAGAGAAGGTCTGGTTAGCAAGAACAAGTTTACAACCCTTGGCTACGTGTGCGGCCTCTAAACTCTTACCATTTGCTAGTTCTACAGTGTGCTTGTTGTTCAAAGGTGTTGGAACACGCTTAAGCATTCGACTAACTTCTAGTGACATGTAGCTAGTATCGGCACCCGAATCAAATAAAACTGTAACATAAAAGTCGTCGAGAAGGAACTTACCCGCCACAACATTGGGGTCATTCCTTGCTTCACCTTGGCCAATCACGAACGCCCGCCCCCTGGCACCATTGTTGTTGTTGTGGTTCCCATTGTTACCATTCCCCTGATTATTGTTGTTGTTGTTGTTGTTGTTGTTGTTGTTCTGGTTCCTGTTCAGTTGGGGACAATCTTTCTTGAAGTGGCCTTCAGCTCCACACTGAAAGCATCCTTTGTTGTTACCTTGCTGCAGCTGCTGCTGGCGTTGATTCTGTTGAGCTTGTTGTTGCTGACGATTCTGGTTTACGGGGTACAAGCTTTTGCAGTCCTTGGCGGCGTGACCTGGCTTGTTGCACTGGTGACAGTTACCCCTGGTGCATGGTCCGCTGTGGTGTAGGTTGCAGCGATTGCATTTGGGGTGGTTTCCCTTGTACCCACCATGACTTTGACCACCCGATGATTGTTGACTGGGGCTCTTGTAGTCATCAGTCTTTCTCTGCTGAGACTGAGACTGAACAGAAGTCGAACCCTTACTCGAAGCCCCGTCCCATTTCCGTTTGTTGTCGCTAGGAGCATCCGAAGTTGCCGTAGCACTTATGCGCTTGGGTAACCTGTTCTGTACCACCGCCTGATCAGTAAGATGGTGAGCCAACTGAACAACCTGCTGGATAGTGGCGAGGTTTGCTGAAGTCACATGACTTTGGATTTCTGGCACCAAGCCCTTGAGAAAGAGTTCGATTCGCTTAATTGGAGGGTCCACCATAGTAGGACACAATAATGCAAGCTCATTCGATCTCTTAGTGTACGCCTCAATTTCTGACCCCGTCATCTTGAGGTTGAAGAACTCGACTTCCAGCTTATGAATGTCATCCCGACTGCAGTATTCTTCCTTGATCATCTCTTTAAAATTTTCCCATGGGGTGGCGTTGGCAGCAACCAACCCCAGCATTTGGACCTGAGCGTTCCACCATGTGAGGGCTAAACCCTCGAGAGTACCGGTAGCATACTTCACCCTGCGCGCCTCAGGGCATTCACACATTTCGAAAACTGACTCGAGCTTCTCAAACCAGTGGAGGAGACCTACAGCTCCTTCAGTGCCGCTAAAAGTAGTGGGTCGGCAGTCCATAAAGGTTTTAAAGGTGCACACAGGAGGCTGAGCATGTTGACCTGTTGTGGGTGAAAGAAAGGACAGAGTTTAACACAAAGGTTGGTTCACGAGAGTAGGACCTAAAGATCCTAGAATGAGTTTGGACTGCAGGATATACCTCCCGCGTGTGCAGCTGCAAGCGCCGCAGCAACTCGTTCGTTAATCAGAGCCGTCAACTGGGCTTGAGTCATGTTAACGCATCCACTCATGATCTTCATACAAGAGGGAAACATGAGTGAGAGGGGTTCGCGAAAGTGCGATGACAGAAGGGAGTAAGCGCACACGTGTTCAAGCAACAGTAGTTATACTAACCAAGCATACCATGAGCAATGTATTATGTAACTAACAAGTAGGCAATATATACATAGATCATATCACCTAGAATGTCGAGCCTTGCATGTGGAGTGGAGTGGAGCGTCGTTGTGGATCGTAGAGCACTGTACAGGTTATAGTCTGATTTTAATAAAACTCTATCCCATTATTAAAACCAAGTTCACTATAACCAATGGCTCTGATACCAATCTGTCACACCCCCAAAATCAACCTGCGGAATACCACCGCTTGGAGGCGTGACTGACCAGGATCCAGCCACCAATCATATTGAACAAGCATGTAAGTGATTATAAAAATCCAACCAATACAATTGGTGTCCAAACAAAACATAGTTTAAGTTGCAAGCGGAAGCATAATGTTTAAAAACCAAAACATAAGTTTAATTGTTTCAAAGTTTAACATGGCACACAGCTGTCCATGTCCCACAACGACTTTCTTCCATGCAAGCTCCAGCTAAGTACCTATTGACCTGCAAAGCATGTAGTAACGAGTCAACAACAAGTTGAGTGAGTTCACGGTTGGGTGTTCATTTTTAAGTTGTTCCAAAAACAGTTTCCTTTAACTGGCATCCTGTCATGGGGGTTACCCCATAGTTGAAAACGTGATCTGTTTACCCGTTTACTCTGGCAATACAGCCGTGGGGGCTACCCTATGTTAGTTATCTGGCATTTCGGCCGTGGGGGCTACCCCATGTATACACTAGACTCATTACCATATCGACTGCTGACTGTAGTCATGTTTATGTGCCCTGAACTGTCAATGTCTATCATCATTGACGTGCCCAGATCCATTAGTTCATGCCCGTCCTCTGCGGCACGGTGTGAGGCTTGTCAAACCTAAATAGCGCTATCCAACTAATGACCCGCTCGCCATTGGCCTGACGATTAAGTCGATATAAAAGGAGGGACTTCGTGATAGAGTTTTGGTCTAGTACGAGTTATCTGTCCATGAGGACGAGGAATTACATTCCTGAACCGATGCTGTCCTACCCAAGAAAGGACGAGGAATCCATATTCCTTAACCCCAATTCCTAACCCCTGGGAATCCCATGCTTTGTAGAAAGTGTGAACTCACCTTGGTTTGCTCGGCAGATACACAGAAAAGTCAATCAAGCTATATGGTGGTCAACCACGTCCTAACATAGTTGTACCACACAAGTCAGGTTCGTATTCAAGTAGTGCATGTATGTTTTCTACACACATTTGCATACACGTATTGATCATGGCACACACGTATAAGTACTTTAGTTAATCGACAGGGCATAAACACATCCAATAGTCTCATCTACGTAAATAAGCAAGGTCCAAGTATGTGGCCCAAATAGTTGGGCTCGCAATAGCATGCAAGTCCAAAACAGTGTGCACGTGTATATGGTCTCGAGTCGAGACTAGAGGTCCCGAGTCGAGACTGTGCGGTCTCGAGTTGTAGCCTACAAGTTCTCCAGTCGCAACTGAGGAGGTCTCGGGTCATACGTTCATCACTCGAAACTAGGCGGTCTCGAGTCATGTCTCGAGTCGCAACAAGACTCGCAACCATGATCTCGAGTCATGCTGTTTATGCTGGTAATGTGTGGTCTCGAGTCGAGACTAGAGGTTCTCGACTCGTAACCTATGTTGCAACCGCGGTCTCGAGTTGTCCTGGGTTGGTCTCGAGTCGAGACCGGGGGTTTCGACTGGCACACCTGCTGATTGCCAGCATTTGTACTAACCAATAGCATTTCGATTTCATGATAAGGTGTACTATCCAATGGTAAAGCACAAACATGTTCCCTTGTCTAACAATTAACCGAAATGGATCAAACACAAGTTTTTTTTTTTCAAATATTCAAGGCACATTCATAGCATACTCATGTTGTTCATCATACATTCAAATAGTTCATCATTTTAGGGTTTTTATTATAATCAACATGCTTCATCAAGAAAATCTATCCTAGCATGAACTCAAGTTAGTAACATCATCGGCTCCTACATCTAGCATATTTAATCAATATAATAGCATACTTACATAAGAGTTATCATCAACATATGCTAATCCGATTTCATTGAACACAAACCTCCTAAACATAACCAAACCATTCGGATTCAAACCATAAAGAGCCGATTACAATCATTCATGATCCATCACCCATTATCTATACCAAGCCGACATTACATCATCATATATAACATCATCATCCGAAATAAAACACATAACATGCATCACTAACCTATATCATCACACATCAACACCTTTAATCATGTATATACATGTGTTTGCAAAGAAATCACTAACCGGTTCAAGTATGGGTTCAAAGGTGTGAAGTAGTAATGAATGAAGCTTCCAAATGGGTGTGTACGAGCTGATCTGAGAGTCCCTTGTGGTCGCCGGTTTGATTCGAGAGAAAAGGAGAGGAGAGGTGGTGCTTGATCTCTTGGGTTTAAGGTTTTTCTAGAGAGAGAGAGAGAGTGTAGAGGAGGGTGTGTGTGAGAGTGAGTGTAGAGTGAGTGTTGGTTTGGGGTTTTTATACTTGGATTCGGGTTTCGAGAGGTGCATGGCCCAACCGGCCCAACTGTTACTGTTTACTCGAGACCGAGTGGTCTCGAGTCGAGTCCTTGTGTCTTGGTTCCGACTCACTACATACCTACTTGTATAAAACTATATTTTATACGTACACATTGATAACAGATAGCACATCAAGGTAATCACGGACTTTTATTTACTAATATATAAACACATAACGTTCAACCATGTTACATCGAGATACAAGAAAGGGTTTTAAATTACGAGTTGTCACATAATATATCCTGCGTTGTGGGATGTCGATACGGTAAAAAAAAAGGGACCTAAAAATAATAGTAATTTTTTTTCCCGAAACTACAATATTAATATTAATGTTAACTTAACGTTTGTCAGGTATATATACCGGTGTCAGCAGACGAAGAAATTTGGATCCTTATTAAGATTGAAATGCCGTCACTAACTATAACTGTTTATTATACAAACAATTGCGATGCAATTAATTGTGGTGATTCGTTTTGCATCCACCAGAGAATATACCAAACTCTTATTGAATTCGAGTCGGCATTCCTATGGTTTCTAGAACGTATAGGTTACTGGGAAAAAATTGGACTCAGCGAGGTTGACGCATTAGAATATGCTGGGGATGTTGTATGGCCTACGTGTGTTCATCACGTTCGGCGAAATTCTGGGGTTATCGTATGTATATTACTACAAAATCTGGTTGAAAACCGTTCACTGAAATGGGAAGAAGGAAACATTCAAGATGCTTGTATGAGATATAGAAGATTTATGGCTGATCAACTGTATGTTGGCCGCTATGTTTAGCAAATGTTAACAAAAATAAATAATATAATTGATGCGTGTGTTAGTGTTGGGTTGGACACGGTAGGCACGGGGGTTCGAGTCCCGCTGCCATCATTTTTTTGATGTTTTACTTTCAATTAAGTTTAACATAAAAAATTCAAAAAAAAGTAAAAAATTAAATTAATGAGTCGGCGGACGCTTGGGAATTTGTCAGGCTTCGGAGGCGTCTTACGTCAGACGGACGCGTGGCAACATATTTTTTCAAATTATTTGATTTTTATACTTTGTTATAATTTTCAGTATATAAATACCCTTGGAAATCAGATGTTTTCTTTCCAAACAGCGTTATACAATGCATATGTTAATTTCTTTTGATAGTCTACAAATAGAAACAAAGGCGTTTACATGTTTTGAAAATGACGTTTTACTGAGCTTTATAAATGCCGGTGTTGATGAAAACCGGTAGCAGGGAAGAAATCATCTTCAAAGGACACATGAAAACCGGTGTTGATGAAAAAGGGCCAGTGAACTTCTCAGAAATGGGAAGAACTCATCTTCAAAGAACACATAGAATCACACCGTGTTATCGGTATGGTCTTCCACCTCCTGAAGAAGTCACTTACAGAGGGGGTTATTTGATGTGTAATAAAATTTAGTGGTATAATGTGTAATTTTTAGTGATATAATGTGTAATTTTACTTGTATAATTAAATTTAGCGGTATGATGTGTAATTTTTATTGTATTTGGTGTTTTTAAATTTAGAGTTGTTATGTTTTATGAATTACCATTAAAAGCAACTTACATTCTCCAAACCTAAGAACCAATTGAAATTCATATAAATAAATAATAAAAATAATTTAGATAGTGCATGTTTTTTCAGTTGTTATGTTTACTGAATGCATGTTTTAACTTACATGACTTTAATTGCTATAACAAGAAAACGCATATTGACTGCAACTCGTTTCTCCTAGAAATCTGGAAACTGCAATCACATGGCCACACGGAAACCCAGATACCTGCCACACCCGACAACTGCATGTTTGGTTCGAGACGTCGACAAGGCCCCTTTTTTTTTTCCCGTCTTCAACGTCAAAAGTATTTTTTCCAATGCCATCAACCGTCCACGTCCGAGACTTACATATCTTTTTTTCTATTTTTTTCTCAGCCCATTATGTAAGCAATTGCTTACCATGGATACCCTGATTTCGGCGATCATAAAACCAACCTTGTACAGAGTGTCGAAAAAATTCAACCAGTTGGGTTATTTGGGTTATTGGCATTTTCCTCTGGTGTCTAGATAGAGCATTCATAGACTCCGCACTGTTAGATGTCATATAATGATATCTTTTGCCAGTACAGTGTGCTCTAGACCATTTATGAAAACCAATGCTTATAAGAGTCTGTCGAATTCTCGGTACAGCTGCACAAAGCGCGTCGAACGATTCTTCGAAATCGGACATCCTATAGGATTTACAAGTCTTCCACCAGAGGCTCTCGTGTTCCTTTTTCTTGTTGGACGATAAACGAAGATTGACCATCAAATGCCGGCAACACAGGCCGTGAAAGGCTTCTGGAAAAACATCACGTACGGCTAAGTGAATGGAGTTTGCACGATCAGATATGATGGCCAAATCCGGATGAAAACCGATACACTCTCTTAATTTGGACAAGAACCAGGTCCAGGACTGCCCGTCCTCAGATTTACCAATGCCGTAGCCGATAGGCAAAATCTGATTGTTTCCATCCATGGCAACTGCCAAAAACATTGTGCCTTTAAACTCCCTTTTCAAATGAGCTGCGTCTATGATAACAACAGGTCTTAAGTTGTTAATAAAAGTATGAACCTGAAAGATAAAAAAATATAAATATCTAGCAAAAATTATATCAATTTTTTTTATGTACATTTAGGACAAAAATTACCGCAGCACCAATGGCGACAAATAACATTTCAAAACGACTCTCGTTGTCTGTCAATATACGTGTCACTGTTCCTGGATTTGCCTTCTTCAAATTGTGACAATATAATGGAAGTTCGGCAAAAGAATTTTCCAATGTTCCTTGCAGATTTTGTAACGCGTTACATTTACCCCGCCAAGCTTGCATGTAAGATAAATTCACTTGAAAATTTTGTCTAAAATCTTTAACGATATCAGTAGCTCGGTAAACGCGACCGCCTTCCTTCAATTGTTCTTTTACGTAACTTCCAACAACACTCGGGTTTGCTTGAAGCAGACGTGGATGCGTCTGCGTCTTAGAACATGTATGTTTGTTGTTAAAATATTTAATATAAAATACATCACTAGATTGACGACTACAAGCTCTAAAAAGCCACTCGCAGTCGTCATTTACACATGATGCGACATAACTTGTTTTTGATGACCTTATTACTTTATATTCGAAACATTCTTCAAGACATAATCTTCCTAGTTCAATTTTCATCTCCTCTTTGTTTCTAAAAAGATACCCTTCTTTTAACCAACAATGTGACCCAACTTTTTCTATAACATTAAAAGAAAGAGGTGATTGCTTTTCAGAATCAAAATTACCTTTATCACAATCATTAAACTCATTAGTTTCAAAAACATTATCGTTTAAATCGGGGCATTTGAAATTAGTGCGTTGACTTCCAGAAGACGAACCAACGTCAATTTCTTGAACTACATATAATTTAAAAAGCTCATAGGGATTTTTTTTCAATAAGCTGGAAAAAAAGATCATAATCATTAGTTAAATCAATGGGATCAGTAAAAGATGACATTTTGTATCATAAACGTGTGATATTTTGAACACCAAAAATCTCATAAAGATATCTTACAAATTCAGTATACGAAATATTACTGTTCGGGATTTCTAAAAGACGTCTTACTGATTGACAATCAACAACATATTCCGTGTTGTTATTAATAACTTTCCAGTTTCCACCAAGGTATACAACAAATCTAAAACCCATAATTGAGAGTAAAATCACACGTGATGTCTCTTGTTTAATTTTCTTACTAGTAATACTTCCTGGGCCCCAATACTGCCTATTTAAAAGAGTCAAATGTTTATGAAATCCGTATGCAATCTAAAGCGTCCACATGTGATTTATCCGTCCTTCGTACGATTTTAAAGCGTCCATCAGGTTGCGTCAGTCCGTACGGTACGTTGACTCCTTTTGCATCGGCGAGACTTCCCTTCTGCGTCGGCGGGACTTCTCTTTCGTGTCGGCGGGACTTCCGCTTGCGGCGGTACTTTCCTTCTGCGTCGGCGGGACTTCCTTTTGCGTCGACGACTTCTTCTGTTCCTTAGTTCAAGCCTATTCTTCGTCAAAGAAATCAAGATTCAATCTGTTCATTGCGCTTGAAACAAAAAAAGAAACTTTGGTGGTTCAGTTCTTGAAACTTATGCAGAACTCAGTTCTAATTAATGGGGTTAATGACTTTTTAGGTCAAACTTTTAACTTTTAATTCTTCGTGATTTCATTTAGCTTTTTTTCTAGAATTCTTCTCCAAAGTAGTATCAGATATGGTTTAAGATAATTTGCTTTTGAAGTTTTATATATTCCAAAGAATTCATACTCATTAAGTTCTTGAAATTAAGAATTCTTACTTTTCCTAGTTAACTGGGATGTATTGATCTAGCGTTAACTGTGATGTATTCATATTTTGTAATTATTAATATGTTGTTGAATGTATTATGTGAGCAAATGGGATCTCCATTTTGGGTTATTCCGTTTCAAAGGAAGTTGTTGAATGGAATTTGTGATTTAATTTTAGTTTGGAACAAGTTTTTTTTTGTTTTTTCAAAAATTCGGATATCCGTTTTATTATCCGAATCCATATCCGAAAATTTGGATATCCGAATTTTCGGATATCCGGTTTTGAACACCCCTACTTACTACTAGCACAAGGCTAGGGATGAACACAAGAGGTTGAAGATGACAAATGGGTTGGATAATAGCAAATGATGAAGGTCCTTCAAGATCCACAAGCTCCACACTTCCTTAAACACCTTCTTACACCTTTAAATGAACTTGGAATGGATGGACAATGGATGAAAGGTGGTGGTGGTGGTGGTGTTGTTGTTCTCGGCCATGGGGTAGTAGAAGAGAGGGAGAGAGTTGAGTTGAGTTGTGGTGTGAAGTGTGGGTTTAATCCATCTTATAACCATCTTAATGCATTATCCATTGGGTCTTGTGTTTCTATAGTACACTACATAATCTCTAATCAAATCTTACAAGATTAAGGAAATCAAGTAAGATCATGTAAATCTTGATGGTGGGCCACATAGGTGACCGTCCAACCAAGGGGGGGGGGGGGGGATTAGATAGTGTTGAATGATAAGTTAAGTGATTAAGTTAGATTTCAAGTGTAAAGTTTAGTGTCTAAGCATATTAGGTGTTATATAGCGTGTTAGGTTTTTCGGGGATCATAACTAGCTCAGAAACACTAAAACAATGTCTCTAGTATAATTTTGGTGTTTCGGGTAGTGTCCGGTTGTTCGGTTAGATACCGGTTCATTAAAGTGTCAAACTATACCGTTTAGTGATCTTTATGTACCATTTTGTGACACTTTTAATTCTCGACACTTAGGAAAGCATTCAGGACCATTTTGCCATGTTTTTGCATGTTATAAACTTGTTAAAATGCTGAATTTTGCTGAAATATGCTGAATTCAGCACTTTGAGTGGGTTTTAGGCACTTTCCGGCACTTAAACTATCACCTAGTGAAGCAGTTTTGCGATCCTTACTTTCCTACACACTATACTAGTGTAAAACTTGGTTTCTGGCTCATACTGGGTCTCAAAACACTGTCTGTCTATGTACTGAACATCGTCATCATTTTTCTGAGTTATCCGCTAACGGTGCTAACTGTGCTTTGTGCATCATGTATGTCAATATTGTTTGTATGTGATAATGAAGTGTCATCATGCAATATGTGATGCACATGTGTATGTAAAGCAATGATCAGAAATCAGTTCAAGTCATTAATTGTAATTCAACACAGTCATTAAACATTAATCAAGATTAATTAATTGTACGGATGCATGCAAATTTGGCAGTTGTCACATTCTCCCCCTGTTAAGAAAATTTCGTCCTCGAAATTTATACTACCTTAACTCCTTAGGGTTACATTATGCGTGTAAGTATACGAATGATAATGAGGTAGGTAATCACAAAACCGAGTCAAATCTTTATTCACATCAGGTGATTCCAAGGATATATTACAACAACAAGAGTCCAATGGTTAAAAAGTATGTGTTCTAGCATTTGATGTCGAAGGACACAAGATGTATAGATATATAATATAGTGTAACTCAGTTAACAGGGGTGCAACAAAGGAGTTTTGACCCATGGATTCTCAAACAATCGGTCACAACATGCAAACGAGTTTTTCACAAACCATAGCATCCGCTATATGAACTCAAAATCAACAATTCGAATGTGGTGGTAACATGAAAATGATTTGTCAACTTTTGAACAAATACATGGATAAGATAGTGTGTTGAGATTCTTGAATTGCGAAAATACACCGAATGAAACACAAGCGAATCTGGTGTATTACTGTAGTTGCATTAGGAATGTTTAAATGACAAGTCAAACAAAAGTATGTGTGGTTTTGTGTGAAACGGTTGACCACGATTAGCACAAGCTACAAATTTGTAATGAGACCACAAGGTGTCGAAATTGACATATTTCAACAATAGCGGTGACCGACAAGTTCATCGTGCTTGAATTCAAAGGAAAGTGTACTGAAACAATTCTGAAAATTTGATTTATACAGCGTCATGGGGTTTTCAATCGAATATGGAACACCAAGGAACTACTGTTTCTGATTGAAGATGGAAAACAATAAACATTGCAAGGTATCCAATCGATAAGGAAAGAGTCGTTAGGGGGTACACTGGAATATAAAATGAATTTATGTACCATTGTCCTAACACACAACTGTGTTAAGACTACTTTAATCGTGATAAAACAAAACTGATTTAGAGTAAATCAATAAATAAACAATTAAATCCGTGTATAAGGTGTGTAACCAAAATTAGCGCAAGCTTCAATCCCGTGAAAATATCACCGCAAGGTATCGAAACCAACAAACGATTTAGTGGAGTCGTAGACCAATCAAGTCTACTACGGCTCGAAACAAAAGAACCTTTGCAAAAATACTTGAATATGGTGCTCCCAAATTAATACATCATATGACGTTTTAAATTGAATATGTGAAACGGATAAGTTCAAGCAATTGAACTTGGTTTCAGCGTAATCTGACAATAAACGTATGTATCAATAAGGGAATCTCAGCATGGTTACAAAGATAAACCATGAATGTAACTTGAAAGTAAAGAAGTTTCAAGAAAGTGTGTTGACTTGATAACAAAGGAGCCAACAATTACAATAATGTAGGTTATTCGAATCATAAACCAATAGTTAGTTTTAGCAAAATAATATTTGAACCTCAATGAAGCGCTTATTCGAACGAAACCACATGCGTAACAAATGGTGCATGCGTGACATATAGGTTTTCAAGTAATGAAACAATGAGTATTTGCTAATAATGAAGAAATGACCAAGTATCGAGACAATGGAGTGTTTGCTTTAATAAAGAAAATCGAGGTGATGCAACTACTATCAAGAGGAGTAGAGATGTAAAAAAAAAAATTTTACTTGCTAGAAGCAAAAGTGGGAAATCTCAATAAAATGAATTTGAGTACCCCCATCTATTTGGTTAACTGAGATGGCACATTTGGCAAATTAACGATGTTTGACCAAGTTAATAGGCGTAGTTCTTAAGTGATAACCCTTAACAAGTTTCGACCTACGCTCTTGGTAGTTGATGCACGTACGAAAACTATCGTCCTCCTTCTTGACGAGCAAAACTGAAATTTTCCCAAAACGTGAGACTTGGTCTGTTAGCTTCCTTCTCTAGCAACTCCTGAAGCTGCGCTGGCAATCCTTGCATCTCCGGAAGTGTAAGTTGATAAGGTGTCATAGCTACAGGCGTGGTTCCTGGAACCAAAGCGATGTGGAATTCGACTTGCCGCTGAGGGGGTAACTCCTGGCGAGTCTTTGTAGAAGACTTCGGGATATCCCCTTACCACAGGGACATCTTCGAGCTTCGGTCGTCGGTTTCTTTGCCCACGACATGGGCTATGAAGGCGACACATTCTCTATGCAAAACTTCTGTGGCTTCAAATAGCCAGTAACTCGTAGTAGCACACCCTGCTTCTTTTCCAGGAATCACGATCGTCTCTTCACTCGCCATCAAGGTTGCGAATAATCTTTTCATGGTGAACAATTTCTGCACGAATATTAGACAACCATTCCATCTCGACAACAATGCCGAAGCTTCTCAACTCTGCTGGCAGAAGATCTATCAAGAACTCATGCTCTCTAAGTTCTATCACGCAGTCTTTAATTACTTTATTGGCATCCCACTAGCTTCTCATTAGTCAGATCTATTGGATACGGGACATCTAACTTACTGCTACTAAACCAAGTATATTCTTAAACTCTAGAGATACGAAGCTATGGTCAGCATTGGTCTCAAACAACATAAGTGAAAATTTTTTGCTTGATAGAGAACGTACCAGCAACCACATCTGGATCCTGGCATGCTTCACGAGCTCCGATGTTGCTCGCCCTTCCACGGTCCTGGTCATCCTTTAGGCATTCCTTCCTAAAGTGCCCCACGTCCCCGCATTTGTAGCATCCTGGAGTTCTACCATCATCGTCTCCGTCTTGGTTGTCGGTATTATTTCCTTCTTGTCTGGGATACTTCGTTCGGCAGGCGTACTTGTTGTGTCCTTCCCTTCCACACCTATCGCACCAAGGCTTCTGGCATCGACCTTCATGGTGGAACTTGCACTTATCACATCTCGGCTTAGTCCCTAAGTAAACTCTCTGGAAATGTCCTACGCTACCACAACCTTGACCCGGTTCTTGATTATTACTGTTTCCGTCAACCGTTGTTGCTATTTTCTCCGTGATTTCTGCTGCCATCTTGACCTTCATTCCTATGTCCAGTACCGTACCAACATGTCTCCTTAGGGTGGCCAAATGTCACAACCCCTGATCCCTTATCTGTCCCGGGAACGGGCGGACGCGAACTCAGAATTCTGGTGGTATCAGTTGGTTAATTTGGCAGCGGAAATTACATCAGGACCGTAGTTAGGAAATGTTTATCAGAGTAAAACCACCACATTTGATATTAATAATCACATGGGAAAAACCCAAGTTTCTTATTACAATATGTTTATAGAGATAAACCCTATTTTATTGAATTTAAAACAACGTCTTTTAGGTAACTTTTATAGCCACATTTTTCCCAAGCCTTCAGTGCTCTCTAGCTGGCTTTTTACTAATTGGCTGTCACATTGTGTTACCTGAAACGCGTTTTAAAAACATTTGTCAGTGGGAAATACTGGTGAGTGAATCCCAGTTTAATCAAGAAATATTTTATCAATTAAAACAGTATTGAGAGCGATCACATTGTTTATTTCTACACAATTACTCATTTAGTACTGTCAATCCTGACTGGTGGGTCATATTACACATTGGCTAACTCGTTGTCCAATGGTAACGTATTGTCGTCCCGACTTACTACTCACAGTGTAGTAAATTTTGTATACAAAACCCCAACATACCGGCAGTGATTGAAGAACTACAAAGACTCAATCACCGCTTAATCACATTGTAAAGCATTAAGGTTTTGTAAAACATTACAAAAAGTTTAACAAAAATTGGATAAACTCACATTGCTATCTTAGACTTCGCGTAAGGGTTTCCTGGGATTAATCTATAATTTACACAAATGTACATAGATTAGTATAATAACCCTTTGATAATATTAATGATACCCTCCCCGAGACGGTATTCCAACAACTACGTCGGGCAGAACCACGGCAGTTGTTACAGAACCCTAAATCAATCGGGTAGCGTATCTAGTACGAAACTAGGGTTATAATACTTACAACGGGGTAGAACCTCGCTAATTAGGGGGTATTATACTTGAATATAAAGCCTACTATTTTAGAATTTGAGATTGAGAAATGAATTTTGAACGATTTCTGGTTGAACTCGATGGCTCCTTTATATAGTTGCTGAACCTGGGTCTCTCGCGGCCCGCGTAACATAAGCCCAGGGCTTATGCGGCCCGCGTCAAAGCTAGTCAACGGACTAGCTTGTCCGGCTCATCAGGTAGGTCCGCCACGATGTCGACACGTGTCGGCCTAGGGTGTCTCTGCGTTCTTGATCTCACGCAGCCCGCGTAAGTGTTAAGGTTAGCTTACGCGGCCCGCCTTAACTTAAAATTCACCGAAATCAGTTTTTAGCCTTGATACCGCCCGCGTAAGGTTGGGGTGGGTCCTACGCGGCCCGCCTCAACTTAATAATCAAATTTTAAATTTTATTTTTAATGCTATACTGTATTTCGGGCTCGATTTTCACATACGGGGTATATTTAAAGACATGTTGAGATATTTTAAAATATACTAGGATGTCGGAATTTATTATGAGGGTGTCAGATTATTGAGGATTGTTACATCCTCCCCACCTTGTTTTAGAGCTCGTCCTCGAGATCTACTGGAACAAGTGCGGATATTTCCTTTGCATTTCAGATTCAAGCTCCCATGTGTACTCAGGTCCTCTTTTGGAGTCCCACTTTACTTTGACCAGAACTAATCTCTTGTGCTTGAGATTCTTGATTTTCCTGTCTTCAATCTGTAGAGGCTTTTCTACAAACTTGAGTTGTTCATTTACCTCTATATCCTTAAGAGGTACTATCAGTGATTCATCAGTTAAACACTTTTTTGAGATTAGATACATGAAATACATCATGTATTCCTGCCATTTCCTCTGGCAGTTGTAGCTGATAGGCTACAGGTCCTATTCTTTTAATAATCTCAAAAGGTCCAATATACCTGGGACTTAGTTTTCCCCTTTTGATGAATCTTACTATTCCTTTCCAAGGAGAGACTTTCAACAATACTTTATCTCCTACTTGAAATTCCAAGGGTTTGCGTCGGTTATCAGCATAACTCTTCAGTCGATCACGTGCTGCTTTTAGTCGTTCCTTGACTTGAATAATCTTGTCGGTTGTTTCTTGCACTATCTCAGGTCCAGATAGTTGCTTTTCCCCAATTTCTACACAACAGACTGGGGTTCGGCACTTTCGTCCATAAAGTGGTTCAAATGGTGCAGCATTGATACTTGTGTGATAACTGTTATTATAAGAAAATTCTATTAAAGGTAAGTGATCGTCCCAATTACCTCCGAAATCAATTACACAAGCTCTAAGCATGTCTTCCATTGTCTGAATTGTTCTTTCACTTTGTCCATCCGTTTGAGGATGATAAGTCGTGCTTATATTTAACTTGGTTCCCATGGCTTTTTGGAAACTTGACAAAAAATGAGAGGTAAAACGGCTATCCCTATCAGAAACAATTGATAAAGGAATTCCATGTAATGAAAAAATTTCATTTACATATAATTTAGCTAACTGTTCCATATTAAAAGTTTCTTTCATTGGTAGGAAATGAGCTGACTTGGTTAGCATATCTACAATCACCCAGATTGTATCATTTCCTTTCTTTGTTTTGGGTAATTTGGTAACAAAATCCATTGTTATCAATTCCCTTTTCCATACTGGCATTTCTAATTGTTGTAACAAACCTGAGGGTTTCTGGTGTTTAGCTTTAACTTGTGAACAAGTTAAACATTTAGAAACATAGGCTGCTATGTCCTTCTTTATTCCTATCCACCAGAAATTTTTCCTTAAATCCTGGTACATTTTATCATTTCCTGGATGCATTGTATAATTAGATTTATGGGCTTCTTCTAATATACGATGACGCATGTTTCTTAATTTAGGTATCCACATTCTCTTTTCATGGAATCTCCAAATTCCATCTGTTCCTTGTTCTAATTCTTTTAGCATACCTTTTAATTTTTCAGTATCATCCTTGATTACCGATTCTTGTGCTTCTCTTATTTGATCATTTAAATCTACTTGCAGATTTAATTTAAGAGAACGTACCCTTTTTGGCTTTTCATGATACTTTCGGCTTAAAGCATCTGCCACTATATTTGCTTTTCCTTCATGATACTGGATATCACAATCATAATCACTAAGCATCTCCATCCAGCGTCTTTGTCTCATATTCAACTCTTTTTGCTTGAAGACATACCTTAAACTTTTATGATCAGTGAATATGGTAAACTTACTACCATAAAGGTAATGTCTCCAAATCTTAAGAGCAAAAATTATAGCTCCTAATTCTAGATCATGTGTTGAATAATTCTCTTCATGATTTTTAAGTTGTCTAGATGCGTAAGCTATAACCTTTTGTCGTTGCATCAATACACATCCATAACCTAATTTTGTCGTAACCTTGTTTAATTCACAGTAGTCAATGCACATACGCATCGATCCGTCCTTCTTTTTAACAAATAAAATTGGTTCTCCCCATGGCGATGAACTTGGCTGTATAAATCCTTTCTCCAACAACTCATCTAATTGTTTCTTCAATTCCTGCATTTCGGCGGGTGCCAAACGGTAAGGTGCTTTGGCAATCGGTGTTGTTCCTGGTATTAAATGGATTCTGAATTCAACTTCTCTATCCGGAGGTTGCCCTGGCAATTCTTCTGGAAATACATCTAAAAACTGAGATACTACTGGAATATCTTTTAGTTCTTTTCCTTTAGTGTTAGTGATTATAGAAATCAAATACTGTAAGACCCTAATACGTATTTGACTAAAAGTCGCAGCGGAAATTCGTGTTATAAAATTTCTTTCATTATAAATACCTTAACTTACTTAAAATTTAACCTTAACATAACTCTTTCACATAAATCCATCAATCGACTTATTTACTAAGTAAAAACATAGCTTATGTTTACAACATTATATACATCAACGTTCCCGTACAATCTCACTAGTGACTCGATCCTCGATCGCTATTCCTTGATGATCCTCATGACTCGTACTACCTGCGCTCACCACATAAAATTCATAACATTAGTACGCATTATAAACATACAAGATTTATTCATGTTTACTTTTCGTTCCGTTAACTCTTTACATCCCAGCTTTCCATCTGATCATGCAATTCGTGGTGAGACTTTCTCGTTGTACCTGCGTTACACTTCGTTCACAAGGCACGCTATTATTATCGTCAATACTCAATTTCATTGAATACATGCGTATATACTTTCATACATACTTACATATATGCATCTGTTCACACATAACTACTTACATACATACGTACCTACATTCATACGTACGTGCCTACATACGTGCATACCTACATGCATACATGCCTACATACATACCTTTTATATTCATACATACATACATACATACATACCTTCATACGTATCTACTTTCCCTAAAACTAGGAATAAACTAATCATTCTTAGCTTATACGCGTTTAAAAAAGGTTCAGACGGGTTCGCAATGCATCAACAGTTAAGATAAACGATTTTCGTGAAACTGACCCCCGTCGCGTAGCGCCACGGCCTGGGGCCTTCCCCGTCGCGCTACGCCACGGCCTGATTTCATCAGACTGTTGCAGCTGGTGCTGTATAATTCCCAGCACGACTCGATTTCACGGAAACGAGCATAACTTTCTCGTTTTTGATCCGTTTTACCCGATTCTTTTTCCTACGCGACCGTAATTTAATTCTCCATCACATGGAGTGAAAATCTAATATTTGGCCTACCTAACTTTATGACTTTTAAGCCTTCGGCTTATTACCCTTTTACCAAATTTTGACCCGTTCATGCATATATCAACATAACTTGTTTGTTTGACCATAACTTCTTATGAACCTAATAATTTCAGCATTTGTCTATCTTAAAAGATAGATTTCTCAGATGTCTGCATCCTCTTAACCCATTTTCGCTCAAGAGCTTATTTTGACCCATTAAAGGTATTTGCGCATTTTAAGGTCCTTGGCTTACGAAAATCATACTACTTTCTTTCCTACTTTTCCAAAACATTCACTTAATCAAATAGCTTGTTTCTAATCAACTTTTAAGATCGTTAGCTCGATTTACCCTTCAAGGGCGTTTTTGTCAACTTTGTTCCATCCTTTACTACAAAGGGCTTTCTTAAACATTTGACTACTCCCACGACTTAACTGCAACTCTAATCGCACATACCTGGCTCGAATTAAAGCTATGACCCGCTTTAATACTTCGTGCACTAATTGACTAAGTAATAGCAACATAACTCCTTTCGCTAATCAACATGTAAATGCATAATACTTGACAAACAATTCATTAGTCAATATCGCCAAATGGTAATGTCTTCACCGATTTCATACAACCAAAACCATATCAAATTTCAATCACCATCATGCTCAATTAACTAACACTACCTTACTTAAACAAAATCAGAAGTGATTACGGAAATCACTCACCTTGTGCTCGCCATGTTTATGCTAGTTTCTTTGCCTCCTCTTTGACCCGTTTGCCTCCCATGATATGGTCCATCTTGACATGGTTCTTATTCTTTCAAGCTATCATATTTACAACATTGTTAGCATATATGCTCATACGTAATAACATCCATTTCCAACACATGGGTCACATTGACTTTCACTAGTCCATTATAACATACACAAGTCCTACTTTAACAATTATTTCATTCCAATTCCACACAATTTAACATATCATCAAAATAACACATGGTGATCTATTAGGCATCACATTACCTTCCTCATCTTACAATCATGTTGGAAAAGCCTAGTCACAACATTTCTACATTCATTGACTTTCAGAAAGTCAACTATCAAGCAACCTAAATTCCAATCTAAACACACACATACATCAGATCGTGGCATGTTAGAACATAACCATTATACTATATACGCTTCACACTCATGTAGTAAGACACATACAACCACATTCACCTAGATTTCACATATGTACATAAACAACTTCCATTCATACTAGTATTTATGTAATCCTACATGTAGCATCATAACCCATGATTCGCCAACCTAAATCATCATTCTAATATTTCTTCTTCCTTATACATTCACGTTCTTCATAATTAATTCATAGCCATATTTAGAAAGTCCAGCAACGCATGGTGTCCATTGTATCATTTAAGCATAAGGTACCACTCCTAAAGCATACTACTACCACATGATACTAGCAAATCAAATCTTCTACATGAATCATATCTAGAGCACACTTCTTATGTTAATTCACTATTCAACACACCATTATCACTTCCTATACACATTCATTCGTTGTTTACATCCAATCTCATCTAATAATCTCACCTATGCATTTCATCAAACACTTGGCGTGCATGCCATCATTTAAGCCTATAGTACAAGTATTTTATGCATACTCTTCCTAGTTCATAACATAGATCATCAATTTCAACTAGAATCATATAACTTTTATACCATTATCTAAGAATTACCCATTACATACTACATCAAATATCAACATCACACAAGTATTGAACATGTATAATCATCCATATCATCATCTCTACTACTACAAGTGGGTTTCACCCCAAAACATCAAATTACTCAAAATCTTGCATAACACATGTTCTATTTAATGATTCTAACACCCATTCATGCTTAGTTTCATACAATTTCACGGATTTGCTCATAACCCATTTCTTAAAAGTTCACCAAATAACAATCTACAACTTACCACTTGTTTGTTAATGTTGGGTGATGCTAATTCTTCATTCATGCATGATTTTCCATTCGATTTTAGCTTTGAATGGGCTGAATTTGTGTTGATGTTCTTGAGAGCTAGGGTTCATCCTTCTGCTCTTTCTCCTGATCGAAGTCACGCACTGTGTGTGATATTTTGTTTTAATAAATTTTAGTTTCCATTTTGGCACCCTAAGTCCCTCAAGATTCACCATATTCCCATACTTGCCCAACTTCATTCCTTTAAATAAAACACTTTCCATTTATCCTCTTTTAACCCTTGAAATTTGTTAATTGTTAGTCACAAAAATTCCATTCCTAATATTTAACTTGTAACTATAACTAAGTTAATTAACTTAGTTACCATGTCACCTCGTGTAAAACAAAACATGCTCAAAATTTAACATTCGGGTTTTGGGGTGTTACAAACATACGAAGTTTGGGGTGTTACAAATACACTATAGAACCTTTTCTTATATAACTTGCAGTTTTCATCATAGAGATAATTTTTGTAGATCTAGATGGTTTATCTCCTTTAATTGTGATCATTTTACCTTTTGGTGAATTTACTTGAATTGACTTTTGATCACATAAAATACTGGCTTTATTGGCCATTAACCAATCCATTCCTAGAACGACATCAAATCCTGCCAGATTCATGGGATAAAGGTTTGCCATAAACTTCTGATTTAAAATTTCTATGCTTCCTCCCTGCAAGATTTCAGAAATCCTAACAATTTCTCCATTAGTTGTCTCTACTAAGCATTCTTGTGGTAGTTTAGTTAATGACTGATTTAGAAATTTGCAAAATGATGAATTAATAAAACTTTGGTTCGCACCAGAGTCAAATAATACTTTAGCAAAAATATCATTAACTAAAAACGTACCGGTGATCACATCCGGGATCATCTTTGCTTCTTCTGCAGTCAGAACAAATGCTCTAGCATTTTGAGTATTCTTGTTGTTTGTGGCTGGAGCTAATTTCGGGCAATTAGGCTTGATATGACCTTGTTCTCCACAGTTGTAACATATCCTGTTGTTAGCTTTCTTCCTGCAGTCTTCTTCCTTGTGTCCCGACATTTTGCAAAAGTTACAGTATATGGAGCATCTTCCTGAATGCTTTCTTTTGCAATTCTTACAGTAAGGTGTAGAGGTGGAACCTATATTTTTCCCATGATTAAAATTTCCAGAACGAAATTCTTGTGTGAGCTTTTGGGTTAGGTTCCTCATTTGATCCTCTTCTCGGGTACGGACTAATTCATCTGTCAAGGTATTTGCTAGTTCTACAGCTTCTTCTATGGTTTGAGGTCTAGCTGCCTTGACTACGTGTCTTATCTCTCCAATTAATCCCCAGATATAACGGGAGATCAATACTGGTTCAGGTGAAGCAAGGGTTGGTACTATTCTAGCATATTCAAAGAATAATTTAGTGTATCCCTTACTATCCACACCAGTCATCCTAAGGTTTAGGAATTTGTTTGCTATCTGTTCCTTTTCATTGGGTGGGCAGAATTTCCTTTCTACCTTGTCCTTAAATTCTTCCCATTTCATATTGTAAGTTCTATCACTTCCTCTTGATTGGAGGATAGTGTTCCACCATTCTAGCGCTGAATTTTTAAACAGATTAGAAGCAAACATTATCTTATCTTCTTCAGCACACTTGCTTATTCTTAAGACTGCCTCAGTCTTTTCTATCCAGCGTAGGGTTGCAATGGCCCCTTCGTTTCCCGAGAATTCCATTGGTTTACAAAACCAGAATTCTTTATAAGAACAACCGTAAGACACGGTTCTTCTCCTTTTGGGAATGGGCACTTGCAGTATGGGTCCATTGTTCACGCTGTTTTCTGGTTCGATTGGTCGCTTACTGCTATGCTTACTTTTATTATTCGCTTCTTGAATCGTTTGAATAATAAATGGCATGGCATCTATGATTCCTTGTGCTACTATATGTTGAACGACACTATTATCCATTTGGTTTCCATTGTTATTGATGCTCGGATTCTCATTAACCACGTTAATGTTACTCTGGTTATCATTATTCAGATTTCCTTGATTTCCTTCATCGGCCATCTGAATTTTAAACATTTACTAGTCATTAATAAAATAATTGAATAGTTTAAGTAACAATACACATAATACACATATTGATCAAAAACGTCGTGCATTGCGACTTTACTCTTTTTGATATAGTATGCGTCAAATACACACTAAAACAGGAATTAAAAGTTACAATACTAATATGCCTCGTTAACCACAAAGTGGTCTATACTATGATAGATTTATTATTATTACACATATTTTATTTATTTTATTATTATTACCAACTTTATCATCTCCTTCATGGATATGGATTTCCCCCGAAATCCATCTGGCGCTCATCGTATTTCCATACGAGTTGCTCTCCTACATACCTCATCCTTTCGCTACTTTCTATGATTTCTTCTCCAAAATTTCGGAGTTCTTGCAAATTCTCTGCACTCATTGGGGGTGCAGTTACTGGTATTGGCTCTGGGTACTGAGGTACTGGATTCTCCTGAGGGTATGGATTCTCCAAAATCTCCCTAATGTATTCATCATTGTCAAAATAGGGATCTAGTGGGTCCAAACCTGGATAGGCTGCTAAGTTCGGCAAGGTTTCTTCGTTTAAGTGATAGCGTGGCACATAATCTCTAAGATCATCAAACCATGGATCATAATTTGGATCTAGAGGATTAGGGGCTGGTATCCTAGGTATCTCCTCAGGGTTAAAATCATGCATTTCTACCTCCATTGGTTGAGTGGGAATCAAAGGTAAGGGTTGTGGGGCTACTACTTGTTCCCGACTTGGGTCAGCAGCAGTTGTAGCTAGGATATGGAAATTGGCTAGGCTTCTATTAAGCATATCCTGTGTATGGGCATCTGTCTTTCACTTAGCAGCCGCTAGAACTCTTTGCTGTTGCAACTTTCGCATTCTTTTCCTACGTGCAAATGCTTCCTTACTGAACCATCCTCTCTTTTTATGAGGGAATGGCTCCTCCGACTGAGCTTTAAAGGTAAACATCCCTTCTTCCTGATCAGCAGAAAACCCAGAAAGGGCAGGCTGTGAAGAGGTACCTTCACTCCTAGGTAAATCAGACAACTGACGACACATGTCTGATGGTCCTTGATCACTCATACTGTAAACTAACAAATAGTCAAATAACACAAAACACATAATCACATAAATTATTTCCTAACACAAAATTTAGAATTTAAGTGTCAGCAGAACACTTCTTTGGCTTAGACCAGTGGCTAGGCTCTGATACCACCATCTGTCGCAACCCCCGATCCCTTATCTGTCCCGGGAACAGGCGGGCGCGAACTCAGAATTCTGGTGGTATCAGTTGGTTAATTTGGCAGCGGAAATTACATCAGGACCGTAGTTAGGAAATGTTTATCAGAGTAAAACCACCACATTTGATATTAATAATCACATGGGAAAAACCCAAGTTTCTTATTACAATATGTTTATAGGGATAAACCCTATTTTATTGAATTTAAAACAACGTCTTTTAGGTAACTTTTATAGCCACATTTTTCCCAAGCCTTCAGTGCTCTCCAGCTGGCTTTTTACTAATTGGCTGCCACATTGTGTTACCTGAAACGCGTTTTAAAAACATTTGTCAGTGGGAAATACTGGTGAGTGAATCCCAGTTTAATCAAGAAATATTTTATCAATTAAAACAGTATTGAGAGCGATCACATTGTTTATTTCTACACAATTACTCATTCAGTACTGTCAATCCTGACTGGTGGGTCATATTACACATTGGCTAACTCATTGTCCAATGGTAACGTATTGTCGTCCCGACTTACTACTCACAGTGTAGTAAATTTTGTATACAAAAACCGGCAGTAATTGAAGAACTACAAAGACTCAATCACCGCTTAATCACATTGTAAAGAATTAAGGTTTTGTAAAACATTACAAAAAGTTTAACAAAAATTGGATAAACTCACATTGCTATCTTAGACTTCGCGTAAGGGTTTCCTGGGATTAATCTATAATTTACACAAATGTACATAGATTAGTATAATAACCCTTTGATAATATTAATGATGCCCTCCCCGAGACGGTATTCCAACAACTACGTCGGGCAGAACCACGACAGTTGTTACGGAACCCTAAATCAATCGGGCAACGTATCTAGTACGAAACTGGGGTTATAATACTTACAAAGGGGCAGAACCTCGCTAATTAGGGGGTATTATACTTGAATATAAAGCCTATTATTTCAGAATTTGAGATTGAGAAATGAATTTTGAACGATTTCTGGTTGAACCCGATGGCTTCTTTATATAGTTGCTGAACCTGGGTCTCTCGCGGCCTGCGTAACATAAGCCCAGGGCTTACGCGGCCCGCGTCAAAGCTAGTCAACGGACTAGCTTGTCTGGCTCATCAGGTAGGTCTGCCACGATGTCGACACGTGTCGGCCTAGGGTGTTTCTGCGTTCTTGATCTCACGCGGCCCGCGTAAGTGTTAAGGTTAGCTTACGCGGCCCGCCTTAACTTAAAATTCACCGAAATCAGTTTTTAGCCTTGATACCGCCTGCGTAAGGTTGGGGTGGGTCCTACGCGGCCCGCCTCAACTTAATAATCAAATTTTAAATTTTATTTTTAATGCTATACTGTATTTCGGGCTCGGTTTTCACATTCGGGGTATATTTAAAGACATATTGAGATATTTTAAAATATACTAGGATGTCGGAATTTATTATGAGGGTGTCGGTTTATTGAGGATTGTTACACCAACCTTTCCACAAGTTCCACATTTCCCATACCTGCATCGCCCGCTATGATAACGTAGACAGTTGTTGCACTTAGGTGGGATACCCATGTGCTTTTTCCCCTTTTTGGTCCTGATCTTGATATCTGCTTGAGTGCCCTTCTTGAACTTTGCGAATTTCCTCTTGTTATCTCCCGATGGCTCCACATGAGTCTCCTTCTTCTTGTCAGGGGTTACAAGTTTTTCCAGTCTAAGTGCTTCCTTAGCGAGCACCAAACTCAAGATATTCGCATCAATAGTTGTTGGAGGCGTTGACGCTGTGATCAAGCTTAGAATCTGAGGCGCCAATTCCCAGATGCATCGTTCTATTTTCTTAATCTCTGGTTCCACCAGGTGTGGAACAACTCACGCTAAATCATGAAGCCTCTGCACGTACTCCACCACTTTTGGACCTTCCATCTTTAGCTTCCAGAATTCGAATTCCAGCTTCTGGATCTCCATCTGAGAACAATACTCCCTACGCATCATTTCCTTCAGCTCACCCCATGACAACGCATATGCTGCAGTCTCGCCCATTATTCGAACCCGAAGGTTCCACCATATCAGAGCGTCATCTTGAAGCAATCCAGAAACGTATGGGACTTGTTGCTCTAGCGTACAACCGCTCATTCGTACAACAACATCCACATTCTCAACCCATTTCACAAAAGCTATGGCACCTCCAGTGCCGCCAAAGTTCAGGGGTTTGCAGTCTAAAAACTGTTTGTAGGTACAACCTGTACCCAAGCAATCATCATCACAGTAAGTATTAGCAAGGCACACTGGGAATTTTCCAAACGTGTTGTAATGTGTCTTGGATGACATAAAAATTACCGTTAGGTGGGTTATTCCTTGAGGTACTTTCGCTGCGTTTGTAGCGAAGAACCTCGTGCCGAGCTATGACCCGTGAGGCGTGCGCTTGCCATTCTGCCTCGGTCAGTCGAATGATCTCTTGATGAGACATCTTCTAGGAAGAAGTTCGGGTTAGTTAGGTCTCGTTTGTTCAGGGAATGTATATAGTTGTCTAGGGGTCGTATGTACACATATATAACTAACCATCATATCAAACAATTAAGCCACAACACAGTTATAACATGGACAAGTAAATGGGAGCATATTTAACGAGAACGTAACAAGCATGCATGTAGTATCATATCACAAACATGTATGTTAACAACGTGCTTAATGAGAACATGACGATTGAGCCTATTAATCATCGATCACCAAATATTGTTACATGTTTTTCAAAGTGCATTATATCAAAAGGGAACACAGGGTCACATTACCCTTGTCCAATAAGTCTACCAATCTACAAAGGTCATACGGTCAATTGGTGGTCTCCAAAAGGCTTCGCAAGCTAGGCTCAATAGCGGTGCTCTCATCAAAAGTAAGCTACCTATATAAAACCAAAAACCGGCTATGCTGATGGCGGTGGAGGAGGAGGCGGAGGAACAGGAAGCAAGTTGCGCACATGCGTGAGCTCCTCCTCAAGGTCATAAACGTGACGCAACAGATAACTGATCTGCTGCTCCATGGTGAGATATCGAACATCAAAATCTGAATAAGGCAAAAGAGGAGCAGGTGGAGTCGCAAAAGGTGACTGACATGAACAAGGTGGAGGACATGGAATCCTCTCCATCTCCATAACTCTACGACGCAGGATCTCCTGCTAAAGCTGCAACGACAGGAGTAACTCATTCCTCGTGTAACTAGTGTAATGTGAAGGATGGTAGGGATCAGAAACTGGCATAGTATTTGGCGGAAACCATATGAGTGGCTCGCCTGGCAGTGCAGAAGAAAAATGAGAAACAGGTGTAAACTGTGGCATGTAAGGAAATGTGGCTGACTCGTGAGGAACATGGCTAGGCTGCTGGCTGGACGGGCCCTCCCCTGGACGGGGTGGAGGGATATCTTGCAAGATTGTGGTAGGCAGGTCAGTCCGGTGAACATCAGACACAATCGGGTGGAGTGGGGCGACATCAACAGGTGCATGTGTAGGTGCAGGTGGGGGAGTAACAGGTTCAACAAAAGGGGCATATCATCATCATCGTCTATCCACCCATTGCTGGTGAACGCGTAACGGGGGTCTATCTGATCAGCAAAAGCAGCAGGGTCTGTGGGTGCAGGGATCGGGTCTGGTATAAGTGGTGCAATAACAGGTATGCCAACAGGTACAGGGTCATGGTCAGGCAGAGGATCAGGAGCAGGTATAGGCTCAGGTGCAAGCATAGGCTCAGGGTCGCCCGGTGCCAGCTCAGGATCAACAGGTATCGGCTCGAGGTCAGCGGGTGCATCAGAAGGCTGATCGTCGGGAACAAAGTCAAGCTCGTGTCCAGGCTCATCATCAAACTCAAAATCCTGTGGAGGAATAGGTGCGGCAGACATAGCCGTGTCAGAATCAGAGTCAGTGGGGTAACGCTGCAATCCAAGTGCATGCAAAGTAGTGGATGAAACAGACTCGAAAGAATCAGGACCAGAATGATCAGATGAAATCGCAATGATAGGAATCTCAACAAGTGGAACAACAACGACACCATCTCCTGGAACTCCATCACCCTAGGCATCCTCAAGGGGTTCATCAACGAAAAGATCGGCATCATCGTCAGACATGGCATCAAAAGGCAAGTCCTTGAAAGGAAAAGCCGCAAGAGGCAAAGGGGCGAGGATCAGGATCACGGCATGCTCATCATCGGGATGTCCGAGGATGATAAGATCCTAGTCAGGAATGGGAATAAGAAATGGATCCTCGTCGGGTAAACCATTAGCATGCGGTATGTCGTCGCCAAAATCAGGTAATGCGAAAGGCTGGAAATCATCGTCATCGTCACTCTCGGTGTCGGAGGTAAAAATCTCAGGGTCTGGGACAATCTCATCGTCCGAAAAAATGGTCATGGAGTCGACAGTATCTGGCAGTCCATTCTCAGATGAGGACATGATGTCTGTAGCAAAATTATCACAACATGAGCACATATTTCAACAAACATTATTAAGCACGTAAGTAATAACAATGTAAGCACGTATTCATCCTAGTTTTCCCAGACTATCCCACCCAGTCTCTCAGACCGAACTACTTAGTCTCTCAGACTAAACTATAAACAGAATCTTTGGAATGTGTTTCGTGTCTTTTGTTTGTAAAAAAATGTTTGTCTCCTGGATCTGGGCGTTTTGTGTATGCAATGAAAAACATGTTTGTAAAAACATTTTCATGAGAGCCCAAATGATCGTAGTCTAGACTCGAGAAAGAATCCTAGTTCGCTACGATCGAAGCTCTGATACCAAGCTGTCACACCCTGACTTTTGCGGAAGCGTGATTATTGGTGTGACTTTCTTAATACCATTGCATTCAATCATAACAACACTATATGATAAAACCATTAGATGTTCATCCTTAAATTAAGTTTGAATATACCTCGACATGAGTGTTTAGAATGTAGACTTCAAATTTAAATTACAAACCATACAACATGTTTGAATGAGTTCACGAGGACTCGACAAAAGACCTTAAATAAAACCGAGCTTAGAGACATGTATCTCGTCCAGGATTAAGATACACATCCTAAACCCATTGACTCCGGATGACATGTCTTTATTCATAACGCAACTTGGAACATGCAAACACCGGCCAGATCCACTTAATTCCCTGAAATACATGTAGTTTGAAAACATCAACAAAAGTTGAGCGAGTTCATGTGTTGTGTATGTATATAAATAACCTTTAAAGTATGTCTGAATGTATCTAAAACCCTGGTATGAAAGCAACAAGGAAAAACAGATCACCAATGGTTTGCAAGGCCAATGGTATGTGTGAAATGGTGCAGGAAAACTCAAACCTAGCAGATTTGTCTCCGGGAATAAGACATAGTCACCACATGGGCCACCCTGGTCCGCATGGGTGTGGGCTCGCTACACCCAAATAGATATATCACTCATGTCCCTCGGTCCTACAACGAGGATTAATGGCCTTAAGTGTCATACCCACCACTCACATGATCAAGCAGTACCCTTCCTTAGCTAACCATACCACATAAAATGTTCGTAAATAGTTTGTAACATGTATTTCACCCCCGAAGTTATAAAACAGAAAACAGTTAAAAGAAAAGGGGGTCATGAACTCACAGTTTTGTGTCTTCGATACTCGTAACTCAAATCTCCTCAGCAAACACGACTCCCTACAATGTACTAGGGTCTATTAGACGAACGGGCAGTGCCTTGCCTTAGTATTTACGTTTTTGAGTTACGTTTCTTTTATGTCTCCAAGTTATAATTACTTGTTAAAATAATAATTATTTTAACTTTAAATTATATTTAATTTTGGAATAATTTGTTAAACAATATTTCTGTAACTATACTTCTCAAGTATTTATTTCCGTATTTCCTTCCCAAGGGTGGGGGTATCTCATACATGTATATTCGCATTCTTGCATTCGTAGTTCCAAAATGTATTTTCAAGTCTCACTTTAGAAAATATATATAAACTTATTTTGTCCAAAAATAATGTATTTCAAGAAAATATATATTTTTCCCAAAAATCATAGATTTTCCAAATATTCAAGAAAATATATTCTTACTTCCAAAAATAATATATTTTCTCTTTGTCGAAAATACAATATTACTTTTGTAATATTTACAAAAATCATATTTTCATTTCTTGTATCCAAAATAATATTTATCAAAAATATATTTATAACGGTACCTTCCGGAATATTTTGTAAGTTACGTTCTAGCGTTCGGTTTCACAATATTAAGTGTGTAACTTATATACTTATTCCTTGTGATTTTTGGTATTATTTTGGATTGTAAATTCTTGGTATTTTGTTAAGTTATATTACTTTAAATACTAAAACAATATAACTAATACACAAAGTATACAAATATTCACACAGAATGTGTCTTTAGTGTAAATATATATTCTAAGTACATATTTATCCATTTTTATTTATAAAAACCAACCTCCAATACTTGTATTTTTGTAACAAATTCTATGGCAAAGTTTATATTGAAAATCATAGTTAAAACACACTTGTAAATATTTGTTTAGAAAATATTTTTCTAAGTGTTTGTATTTTTAGAAAATTTTGCCATAGTTTCCCCCTAAAAATGGAGGTGTCCATGCTATCAAGCATATCATTTTCTTTCCAAAATCATCACAAACAATCAACAATCAATCTTAAACAACTTATACTTATCAAGTACCAAAATATTGTTATCTACATAATAATCATGAACTTGAACTTTCATAAAATCTTGTAGTAACTTGGTAGTGTGTTTGGTAGACTTAGTTACCCTTTAAAGTGTGTTTACTTCTTTAAAAATCTCATTCTTGAAAGATTTAGGTGTTTACAACTTACTAAATGGTTTTTAAAAAAAATCATTCTCTTGAATTTTTCTTGTAAACAATGTATCCTTATACTTGTTTCACCACTAGAAACATGATTAGTTTCTTTAAAAACAATGTTCATGTGAATCTTGTGATTTAACTTGGTTTCTTTGGAAAACTATTTTTGTAATCATCCACATTTATGTCTAGTAAACATATTACATACTTCATCATTCACAAAATCATTTTCATTTTTCAAGTTCATGAAGAACATAAAGCATGATGATCTTGGTCTTTCACAAGATCATCACCTTAACTTACTAGATCATGTGTTTAATCACAATCTATTAGGTTTCTTATGACGTCTAACATCACTAACACAAATCATCAATCATCAAGAAGCAAATCATCACTAATCAACAAGATTTCATATGTTAATAAGCTTATGTTAGAGATTTATGATTATGTTCTTTAGTGTTCATCAAGATTAACAATGTTCATCATCTTTTAATCATCAAAATATGAAGTAACAAGAGATCATAAGGGCCTTACTACTAGCACAAGGCTAGGGATGAACACAAGAGGTTGAAGATGACAAATGGGTTGGATAATAGCAAATGATGAAGGTCCTTCAAGATCCACAAGCTCCACACTTCCTTAAACACCTTCTTACACCTTAAAATGAACTTGGAATGGATGGACAATGGATGAAAGGTGGTGGTGTTTTTGTTGTTGTTCTCGGCCGTGGGGTAGAAGAAGAGAGGGAGAGAGCTGAGTTGTGGTGTGAAGTGAAGTGTGGGTTTAATCCATCTTATAACCATCTTAATGCATTATCCATTGGGTCTTGTGTTTCTATAGTACACTACATAATCTCTAATCAAATCTTACAAGATTAAGGAAATCAAGTAAGATCATGTAAATCTTGATGGTGGGCCACATAGGTGACCGTCCAACCAAGGGGGGGGGGGGGTATTAGTTAGTGTTGAATGATAAGTTAAGTGATTAAGTTAGATTTCAAGTGTAAAGTTTAGTGTCTAAGCATATTAGGTGTTATATAGCGTGTTAGGGTGTTCGGGGATCATAACTAGCTCAGAAACACTAAAACAATGTCTCTAGTATAATTTTGGTGTTTCGGGTAGTGTCCGGTTGTTCGGTTAGATACCGGTTCGTTAAAGTGTCAAACTATACCGTTTAGTGATCTTTATGTACCCTTTTGTGAAACTTTTAACTCTCGACACTTAGGAAAGCATTCAGGACCATTTTGCCATGTTTTTGCATGTTACAAACTTGTTAAAATGTTGAATTTTGCTGAAATATGCTGAATTCAGCACTTTGAGTGGGTTTTAGGCACTTTCCGGCACTTAAACTATCACCTAGTGAAGCAGTTTTGTGATCCTTACTTTCCTACACACTATACTAGTGTAAAACTTGGTTTCTGGCTCATACTGGGTCTCAAAACACTGTCTGTCTATGTACTGAACATCATCAGCATTTTTCTGAGTTATCCGCTAACGGTGCTAACTGTACTTTGTGCATCATGTATGTCAATATTGTTTGTATGTGATAATGAAGTGTCATCATGCAATATGTGATGCACATGTGTATGTAAAGCAATGATCAGAAAGTAGTTCAAGTCAATAATTGTAATTCAACACAGTCAAATAACATTAATCAAGATTAATTAATTGTACGGATGCATGCAAATTTGGCAGTTGTCACATTCACGTGTCCGTTGTAGATGAGTTCTTGAACCCGATCGACCCCGCAGAGCACGTGGAAGGGGAAATCCGATCACATCCGATGAAATCGGAGGAGACCCGTGTCCGTTGTAGATGACTTCTTAAACCCGTTTGTTGAATTCGAAAAAATAATTTTCAGGAGGTCTGCCCATTTTTTGAAGCTGTGAACTGTGAACACTAATGGGGGGGGGGGGGGTAGAGGATATGGTGAACAAAAGATTGTATATGGTGAACAAAAGATTGTATGTATATAAACAGGGTTGAATTTCAAAAAATTTAAAGCGTCGGCCAAAGCTAAAGCATCAGACAAAGCTAATGCGTCCGTTCAGACTATTTAAAGTGTCGTCCAGAACTTTTTTAAAGCGTCGGCGGTCCTTCTCTATTGCGTCAACGGGACTTCGTGATTTCATCAGCCAGACCGTTCCCGTTTTTCAATGTTAATTAATGGAGATTCCCTCAGAATTTTGTCTATAATTTATAAAACAATTCCCTAAAATAAAATAATTATATAAGAAAATCATATTTTAATAATTAATGTGTTTCCGGTTAAACAACAAAATAATTTTACTTTTTTACGTTTACACCATTTTTATATTAACACAAAAACATAAAACCTAAACATTACATTAAAAAAACGAAAAAACAAAAAAAATAACCTAAAAACAAATATTTATTACAAGACGTGTTTGAAATCACGTGTTACAAACAAACATAAACTAAGCCAAACTGCTATTTCCAACTGAATTAAATAGTCTTCAAATAGCTTCGTCAAACTGTTAATTCCTTCTGGGTAGAAGATCCGGACAGAAATATTAAATTAAGAATGAATTTATTTCTGCTTCCGGAATTCGCATCAAAACACCGACCAAAGATAAACGATGTGTCTTGAAATGGTAAGTTCCATCAACACGTTGTTTACACTTTGGCGGAAGTGATATGGGACGGGTTGTTCGCAGTTTCTTCACCGTCATGTGCCGAACAACCCGTTTGATGCATCAAGTGTTCTTTGTATATGAGCTCTTGAACACTTTGTAGTGATCAGAGGTAGAGGACGGGGAAATCGGCTGACACCCGTGCCATCAGACAAGTATTGTCGATTAAAAACAACGACAACTCTAAAGCTTAGGAAAACGTCATCTTCAATTAAAGCAAGTTCACACAAATCAATTTCAGGGGGTCTGATCATATTTGGAAGGTGTTAAATCTATGGGGGTAAAGGAAATTTTCATTAGATGATCAATGCAGAATGAGGATTTTATGAAGAACTGGTGGTATATATAGGGGAAGAAATCTTGAAACGGTTTAAGAATAAATTGTTATATGTTAATAATTAAATGGGGAGATCATAAATATGTCAAAACCAATCCGTTTAACAATAAATTGAACTTCAAAAAATTTAAAAATGGCTACCTTAAAAATTGAACACGTTCAGACTTTCTAAAGCGTCCGGCAGAAATTTTTAAAACGTCGGCCTAAGCTAAAGCGTCCGCCTGTCCGTTTTAAAGCGTCGTCCTAAGCTAAACGTCGGCCTAAGCTAAAGCATCCGCCTGTCTGTTTTAAAGCGTCAGCAGGACGCTGGGGAAAGCGTCAGCCGGACCATTGCTCATCTTCAGCCGGACCATTCCGGTGCGTCAGCCAAATAAAACCTCAGCCGCTTTAGAAACGATATGAAAACAGGGACGCAAGCCGTGGAATCATTGCGTCCACCGACGCATGAACATTAATCAACAGACGCTTGAACATGCCGGACACGTGTGGGACACTTGTCAGCTTGTAGGAAATGGACGCTTCAACATGAAAGACGGACGCTTCCGAGGCTGTGAGGACCTTCCAAAGACGCAGGAACGTGACAATTTTGCAAATGCACTTGGTCAACAGACATTTTGGTAATTTTCCCTTTTTTTTTACTTCTTTCCTTTTCTTTTATTTTTTTTCTTTTCCTTTTTACTCCTTTCTCGAGAAAGCTGAATGAAAATTTTGTATCTTCTATTTCTCTCTCAAACTTTTGTCATCACCACTATACCTACCTCCGGCCAAATCACCGCCACACTCTGCAACTACCACTCCACTTTTCATCTACCACCACAAAAGCAACAACGCCACCATACAGTAGCATCTAATAGCCTCCACCACAACACCACCACGTACCGCAGGCTGTGGCCCAACCGAATCGCATCAGACGACTGCCCTTCCAGTCTTCCACCAGAAAGATGTAACCGCTACCCGCCGATTCAACATAAAACCACCACCGACGTCATCATCTCATCTTTAAACCACTGTCTCCATCACCGGTAACAACCACGACAACCCTCTCAGACCTACCTTATCCACCAGTTTCGGCCGGAGATCGGCAAATGCGGCTGTCAAACAATACCATCGACATCTACCTGCTGTCCCCTGTCGCTCGCTTCATCATCATTGGTTTCTGATTTATGCCCTAACTCACCGCTAGAAGACCCGATCCAGCCTTGGAACCACCATCGTCAGTTGATTCCGCCGGATTAGCGGTTGTTTACCGCAAATAGTCCACAAATTTCTACCACAGCAGCCGACGACAGCAAGGACTGTGTCGGTCAGAGTAACACGTTTTCCTCAAGCGATTGTTGTGTGGTTCGGAAGCCGAATCTTTGTAAATTGCGAGACGGGAAAGAATATAAAAGAAAGACCGGCAGATGTAGGTGAATGAAACCTGGAAACTGAAACTGTTAATACAAGTTCACAATTGTTATAGAGTTAATAGGAGATGTGTTTATTTTAATTTATTATTTATTGATGGTAAGGGTATTTTTGTCATTTTACTTAGACTTAACTGGAAAATTTAATCTCCATCCATGTTAGGGACTATCCGAGTAATAAAGTGTAAAACCATAGGGAGCATGAGTGTAATTTCCAAAAGTTAGGGACTATATATGTTATTTTGACAAACCAAAGGGACTATTCGGACATTTTACTCTTTTCTTTATGTTTCATCTTAGTTTTGTAACTTTTGTCTAAATTAAAAAAAAAGAAAAAACAATTATGAATACATATAATGTTCACAAGGGTGAACTACTACACTATTTTTGCATGTGGTTTAACTAATATGATGTGGCAATCACTAGAGGTGCAAACGAGCCGAGTCGAGCTCGATTAACTTATAAGAGCTCGACTCGTTTGTATTTTCTCAAGCTCGAGCTCGGCTCGTTTATTGTCTATTAATTAGTATATTAAATAAAAATAGTATAAATAATAGACTTTTTAAGCTCGCGAGCTCGATAAGTGAAACTCGGGCTCGTTTACTAAATAAGATTATATTTAGGTTCGAGGTCGGCTTGTAAACAAGTTTAAATAAGCTCGGCTCGACTCGGCTCATTTACACTAAGGCTCGATAAGGCTCGACGAGCCTAACGAGCTTCACATGCGAGGCTCGAGCTCGGGCTCGATAAACAAACGAGCTTTGTTTTTAGGCTCAAGCTCGGCTCAGGCTCGACTCGTTTCGAGCTTTTTCTCTAGCCGATCTCGAGTAGCTCGCGAGCCGCTAGACTCGTTTGCACCCCTAGAATCACATAGCAAAAAAGTGCATGTGGTTTACCTTTCCACTACATGGCCTAAGGGTGTAGGGAGTGGTTAAACACTTGAAAGTGGTAAAATTCAAAATCAACCAATGAGAGTGTGCCATGTCATTCAACTTTAAGAGTTTAAACTATGCTAAAAAATGTTGGCAATGTATAGACACTTCATGAATTGGTAAACTTTAAAAAAAATGTGTGATTGGTTGAGAAGGAATGGACCCCACCACACACCCATCTCTCTCCCCCTCTCCCTCCCTCTCACCGAATCGGTGAAGCTTCACCGATTTCGGCCAACTCCATTCGGTAAATGTGGATTGGCGGTGGTTCCCCGAAGCGGTAAACGAGTTCACCGACGTTTGCCGCATCCCACTCCGTATACCCTAAGTGCTAGAAAGTATTAAAGACTATATTTACCAAAGATCATTGGGTTGGTACGTTTGGGATTTCAATTTTGTGGAGCTTAAAAATATTTTGTTAAGTTTTTATCGGCTTTCATTATTCTCACACCTCTATATAGGGCTGACATATCGTGTATACTTGTATACAATAAGTCCACCTGTAGTGGGGCGCGAAGAAGGCATTTTTTTGGGCCATAGCGCCGCCCCATAACTCCTAGCACACCACGACGGGTGGCGTTATGGGGCAAAAAAGGGGGCAGCGCTATAAATTTTGCGGCGCTATGGGGTTTGGTTTTCAAAAATGGACCAATCAAAATAAATCTAGTGATATAACGCTCCATAAAACCCTCGTGTGACGTGGCACGACACGTGTCGCATAACGCCCACAGAGGGGCTTTATGACTATGGATCGCCTAATACACAAATACAATAATACACGATACACGAAATCACGTACACGAACACGACACGATACAATTTCGTGTCCAGTTTTCAATACACGAAGACAAAATAATACGCTTAAATAATGTAAAATCAACGTCAGCAGTACGGGAAATAGCCATACAGGTGCTGCATGAAAGAAGAAAGAAACCATCTGAATTTTGATCACAACCCTTGATCTTCAAAACCCCCAAATCACAGTCCTCTGTTCACTTAATCGATCACGTTCACTTCCGCCATTGCAGACAAACCCTAGCGATTCCAACTTAGGGTTTTTGTTTGTTTCTCAGTCTTACTTCAAGGTATACAACTCTAATCGTTGTTATGTTGTCACATTTCTAGTTAATAGCAACATTTTTTCAGTTGAAGTAATAGATTCCTTTGACATTTCTAGTTAATAGCTACTATTTGCAGTTGAAGTTATAAATTAGTTTTAGAGTTAGTTATTACGTTTGATTTTTATTGTGTTCAAGTATACTTTTATTGAATTTATTGCTTATTTTCCCCCAAATTTTGCGAAGAAGAACCTGTTTATTTATGAGAATGTAGCTTAATGTCTTTATATTTGCATATGAGTAATCTTCAAAGCGATTTCGGTTGTTGTTCATATTTCATTTTTGTGTTGTCTTGTCTTGACACATATAAATTTCATATACCTTTACTTGGAAGCATAGTTGTTAAAAGCCATCGCCTCTTGCGTCTAGGCCCAATTTCCTAGCAAGGCGAGGCAATTGCGCTTTAATTCTCCAGGTGATAGTTCATGCACATGTTCCAACGAAATTACTAGATTCTGGAGAGTTTCTGGTCAAATTCTTTAAATTATGGCAAGATTCCAGCTAGATTTCTACTTTTATCTAACGAAAACTATTTTTCAATACTAATAAACTAGCATTTATAACTTTTGGTACTAAATAGACGATATAAAATGTCATATAATAGCTTTAGTTTTATTTTATTTGAAGAATAGTATTAATTTTCTATTATATAAAAATATTTTAAGTTTTTTTTTGTTGTGTGCTTATTTTTTCCCGCAGGCCCGTGCTTTTTTTGCGCCTTGCGCCTAGGCCACAGGCGAGACCTATGCGCCCTGAGTGCGCCTAACGCCTTTAATAACTATGCTTGGAAGTTTATTTCACCCTAAAGATTCACATACTCGTTAATTTTGATATAAAATTGCTGGTGATATTTTTGTAATACAAGTCAAACAAGATTTATTGTTACAAGTGATTTCATACCGATCAGTCGTTGTGTTTGATATATTGCAGGATACGCGTGTACGATGAGTCAGCGAGTTAGATATGCAAATAATGTTGATCCTGAGTTTGAAGAATACGTGAGACATAAGTATTATGAGAAACTAAAAGACGGGTGTCTAAAAGTTAGGTTTTCAGATAAGTTTTTAAAATGTCCCTTTTGTCATGAAAGTAAAGACTATAGTTACAATGACCTCCTCAGGCATGCGGATCGGATTGCGAGTAAATCAAAAACTAGTAGTTATAAAGAAAAAGCTAAACATACGGGATTGATTGAGTACTTAGAGAGGGACTTTCATGCTAAAATCAAGTGCTTTGATTCCACAAGTGTAAATCTAACTCCAAACCCAAATGCCAATGAAGAGCTAATTGTTTGGCCTTGGATGGCTGTGGTTTCTAACATTCCTGTTGAATATAAGAACGATTGTGGTAAAAAACTAACAGACGATTGGATTACAGAAGGTTACAGCCCAGTCGAAGATCATCTTCTCTTGAAATGGCACGGTTTCTCAGGGCTTGCTGTTGTTGAATTTGGGAAAACCTGGGATGGATTTTACCATGTCATGAAGTTTATTAAGGCGTTCGAGGTGAACAAGCATGGTAAGAAAGACTGGTTTGATAGGGAAAAGCGCAAAGATGATAAGTTGTATGCGTGGATTGCAACCGCTGAAGATTATAACCGTGATGGTGTTATTGGTGATTATCTTAGAAAAAATGGTGATTTGAAGACTGTCGCAGATGTTCAAAAAGAAGATGAATCAGTGATTTGTGGGTTGAAAGCTATGATACATGAAAGGGACAAAAGGACCGAAGAAATGAATGGTAAAATAAGCAAAATAGATGTTCAACTGGAAACTGCTATGAAACAGAAAGAGGTGATGGCCGAGAACTTTAATAGAGGTATTATTTTCAGGATTGTTTGTCAAAGTTTAGTTATATATGTAATCGCTTGGATCTTATTTTGATTTTATTTATTATGGTTGTTGTTTGACTAGATAAGGAAATAATGCAAAAGGCGACGGAGGAGCAGCTTAAAATGATTACTGATGAGCATGAAAAGACCAAGTGGCGGTTGGAAGAACGTGAAAAAGGATTAAAAGCACGTGAAGCTATAAATGAAATTGAGCAACGGAAGCTTGATGATGAGAAGAGAATGGTACTCAGATTTTGTTTTACATATGTATTTTTTCTGAATATACTAGATTATAGTTTATGTGATAAAATGTTTTTTCGGCAGATTGAATTGGAAGTTTTGGAACAGAATAAGGCAAATGAAAGAGGGTTGAAGCTAGCGGAGGATCTAAAGGTTGGTTAACAAACTTTTCAGATTTAATCATGTGTTCTTTTATTATTTTCGTGCAATTCTATTTCATATAATAAAAACCATGACAGAGAGAAAAAGAAAAAAATCACCAGAAAATTATTGAGCTTCAAAAGAAGCTTGACGAAAAGCAATGTTTGGAGCTAAGGATCAAGCAAATGAAGGAAGCCTTAGAAGTGAAGAAACACATGACTGATGAACATCATAAAGCAAAGAACAAATTGGAATCGATTCAAAATGATCTCAAAGAAAAAGAAGAGAAACTCGAGGGTTTGGAAGAGCTTAATCAAGAGATAATAGTTAAAGAACGTATAAGCAATAATGAATTGGTGGAAGGTCGTAAAGAGCTAATTTATGTGAGTTTGTTTCCTTACTATATTTATTTATATAATTAGTTATATGTTTATCAATGCCTACCAGAGTTAAGTCGTTGAGATAAATGTATGATAGTTACTGTTATGAGACATAGCTATTGAAACTACTGTTTACTCCTGTTTGTTTGAACAATAGGGACTGAGTGGAAATACTAGTCATGCTCGTGTTTTCGTGAAGAGAATGGGAGAGCTTGATGAAAAGCCTTTTATTGCTGCTGCTAAGAGACATTGTTCTTGTATACATCATTTATGAAAATTCATCTCTACTTTTAAAATGATCAAATGTTTAGCTATCAACTTGGGAATAGCCCAATGGTGTTGGTGAGTTAGATAGGGTTTAGGATAGTAAGAGGTCAAGGGTTCAATCCCCATGGTGTGCAAGTTTAGCCATTCAAAACGATGTTTAGGTAAATTTAGGCATATCTTGTGAACTCAAATGAATCAAGATTAATCTTGGAATGATCTGTAGGGAAATTTAAGTAGTAATTTTTTTTCCCTTCTAAAACATGGATATAGTTTCAGTCATAGTTTGACGAGTAAGCTAAAAAGTTTTATGTTTGTGATCGTTTGGTGTGTGAAATTATGAAAGTGAAACATGTATATGCAGGAGATTCTGGATGAAGAAGATGAGAAGACTGCGAGCTTGAAAAATGAATATGACAAAGACATATATGATGCTGTCGTGACAGCTCTAAATGAATTAAACAAGTACAACCCGAGTGGCAGACACCCGGTGCCAGTACTTTGGAACAAGAAGTTGGAAAGACCGGCAACCTTGAAAGAAGGTGTTGAAGTTGTTCTCAATCAATGGAAAATCTATAAACACAAGAGGTTAAACTAGATAACTTTGGTGGGTAGTTTAAACTTGAAATTGTAGTATTAACAAACACTTCATCTGCAAGTGTTGTTTTAAGGCATAACTCTGGTTTTTGTACTTTTGGAATGTAGCATTCATCATTTGGTGAATCTAAAATATATGTGCAATGGTAGTTCTAAACCTCTTATCCTTTGGTGGTTTGTGAAAAGCATTTGGCAATGCATATTTCACCAACTTCTTTTCGTGTTTGTGAAGTGTAATTCTTTTGGCACTGAACATTTTTTCCACATTGAAGCAAATAATTCTAAAAACTATTTGATTACTTTTAATACAAAGAGAAATAATATTTAATTACATGCCTATTGTTAATGTAAAATGAGTTGTGTTTATAAAGTATGGAATCAGTTATGTTGTCATTATAAAGTTAGTCTAAAATTTAAACTTGTCAACTTACAAACTCATCAGGTAAACCTAAACATGTCCAGTGTAGCTAAAAGTGTTCACCTTCGTCGTTTCGCTTTTAGCCCGAGTGACGTATATCCTTTTCTCTTTTAGATAGAAAGAGAAGACAGATACCTTATTTTAAGGGATTGTTATTATTTTTCTTATCTCTACATGGATCTAATACAAGGGGATGTGTTTAACACGACCCCTTTAGTGCCACTAGTGCACCCGCACAAGACATGTTTAACTAAACAACTCATTTTCTTAAACAATGATACTGATATGGTACAAGGTTGTTATATTGAATTGAAGTCTCCATCATGGATAATGTGTATTGTGTCTTGGTTGTGTTTTGGACATCTCTTATTTTTAATATATCAATACCTAAATAAGTAACTAGTTACATCACAAGACACAATTCCACAAGTCTAAGATTTGTTTTCCTGCTTCATTTGTTGCATCACCCCTTCGTATTATATCTTTTACATTTGTAAATATATATTATCTCAAAATATTGTTTTATAATTCACAAATTTTCATTATCAACAACTTAGTATTTCATTTATTTAACTTATGTAATACAAAGGTCTTTGATATAGGCCCAAGAAGAGGATACGGGCCGCCCCACGTTGGCAGCCCAAAATAATTTCTAAATTATATTAGAGTTAAATGCTATTTTAGTCCCTGTGGTTTCGATCATTTTGTCAGTTTAGTCTAAAAGTTTCATTTTTCGCCTGTGGGTCCAAAAATGTTTCATCGTTGTCATTTTAGTCCACTGGGTTAAATCCATCTATTTTTTCTGTTAGTGAGAAGGGCAGTTCGATCATTTTATACTGTGAACTAGAAGGGCAATTCGGGCATATAAAATGACCGAATTGGCCTTCTCGTTAACAGAAAAAATGGATGAAGTTAACCCAGTGGACTAAAATGCCAACGGTGAAACCTTTTTGGACCCACATACGAAAAATGGAACTTTTGGACTAAATTGTCAAAATGACCCACCCAAACCACATGTAGTAAAATGATATTTAACTCATTATATTATTTTTAATCCAGTCTGCAAATAGCTCCTGAACCAGAAGCACGCCGTCGGCCGTCGCTGCAGACTGCTGCTGCCACCACATCATAACCGGAACTCCGATGCACTGCTGCAGTTTCCATCCGCATCACCGCCGTCCAGTTGTCCACCGGCTCTTTAAGCTCACCGGGTAACTACTCTTGTAACTTTTTTTTCTTTTACGTAGAAAGTTTTATTGAATATTTATTTGGTTGAAAACTTTTGTTTCTTGACGACTAGTTTTGTTTAAAGTTATTACTGAGATTATCTATCTGCCTATGAAAATTTTTTGGAAAAGAAAAGTGTATGCCCACCAGCTGTTCGATGATTTGTCTGAGTGGAATTGTGTATAATACTTACTTAATATGACATGTCTAGAAATACTAATGTCTTTATAATATGAGTAATCTTCAAAGCGATTTCGGTTTTTATTTTTGTGTTCTCTTGACACATATACTCTATTAGATAGGAAATTGCAACTCTAATTTGATTAACTATTCATATACCTTTACTTGGAAGTTCATTTCACCGAAAAGGTTCACATACTCGTTAATTTCGATATAAAATTGCTGGTGATATTTTTGTAATACAAGTCAAACAAGATTTAATTTTACAAGTGATTTCATGCTGCTCAGTTGTTGTGTTTGACATATTGCAATATATGTGTGTACGATGAGTCAGCGACTTAGAGATGCAAATAATGTTGATCCTGAGTTTGAAGAATACAGACATAAGTATCATGAGAAACTAAAAGACGGGCGTCTTAAAGTTAGGTTTTCAGATAAGTTTTTAAAATGTCCGGTGTCTAAGAGCAGCAAGCCAAAGACCATATGATGCTGATTTACAGGTCACATATAACTTGTCATGTCTTGTTTATCGATTTCCTTGTCAAAATGATCAAATCAGCTACGGTTTTTATTTTTGTTAGTTTGTATTTCATGGATTTGTGTCGAATTTTTCTAATCATTACTGACAGGAAACAAACTGTTATATATGAAACTACCTTTTAACTAAATTTGACAACAAACATGATTATTGTGACATCAAACACTCATTTCAATTCCTCTTATGTTTTTCTTATTCAGAAATCAAGCGAGTAAGCTAGTACTTTAAAGATGTGGGTACGTTGTAGGAACCCTCTTAATTATCTGGAGGCCTTTCAAAAGTACAAAAAAACACCATGGATTCTCCAAACTTCTGGATTTTCAGATACCCCTTTCAAAAAACCAAAGCTTGCACCCTTACAGGTTCGTCTCTATTTTGTTGTATTCAAATAAGCTTTCTGCCATTTTACGTTATCTGTTCACTTTTTTTCTATTATTAAAGGAACGTAGAATGATAGACCACCGTAGGCTGTGTGCTAAGGGTGGAGATGGTGGTAATGGTTGCGTTAGCTTCCACCGCAGTCGACACGTGCGTCATGGGAAAGCTGATGGTGAGCAATTATGTACATATAATTATTTTATTGACCCTTTTTATATCAAGACCAAACTATTGTACTTATGTTTATATAATTAATACTAATTATGAAATTAAACCTTTTCTTAATCTGTGGAATTCAGGTGGCAATGGAGGGAGAGGCGGTGATGTGATTCTAGAATGTTCCCCAACAATTTGGGATTTGAGTAGCTTACAACATCATATTGTATGTTATTTTCCTTCCCTTTTATATATTCTACAGTTAAAACATGATCTCACACATTATCTGTAGTTAGGAGTAATGAATATGGTATTTTACAGAACGCAAAGAGAGGGGGGCATGGAGCTTCAAAAAATAAGATAGGAAGCCGAGGAGATGACAAGGTATTTTCCGTTACATTGTTTTCTGTCATTTTCTAGAAGCCGCGATTTCAACCCATTTACACGCTAGTGGGTCGATTCGGGATATGTTTATGATTTCTAACATATCTGACGTAAGATCAAAAAATTAGATAATAGATAAAAATGAAGAATGTCAAATGAGTTGAAAGTCACTGACGTAGTGGAGAAAAATGAATGGAGTTAACCAGCCGGATGAAAATGGCAAGATTTCAAACCTTTTGGATCCAGATGCGGAAAAACAAACCTTTGGTCGAAAGTCGCAAAATTGGCCAAACCTCAGGGACGAACATGGCATTTTACTCTATATTTTTAAGATACCACCCTATTAAATCACTATCTTCTAAAAATTCTTATATATAGTTTTGTAATCATATTTTACCGCATAAGCTATTTAAAGCAAAAGTCTTAAAAGAGGATACAAAAAACCGCTTGAGTCAACCTTGGCCGGCACTGAAAAAATATCTGTTTGGATCCGATCCCATTATGATATGTTCAACATAAATAGTATTAATATTACTAATCACCAATATTTTTCTAATAGGTTGTTCTAGTACCTGTTGGCACCGTACTTCATCTCGTTGAGGGTGAGACGCCCTCTATGGTTGCGAAGGGATCCTCTGCACCTTTGAACCCGTGGGATGTTCCTACAACTCTTGAGAGTAATGACAATGAAACGAGCGTACCTAAAGTTCCTTCAAATACGAGTAGCAAAATCAAGTCCCATGTTGGTTTGGAACACTTTGACTTTTCAAATGAGGAAAAAGTAAGTTCCTGTCGAGTGACTTGCAATGGTGTATCTGAATCAGATGAAACGGAAGAATCCGAACAAGAAGAAGAACAAATTGAATATAATGTTGCGGAGTTGACCGAACCAGGTCAAAGGATAATTGTGGCTCATGGGGGTGAAAGTGGTTTAGGTAACGTCTCTCTCTCAAAATCTTATAAAAAATATAGTCATAAAAAGCACGACGGGTTAGAAAAGGCCGACGACATTGAAGTACTAGAAGACGAAAACGACGATGCTTCATCACTCACAACCGGATCTCCCGGTTCAGAGTCGGTTCTCATATTAGAACTCAAAAGCATAGCCGACGTCGGTCTAGTGGGAATGCCAAACGCGGGTAAAAGCACACTTCTAGGAGCATTATCTAAAGCACAACCAAGAATAGGCCATTACGCCTTCACAACATTAAGGCCCAATTTAGGAAACTTAACTTACGATGATGTCTCAGTCACTGTTGCTGATATTCCCGGACTTATAAAAGGGGCCCACGAAAACCGTGGGCTCGGGCATGCGTTTCTCCGCCATATAGAACGGACTAGAGTTCTCGCTTATGTTCTCGACTTGGCTGCTGCATTAGACGGTAGAAAAGGGGTCCCGCCATGGGAACAATTAAGAGATCTGATTCTGGAGCTCGAGTTTTACAATGAGGGTTTGTCGGATCGACCCGCGTTGATTGTGGCTAATAAAATCGATGAGGCGGGAGCCGAAGAGGTTTATGATGAGTTAAGAAGAAGGGTGTGTGGTGTAAACATATTCCCGGTTTGTGCGGTTTTGGAAGAAGGCGTGGCCGAGCTAAAAGATGGTCTTAGGATGCTGGTAAATGGTGAGGATTCCAATAGATTAACACTGGATGGCATTGATGTTGATTAGGATGAGTTTTGTGTTTATTACAAAATTAGTGACATTGGTTTAGTGTCAAATAAATCTGACTTTTTGATGTAATATTATCATTTTTTTATAACTGTCTGACATTGAAGATGTTGTGACTTCTTCTGGGGTCAAAGTTATAAAAGTAAGGAATTTTTGTTGTGTACGAATCAGTTATACTTATGGTTGTGTAAAAATTACGTTGTTTACTATGGTATACCTCCTTTTGTAATCAGTTTTGCTGTAGCATTTATAGTTAAATAACAATTTGTAATCTCAAAGTTATAGTAAATTGTAAAATAATTATAAGTGCTAAGATAAGTTGTTCAAGCATTTCATAGACTGAGGGTCTGTTTGGTATGGCGTAATGGAATAGATGAGCGAATAGAATGGACGTAATGGAATGGACAAAGGAATGAAATGGATTATTATATTCGATAGTCTTGTTTGGTTACCATGCAGGAAAGGAATAAATTATTACATTGTGTTGTTTGATAGGTAAGAAAAGAGGAATGGATTAAATCGGCGATTGGGGGGGGGGGGGGGTGGCGGTGATCGGTGGCGGCTAGTGGTGATGGCAGCGATGGGTGGCGGTGGTCGGTGGTAGCAGTGGTTGGTGGGTGATGATTGTTAGCGGTGGCGGCGGCGATGGACGGGGTTGGCGGTGGTCTGCGGTGGCAGGTGGCGGCGATGGTGGTGGCGACGATGGTGGGTGGTGGTGGTTGACGGTAGCGGGTGGTGGCCGCGGAGGATGGTGGTGGTGGTCGGCGGAGGGTGGCGGTAGTGGTCGGGGTGGCGGTTGTCGGTGGTTGCGGGTGGCGGCGATGGTGGTGGCGACGACGGTGGGTGGTGGTGGTCGACGGTAGCGGGAGGTGGCCGCAGAGGATGGTGGTGGTGTCCAGCGGAGGGTGGTGGCGGTGGTCGGTGGTGGTGGGTGGCGGCGATGGTGGTTGATGGTGGTGGCGGCGACGACGATGGGTGGTGGTGGTCGACGGTAGCGGGTGGACGCTGCTCGTAGAGGCGCGACCCTTGGAACCCCCATTCGGAGCTCCACATGAACACTTGGAATTATAACAACTCGAACAAGCGTGCACTCCCGCACCTCCTAACTTGTTCGAGGTATATTATAATTCTCTTTGGTCACCAAGTTAACCCCGATTATACTAAAATATCTAACATTGGAGCACAAAAGTAGCCCACCGTTGTTAGCCTTCATCCATAGACGACGACAAAAGAATGCCTCACAGGTGTGACTTGTGGGCGTGTGAAAGAAAAATTGGTCGTCTGGGTAGTGCACCTGTTGTGTACATGCGAACATCACATATTCGGTTCCTGATCAATAAATCAATGGGTGGGTTCGGAGCCGTTAATGAAGTTATTCCCTGCTTTGCTTAAGTTGGAAAGGTATATAGGTTGCTCGGTCAATGATAGGTATGAAGAGTAGGGATCTAGTCCATGGAATTGGAACAAGGATCCGGTTACTGTGAAAGAAGTCAGCGAATTAAGGTCATGGGGTATGGGGCTTGGGTTGGAGCGTGGGTTGGGGGAAAACGCCCAAGCCACCACCCCGGGTGGGCTTGGGTTGGGGCGTGGCCCTTGGGGCGTGGCCCTTGGGGCTTGGCTTTCAAGCCAGGCGTGGGGCGGTATGGCCATGCTAGCTGGCTGAATCTCATTCGCTCACCCCGCCACGTCAAGCGGACTTTTCAATTTCGAATTTTAAATTCAAACACCAAACCGCCACCCGGGTCTCCCAACAACCTCTATATATTGTAACCCCCAACCCACTGGTCCCCCCATCCCATGAACCCAACCCCACCGACTACCCACTTCTCTCGAACCCGCTACCCCACTAATCCCCCCATCCCACGAACCAACCCCACCGGCTAACCCACTGGTCCCCCCCTCCCCATCCCACGAACCCAACCCCGCTATGGCATCTTGGACCCATGAAGAAGAAATTGCTCTCGTCACAAGCGTCGTTGACGCTATGAAGGGGCGGCCACCGGGCCAAACAAAATATTGGGTGGAAGCATTCGGAGCCTACCAACATAACGTCGGTAACGACCGCCACAACCTCAACGCGTGCCAACATAAATGGCGCGAGCTACGGCCCAAGCTCGAGCGTTTCAAGACTTACTACGAAGCCGTTCCCGGTGGCGAGTTAAGCCACGAGGACCGGGTGGCGGTGGCGAACATAGAGTTTCGAGGCAAGGAAAAAAAGGCGTTCGACAAAATCGACCTTTTTGAAATTTATTTAACGCTCTAGGCTTGTTATTTTGTAATTTTTAGAAATTATGTAATTTTTAGGATTATGTAATTTTTAAAATTTTAATGAAGTTGTAGGGTTTTTTTTATAAATGTTGTGTGATTTTTTATAAATTTTTTGTATTTTTTTTTAAACATTCTGCCACGCGGTGCACCCAACCCACGCCCCGCCATACCCCGCGGACACGTAACCAGGCGGTGGGGGGCTCCCATTCCACGTGTCAGCAAATGCCCCAACCCAAGCCCAACCCCCACCCCACCATACCCCACGGCCTAAACTCATTCTATAACTTATTGGGCCAGATTAAACCAGAAGATAAAATGAATTCCTGGACTTGGCTAGCTGATACAAGTGATGCCAACGTCTTATTGAAGGGTTCGTTTCAATTTTTTTTAAACGACAATTTTTTACTCCTTTACACCAATATTTCTAAATTATTTTTCCTTACCCAGGTTTGAACCCGAGACCTTCTCAGTTCCTCTTAAAACCACACGGTGTGGGCGTGAATTTGTGGTGTTAAGGCCACTCCACTTCGCACAAATCACACCAGGCTCGGCATGGAACTCGGCTTTGTTTAGTAGGCGGGAGGATTTCCACCGGTGTGGAACTGTGGAAGGGCATATCCAACCAACGTGGCGTGCTTTTATTGGTTGTGGAAATTAGTCGTTGCCCTAACGACTAGTAAAAAAATTACCTCTCTAATGTAATACACCATTTCTTCCATTTTACCATAATCTCTCAACTTTCATATCATTTATTCCATTACATGTCAAAACACCCTCTCAGAAAACGTTTTGAAATGCCGGTTATTCCATATCAACACCCCGTTTTCCACGTGTCACCGGTGGGGGATTATCGTGACGTCATGGTTGGTAACGTATTAGTCAAACAACACAATATTTAATATGCACAGCGGAAGCAATTTAAAAGATATCATACAACCGAATTTAATATTGTAATATCATATGTCACAATATTCGGAAGTTTATCCACAGAAGGATCGGAAACAAAATATGAAATAATAGTTCAACAGACTTCAGGCATCTTAAGCTTGCGAGACTTCTAATGATGCTAAGGAGAAATCCCAGCCAATTTCGCTTAGTACCTGCATTTAATCTTTTTGGAAAAATACGTCAGTTTACACTGGTAAATACAATCAACTGACTCATTTTAGAAAATGATTGAAAATTGGTTTGGATGCACGTGGCATAAACATTTTTATTTAACTTGGGAGAATTATTTAATATTATAATCTTGTGAACGAATTACATGTTCCTTGTGCGTTCAGTAGCCCGGATCTTGTCCGGGTTAAAGATCAATAGACACACCACAATATACTTTTGTGCACTGACGGGTGTACGCCTACACCCCGCGCTTAAGTCATGGCCATTTCGTAAAATAATGCCAAGGATATCCGGGACATGGTCATTAACCCCCCCCCCCCCCCCCCAAAGGCTTTAAGTAACAAGACTGTTTAAACGAGCCGATCAAATTTATTCAACTACCCACTCAACGGTGGAGAATTTGATGCCCGATCAAGCAGTATGCTATATACCGTAACCCAAGCCCGTATAGGGAAAATAAGTTAAAAGTATTTACCTGAGCAATGTATAAATCACAATAAGCAAAATGCACGTAGCTTTTACTGGTACTCCTAATCTGGAACGAAGGTTTATAATAACCTATTAGAATCCTAACGGGTCTTTAGTTAAGCTTCAGCTTAGACCGGTTAGTTTCAAAGATACGGTTCGTACGCACGATTAAGCGAAGACCGGATAGAATGTGATTTAGACCCGACAAGTTTGAAGACTTGTTTAATATGGGTTTATTATTCACATTCTGGATTTTGAGATAAAACCGTTAAGGTTTGACCCGTTTCGGCTAATTTATGTAAACTTGTTACATAAACCGAACCGTACGCGTAATAAGCGTGACGGGTATTCATGAGAGCTATAGACAGGTTTCCTAAGTTAATTATGCCTCAAATATGTTGTTGACATCAGTAAGATGTCTTTCATTATGCCCGAAACGTGTTTAAACACAAATTAGGCCCCGTAGGGGTAGTTTGGTCATTTAAAAGTTTATAAAAGAGTTTAAGTAATAACCTGAGTTACAGGTCTGATGTAATCAGCAAAAATACATACTTTGCTAAGTTATATCAGTAGGTTAAAGCATATATGTGAAATTTATCAATTTTAACCAAACTATGCCCCGTAAGGGTATTTTGGTAATTTCACATAAGCCGAAAAGCTCAAAACTGAAGTCTGAGTTTATCAACTTTTGCTTACTGTTAAAATATCATAATTTGCCTATAATATCAGTAGGTATCAACCCGGTTATGTTTAATATAGTTTTTAATACATACTATGCGTTAAAAACGCTTAATAAGGCGATTATGAGCCGTTTACGGGTTCGATACATAAAGCTGATATGTTTATACTTCCAGAAGGCTTAAAATAATTTATTTAAGATATCTAATCAGTAGCAAAAGGTTTGGAGTCGTTTAGATAGGTAAAACTCATTTTATGGCCCGTAAGGGCAAAACCGACAATTACCGGATTAAGCCTACGACTACTAGTTATGCTCAGCCTAAAATTAATTAAAAATCTTTAAAAATACCAAAATAATATATTACATCAGTGGGTAAAGATTTGGATATCAAAAAGTAGGCTTAACTAGGCTATACGCTAATTACGCCATTTAATTAACATAAAGCTTTCATTTTGCGATAATGGGCATAACTCTTAATCTACAAATCAAACTGATGTCAAACTTTGTATGCAAGTTTATATATCAGTAATTTAAGTTTCTACTCTTTTACATTTCCAAAAATCACGTTTTAAGGCAATAAGGGCATAATGGTCAACATATGGGCAATTAACGGAATCATGCATATTAACTGGATAACTAATGATCCGAGGTGTATAATCACAAAGGGTTATACTAGCATGTAACCTGGTCCAAATAAAGCTCTTAGGTATTTCTAAAACATACCATAACGGGTCAGAGCTGAAAGTCAAAGTATAAGTCAAACTATGCGACTTTCGGTTCCGAACCGGGTCTAAACAGGAAATTGTCGGGTTGAACATGTTTAGACATGTCCTTACACTAATTACCAAGTTATATTAATGATCAAACAGGTTGTATGTGTTCTACATTGCTAATCATGCATAAATTGCAATTTAAACTTTCTGTTGACTTTTTAATTACACGTTTGACCCGACATTTGACCTAGTTAGAGTGGGAATCAGGGGAAACCCTTTTAAGGTTTTATTACCCACATAATTACCTACTTAAAGGTACTTTTGATTCGACTAATCACTGGACCATTAGTGATTAATCTTAAAGTCAACCGTTAATTACGACGGTTTGACTTTTAAGCTAAAACTAGGCTAAAACTTAATTAAGAAAGGTTAAGCAAACTTACAAGTGTCTAATGGTTGATTAAGAAGGCCTGGAAAGTGCTCTTGTGCTCCACAATTGATCAGAAGCTTGTTTGAGGAATGAATGATCAAGTGTTGCACTTGTGTGCTTTATATAGTGAACAAAGACACCACAATGTGTTGACAAGTGAGTCTACAACTGACCATACCCTTCCAACAAGTGTCCTAGATGTTTAGGGGTCGTTTAGGGGCCAAGGGAGAGGTGAAAAATCGATCAAAGTCGACTACAAGCGCAAAGGCAGACAAGAACCCAAGGAAATCGGAGCTGGCTGATCGGATGGGGCCGTCGCGTAGCGCGACAGCGTGTGTCCTCAGGCTCGCGCTACGCGAGCATGCTTGGTTCAGCCAAACAAATTTTTCGTTATTTGCAGATTGGTCCTTGGCTCTTCAAACTTTGTAGAGACACTTGTTTCTTGCATTATGAACCCTCATAATTGATCTATAAGGGCTTTAAAACATATACCCACTTCATTAAGTCCCCGGTTAACTTTATTGTTACCCGAAAAGGCCTAACTTTCAGCGTTGACGCTTTAACCCCTCGCACACGAATTTAATCATAACTTTCTCATACGTTGACGAAACTTTATGAAATTTTTATAGTGCATTCTAGTGAGTATAATTAATCGTTACAAAGCTTCGGGTTTGTCAAAAGGTCACTCAAAGGTAAAATTTAAACATGTTGACACATTTAGCCCCTGTAGTTTGTAATCTCTCACTTTTAGTTCCGTATGATCCATGATTTATTCGTTTGAAGGTATGAGCATCTTGTAGGGTTAATATGCAATATATTTATTCACTGTTGACATTTAGAATACGTATACCCACATACTTTCCATGATTGTCAACTTTAGTCTTTCTATAATATTCTTTCACACGTTTTTAAACATATGACACGTGTCAACACATTATAGGACGTGAATTTTCGAGGTGTTACATCCTCACCCCCTTAAAATAAATCTCGACCCGAGATTTACTGAAATAAGTAAGGGTACTTTTCTTTCATCGTGGACTCAACCTCCCACGTGTATTCGGGACCTCTACGGGCATCCCATTTGACCTTTACAATAGGTACATGCTTCCTTCGAAGCTTCTTCACCTGTCGATCTTCAATCGACAAAGGTTTTTCCACAAATTTTAAGCTCTCGTCTATATGCACATCTGTATGCGGTATTACCAGTGATTCATCAGCGAAACACTTCTTCAGATTGCAGATGTGGAACACATTGTGAATTCCACTAAGCTCTTCCGGTAAGTTTAACTTATAGGTAACTGACCCGACACGTTCGATAACCTCGAAAGGTCCTATATATCTCGGGCTTAACTTGCCTTTCTTACCAAATCGCATCACCCCCTTCCAGGGTGATACCTTAAGCAACACTTTATCACCTACTTCGAAGTGAAAAGCTTTACGCTTTGGATCTGCGTAACTCTTCTGCCTATCTCGGGCAGCTTTGAGACGGTCACGAATCTGGACAATCTTGTCCGTCGTTTCAAAGACTATCTCTGGTCCTGATAATTGGACATCTCCAACTTCCGCCCAACAAACTGGCGATCTACACTTTCTACTGTATAATGCCTCGAAGGGCGCAGCCTTAATGCTGGTATGGTAGCTATTGTTGTAGGAGAATTCGATTAATGGTAAGTTCTTATCCCAACTACCACCCAAATCGATTGCACATGCACGTAGCATGTCTTCCAACGTTTGAATAGTACGCTCACTCTGACCGTCAGTCTGAGGATGATAAGCCGTACTAAAATTCAAACGTGTGCCCAAAGATTGTTGGAAACTTTTCCAAAAATTTGATGTGTATCTAGTATCTCTGTCAGAGATAATAGACACAGGTATGCCATGTAAGGCTACAATCTTATCCACGTATAACTAGGCTAACATGTCAGAGCTATAAGTCTCCTTGATGGGTAAGAAATGTGCTGACTTAGTCAGTCTATCAACTATAACCCATATTGTATCATTGCCTTTCCTTGTCTTAGGTAACTTGGTAATAAAATCCATAGTTACCATTTCCCACTTCCACGTAGGAAGTTCAGGCTGTTGTAGCAAACCTGACGGTTTCTGATGCTCGGCTTTGACTTGCGTACATGTCAAGCATTTTGCTACATGGGCGGCTACAGACTTTTTCAAGCCTATCCACCAATAATTTGCCCTTAGATCCTGGTACATCTTATCAGCTCCAGGATGAACGGAGTATTTGGAACTATGGGCTTCTTGGAGAATGACATCTCGAAGTCCTCCATAAATTGGAACCCATATTCGTCCATTCAATCTTAGAATTCCGTCCTTGCTAAGAGTTAACTGCTCCTCAGTTACTCCTAACTTTTCATTAGGATAGTTAGCTTCCAACACAGCTTCCTTCTGTGCAGCTAACACCCTTTCTATCAAACTGTTCTTTATTTCCATGCGCTTGGCATTGATTCGGATAGGTCTAACCCTTTCCTTTCTGCTCAAGGCGTCAGCGACTACATTCGCTTTGCTGGGATGATACTTGATTTCACAATCATAATCATTCAAGGTCTCCATCCAACGGCGTTACCTCATGTTTAATTCCTTCTGATTAAACAGATGTTGGAGGCTCTTGTGATCAGAATAGATCACAAACTTGATTCCATATAGGTAATGCCTCCACAGTTTTAGTGCGAATACAACGGCACCCAATTCCAAGTCGTGAGTGGTGTAATTCTTTTCGTGCACCTTTAACTGTCGTGATGCATAGGCAATAACCTTGCCTTTCTGCATAAGCACACACCCCATGCCGGTGTGTGAAGCATCGCAGTAAACTACGAATTCTTCAGTGCCTTCAGGTAATGTTAGCATAGGAGCGTCACTCAACTTCTGTTTCAATATATCAAAGGATTCTTGCTGCTTAGGGCCCCAAACGAACTTTACTTTCTTCTTGGTCAAGGAAGTTAGGGGTGCAGCAATCCTTGAAAAATTTTCAATGAAACGCCTATAATATCCTGCCAATCCCAAGAAGCTACGAATCTCCGTAGGCGTCTTTGGCTCTTGCCAATTCATAACAGCTTCAACTTTAGCGGGATCCACTTGGATACCACGCTCACTGACCACATGTCCAAGAAATTGGACTTCTCGTAGCCAAAATTCACACTTGGAGAATTTGGCATAGAGTTTCTCTTGATGTAAAAGTTTGAGAATACATTGAAGATGTTTCTCATGATCAGCTTGGCTCTTAGAGTAAATGAGAATGTCGTCAATGAAGACGATGACGAATTTATCTAAGTGCGGCTTGCAAACGCGATTCATGAGATCCATGAACGCGGCCGGTGCATTGGTGAGCCCAAAAGGCATCACTAGGAACTCGTAATGACCATAACGAGTCCTAAATGCAGTTTTATGAACGTCTTCATCTCTAACCTTCAGTTGATGGTAGCCTGACCTCAAATCAATCTTCGAGAAATAACTGGCCCCTTGTAACTGATCGAACAAATCGTCGATCCTAGGAAAAGGATATCTATTCTTTATCGTGACCTTATTAAGCTCACGATAGTCGATGCACAGACGCATCGATCCATCCTTTTTCTTGACAAATAGGACTGGCGCTCCCCAAGGTGACGAGCTAGGTTTAATGAAACCTTTAGCTAGCAATTCATCTAGCTGTGTCCTCAATTCTTTCATCTCTGTGGGCGCCAACCTATAAGGTGCTCTAGCAACTGGTGCTGCTCCGGGGATGATATCAATCCTGAATTCCACTTGCCTATCTGGTGGCAAACCAGGTAGTTCTTCCGGAAAAACTTCTGGGAATTCAGAGATGACAGGAATGTCTTCTATCTTCGGTTTGGGCTCATCAATAATCACTTGTGCCATGTAGATGACACAACCCCTCTTTAAACATTTTGAAGCCTTGAGCATAGTCACTTGCTCAGGCAGCCCATACCGGGTGTCTCCCCGAATGGTAAGTGACTCACCAGACGGAGTCTTTATTACCACTTGCTTCATGTTACAGACAATTTGGGCCTGGTTATGAGATAACCAGTCCATACCCAGAACTATGTCAAAACCGGCCAACTTAAAGGGAAGTAGAGACAGAGGAAAAGAATGGTTCTTAATGGATATAACACATCCATCTAACACAGTTGAGACGGTTTCTATGGTACCATCTGCTAACTCTACCTCATAGTTTACGCTTAAGGTTTTGACAGGTAAATTCAACAATTTACAAAACTTGTTATCTACGAAAGACTTATCTGCGCCTGAATCAAAAAGTACTTTTGCAAAGACATCATTTACAAGGAAAGTACCTGTTATGACATTATCATCTTGCACGGCCTCTTTCGCGTCCATCCTGAAGACTCTAGCATTAGTCTTCTTGGCCTCTTCAGGCTTCTTGTTGTATTTAGGGCAGTTGGTCTTAATGTGCCCCTTTTCATTGCAACGGTAGCACGTTGCGTCTTTCATCTTCTTGCAATCCAAGGTTTTGTGATCCGTGGACTTGCAAATACCACAAGCATAGGTTTTTGATTGAGTCTGCGAGTTAGACTCAAGTCTGCACTTTCCATAGTGCTGTTTCTTGCAAATTTTGCATTTGGGCTTCTCACCAGAATTATGCCCATCTTTCCTTGACTCCGATCCTTTCTTGTTGTCACCGCTCCCACGGTGCTTCTTGCTCGACTTTCGTGAACCATCATGTTCACGCTTTCTCTTCTCAGCCTCCTTATTCCTCAGCGATCTCTGCCTGACCGCATCCAGAGTGAGGGATAAGGAAATGTCAGCTACTGATATAAAGGAAGCTGGCCGAGAAGCTTTCACGCTTGCCTTGATCTCGGGGGCTAAACAACCGATAAAACGAGCTATTCGTTTTGGTTCCGGGGTTACCAAATATGGAACCAACCGAGACATAGTGTCGAAGCTCGTCAGGTAAGCTTGACAGTCGAGGTTTGTCATCACCAAGGATAGAAAGTCAGACTCTATCTTCTCCACCTCATGTTGAGGGCAGTAATTTTCCCTGATAAGGGCGACAAATTGATCCCACGACATGTTGTACAATGGGATTTTTCCGGTGGCTTGAATCAGAGATCTCCACCATGCTAAAGCTTCACCCTTAAAAGACTGCGACACAAACTTGACCACGTCTCTCTCAGCGCATCCGCTGATGTCTACAACCGTATCCATCTCATCCAGCCATGTCATACAGTCAATGGCTCCTTTCTCCCCAGTGAAATCCCGGGGTTTGCAGGAAACGAAATATTTATAAGAGCAACCCTTGTCACGGGGTCCCTGGTTTAGTATAACCTGCTGAGATGGAGCACTGTGGTTCGAGGAGCGTCGATCATCATCTTTCTTCGAGTCGTCCTTCTTGGACGGTGGCTTTGAAGGCTGTGTAGATAGGGTCCTACTACGAGTCCCGCTATACTCTTCGTACTGCCTTTCCAAGGCATGTGTAACTGCGCCGTCTATTATGGCTTTTAATTTAGCACCCGTTAAATTTATTCGGGCGTTCTCGTTATTCTCCACTGGATGACTATTACCCTCGTCCGAGTTAGCCATACTAATTGAACTGTTGCAGAAAACAAGGACAATAGTTTATTTGGGAGTTTATTATGGAATTGCCCCTTAGGGAAATTCATTAACCATGGTAAACAGAGACCATATTTGGTTAATTTATTAATCAAATTTATTTAGGATTTCTTTAATAATTTATCCTAACTATAAAACAATAACAGTTTTATTTGTGGCACAAAAGGCCTAGTCACATGGACAATCTAATTTATAAGTTATGATTTCAGAGAATCAAAACATGAAGGTATACTGGCACAATAGGCCTAGTCACAAGGACATTTATAAATTATATGCTAGGGTTTCAGAGAATCAAAGCATTTGAGGTTTGAACCTAGTTCATTACCTTTATTTGACAGGGAGTCATAGCTACCACTGTCTTTTGGCTCATATAGAAATGAGCAGGGCCCGTAGGTATGTATTACCACGTATGGTAAAATATGATCATCTTACTTGATGATTTAACCCATGATTCAGAGATCATTTAGATGAGTTTGGAATCTTTGAAGATCCTTATATAATAATAACGTGTGTGATTTCAAATGAATCACGTCTGCCAGGAGCGTTAACATGTATACAGATGTTAACAGGGTTTTGAATCTTTTGAACAGGTCTTACCATCTTGGCCCGGCCTTAAAATGACCCGAAGGCTAGGTTTCACACTTTAAGATTCTTATTTTAAAATTTTAAAGTAGGCATATTTTTTTTTAAAGGAATATTTTTAATTTATTTATTTCATATTTAATTTATCTATGCACATAATGGCAAACATGAAATTTATAAAACAAACATTCCATTAATTTATAGATATTACACGCTGCCCTAAACGGGTCTTTTCAACAACAATTACCCACGCAGGGGTCAATCAACATAATAGTCCACGCAGGGACTTTAAACAAACATACTAGTCCACGCAGGGACCTTAAACAAACAAACATCATACCCACGCAGGGGTTAACGGAAAATAGACCCACGCTGGGGTCAAAACAACACACATACATACCCACACAGGGGCTTAAACAAATACAGCAAATACAGGCCCACGCAGGGGCTCAACAACAATTGGAAGGATTCAATGATCCTTCTTGTTCTTCCCTTTGATCAAACTTGCCAATCCTTGGAAGAAGCTCTGTCTCTCCCTACGGTCACGGTGGAAACCTCGCTCTACTTCATCTAACCTTTGTAGGATTTCCTCCCTTTCTGGGGGAGAAAACCGTGGCGGCTGCGATTGTGTCCGGATAATAGGTCGAGGAGGTATCTGGTATCCCTGAGTCGGGTAACCTACTCCCCATGGAGCTCCGTATGGTCCCTCCGGATGAAGAGCGTTATAATTAGCCGCTACCATGTAAGGATCGGCCTCCGCGTAACCATAGTTGTGGTGAGTCGGTGGTTCAAACGGGTTGTATGCCATGGAACCCGTATATGCTGGAATTGGGTTATCAAAACCCATCGGCGGTGGCTGTTGAACAGCTGGTTGTGAAGGTCCACCCATTTGTGGGTCCTCCTGATGTGGCGGGTAGTGGCTGCCACTGGATTGACGTGGGGAACTGAAATGGAAATCCCCTGCTCGTGACGACATGCGCGCACCGGTTCTCCTTCGCCTCGGTGGTTGCGGAGGTGCCGGCTGCACTGGCGGCGGTGGAGGCGGAGGTGTGACTGCCACGAATCTGGAATCCTCAGAGGGATCCTGCTGTTGCTGCGGCTGCTGCTGCTGAGGCGACGAATGGTGAGGAGGTGTATAGTACCATTCGTGCCGGGTGAACATAGCTTGGAAGCTATCTGGACTAACATAGGGTGATCCGTGGAACGAAGATCCGTCGGAGATCTCGATGGGATGATTTGGAGTACCACTGGCAGGTTCGACGGGGTCCGTATCCTCGTCCATGTCATCCGCATTATCACCGGAGAAGTGATCGTCTGGCCCCAGTGGGTTAAAACCCACGGGTTCTGGTAAGTAATTGGCCGGGTTAAATTGGCCTCGGAAAATGGGTGTGGGGTCACCAAAAGAATTATGCGATAAAGATCGCTGAAGTGGTATGTAGGACGGTTGAGGGTTATTGGGCTCATACCCCGGCTGTGGCCCATAAGGGTTTTGGACCGGAGGTGTAGAGCTATGTGAGACTGATCGTCTGGCTGGTTCAAACAAGTTCCTCCTGTTCTGCCGAGGGTCGTCACTCTCGGTAGTAGACGGAGCTCGCATATGTGATGGTCCTGCCTCGTTGTCATTGGGGGCGGTGATTGGCCCCTTGCCACGTCCTCTCATTCGGAAGAATCTTGGCGGCATTTTTGTTAATCCTGTCAATAAAGCATGAGATAACAAAACAAAAATATATGCAAAATAAAGGACAATACAAACAAAGTGGAATTTGTCCTATGTTATATGTCTAGACTCAAAAGTTTAGAAATGTGCAATTGTGTCATTGAGATTAAACACAAAACGCTAGTGTTTAATTCACTCAATGTTGGCTCTGATACCAACCTGTCACACCCCGTTTTCTACGTGTCACCGGTGGGCCCGGTGGGGGATTATCGTGACGTCATGGTTGGTAACGTATTAGTCAAACAACACAATATTTAATATGCACAGCGGAAGCAATTTAAAAGATATCATACAACCGAATTTAATATTGTAATATCATATGTCACAATATTCGGAAGTTTATCCACAGAAGGATCGGAAACAAAATATGAAATAATAGTTCAACAGACTTCAGGCATCTTAAGCTTGCGAGACTTCTAATGATGCTAAGGAGAAATCCCAGCCAATTTCGCTTAGTACCTGCATTTAATCTTTTTGGAAAAATACGTCAGTTTACACTGGTAAATACAATCAACTGACTCATTTTAGAAAATGATTGAAAATTGGTTTGGATGCACGTGGCATAAACATTTTTATTTAACTTGGGAGAATTATTTAATATTATAATCTTGTGAACGAATTACATGTTCCTTGTGCGTTCAGTAGCCCGGATCTTGTCCGGGTTAAAGATCAATAGACACACCACAATATACTTTTGTGCACTGACGGGTGTACGCCTACACCCCGCGCTTAAGTCGTGGCCATTTCGTAAAATGATGCCAAGGATATCCGGGACATGGTCATTAACCCCCCAAAGGCTTTAAGTAACAAGACTGTTTAAACGAGCCGATCAAATTTATTCAACTACCCACTCGACGGTGGAGAATTTGATGCCCGATCAAGCGGTATGCTATATACCGTAACCCAAGCCCGTATAGGGAAAATAAGTTAAAAGTATTTACCTGAGCAATGTATAAATCACAATAAGCAAAATGCACGTAGCTTTTACTGGTACTCCTAATCTGGAACGAAGGTTTATAATAACCTATTAGAATCCTAACGGGTCTTTAGTTAAGCTTCAGCTTAGACCGGTTAGTTTCAAAGATACGGTTCGTACGCACGATTAAGCGAAGACCGGATAGAATGTGATTTAGACCCGACAAGTTTGAAGACTTGTTTAATATGGGTTTATTATTCACATTCTGGATTTTGAGATAAAACCGTTAAGGTTTGACCCGTTTCGGCTAATTTATGTAAACTTGTTACATAAACCGAACCGTACGCGTAATAAGCGTGACGGGTATTCATGAGAGCTATAGACAGGTTTCCTAAGTTAATTATGCCTCAAATATGTTGTTGACATCAGTAAGATGTCTTTCATTATGCCCGAAACGTGTTTAAACACAAACTAGGCCCCGTAGGGGTAGTTTGGTCATTTAAAAGTTTATAAAAGAGTTTAAGTAATAACCTGAGTTACAGGTCTGATGTAATCAGAAAAAATACATACTTTGCTAAGTTATATCAGTAGGTTAAAGCATATATGTGAAATTTATCAATTTTAACCAAACTATGCCCCGTAAGGGTATTTTGGTAATTTCACATAAGCCGAAAAGCTCAAAACTGAAGTCTGAGTTTATCAACTTTTGCTTACTGTTAAAATATCATAATTTGCCTATAATATCCGTAGGTATCAACCCGGTTATGTTTAATATAGTTTTTAATACATACTATGCGTTAAAAACGCTTAATAAGGCGATTATGAGCCGTTTACGGGTTCAATACATAAAGCTGATATTTTTATACTTCCAGAAGGCTTAAAATAATTTATTTAACATATCTAATCAGTAGCAAAAGGTTTGGAGTCGTTTAGATAGGTAAAATTCATTTTATGGACCGTAAGGGCAAAACCGACAATTACCGGATTAAGCCTACGACTACTAGTTATGCTCAGCCTAAAATTAATTAAAAATCTTTAAAATCCCAAAATAATATATTACATCAGTGGGTAAAGATTTGGATATCAAAAAGTAGGCTTAACTAGGCTATACGCTAATTACGCCATTTAATTAACATAAAGCTTTCATTTTGCGATAATGGGCATAACTCTTAATCTACAAATCAAACTGATGTCAAACTTTGTATGCAAGTTTATATATCAGTAATTTAAGTTTCTACTCTTTTACATTTCAAAAAATCACGTTTTAAGGCAATAAGGGCATAATGGTCAACAAATGGGCAATTAACGGAATCATGCATATTAACTGGATAACTAATGATCCGAGGTGTATAATCACAGAGGGTTATACTAGCATGTAACCTGGTCCAAATAAAGCTCTTAGGTATTTCTAAAACATACCATAACGGGTCAGAGCTGAAAGTCAAAGTATAAGTCAAACTATGCGACTTTCGGTTCCGAACCGGGTCTAAACAGGAAATTGTCGGGTTGAACATGTTTAGACATGTCCTTACACTAATTACCAAGTTATATTAATGATCAAACAGGTTGTATGTGTTCTACATTGCTAATCATGCATAAATTGCAATTTAAACTTTCTGTTGACTTTTTAATTACACGTTTGACCCGACATTTGACCTAGTTAGAGTGGGAATCAGGGGAAACCCTTTTAAGGTTTTATTACCCACATAATTACCTACTTAAAGGTACTTTTGATTCGACTAATCACTGGACCATTAGTGATTAATCTTAAAGTCAACCGTTAATTACGACGGTTTGACTTTTAAGCTAAAACTAGGCTAAAACTTAATTAAGAAAGGTTAAGCAAACTTACAAGTGTCTAATGGTTGATTAAGAAGGCCTGGAAAGTGCTCTTGTGCTCCACAATTGATCAGAAGCTTGTTTGAGGAATGAATAATCAAGTGTTGCACTTGTGTGCTTTATATAGTGAACAAAGACACCACAATGTGTTGACAAGTGAGTCTACAACTGACCATACCCTTCCAACAAGTGTCCTAGATGTTTAGGGGTCGTTTAGGGGCCAAGGGAGAGGTGAAAAATCGATCAAAGTCGACTACAAGCGCAAAGGCAGACAAGAACCCAAGGAAATCAGAGCTAGCTGATCAGATGGAGCCGTCGCGTAGCGCGACGGCGTGTGTCCTCAGGCTCGCGCTACGCGAGCATGCTTGGTTCAGCCAAACAAATTTTTCGTTATTTGCAGATTGGTCCTTGGCTCTTCAAACTTTGTAGAGACACTTGTTTCTTGCATTATGAACCCTCATAATTGATCTATAAGGGCTTTAAAACATATACCCACTTTGTTAAGTCCCCAGTTAACTTTATTGTTACCCGAAAAGGCCTAACTTGTGACAACTGGCCCAAACCGGTAATTTCCGTACACATTAATTATTGCTTAATGACTGCAATTATGTGCTTAATTGTCAGCAATATCTGATTACATACTAAACTAGTGAATTCATGCATGTTGTATACTACAAAATATTGCTTTATGCATAAACGAGAGCGTTGCGTCAGAGATACTAGTAAACTCACCGGTAAGACACACTGTGTCAACAGAACTGTAGAAAGCAGTCAGACAATAAAATTGGAGCCTAGGTGTAGGTCCGACAACAAGAATGCGTTAAAACCCAAGAGTACATACAAGGGTTTAATATATATACATTGCGAAAGCAAAAATAAGCACTAAAAAGCACCCGACACGCACTTTAAGTGCATAATTTATATAATTCAGCAATAATTCAGCATTTAGACATATGAATATTTTGCAGAAATGTCGTTTTATTATCCAGAATATTTCCCTAAGTGTTGGGAATCGATAGTGTTATAAAAAGATACTTATTAAACACTAAAAGGTGCAATTTAGCACTTTAACGAATCGGTATGTAACCAAACAACCGGACTATACCCGGAACATGAAAATATTGTTAATAACATTACTTATCTTTTTCTGAGCCAGTTAGGGTCCCTGAATACCCTAACACCCGTCATAACACACTATGCACTACTAACCAGGTTAAGCACTTAACTAACTTACTTAACCTAACTAAGTTACCTAACTACTAGTTGGAATCGAACTTGTACCCCCCCCCCCTTTACAACCGTCCCCATGAGGGGGGACATACCTTGTCCTCCAAAACATTCTTTTAATCCTAGTGTTTAATATCTAGAAGGCATATGATCCCTTGGTTAATACACAAGTTAATTGTCTATAAGTTCATCATATGGCACACTAATCACTCCACTTAACACACACCACAGCACACACACTCTCCTCTCTTCCTTGGAGCTCTCGACCGAAGACATCCCCCCACACCCAACCATTTTTCGATTTTGTTCAACCATTTCCAAGGGCACACAAGCATTAAGGATCACGTATAAGGAACCTTGGTGCAATCGGAAGGCGAAGGACCTCTCTACCTTGCTTTTATCCACCCTATTTGTGCTTAGATTCTTCCCTAGCCTCGAGCTAGTGGTATGTTGCTTAAATCACTCTCTTGAACTATTTTAAAGTGGTTAATATGATTCGTAACGGTTAAAACTCGTTAACATACAAGATGACACACAAAAGTCTACTAAAAACACTAAAAATGTTGGTTAAAAGCTCATATGTTGTGTAAATCTTGTAGTATTTGATGTGTGTGGTTATTTAGGCCCGATCTATGTTGTGGTAGCTCGGATCATCGTTTAACCCGGATTGGTCATGATCATGGATTATGACACAAAGCTTGTTTAAGTGTAACAAGGGTTAGGTGATGAAACTCTACCACACATCAAACTTGAACTTGTGTAAAATCAATTTTACTTATGAAATGGTGTTCAAAACTAGTAGATCTACGGATCTACAAGCGGTACTTTCAAAGGACCAAGTGTCCAAGAAATCATATTTTCTAAAGCCGGATCTTACATGAAAAAGAATGATTTTAGCAAACACTTGAGTAACACAAAGTTTCGACAAAATAACTATTTTTGTAAATATTGACAGGAAGTTGTAAAGATGTAACTTCTTTAAAAACGAGACTTTCAAGAAACAAAGTTGATCTATACAAAGATCCACTAAAAATATAATGGAATGATACTACCTATTTTGGAAAAACCACAAGTTCATGTAATTCTGCGATTATATCTATTTTAACTAGTTGCGTATTGTTTATTGTTGAATGAGGAGATTGTTGACGATTTAAAAGAAAATAAACACATGTTTTGAAAACATGGGAAACCTCCATTTTTAGGGGAAACTCTGTCAAAATTTTTATAAATTTTGACACTTAGAAAAATATAAGTTTTTGAGAAACTTATTCCCTAAAAATGTGTTTAAAAGTAGTACCAAGGTTTCCCTAATTTTTGGTGATAAGAAATGAGGATTTCTTCAAAATAAAAATGGATATTAAGTATGTATATATTTTTGAGAAAAATATATATATTATTTTATCACCAACTTTTGTGCTAAGTGTATAAAGTATGTGTTATACGTGCTAGTGTGTTAAGACTTAAAAATACACTAAATACTCATGAGGAGTATAAACATAAAAATACACATACAAAATACAAGATACATAATTCGGGTGCGAAGTGCAAAACACAAAAGACTTATATTTATTTTAGAGGAAATAATATAAGTAAGATACGTAGTTAAAAATATGAAATATTTTTAACACCACAATACAAATACAAAAGAGAGTGACTGTACTTGTGCGATACAAGTTTAGTGACTAACATTAAGAAAACACGTATAGGTTATGACGTTAAGTAGGAAAATCCGGTAAAGTTTACGACGCACAGGAACGCAAAGTTGTGAGTTCATGCTCCCCCTTTTCTTTTAACTGTTTTCAGTTTTATACCTTCGGGGGTGAAATACATGTTACAAATATTACAATGTTTACAAATGGTATGATGGATACAAGAATGATACGAGAAATCGTGTCACGAATAGGGTACCATAAGCACCATTAATCGTGTACATACTTAGACCGCAGAACAAAAGGTTAGATCTAATGGGTTTCCGGGCAGCCCCACTCTTGGCCACTCTTTTACCAAGTAGTGTTTTTGTGTCTCAGTCGTGAATCGACTACAGAAAAATGCCTATGGTTTGGTGACTTCCTATGTCGTGTCACATGTTAATGGCTTTGCAACCCATTAACACTTGATACATACAGAAATATTTGATTTATACATGAGTACGTGGTGTACACAAAAGACTTGATTTATACAAAATACAAATTATGTTTTCATACAAAGTATACAAACGTGAAATACAAAAATTGCATGAATTCACACCAACTTTATGTTGACGTTTTTCCAAAACTCACATGTATTTCAGGTAACTAGGATGGATGTGCGCGTGGTCTGACCCATGCTCGTGGATGTCGCTATTGTTTATCTTTAAATAAAGTTGTAAACTTTTTTTTTAGACAATGTTTTATGCAACTTAGCGATGTAAACGCTAAACTTATGTTTTCAAATTATGGTATTTGAAGTTATTTTCATGAGCATGTAGTATGTTTACCTTTCGTATGCAATGAGAACCTTTCATGATCACACCTCGTGCTTCCGCCGCAGAAAGGGGTGTGACAGATTGGTATCAGAGCTGCGATTGTAGTGAACCAGGATTCCTTCTCGAGTCTAGGATCCATTCACGAAAACAATTTTCAAAGAGTTTTCATTGCATAAAACGTCCCGCGACATCCACTACCTGAAACTAGTTACATGAGTCTAGAAAAGACACTACGAGACTTATAGTGCACTTGAGTAGCACTTGTCGTTGACTAGAAATTACTTGCAATTATGTGTGATAATTAGCATGTACTAGAAGTAGAATGTCACAAGTATATGTGACTCTACCTAAAAGCAATGGCCTATCTGAAGGAAGAGATACGAGGATGAAACGAACTGTGCGGACTGTGCAAGGAGTTACGTAATTATGGATGCATACATAATTATGGAATTCAGTGCACAGAAACCACAGCAAGTCTTGTCACGTATAGATTCCCTCAGTGCAAGCCTACTAAGTACTCTGCTAGAGTAATAATTGTTTGATGTCACTTATGTGGTATATATACCTGTGAATATATATGATACTACTGGCTAGTGTGACGATATCAAACAAATGATTAACCCTGTTGGGTTATGTTCTGTCAGAACATGGCACCCAGGAAAGCTGTGAATGCTCGCAATGACGATCAACCTCCTCCTCCCCCACTGCCAAGAACTGCTGATGAGCTGAACGCCCTACTGGAGGAAAGGATCTCCGCTGCTATCGCCCAGTACGAGGCGAACCGAACTCAAGACAGTGGAGGACCAAGCAACGCTAGGCGTAATGGGAATGGAGATTCGTCTGGAGGCAATGCAGCTCAAGGTAACCTTAAGACACTGTGCTAAGCATGAGGAAATTTATGAACGGTCTTTGTTTCATTATTTCTTCGATTGCTCACATGTGAATTGGTTGAATCAATTACAGGCTGCACTTTCAAGCAGTTCCTCGACTGCAAGCCGATGAACTATGATGGCACAGGAGGTGCAGTAGCATTTGTGCGCTGGACGGAGAAGACTGAAGCTACCTTCCGCATGAGCAAGTGTACCGCGGATCAACAAGTCACCTTTGCTACTGGGTTGTTTGTCGATGAAGCTCTGACTTGGTGGAACCTGCAAGTCCAAACCTTGGGCGATGATGCCGCATATGGCCTAACTTGGGATGAACTAAAGGAAAGAATGAGAGAGAAGTACTGCTCTCGTGCCGAACTCCAAAGGCTGGAAACGGAATTCTGGCACTTGACTATGGAAGGTGCTGACATTAATGGTTACACTCGAAGGTTCCACGATCTGTCCAGAGTGCTTCCCTACATGGTGACTCCCGAATTCAAGCGTGTTGAACGTTACATTTGGGGACTGGCCTCAGAGTTTCGTGGCATGGTAACGTCAGCCAAACCACAAACAATCATCGAGGTTGTAACTCTGGCTGTCATCCTTACTGAAAATTGTGTTCGAATGAAGACGCTATCGCTGAACCCAACAGAAAATGCCGAGACGCATGCTGAGTCGTCTGGCGACAAGAAAAGGAAATATGCAAACTTGAATCAAGCAACTCGTAACAACAAAGGTTCCAACAAGAAGCGTGACCCTAACCCGCCTCAAGGGGCGAAACCTCTTGCAGCCATGAACGACGCACCAGCAAGGGGATACCGGGGCACCTTGCCCAAATGCCATCGGTGTAAACACCATCACGAGGGAGCTTGTCGCATCTCAAAGTGTGACAAGTGTGGAAAGTTGGGTCACCGCACTAAAAACTGTTGGAGTAAGAGGAACGGGAATGGAAATCGTAATGAGGCTGATGATAGGAACAATGGTGGAAATGGAAATGGTGCTGGCAACGGGAATGGGCGAAACCAAGGATGTTTCAGATGTGGAAGCAAAGATCATTTCATGAAGGACTGCCCAGAGAGAAACAATGCTCAGGCCCGAGCATTTGTGATTGGAGCAAGGGACGCACGCGAGGACCCTAATGTGGTCAACGGTACGTTCCTCATTAACAATCACTTTGCATCCATATTATTCGACACTGGCGCCGATTATAGTTTCATGTCTGTGGAATTTAAACGCATACCTGGAATAGAATCTAGTAGATTAGAAATTCCGTATTCCATAGAACTAGCCAATGGTAAACTTGTTGAATCGGGCGAAGTTGTTAGAGGCTGCACGCTAGAACTTGGTGAACGAAGATTTAGCATCGACCTCTTACCTATTCAATTAGGTAGCTTCGATGTAGTGGTCGGAATGGACTGGTTGTCCAAGAACAAAGCTGAAGTCATTTGTCATGAGAAAATCATTCGCATCCCTCTGGCGAATGATGAAACTCTCATAGTACATGGAGAAAGACGAAACGCGCCTCTACGAATCATCAGTTATATGAAGGCACAGAAGTGCATAAGGAAAGGATGTGTTGCTTTCTTAGCACACGTTGTAGATAAGAAGGCTGTGGAGCCAAAACTCGAAGACATTCCTGTGGTGAAGGAATTTCCCGATGTGTTCCCTGAAGATCTGCCAGGACTACCTCCGCAACGACAAGTCGAATTCCATATAGACTTGGTTCCGGGAGCTGCTCCTGTAGCCAAGGCACCCTATCAACTTGCACCATCCGAAATGCAAGAATTATCTACACAACTTCAGGAGTTGTTGGATAAAGGATTCATAAGGCCAAGCTTCTCACCCTGGGGAGCTCCAGTATTATTCGTGAAGAAGAAGGATGGATCACTGCGGATGTGTATCGATTACAGGGAACTGAACAAGCTCACAATCAAGAATCGGTATCCGCTACCGAGGATTGATGACTTGTTTGATCAACTGCAAGGATCAAGCTACTATTCCAAGATCGACCTTCGATCTGGATACCATCAGCTGAGAATCCAAGATGAAAGCGTGCCAAAGACTGCATTCAGAACACGCTATGGGCACTACGAATTTCTTGTGATGCCGTTTGGGCTGACGAATGCACCAGCGGTCTTTATGGATCTGATGAACCGCGTATGTAAACTATATCTCGATAAATTCATGATTGTATTTATCGATGATATCCTGATTTACTCGCGAACGAAAGAAGAGCATGAGCAACATCTCAGAACCATCTTGGAACTACTGAAGAAGGAGAAGCTTTATGCAAAGTTCTCGAAATGCGAATTCTGGATTCGCGAAGTACAATTTCTTGGTCACGTTGTGAATGAGAAGGGCATTCATGTAGACCCGTCCAAGATTGAAGCAATAAAGAATTGGGAAGCTCCCAAGACCCCAACTGAAGTTCGACAATTTTTGGGCTTAGCAGGCTATTATCGGCGATTCATCGAGAATTTCTCAAAGATAGCTCAACCGCTAACGACCCTTACCCAGAAAGACAAGAAGTACGACTGGGGTCACAAACAGGAAGAAGCCTTTCAGCTACTTAAGAACAAGCTCTGCGATGCACCGATACTATCATTACCCGAAGGCACTGAAGACTTCGTGGTATACTGCGACGCCTCACGACAAGGCCTGGGTTGCGTGCTCATGCAACGCCAAAAAGTCATCGCTTATGCTTCAAGACAACTGAAGGTTCACGAGAGAAATTATACCACTCACGACCTGGAGCTGGGTGCAGTGGTATTCGCCTTGAAGATTTGGCGACATTACTTATATGGTACTCGATGTACAATCTTCACAGATCACAAAAGCTTACAACACATATTTGATCAGAAGGAATTGAATATGCGCCAGCGACGTTGGGTTGAGCTGCTGAATGATTATGACTGTGAGATTAAGTACCATCCTGGAAAGGCAAACGTTGTAGCGGACGCGTTGAGCCGAAAAGAAAGGGTTAAGACCCTAAGGGTTCGAGCATTGGAAATGACCATTCGAACGAACCTCACTGCACGCATTCGTGATGCACAACAAGAAGCTCTTAAAGGAGAGAACCGTAAAGCTGAATACCTACGGGGTATGCTGAAATACATGGTGCCAAACGAAGAGGGAGCCTTATACTTCAAGAAGCGTATTTGGGTTCCACTCTATGGTGGCATACGAGAAGTCATCCTTAATGAAGCGCATAAATCGAGATACTCGATCCATCCAGGATCAGATAAAATGTATCAAGATTTGAAAGAATACTATTGGTGGCCGAGACTCAAGAGCGACGTTGCTGTTTATGTTGGAAAATGCCTAACCTGTGCCAAGGTTAAGGCAGAATATCAGAAGTCGTCCGGCCTACTACAACAACCAGAGATTCCCGTGTGGAAGTGGGAACAAATCTCGATGGACTTCATAACGAAATTACCCAGGACCCCGAGAGGGCACGATATGATATGGGTAATAGTTGATCGATTGACGAAGTCTGCGCATTTCCTACCAATCCGAGAGAAGGATAGCACTGGAAAGCTTGCTGAAATATACTTAAGAGAAATTGTGGCACGACATGGAGTGCCAATCTCCATTATTTCAGACAGAGATGGACGCTTTGTCTCAAGAATCTGGCAATCATTTCAGGAAGCCTTCGGATCTCAGTTAGATCTGAGCACGGCATTCCATCCGCAAACAGACGGCCAGAGCGAACGGACTATACAAACGTTAGAAGATATGCTTCGCGCATGTGTCATGGATCTAGGCGGCAGCTGGGATACTCATCTACCTTTAGTTGAGTTTTCCTACAATAACAGTTATCATACGAGCATAAAAGCCGCACCGTTCGAAGCTCTGTATGGCCGCAAATGCCGATCGCCCTTATGCTGGGCAGATGCCGGAGATAAGCGTATGGTTGGTCCTGAACTTGTACAAGAGACAACCGACAAGATTGCGCAGATCCGAGAGCGCATTAAGGCGGCTCGAGATCGACAAAAGAGTAGTGTTTTTGTGTCTTAGACCACAGAACAAAAGGTTAGATCTAATGGGTTTCCGGGCAACCCCACTCTTGGCCACTCTTTTACCAAGTAGTGTTTTTGTGTCTCAGTCGTGAATCGACTACAGAAAAATGCCTATGGTTTGGTGACTTCCTATGTCGTGTCACATGTTAATGGCTTTGCAACCCATTAACACTTGATACATACAGAAATATTTGATTTATACATGAGTACGTGGTGTACACAAAAGACTTGATTTATACAAAATACAAATTATGTTTTCATACAAAGTATACAAACGTGAAATACAAAAATTGCATGAATTCACACCAACTTTATGTTGACGTTTTTCCAAAACTCACATGTATTTCAGGTAACTAGGATGGATGTGCGCGCGGTCTGACCCATGCTCATGGATGTCGCTATTGTTTATCTTTAAATAAAGTTGTAAACTTTTTTTTAGACAATGTTTTATGCGACTTAGCGATGTAAACGCTAAACTTATGTTTTCAAATTATGGTATTTGAAGTTATTTTCATGAGCATGTAGTATGTTTACCTTTCGTATGCAATGAGAACCTTTCATGATCACACCTCGTGCTTCCGTCGCAGAAAGGGGTGTGACATAACTTTCAGCGTTGACGCTTTAACCCCTCGCACACGAATTTGATCATAACTTTCTCATACGTTGACGAAACTTTATGAAATTTTTATAGTGCATTCTAGTGAGTATAATTAATCGTTACAAAGCTTTGGGTTTGTCAAAAGGTCACTCAAAGGTAAAATTTAAACATGTTGACACATTTAGCCCCTGTAGTTTGTAATCTCTCACTTTTAGCTCCGTATGATCCATGATTTATTCGTTTGAAGGTATGAGCAACTTGTAGGGTTAATATACAATATATTTATTCACTGTTGACATTTAGAATACGTATACCCACATACTTTCCATGATTGTCAACTTTAGTCCTTCTATAATATTCTTTCACACGTTTTTAAACATATGACACGTGTCAACACATTATAGGACGTGAATTTTCGAGGTGTTACAGATTGCAATCCAATCCAATCAGGTGGCAATCCGTATGCATTGAACATGTTGAAAATTGTTTAAATGTTGAAGTCAACACATCACATGGTCGGGTGGTAATCCGATCGGATGGTAATCCGTTCGGACGACAATCCGTTCGATGTTCAAAACCCAAAAGTTGAAATAAAAGTTAAGTGTGGGACCCAAGGTGCAAGCCGATCGGGTGGCTGTCCGGTCGGGTGGCAATCCGATCGGACGATAATCTGTCCCAGTCGACCTGATCGTCTTCTTCACTTGGTTCTTTTGATAGTTGCAGTTTTCTCGAGACTGTACGATGACATGCTAAACAACAGAACCCTCGTCAAAACTTAGTGACCCGATCAGATAAGAACCACCCTAGTCCGACCAGTTAGCTGTTCAAGACGGTGTTTCATGTTTAACCCGAAATCAGTAATCTCTTGGATAGAATCCAGATCTTGAACCAACACAACACTAAGAATGAGTAGGAGGTCAGAACGAGCTCCGATTCTACCAGTTTTGAGTGTATTGAGTATAAAAGAGTTGAAAGAAAGCTTGAAAACCATCTTTCAATCCTTTTTACCATGAATGTGTTCAGATCTATGCAAGATCTTTGTTTATTTGTGTGGAAATCGTTCAGATCTAAGGTGTTCTTAGTGGATTGAAGCCAAAACATGAAGTTCATATGAACACCATGATGACATCATCCTAGAACACCTCAAATATAGTGATTTCACGGTTAAAAGTTAAGATTCAAAAGATAGAAAGGTGTAGGAGTGCGTGTAGATCAAGAAAGTACAAGATTTAGGTTGAAAACTTACAAGATTCGTGAGAAATCGGAAGAAAAGTAGGCTGGAGCGAGCTGGTCGAGTGAGAGCTGTCAACATCAGGTGATGTTGACATATGAGGGGTATTTATAGGGTTTCCATAAATGGAAAGGAGGATAAGTGGCTGGTCGATCGGGTGGCAGCTCTATCGAGTGGTGTAACACCATGTAAAAACGTGTCCAATTATGTAAAGACACGTGTGCTAAACTCTTGTTATGTGAAAGATTGAGTTTGAAGGACTAAAATTGTCAAACAGTGAAACTATGAAACCACAGGGACTAAAAGTGTCAACATGCCAAACTTGAGCCTCTGAATGACCATACATGATGAATATATTCCTAAACAAGAGGTTTATTGGATATAAGAAGCCGTTTGTGAAAATAATCGGAAGATTATAAAACTACGAAGGTTAAACGTGTCAACATGTTAATTCTGACCTCTGAGTGACCTTTTAACAAATCCGAGGCTTCAAAATATTCAAATATACTCCCAAGAATAAGTGATAAAATTTTCACGTGGTTTCGAGATCGATAAGCTTGTTTTCAAGACTTTGGGCTATAAGTGTCAACTTGATGAAACTTGCATTTATAGTGTTAATTAAGGAACCCGAGACTAACGAAGTTTGTTTATACATCCTTGAGCCTCTACATACTAATTACAAGGGCCTTACATGTCCACAATAAGGTTAAAAAGGGTTTTAAATGACCAGGGACTAAAACTGCCATGTTTTAAAATGTTTTAACCTGGAAACCAGGCCTACGCGGCCCGCGTAAGACCCCCTTAACACTTACGCGGCCCGCCTGAAAACGCCCAGCGCAGAAAAAGCTTGACAGGTGTGGGTTTAAGCTGTTACACCGCCTCAACCTCAATTGTGTCGACTCTAAGGGCTATATGTCGGTTTATTTAACCCACTAGGACACCTGGGGTGATCTTAGGGACTCCCATAACAGATGTAAATGATCCTAGAGCTTGCAAATTAGTATATAAAGGACTTAGTTCATGAGTTCAAGAACTCACATTTGCAACAACTTTCTAAACACTCACTTCTGGAGCTTGCAATCAATAAGGAGAAGATTTCAAGTGTAGAACAGACAGCTAGGACCATTAGTAAGCGTTTAATTACTTGCTTAGTCGTTTAAATTAGCTTAATTACCGAAAAGTCAAATTTGTCGTAATTTAGCTTTGACTTTCAAATTAATCATAATTGGTCCAGCCACTGATCAAATCGAGAGTGGTTATGGAACCATATTAATGTAGGTGATTAACCCTTAAAAGGGCACCTCCTAATTATTTCGTTTGACTAGTTAATTGTCGGGTCAAACTAGTTTGACAAAAAGTCAAACTGGACAGAAAGTTTAAAAATGAATAAAATTATAAACCAGAGGTTCTAAATTATATTTTAACATTCTAATGACTTGGTAATTAATATTTGAACATGTTCTATCAGTCCTAACCCGACAATTATCAGTCTAAGGTCAAATTATAACCGAAAGTCACAAAAGCTTCACTTTTGCTTTGAATTTCAGTTCTGACTCATTCAAGCTTAATTCTCCCATGTTTTATGCTTCCGTTGGGACCACATTACTCAGTAGTATAACCCCCTGGAGTTATAGTACATGGTTCTTAGTGGTTTGAATTATATGCTCTTGATCGTTAATATGCTTATAAATGCCATAAACGCCCTTTCGTTACACAAATGAGATTTTTAGAAATGTGAGAGGACAAAAACCTTTGTTACTGATTTATAAACTTGTCCTAAATTTTTGACATCAGTTTGAGGACTAGATTAGGAGTTATGCTCTATAGCTTAATTAGAAAGCTTTTTATTAATTAAATGGCGTAATTAGCATAAAGCCTATCTAAACCTAAATTTTGACATTAAACTTTTTACCCACTGATATAATATAATATTTTGGGATTTTTGAAGATTTTTAATTATTTTTTTTAAACTGATCATATCATAGGGTTCTAGCTTTAAAACGGTAATTGTCAATTATACCCTTTCCTTGAATAAAATGAGTTTTACATAATATTTTAATACCAAAATTTTTGCTACTGATTCTATATGATAAATGAAATATTTTAAACTTTATAAACTGATCAAAAACTTAGATTTCCTATTATGACCCGAAAATCGCTTAAAACCGACTTTTACACGTTTAAAGCGCATAGTATGGGTTAAAACTATTTTTAACATATAAGACTTGATACCTACTAATGTTTTTAATAAATTTCTATACTTTAACAGTAAGCAAAAGTTTTAAAATCAGATTTCCAAAATTTGACCTTTAAAGCTTATGTGAAATTACCAAAATGCCCTTTCGATGCATAAATTGGTTATAAAGGATAAATTTCACATATAGGCAATACCCTACTGATATAACTTGTTAAATTAAATATTTTTACTGATTTTAAAAGACCAGAACTTCAGTTTATTATAAAATCTCTTTTATAAGTATTAAAATTACCAAAATGCCCTTTTGGGACTTAAATTGGTTTAAATTACTTTTTGGGCATATATGTTAACATCCTACTGATGTATTAACATATTTTAAGCATAATAACAATTAAGACCCGTATATAATTCATTTGGTTAACCGTTACGCGTTTACGCGTTCGGATCGGTTTATGTGAGTAGTTTACGTATAATAGCCGAAACGGGTTTAACCTTATCATTAAATCTTCAATTTCCAGAATATGTTTAGTTTACCCATATTATACAAGTATCCAAGCTTGTCGGGTCTAAACCATATTCTATTCCGGTCTCCGCTTAATCTAGCTCTTAGAACCGTAAAGTTTCTTTCTAGCTAGCCGGTCTAAGTCCTTGACTTAACTAAAGACCCGTTAGCATCCTAATAGGTTATTAAACCTTCTAATACAGATTAGTAGCATCCAGTAGAAGGTACCATCAAAAAATCTTTAGGATTATACTGCTGAGTTACCTTTCACACTAGCTCAGGTAAATACTTTTAACTTATTTTTCGTTATACGGGCTTAGGATATGGTATTATAATAATACCACTTGGTCGAGTATGAAATCATTTAATCGGATTGTGATTAGTAAATTTACATAACCCGTTTTAATCTGTCTTGTTTGATAACATAAGCATTGGGGGTTAATACGACCGTGTCCTGGATATCCTCGGCTCATTTCATTTGAAAATGGACACGACCAATGCACGGGGTGTAGGCATACACCTGACAGATGCAAATGCTAAAATATAAACCCACATGTTGGGGATAACTCATTTGTGGGTTCTATAAGTGGCGAGTCGGTTAATCAAGACCGGCTTCCAACCGGCCCAAATTGTAAGACAAACATGTAAATCTGCATACAAGATTATCTTTAAATAATTGTCCCAAGTTATAAATTATTTGTGCCATGTGCACCTAAATCAATTTTCATAAATATTTTTTTTAAAAGAGTCAGTTAATTGTATTTACCAGTTTATACTGATGTATTTTTCTAAAGATTGATTGACAGGTACCTCTCGTAATAGACTGGAGCTATTAGGTGTCATAAGAGGATCTTGCAAATCCATAGATACCTGAAGTCTGTTATTTTGTTTCTTTGTATTTATTTATGATCCGCCTGTGGATCTTATTACATTCCAGTCTGTATATTATTTCACTCGAACACACAGACATTATGGTTTGTAATAGTTTATTCACCAAGCCTTCCGCTGTGCTATTATATTGTAACATCCCGAAAATATATAAAGCTTATACTAGAATTATAAACTGGGAAATAAACAAGAATAAGCTAACTAGGATAAGTAACCCAGTTAGCTAGGAGTCTTGTAGTAACACACAAATGAAAAAGGAAAAGCCTAAATTATAACTTAAATGAAAGTGAGGGGCTATTGTGTAGAACTTGAAACTTAATAAAAAAAAATATAATATCACCAAACACCGACTTGGGATGTCTGGTCGACCAAGAAGCAGGAGGGGGCGACAAGGGGTTCTCACCCAACCCTAATCCTCACAAAAACCATAAATTGAAGGCATAAATCAAGTCTAAATCGATTTCCAAGCATGAATTCATGATCACCTAGTTGAGGGGATCATAAGGTATGTAAAATCTTGATGATTTGAGTTAATTCAAGTTTTAGGTTAAATATGAAAACTTGAAATTTAGCTTGATTGTGTCTTGCATGAATGTAATTAGAAGAGATATGGTGTCTAGGGATGAACCCTAAGTGAAATCTTGTTGAAAGATTTCATGATAATCATAGAGTTTATACCCACCAATGTAGGTGACTAATAAACTTGAAGAAAGCTTGATAGGCTCTAAAATTATGATCTTGTTCTAACATAAATCTGAATTTAAGAATAAAATTCAGAAATATTGATGTTAAGATATATGTAGAATTGACTAATTAAAGTTAGTCTAGATGATAATTACAAGTCATGAACTTGGTTTTGTTTATATAAAAATCTGACCCGCTAGGTGTTTGATGGAACGCCTAAGTGAGGGTTAAAATGTTAAAAGTTGGGTAAAAACGCAGATTTGATCATTGTAGAGAATTATGCGTTAAAGCTTGTGAAAGAGTTCTAAACTTATTGTGAATTGAACTCTTTAGGCGAAGAATCCGGAATGTCAAGCGGACAAGCCGGAGGTGATACACGCTTGAAAGGTGTGCTTTAAAGGTACGTAACTTCGGTTTCGTTACATTGTGCATAAATAATAGTCTTAGAAAAGTCAATGAGAATGTAGTGTCAATTGCGAGATGGTATGTCATAGAAGTGACGAAGTTCACTCGACAAACAAACGGGTCTAAATAGTTAATTAGAATTGTTGGTTGATAATGTTGTTTAGTTATGCAAGTATGTAACTTGACCCGTACACACAATGAATTGTTGTTAAATTATGCGTAGTTGCATTGTTGATTTAAAAGTTGTGTTGAATTTAGTAATCATGATTGTTATTGGAATTTAATAGAGTTAGTCTAAATAAGGAACCAATTGGTAGTCATCATATTGGAGGATTTTCCACAAGATGAGCCAACGGGTCGAATAATAGTGTAAATTGTAGTAATAGTGTCTTAACTAGTAGCATTGGCGATGTAAATCACAAAAGCATTAAACCATGGAATTTGGTAAGGTAATGCAAGTGATGTTAAGCCCCGGATGATGGGTACAAGACGCCATTGGCTTGATAGCTAAATGGTAACTAAGCAAGTAAAGTTGAATGGGTCGAATAAATTAAAAGGGACATATAGTCTTTCGGACCGTAAATAAATTTTTCGGTATGATAATTGTTATAGGCATGTCGGTAATGAATTTACAGACGCATAGGAAAAAGAATCACCTAAAACGGATTCACGAGTCAAAAGATATGCTAATTTAAAGTTGAAATCTGAGTTTTTCGGAGCTGGCAGAAAATGCAGCTCACAAAACATAAGCTGCTGGAAAACCGTTCCTGCCGCGCCACGCGACAGGATCAGCGAGACCCTCCGCGACACGCGGGAGTCGCCGCGCCACGCGACATATCGAACGAAACCTGCCGCGACACGCGGCATGGTAACTTCTGGAAAATTATTTGTTTTCTCATGTTTTGATGCTAGGACTTGTTTGTATTATACAAATTGTTGTCAAAACTAATATTCTGGATGGTTTTGACCTTAGGTAAAAGTGGGGACTATCCGAATGGCGATCAAGCTAAGGTTGAAGAACCGAACACTCATTTTGAATGCTTCCGCAATATCTTAACTTTTAATAGACAATGTATATGGGTTGTAAACAATTTATTTTGAAAACTTCTGAATGTTCAAATTAGTCTCTAGTTGACTAATGTCTTGACACTTTTGAACCTTATTTTGGAATTTATGTTATATATTATGGTTTGAATTACTACCAAATTCAAGTGAAAATTTAAGGGTGTTACAAGTTGGTAATCAGAGCTTAAGGTTGTCAACAAAGTGTTCGGTTCAAGCTTGATTGATCGTCCGGTAAGAATTAATTGCTTTAGTAGACTTACTAGAATTCTAGAAAAAGGAAATTTGATTTGACATGCACGGGAAGTGTGTGTTTACACACTCAAACCCGTAAAAGTGCACTAAACATAAATGGTTTAAGCAAGTGGTGAACTTGGCTAGATCAAAATGAATGACGCATATGTCATAGATGAAATGTTTAACAATTAGTGTAAACATTTCAATTTCATGATGACGGAAAGATGGGAGGAGTGTATGAATACGCTCGAACCCGGGAAAATACACTAAGTAAGAAAGGTAAGGCAAGATATATACTTGACCAAACCGAAAAAGAATAACACATTATTTGTGATTAAGTGAGAGTGATATAAATTTCCGTATAATAAGATGGAAATGAATTAAATAATTATTGATAAATCGTGATGGACGTTTCAGTTAAAGAAATGTCTGGAGTAACCGGAGATGATTCGACATCTCAATTGACTGAACAAATGAAAGCTAAGATTTCCGAGGAGGTCGGAAAAGCTCTAGAAAATAGTCTATCACAGTATATTGATAGATTACAAACCACAATCGTGCCGGTGGTGAACGATATGATGGCTGGATTGAAAGACAGCATACTACAAGAAATAGAAGAAATGAGGGTGTTGGATATGAATCCAAGATCCATAAAGAAGTCCAAGTTTAATAAAGTTCCCAAGAGGGGGGTCACAAAAAGCGTGTTACATCAGTGTAAATTTTGTGGAAAAATTCACAAGGGCACATGTGGTAAGCCAAGACATAAAAAGTCTAAATGTCCAGAAAGGCTTGGAACCGAGGACACAACCGACACAAGGTCTGACGCCCAGAAATCAAGGACAAAGTTGTTTTATATAACAGCCACGGAGGCTAAAGCTGAACCTGATGTCGTTTCAGGTATACTCTTGTAAATTAAATTTCAGTATGAATTTTTAATTATTACGAGTGCAAATAAATCGTTTGTTTTATACCGATTTATTTAACATCCTACATTAGTGTTAACGAAATTACCAAGGCTTTGAAAAATAGAAATAGATAATAATAAAAGTTCTATTGTTTATAAGAGGTGCTGAAACTGTACGTTGAACATCGAGGTAAAAGTAATCTCGATAGATATTGCAATGGGAAGGAGTGCGTGTACACTCAAACCCGGGAAATTAATGAAGTGAATAAACCTTGTGTTGGGAAGGAGTGTAATTACACTTGAACCCGAAAATTGCAATAATAATAAATGGCGAAGACAAGGTTATAGACTAGGCTGAACTAAATAAAACGCGTAGGAGCGTCATTTACATCAACAAATGATGTGGATAAATTTCATGCAACGATAAACAATAATAAAATTAAATGAATTAATTTTGTTATTATTGCAATAGGATTAAGGTTAAAGATAAGAAATTAAGACTCGGACCGAGAATATCCGCGAAAAAAGAAGTTAAATGAGTGATACGTATTATTCGCTATTATGAATAATAAAGTATCAATGAATGCAAATTTAGAAACTTGGGTAGGGGTAACCATCCAAGTAATACATTATTAATCGAACCCTCATGAGGAAGAATAGTGATCGCAGTAATGGATGTGATTATATAAAAGCCTAGTAAAAATAAACTTTATGAAAGTGTTAGAATAAGAACGGGTAAACCCCAAAAGCTGTATAACCATGACAGTGGTTTTACCAAATAAGACTTGAGAAATGGGCCTTCGAAACATTAGCAAAAGAAATAGACCTAAGGGCCGCTAACAACAGAAAGGTGGTGTTCGAATCAACTAAGCAAAATGCTTGATAATTAAGGTAAACGGACGCCGGATAATGGGAGCATATTACATTAAGGTATTAAGCCCAAAGGAAGGGATAAGAATCAAGGTAATTAAAATTATAAACTAACAAACAAGAATGTTAAGGCACAAGGATAAATGTTTGACTATTATAAGTAATAAAGTTCATCGGAACAAGTCAAACAAAATAAATGGAAGAATTAAGGAATCGGTGGAATAAAGGCGACAGGTTACGCTAATACCACCGAATAAATCAAAACAAAATCTTAATGCAGGTCAGAATGATGACTCTAATAATGACTTCGGTAAAATAACCGATAGATGGGTAGGACTACGGATATATGCGTAAACCAAGAAACGGTGAACCAGATTAAAAGTCAAAAGACTCGGATTAAGAGCTATAACTAAGAGACGACGAAATTTCGCAAAACAGAAATTTCGATAGTTAGGTCCAACTATTTTAATATTGGACGGGCCGAATAAAGTATAATACTTGATATTCCAAGTAAGAGAAACCCGAATAATGAAAGTGCGAATTATTACTGAACCTATGTGATAGGTCGTAAAAGAATATGGGAAGGAAAACGCAAACCAATAAAACCGGGGTGTTAAAAACATTAAGATAACGAACCCGGTAATGGGTTGAAAGGAAATAGGGCCATAAACCAAATAACAGTATGAGTAAAATAAACCAACGCGAAGGTGACATAAGAAGTCATAGAGTCGGAAAGATAATCCGGAAGAAAATGAGTATAGCTTTAGACTACGGTCAAGGTAAAATGAATTTTGAAAGCAAAAATTTATTTATTCCAAACGTAAAAAGGGGGTGCCTTAACGCCATATGTATACTTATACCATTAAATAAAGATATGAAAAGAAGACGATCCATGGGATCGCCATAACCTTCAGGTTATAAACAATGTAAAGGTCTACGGTACCAGAATGACTATCGGATCACAAATACAATGGAACATACTAAGAGGAGTCTCACCCTAAAAAGGTGAAGACCTAATAGAATAGTTTACAAGGCTAAGTAATGGAACCTACGGGTCGATAATATAAAGCGTGGAGAACCAATTATGATTTCTCGCGTAAACTGATAATTCCGAAGAATAATCCTTGTCGTCAATTCCTTGATATGATTAATCGACAAGGTTAAAGAGAAAAAAAAACATCAAACTAAAATTCAGTTTTAGTAAAGAAACGGTGTTCTAACACCTATGAATACTGAGAGAGAAATTAGAAACCGGTTAGTACTAAAGAATATAGGTCTAACGCCGAAAGCTGTAAGATGATGCATTCGGAGGAAAGATTCTTAAGAATGAAAAGTCGATGTAAAACTAAACATGGCGTGATGTGATCACAGACATAAAGGTGATAGAGAAGGTAATCACGTTATAGTGAGAATGTCTAGATATGAAATTATAAGCACGCAAAGGGCCGATGACGGCAATATGGCATACCCGAATGACGAGGTATGAGGTAAAATGGTGACCGATTAGGTTAGGCAATAAAACAAGTTGTAGCCTAAATAACACTGTGACCTATGTAGAGCGCTTGTTAATATAAAATTAGCGTCAAGTAAGTATGCTGACGGACTCGGTGACTGAATGGTCTAAGGACAACCCGATCTGAAAAGCGACAAAGGATAGGAAATAGGTGATATAGTTATGCTAAAAGTTTTCCCCAAGGAAAGGTGTCATCCGATTCAGAAAAAGAGGGAAACTAAGCCCGAGGTTTATTGGGCAATTCAAAGTCATAGAATGGATTGGTAAAGTAGCATACCGTCTCGAACTGCCTGAGGAGCTGAGTGGAATACATAGCACGTTCCACGTATCACATCTCCGAAAATGTCTAACCGACGAAACCGCTCGTATCCACTACGGTGACATCGAGGTGGATAACAGTCTCAACTACGCGGTAAAACCAATCGCAATTTTAGACCGAAAGGCAAAAGGTTTGAGGAACAAGTGATCAACCAAGTAAAGGTCAAATGGGAACACAGAAAGGTTTCGGGTACCACCTGGGAGTCCGAAGAATAGATGCAAAGGCTCTACCCTACACTATTTGGTACGTATTTTGGTTTCGGGGACGAAACCCTTTTTAAGGGGGGGTGGACTTGTAACATCCCGAAAATATATAAAGCTTATACTAGAATTATAAACTGGGAAATAAACAAGAATAAGCTAACTAGGATAAGTAACCCAGTTAGCTAGGAGTCTTGTAGTAACACACAAATGAAAAAGGAAAAGCCTAAATTATAACTTAAATGAAAGTGAGGGGCTATTGTGTAGAACTTGAAACTTAATAAAAAAAATATAATATCACCAAACACCCACTTGGGATGTCTGGTCGACCAAGAAGCAGGAGGGGGCGACAAGGGGTTCTCACCCAATCCTAATCCTCACAAAAACCATAAATTGAAGGCATAAATCAAGTCCAAATCGATTTCCAAGCATGAATTCATGATCACCTAGTTGAGGGGATCATAAGGTATGTAAAATCTTGATGATTTGAGTTAATTCAAGTTCTAGGTTAAATATGAAAACTTGAAATTTAGCTTGATTGTGTCTTGCATGAATGTAATTAGAAGAGATATGGTGTCTAGGGATGAACCCTAAGTGAAATCTTGTTGAAAGATTTCATGATAATCATAGAGTTTATACCCACCAATGTAGGTGACTAATAAACTTGAAGAAAGCTTGATAGGCTCTAAAATTATGATCTTGTTCTAACATAAATCTGAATTTAAGAATAAAATTCAGAAATATTGATGTTAAGATATATGTAGAATTGACTAATTAAAGTTAGTCTAGATGATAATTACAAGTCATGAACTTGGTTTTGTTTATATAAAAATCTGACCCGCTAGGTGTTTGATGGAACGCCTAAGTGAGGGTTAAAATGTTAAAAGTTGGGTAAAAACGCAGATTTGTTAATTGTAGAGAATTATGCGTTAAAGCTTGTGAAAGAGTTCTAAACTTATTGTGAATTGAACTCTTTAGGCGAAGAATCCGGAATGTCAAGCGGACAAGCCGGAGGTGATACACGCTTGAAAGGTGTGCTTTAAAGGTACGTAACTTCGGTTTCGTTACATTGTGCATAAATAATAGTCTTAGAAAAGTCAATGAGAATGTAGTGTCAATTGCGAGATGGTATGTCATAGAAGTGACGAAGTTCACTCGACAAACAAACGGGTCTAAATAGTTAATTAGAATTGTTGGTTGATAATGTTGTTTAGTTATGCAAGTATGTAACTTGACCCGTACACACAATGAATTGTTGTTAAATTATGCGTAGTTGCATTGTTGATTTAAAAGTTGTGTTGAATTTAGTAATCATGATTGTTATTGGAATTTAATAGAGTTAGTCTAAATAAGGAACCAATTGGTAGTCATCATATTGGAGGATTTTCCATAAGATGAGCCAACGGGTCGAATAATAGTGTAAATTGTAGTAATAGTGTCTTAACTAGTAGCATTGGCGATGTAAATCACAAAAGCATTAAACCATGGAATTTGGTAAGGTAATGCAAGTGATGTTAAGCCCCGGATGATGGGTACAAGACGCCATTGGCTTGATAGCTAAATGGTAACTAAGCAAGTAAAGTTGAATGGGTCGAATAAATGAAAAGGGACATATAGTCTTTCGGACCGTAAATAAATTTTTCGGTATGATAATTGTTATAGGCATGTCGGTAATGAATTTACAGACGCATAGGAAAAAGAATCACCTAAAACGGATTCACGAGTCAAAAGATATGCTAATTTAAAGTTGAAATCTGAGTTTTTCGGAGCTGGCAGAAAATGCAGCTCACAAAACATAAGCTGCTGGAAAACCGTTCCTGCCGCGCCACGCGACAGGATCAGCGAGACCCTCCGCGACACGCGGGAGTCGCCGCGCCACGCGACATATCGAACGAAACCTGCCGCGACACGCGGCAGGGTAACTTCTGGAAAATTATTTGTTTTCTCATGTTTTGATGCTAGGACTTGTTTGTATTATACAAATTGTTGTCAAAACTAATATTCTGGATGGTTTTGACCTTAGGTAAAAGTGGGGACTATCCGAATGGCGATCAAGCTAAGGTTGAAGAACCGAACACTCATTTTGAATGCTTCCGCAATATCTTAACTTTTAATAGACAATATATATGGGTTGTAAACAATTTATTTTGAAAACTTCTGAATGTTCAAATTAGTCTCTAGTTGACTAATGTCTTGACACTTTTGAACCTTATTTTGGAATTTATGTTATATATTATGGTTTGAATTACTACCAAATTCAAGTGAAAATTTAAGGGTGTTACATATATTGCGTGTATTGACTATGATGATATCAACTACGTCACGATACTCCCCGCCGGGCCCATCGGTAATATGTGGAAATATCGGGGTGTGACAAGTGGCAACTCGATCGGGTGGCAGCCCGATCGGGTGGCACCTCGATTGGTTGGCCACTCGATTGGAGTGTTTGGCGTGACGAGTTTGGCTGTTTCGATTCACGTGTTGAGTGTTGCGATGCGATAGAGTTTCCCATTCAAATTACTTTTAATCCCAACTACTATATCTAACATACAATCATCCTAAATTACTTGCGTTCAGCGTTTGTGATTTGATTGCGATAGCGTTGCGATTGCGTTTCGATTAACCACCAATATATAAACATAAATAAACATGCACAAGTAACACATAAGTAGCACACACACGTAAAACAATATCCAGAACGCATAATTCGAGTTGCGAGTGCGATTGCGATAAGCGATAAAACATGCGATAAACATCGATTAAACCTCGATTATTAATAAGTACTCCACATAATACAACTAGCGTAACATAGTAAATAGACTATCTACAAGTCAAAGAAGTCAAAACAGGAGTTGAGCAAGGGATGACGGATCGCAATTAGCAATCTTTTCTTCCTTTGACTTCAATCTTGACTTTGACTTTCGAAACACGGGGTGTTACAGCCTCCCCATGTTAAGGGAATTTCGTCCCGAAATTAGGCTTCAGCTGTAACAAACAACTGTGGGTACTTCGCCTTCATGTCGCTTTCGAGTTCCCAAGTGAACTCTGCGCCTCGTTTGCCTTCCCATCGAACCTTCACAATGGGAATGCGCGAGCGTCTGAGCTGCTTGGTTTGGTGATCCATGATTTCGACAGGCTTCTCCACGAAGTCGGGTGAACGTTGCTAAGTTCCTCCGGTACGTACAAATCATTCTCAGCCAGGCACTTTCTGAGGTTTGAAACATGGAAAGTCGGGTGAACGTTGCTAAGTTCCTCCGGTAGTTCGAGTCTGTAGGCCACTTTTCCGATCCTTTCCAGAATCTTAAAGGGTCCCACGTATTGAGGCGCGAGCTTTCCTTTCTTGCCGAATCTGACCACACCCTTCCAAGGTGATACCTTTAAGAGTACATGGTCGCTAACGTCAAATTCAAGGGGCTTGCGTCGTCTATCGGCGTAACTTTTCTGACGACCCCGAGCTTTCAGCAGGTTGTCTCGAATTTGGTGGTTTTTGTCAGTCGTTTCTTGCAATAGCTCAGGACTGGTTAATTGCGAGTGCCCGATCTCGTGCCATACAATAGGCGATCGACATTTTCTTCCGTATAATGCCTCAAACGGTGCCATTTGAATACTGGAATGATAACTGTTATTATACGAGAATTCGACTAACGGCAGGTAAGCGTCCCAATTACCCCCGAAATCTATGACACATGAACGGAGCATGTCTTCAAGGGTACGGATCGTTCTCTCAGTCTGACCGTCGGTTTGGGGATGAAAGGCGGTACTTAGATTAAGCGTAGTACCGAGAGCAGTTTGAAACGTTTCCCATAGACGCGAGGTAAACCGAGCGTTACGGTCAGAGATGATGTCGCGAGGCATCCCATGTCGACATATGATCTCATCAGTGTAGATTCGGGCTAATTTTTCTACCTTATAGTCTTCCCGTATTGGCAGAAAATGAGTAGATTTGGTCAAACGGTCAACGACAACCCAGATGCTGTCGTGGCTTGATGGCGTACGCGGAAGTTTCGTTATGGAGTCCATAGCTATGCTTTCCTATTTCCACATAGGGATCGGGGGTTGTTCAAGCAAGCCAGAGGGTCTTTGATGCTCAGCCTTGACTTTCGAGCAAGTAAGGCACTTCCCAACGTAGAGAGCGATATCTCTCTTCATGCCCGGCCACCAGTACTTGTAGCGAAGGTCCTGGTACATTTTATCGGCACCGGGATGAATAGAATATCGAGATTTGTGGGCTTCGTCCATCAAAATCTGTCGTAAATCGGTCCGCTTAGGGATCCAGATTCGGTCCAGATAATGGAATATCCCATTCGACTTATTCACTAGAAGGGCTCCATCGTGATAGATCCTTTCCTTCTTCAAAGTGCGTTCGGTAAAACAAGCATGTTGGGCTTCGCGGATGAGGGTTTCGAGATGATGCTGGGCGGGAATATTATGGGTGCTATGCAGATAGCTTCGTCGACTTAGAGCGTCGGCAACGACATTTGCTTTGCCTGGGTGGTAACGAATCTCACAGTCGTAATCGTTGAGAAGTTCTACCCATCGGCGTTGACGCATATTAAGTTCTTTCTGGCTAAAGATTTGTTGTAGGCTCCTATGGTCGGTGATGACCGTACACTTGGTACCATAAAGGTAGTGTCGCCAAATCTTCAACGCAAAAACAAATGCGCCTAGATTGTGTTGCATTTTTTAGGGATTATAAGTTCAAAAATACTCTTATAGATAATAGAGTAAATTACAAGTTTTGTCCTTTATGTATGTCCCAAATTGCAGGCGCTGTCCTTTAAACCAAAACTTGACAGGCGGTGTCCTTTGTGTTTTCAAAATCTTGCACGTTTTGTCCTTTAAGCCAAACTTAGTTATATTTTTTAGTTAAATCTGGTATCAAGGGGCTATTTTGTAAAAAAAATTATTCAGGGACTAAATTGTAAAAAATATTATTATTATTATTATTATTATTATTATTATTATTATTATTAATATTATTGAGTAAATTACTAACCACCATCACCACCACCCTTCATCACCATCACCACCACCCTCCACCGCCGCCACCACCACCACCACCGCCACCACCACCACTACCGCCACCATCAAACACACCTTAAACGGAATCATATAACGGAAAAGAGAGCAAAAATGAACCTGATTTGCAAACATACCCGGCATCGATTCTCCACCACCATCATCACCAAACATCACCAAACATATCCGGCATCGATTCTCCGGCATCGATTCTCCAAACATATCCACCTGCAATAAAAAACAAATCACCCCTTCACCACCATCACCAAACATCGATTCACCACCATCACCAAACATATCCACCTGCATCGATTCACCCTTCGTGGCGGTGTTGATGGGCGTTTTCTGGCGCCATCTTCGGGCATAGCGCCCCACTACGTATTGACTTATACAATTAGATTAGCAGAGAGTGTGATATTTATTGCTATTATCATGTTTAAGTGGAAGTATATATATAGCCCTGTGCTTCAACCCACACATTCAAACAACAAACATTCAAAAACACCACAGAGATGATGTTACGAGGTATTCGCTGGGGGTTGAAGAAATTCTTCACCCCATTGGTTCCTGATCATCAAGAAACCAAAACCACCCTGATTGAAGGGGGTTTCAAAGTTAAGAAAAATTGCTGCTTTCAAGAATCGGATGTGAAGAAACCCCGCATTTCTGATTCAAATTTTCTGAAAACCCCCATTAATTCTGCTACGAAACCCATTTCTGATTCGAAAACCCCCATTAATTCTGCTCCGAAACCCATTTCTGATTCCAAATTTCTGAAAAACCTTCCGCCGTCTGAAAACCCCACCACCACCACCACTCCGCCGCCGTCTAAAAACCCCACCACTCCGCTGCCTGAAAACCCAACCACCACTCTGCCGGCGTCTGAAAACCCCACCACCACCACCACTCCATCGTCATTCTCTTGAGAACCCCACCACCACTCCCGCACCTGAAAACCACCCAACAAAACATGAATTGCGTCAGAAATTGATAAATCTGTCCCAAAAAGTTGGAGATTATGGGACGAAAGCTTCGATTTGGCAGATTATAGATTACAATTTAGTCCCTCAATAATTTTTTTTTTTACAAAATAGCCCCTTGATACCAGATTTAACTAAAAAAATCTAACTAAGTTTGGCCTAAAGGACAAAACGTGCAAGATTTTGAAAACACAAAGGACACCGCCTGTCAAGTTTTGGTTTAAAGGACAGCGCCTGCAATTTGGGACATACATAAAGGACAAAACTTGTAATTTACTTTAGATAATATTAGTTAGTTGAAAAAAGCTACAAGTTATTCAATTCGTTGGTTTATAGGTTCTATACATAGTATAATTCATTAGTTTTTTGCACTTCAAGAAATTTCTTGTACTTTAGAATTCTTGGTTTACAAGTACTTCAATTTTCTGTTGTGTATAACTTTGATTTATTCTTCTATGCTCACACTTAACATTCATCTTATTTATTATTCTGTGGTTTTAAAGCCTCAATATTCATCCTTTCAGATCTTTACACATGTATGTATGTTTCTAAAACATGATATATTGTTTGTTGTTTTTTTTTGTTTTTATATTATGTTTAACCGTGAACGTCGTTTTTTATCCTATATTATATATAACGGTAATATGATAAAAATATGTAACTAAAATATTTAACATTTTTTTTTTCAGTTCCCAAACTGCTTCAAGCTACTACTGATGTATCAGTTAAAGAGGAGAATAGAGAAGAAACTCATCCTCCAAAGAATGTAACAATCAAACAGGAAGATATACAAGAAATTCCGGAGGACGCTGATCTCAATGATCGATGACAAATGGTGGTGTGACAATATAGATGACATCCTTGAGATGTTTAGGTCGTATGATTACTAAATTGATCTCATCATGATGCAAAATACTTGACACTTGAGCTTTTAGTTTTCAACTCTTATATTTAAAACTTATATTTCCTTATTCGTGTGCTACTTTAGATAACTTTTATTTATCTTTAAGACTTATTTTTTCTTATTCGTGTGTTACTTTATTGCATCAATAGTTTTCTTTAAGTACTTGATAATCTAAATTCTAAATTTAATAATTACTAGACATGTGTAATACTTATGACATATATACACCACAATAATGCTACTATAAATATTATACGAATAAGAAAACTAACAGAAACAAGTGGCACAATGCAAAGTGTGTCGCCCCGCCGCATCGTGCGAGCATCCTACTAGTAGTATAAAATACACAAAGTTAACTACCCCACGGTTTCCTTTCAAATGGGAATTGGGTTTTTAAATGTGAGACCGTATTCTCTAAATAGAAGATTTATGTTTTAAAGATGGAGGAGATCAAAGCCGTTGGATATCTAAATATTAGGCCGGAGGGTATGGAGGGCGTCACCGTGCCACCTCACCTCCGATACCCCTCCCCCCCGGTCGTACAGGCACCCTACTAGTAGTATAAAATACACAATGTTAACTACCCCACGGTTTCCTTTCAAATGGGATTTGGGTTTTTAAATGTGAGAGCGTATTCTCTAAAAAGAAGATTTATGTTTTAAAGATGGAGGAGATCAAAGCCGTTGGATATCTAAATATTAGGCCGGAGGGTATGGAGGGCGCCACCGTGCCACCTCACCTTCGATAGCGCCCCCTCCCCCCCGCGCCACCACCCACACCCTGCAACTTAAACCGGGGCGCCATGGGTTGACCGCCACCATGGTAACGAGGAAGAAGCTGTGTTCAGGTGGGGCACACATGCATTTCATCCAATACAATCTTTTTTATTATTTTGTTTAATAAGGGACGTTATCTCACACCCTGCAAGTTAAGGAAGAGCGTGATAAAGCCCCCTGGCTGACGTGGATCTGACATGGCGCTGATGTGTCCCGATCCCATAGCCTTATCTCATTTGTGTAATTTTAATTTTCAACAATTGCCTGGTTGGAAGGGCAAATACGGATGTTGTCGGTTCGTCTTGGATGGGAAGCGAGGTTTTACCAATTATTCCACTGTCGTGTCTTCGAACGGGTGAAGGTCGGGTTTTTGCGCATCTGAGAGAGTCAAGCGGCTGGCGGCGGTCGAGTAGTTGACCTTGGCCACATCACCCGATGTCACGGTGGTTGACACGTTCGCTATTAAAAAAAACCATTGCTTGGTTATCTTTTGGTATTTCCTTTTAGAAAAAAAAGTTTTAAGAAAGTTACCGTACATGTTGATTTCAAATTATAAAATATAAAATCCACGTCAGCATGTAAGAAGAACTCAACAGTCAACAGACACCATTTTTAGATTTTTATTTTGTGAGGGTTTTTCTCAACCCTTGATCTTCTTCTTGTTCACAACAGCTCTTCTCGCTCTACGACTCTCTGCTCATCAAAATGCGCTTCACAAATATTTCACTTTCTCGGAGAGGTTTGTACTCTGTTTGAACGATCATTTCCGACGTCTTTGCTACACCAAAAACCCTAAAATTTCGAACCTAGGGTTTTTGTTTGTTTGTGAGTTTTACTACAAGGTATATAACTCTAATCTTTGTTTTTTGTTCATGTAATCAAGTTTCTTAATGTTAATATAGCTTAATGCTTTAGTTAATAATCTTCGCTAATAGCAACAATTTGCAGTTGAAATTATAGACTACTTTGAGATTTTAAGTTAATACATTTGATTTTTAGTGTGTTCAATTCGTTTTAAGTATCCTTCTAGCAGTTTCATGGCTTATTTCTCATTAATCTTTGCTAAGAACGACCTGTTTGTTTGTGTTAATGTAGCTTAATGCTTTTAGTTATGCATATGAGCAATCTTCAAAGCGGTTTTAGCTGTTGTTCTTTGATACGAATCATGCTTCACCAACTCATAAAACCCTTCAAAGAAAAGGAACCCACGTTTATTTTAGGGAAAATTACAAAAGTAACCGTTGACCAAAACTATTTTCAAATTTGGCAACCTCACTCGTCCTTGGAGCGGCGCATCAAGCACGGGATGCGTCTATGTGCAGACCTCTCAAACGCCCAATAAAAAAGGACACGTATCGTTTCAAATGTTGCAGGTGGGCCCGGACGCATCCCATGCTCCTCCAGACCTTGGTTTTAAAAAGCGAGAGGCGCACAAAAGCGACGGGGTCTAAAACCGAGTCGCAAAGCGCAAAAGCGGTGGACTTTTCGTACCCGAGGCGCAAAGTGATTATATAATTTTTTATATATATCCTATAGGTTTTTAGCATCTCTTATCCAAATTATAGCTATAAATAAGGTTTATATATGATTTTACCCATAAGTACAAGCTAAAAAACCTATTGTACAACAGTTTGATGCTTAAAAACAACATAAAAATACCCTATGTACATGAGGCGCGGCCTCGGGCCTGAAAACCTCTAAAAATGTGTTTTTTTTGGGCTTTTTGTAAAAAGCGTGCCTCGGGCTACCTAAGGCGCCAAGGCTTGCGTCTTGATGCGCCTCGCGCCTAGGCGCGCTTTCTAAAACTCAGTTCCAGACGCATCCCATGCCCCCACAGACACATCCCATGCCCCTCCAGACGCATCCCATACCCTCGCAGACGCATCCCATGCTTGAAAAATGCATCTTGCGCATGATGTGCCGCTCCAAGGACGTGTTAGGTTGCCAAATTTGAAAATAGTTTTGGTCAATGGTTATTTTTGTAATTTTCTCTTTATTTTACGCATGTTTTTATGGGATTATTAGTTTTCCGTTTCTACACTTTTGCATTAATATCTTCACGTAGCCATGTTATCATTCCACGAGACCTATGATCTCCATGTTCTCTGCATGTTTAATTTCCTTATTTTAGTTGCTTTTCTTGTATTTAAGAATGGTTTAGTTAATGAAAAATTAGAGAAAATTGTTGCAAAACTAGTCTTACTCTTTATCTTTGTTCTTGGAGCCTAGCCCACTCTACGTGTATCTATCGGGAGATTGACCATCTCGAATCGATCTTTTAACATTGGTGCTTTCATTCTTGAACTCACCATGGATTTCCATAACCCCACTTTCACATCCACTCTAGACGAGAGTATGCATTCCATGACCAAATTACCGACGTCCTCAAACCCGCCCTCACCGACGCCATATCCAAATTCCGCTTCGTTCCTCCACCAAGACCCGCAACAACCCTCATACCGACATTGACTCCACCACCATTCAATCTGGCACTGTCACTTGAACCGTTTGCGCAACCACTGTTTTCGTCACTGTTGCCAACACCCTCCTTGCCATTGGGTGTCTCAGATTCTATTCATCATATAGTTGATACTCCATTGGAATGTATGATCACAGTGCTTGAAATAAATGATCCACCAAACAAGAGAAGCTTACCAATGACTTAATATAACAAACTAAAAGAAAGCTTCTTTGGGTTACAAAATGATGTGTGCCTGGATGATGCAATGCAGAATCTCTTGTCTCCAAACTTCGTTGGCATGTTATCCAAAATCTCATCTCTCAAGGATCTAGGCTTGCGCACGAGCCATCCATCACATGTGCACAATGAACCTTTGATCAATTGTTCGTTTGCAAACCGTGAGTGGCGTCCACTGTGGCGCTATTGAGACCCCCTAACGCCGTTGTACGACATGAGTGGCGACCGCCATGGACCGAGCATCCCGTCCTTGAGGACAAGGACATTTTTAAGGGCGGGAGTATTGATGCGAACCATGCTTCACCGACTCGTAAAGACCCCTCAAAGAAAAGGAACCCACGTTTATTTTATGCATGTTTTTATGGGATTATTAGTTTCCTACTTCTACACTTTTGCATTAATATCTCCACGTAGCCTAACCCACTCTACGGGTATCTATCGGTAGATTGACCATCTCGAATCGGTCTCTTAACATTCTTGTTGGTTTTTTATATTCTTTTTGTTGTCATGACAAATATACCTTATTAAATATGAAATTGCAACTTCAATTTGGTTATACCTGTACCGGGAAGTTAATTTCACCCTAAAGGTTCACATACTCATTTTCGTCTCGTTAATTTCCGTAAAAACTGCTGGTGATATTGTTATACAAGTGAAACAAGATTTATTATTGAAGTGATTTCGTGCAGCTCAGTTGTTGTGTTTGATATATTGCAAGATACGTGTGTACGATGAGTCAGCGAGTTAGAGATGCAAATAATGTTGATTCTGAGTCTAAAGAATACAGACACAAGTATTACGAGGAACGAAAAGACGGGTGTTTAAAAGTTAGGTTTTCAGAAAAGTTTTTAAAATGTCCCTTTTGTTCTAATAGTAGAGACTATGGTTACAATGACCTCCTCAGGCATGCGAATTGGATTGCGAGTGAATCAAAAACTGCTAGTTATAAAGAAAAAGCTAAACATATGGGATTAGTTGAGTACTTAGAGAGGGACTTCCATGCTAAAATCAAGTGGTTTGATTTAGAATGTGTAAACATAACTTCAAAGAAAAGTGCTAATGAAGAGCAATATGTTTGGCCTTGGATGGCTGTGGTTGCTAATGTGTCTGTTGAATATAAGAACGACAGTGGTAAAAAGCTAAAAGATGATTGGACAGAACAGGGTTACGACCCAGTCAAAGTGCATCCTCTGTGGAATCGGCAGAGTCACTCAGGGCTTGCCGTGGTTGAATTTGAAACAACCTGGGATGGATTTTTTCATGTCATGACGGTTATGAAAGCGTTCGAGGTAAACAAACATGGCAGGAAGGATTGGTTTGATATGGAAAAGTGCAAAGACGATAAGTTGTATGTTTGGATTGCCACTGATGAAGATTATAATTCTTATGGTCTTGTTGGGGAGTGTCTAAGACAAAATTGTGATTTGAAGACTCTCGCTGATGTTCAAAAAGAAGAGGAATCAGTAGTTCTGGGGTTGATAACTATGATCGATGAAAGGAACAAAAGAACTGCAGAGCTGAATGGTAAAATAAGCGAAACAGATGCTCATATGGAAATTGTTATGAAACAGAAAGAGGTGATGATTGAGAACTTTAATAGAGGTATTTTTTTTCAAGATTGTTATTTAGGAGATGACTGCTACGTGTAATTGTTTGTATCTGAATTTGGTTTTGTTTGTTCTTGATTAGATAAGGAAATGATACAAAAGGAGGCGAAGGAGCAGCTTAAAATGATCACAACTGAGCATGAACAGATCACGTGTCTACTGGAAGATCGGGAAAAGGGACTAAGAGCACGTGAAGCTATAAATGAAATTGAGCAAAGGAAGCTTGAAGATGAGAAGAGAATGGTACTCAGATTTTGTTTTGCATATGTATTTTTTGTGCATCTACTAGATTATAGTTTAATGTGATAAAATGTTTTTTGGCAGATTGAGTTGGAAGTTTTGGAACAGAAAAAGGCAAATGAAAGAGGGTTGAAGCTAGCTGATGATCTAAAGGTTGGGTAACAAACTTTTCAGATTAAATAATGTGTTTTTTTTATTAATTTTGTATAATTCTATTTCATATAATAATAACATGACAGAGAGAAAAAGAAAAAACTTTACCAAAAAATTATTGAGCTTCAAAAGAAACTTATTGACCAAAAGCAATGCTTGGAGCTTAGGATCAAGCAGGAAGAAGAGGAACTTGAGTATTTGAAATCGATTAATCAATTCAAAATGAACAAAATGGAATCGATTCAAAATGATCTCAAAGAAAAAGAAGAGGAACTTGAGTATTTGAAATCGATTAATCAATCGTTAATAGTTCAAGAACGAATAAGCAATGATGAATTGGTGGAAACTCGTAAAGAGCTCATTTCTGTGAGTTTGCTTCCTTCCTTCCAGTATTTATATATATAATTCATAGTTATTAAAGGCGCGAGGCTCACTCAAGGGGATTTGTTGGGCCCGGGGCCTAGGCGAGAAGTGAAAAAAAAGCGTGGGCCGAAAAAAAAAGCGCAAGTAACATAATTATATAAAAATATATCTTAAACGAACCTGAAGATTATTAGAAGATGTTTTCCAGTGATTGACAGAAGATTATTTGCATACATGAACGAAGCTGAAGATAATTGGCAGTTTTTGTTTGAGAATCAATGTTGAGAATCCAGAGAATGCGTTTGTTTGTTGAGAATCCAGTAAATTCGGATGTTAAATGGTGGTGGAGATTCAAACCAAAGCCGGATCAATTTTGGGCCAAGGTTATCGCGGCGGTGCATAACAATGGCTCGATCAATCACATTATTCCTGTTAAAAAATCGGTTCCTGGCTTGTGGAAGAACATCGGAAATATGGAGTCGGAGCTCAATAAGGTTGGTATTAACTGTTGGTGTTACTCGTTGACTTGTGTTGACTGAGATGGATGGTCCTCATGTGGGGTGTTGCATCAATCATGACATCTGGGGAACATGGTGTAGTGCTTCACATCTTAAGCACGTTTATCTTATATTTCCAGCAAGTGTGTACTTTAACTTTCCAGCAAGTCTTTACTTTACATTTCCAGCAAAGATTTATTTCCTTTAAATAGGACCAGTTGTGTTTCTTTGAAATACACACTCTCAATTCTTTCTTCAGTTGTAATTTGTTTGTTTCAATTTATAATAAACCAGAGAAAATTGCCCCACACTATTTTGCTTCTTCAGCCTGTTTGTATTGATATTTTCTAACATTTGGTATCAGAGCCTGGTTCGTGTATGCCTAAGTATCCCAGATTCAATAAAATGTCAGTCGTTTCAAGCTCAACACCCCCGAAAGATACCAGTTCTGTGTCACTTCAAATCCCGAAACTAACCGCGACGAATTATACCACATGGGCGATCAAAATGGAGGCCGTTATGGACGCTCAAGGATTGTGGGAGTCGGTTGAACCGCCGGCTGGTGCGGTTGGAGATGAGAAGAAAAACAAAACTGCTCGTGCCTTCATTTTTCAAGCAATCCCAGAAGAAGTCTTATTGCAGGTGGCAAAGAAAAAGACGGCAAAGGAGATCTGGGATTCGTTGAAAATAAGATATGTGGGTGCCGATCGGGTACAGAAGGCACGGTTACATACGCTCACGAGTGAATTCGAGTCATTGAAGATGAGAGACGGAGAATCAATAAATGAGTTTGCGGGAAAGTTGAGCGGCTTGGCATCAAAACACAGCAGCCTCGGGTCGACTCTGGAAGATGCTAAGCTGGTTCGTGTAGCTAAAATAGGCCATATTCTATTACATATGCTTTATCAAATACCCACCATTCTCATTGTTTTAGTATAAAGGATACTATAGATTTTCCTTTTTTGTTTAATGAAGTATGCCAAATACAAATACCAACCCTACCTAAAATTGAGGAAATAGATTCAAGACCATTAGGTCTTGATTTACAAGATAAATCAATTCTATTAACTAACCAGATCACCCCTAGATTATTCTTTACAAATAAAGGTGTAGTTAGTCATCCCCTTGCAAGGCTGACTAATTCTAGTAGATTTTATAATATCATTGATGCTAAAGAAGATAACATAAGAAATTATAAAATAAAAGGAGAATATTTCAATGGAAAGAAATTCTCTCATATAAATATACTAATAGATACAGGTGCAAATGGAAATTATATAAATCACAAACTATGTGACCATTTGCAAAAATATCTGTTAGAAGAACCTCACCAATATATTAACTTTAATGGTGAGTTACATGAAATAAATGAAGCCATAGAAACTATAATTAAATTTGGTGAAGAAAAAATTCCATGAAGATTGTTAATAGGTAATGAAGATGAAAATGATACATTAGAAATTATGCTAGGATTAACCTTTTTTAGAAAATGTTAAACCTTATCAAATAACCTCTTATGGGTTAAAAATAACATATAATGATAAGATGATATATATACCAAAATGACAAGTCCTAAAAGTATATACATCCCTATAGGAATAACCTATAAAGATTATAAAGCTGAATACTTTGCTGCTTATATAGATAGCGGATCAGGGTTATGCATATGTAAATCTGATTGCTTTCCAAAAGAATATCATGAAGATTTAACACCTTGTAACGGTATTAGTTTTTCAAAAGATATAATCCCTCTGAGAAGAGGAGTAAAAAATCCAACAATATTAATAGGATCATATATGGTTAAATGTCCATTTTATTTTTATAATTCAGGATCAGATGTACTATTAGGAAATGATTTCCTAGAAAGATTTAGCAAAATAACTTTTGATATAATAGCATATCAAATAATATTAAAAACACCATGTCACTTCTTGATAGTCGTAAAAAGAATAAAAAATGCATATGGGAGAAAATTCCCAATTAATTTTACAACACGCGCAAGCCAGCGTGGTGATTTAGGATACAAACAAAAACCCAAACTTGAAAAAGGTATACCAATTTTGGAATATTATCCAGAAGAACCACTAGATTACCAAGTAAATCTAAGAAACCTAGATAACCACATAGAAAATATAAAATATAAGTTAAAACAGTGTTATACGGATAATCCATTACAATTTTGGAATAAAAATCAAATAACAGCAAAATTAGAAATGAAAGACAAAGATAAAGAAATTAGAGTAAAGCCTATGAGATATAATCCAGAAGACCGGAAAGAATTTAGCTCCCAGATAAAAGAGCTCCTAGATTTAAAATTAATTAAAGCTAGTCATAGCCCCCATAGTTTTCCTGCATTCATGGTAAGAAAACATGCAGAAATTAAGAGAGGTAAGCCTAGGATGGTGATAAATTATAAAAAATTAAATGATAATACTGTTTTTTATGGATATTTTTTACCTCATAAAGAAAGTCTAATAAATTGGACAAGAAATAAGAAGATATTTTCTAAGTTTGATTGTAAAAATGGATTTTGGCAAATAAAAATGCATCCTGATAGTATTGGATACACAACTTTTTCTACTTCTCAAGGGCAATATGAATGGCTTGTAATGCCTTTTGGATTAAAAAATGCACCACAAATATTCCAAATAAAAATGGATATAATATTCAAAGATTATGATTTTATTTTTGTTTACATAGACGATATTTTAATTTTATCAGATAATGTTAATTTGCATCTAAAACATCTTAATATTTTCGCAGGTTTATGTATAAAACATGGGTTAGCCTTATCCGAAAAGAAAACTAGTCTATTACAAGAGAAAATAGACTTTTTAGGGATAAAAATAGATGGAAAGGGAATAGAACTCCAAAGTCAGATTCTTGAAAAGATTACAGCCTTTCCTAATAAGTTAGTAGATAAAAAACAGGTACAAAGTTTTCTTGGCATATTAAATTATGCCTCGGATTTTATAAAAAATCTTGCAGAATTAAGAAAGCCCTTTCAAAATCTACTTAAAAAAGATAAAATATTTACTTTTGATAAAAATCTAGAAAACCAAGTTAAAAAGATTAAGGAATATTGTAAAAACCTACCAAATTACAACTTCCTAAAGAAAATGATAATCTTATTTTAGAAACAGATGCCTCAGAATGCTATTGGAGTGAGGTACTTAAGAAAATAGATTATAATTCTAAAAAAGAAAAAAATAGGAGAAAGTATTTGTAGATATTGTTCGGGTACTTTTAGTGATACTAAAACAAGATATCATATAAATGAAAAAGAATTATTAGCTGTTATTAAAAGTTGTCAAAAGCTTTATTATTTTTTATTAACAAATAAATTTTTGATAAGGACAAATAATACACAGGTAAAAGCTTTTATTAAAAATAACTTGCCTTCTAAACCAGAATATAAAAGACTTATTAGGTGGCAAACACTATTATCTGAGTATCATTTTGATATAGAAATAATCAAATCTGACAAAAATGTCTTAGCAGATTTCTTAATCAGGGATGGAGGAACAAGAATTAGCTCAAAGGAAATATATTGAAGATATGGATAAACAAATAAAGTCGATAAAAGAAATTGTAAAAGATATAGGAGAAATGTTAAACATCATTGAAACAATCCCCGAGAAGATCCCCGATATAAAGGATTTGATTGAGAGAAATTGTCTTCTCATAAATTCCAAGATATCATTTTATGAGTTTGATAGTATGAAGATAAAGCTTCTGGTAAAACATCACATAAAAGAAAGAATAGATCTTTCTTTCATTTATCCTGAAGTAAAAAGGGGAAAAAAAGATAATCCTTCCACTTCATCAGTTGGAGTACAAACGATAGATCTTACCTCTGACCAGGAAGAACCTAAAGAAAAATCTTTTTCATTTTTCCTTAATACTGGGAAAAACTCTACCTTTAAAAATATTTTTCAAGAATTGCCAACTCAACCAAATTATGTTGAGCAACAATGGTTTAAGATGAAGGAACTATATGGCCTTCAAAATACAGATATAAGATATATTGATTTTACAGGGATCTTCCCTAAAATCAATTATCTACAAGGAAACTCTGCTGAAGAGATACGATACTGGTATGATTTTGGAGCAATCAATAAGATATATCTTACTTTACCCTATTTTCCCGAAATCTCCTTTTTACCAAAATGGGTTAAAGATGGAGTTAGAGATTGTTATCTAAATAATCCCACAATTACTCCAAAAGATGTCATGGCTCTAAAACTCTTTTCTGCAGGGCCTGATTTTTATAAGGAATTTTATTATCCAGCTTTTCACTTTATCCAGATAGAAAAGGTTAATTTAGCCTTTACTTATTCAGTTAATACTGAAAGAAAGATTTTTCATAACTTTAATGAAAATGATATTCATTACAGAAGAGGATTAGGAATTAAAGTAATTCTCCAAGCATTGCAGGCTGCCTTTAAAAATGGATTTAGAACATATGGTGGAAAAAAATATGTTTTCTTCTGTCATGATTTCTCCAACAAAAAATACTCCACCGTCAGCCAAAAAATATTTAGAAGATAAAATCCAATTTTTAGAAAAAAAGGCATAATAAAATCGAGTCCTCAGGCTCAAGAAAAGGTTTGCTTATTAGGGATCATAAAAAAGGTATGAATCCAAGAGATATGTGTCCAATATGCTATAAACAAAAAGACAAGGACACTATGAGTACTGATTCTCAAAATGAGGGTCAAACATCTGATAATTAAGGATTTTATAAATCCTTTACTCCCAAAATGATATTCAAATCATCAGATTTTACTTTTCGAAGATAAGGCATTTAAACAAGCCTTTAAGACTCACATGGAGTCAAAACTTGCTTTTCCCATGCCCACCTACTTGAGAATACAAGGATGAACGTGGCTAAAGAGGAAATAATGGATAAATAAGCTCAAGTTCCCAAGAGTGGACTTTCTTTTACAAAAAAACAACTTTCAAGGCCTCCTGACAAAGTTAAAGTTACAAGAAGGCTCATGTCTTAAGGAAAGCATGTGAAAAGAAAAGGACAAAGACCTGGAGCTTATCTAGAAAAGAAGAGGATAAAAGGAGGAGAAAGGAAGGAGAAAAGCCATCAGGCTTCAACGAGTGTTTAAAAAGCCTTTATGTACTAAAAAAGTGTGTTGTATTTTACTTAAGCTTTTGTATCTTTTCTAAACATCTTCCAGTGTAAATCATCCACCATGAAATAAAAAGTTTTCCCTTTTCCTTATAAAGTCTTTTTGAGTGTTCTTTCTATTTTTAGATATTCCTCTATTAAAAAGAAAAAATTTCCAATCTTAAACCGTCTCTTTTTACCCTACACTGGAGGTAGGAAACGAAACCAGGTTGTGCTGGATATTGCTGAAGGATCCAAATGGGAGTTACCTAAGGCCTTTTAGGTTTGGTGTGAAAGAACCTAGTAAAAAGACCCGTGGTGTAACCCGACAATATTTTGGTAAAACGGAAAAAAGGTACGGAAGCATATTGGACCCTTGTTCTTTTTAATTTTGAAATATTTTTAAATAATTGACACTCTTAGGTTTTATAAGGAAACCTTTAACAAACAAGTTCAAAGAAAGTTTTATTTTATGTTTGTTTTTATAATCTAGAAAAAAATGTTATTTTTTAATTTTAAAGTATTTCTTAAAAATTTATGTCATATAAAACAGATTTAATATGTGGATAACTTTAATAATAAACCTAAACAATTTTGATATAATCTTTAATCTTGTAGATAATAACTTACTTGAGTTATCAATTTTGAACCGACAAAATATTTCGGCAAATGCCGCTCTGAATGGTATCAGAGCCACGCAGAATTCCTTCGCAGGGGTTCTAGATATTGATAGTACTTTGCATATTAAATTATGCCTCAGATTTTATAAAAAAAAAAACTTGCAGAATTAAGAAAGCCCTTTCAAAATGATTGAGTTTGATAATTTAATTGTATTAAATTTAAACTTTATAAATAATAAAGTTATCATGCTTAGATTAAATCAACAAAATGATTTATTAGAAATTATGCTAGGATTAACCTTTTTAGAAAATGTTAAACCTTATCAAATAACCTCTTATTGGTTAAAAATCACATATAATGATAAGATGATATATATACCAAAATGACAAGTCCTAAAAGTATATATATCCCTATAGGATTAACCTATAAAGATTATAAAGCTGAATACGTTGCTGCTTATATAGATAGTGGATCAGGGTTATGCATATGTAAACCTGATTGCTTTCCAAAAGAATATCATGAAGATTTAACACCTTGTAACGGTGTTAGTTTTTCAAAAGATATAATCCCTCTGAGATGAGGAGTAAAAATCCAACAATATTAATAGTATCATATATGGTTAAATGTCCACCATTTTATTTTTATAATTCAGGATCAGATGTACTATTAGGAAATGATTTCCTAGAAAGATTTAACAAAATAACTTTTGATATAATAGCATATCAAATAATAATAATAATAATAATAATAATAATAATAATAATAATAATAATAATAATAATGTACCTAATCACTAACCAAGCCCCTCTCATTACACCTCTTTTGAACATTTCTGGATGAGAAAAAAGTGTGCCTAAGTGGCAGCACTTTTTCTCATCCTAAGACTCCATAAAACTCTTATGATGAAGTGTTAGTAAGTTGCCTCAAAGCAGGTTCTATGATTTGAACATTCATTATGATGAAGGGGTAATAAGTTGTCTCAACGCACATGACATGAACGTTCATGGATGTTTCTATAGTCCTAACCAAGTATGATGAACCCTCTATGGATGTTTCTATAGTCCTAACCAAGTATGATGAACTGAGGGTGTGAATTTCTAACACGTAAAAACACATCACGAAATTTATAAGCCAATTTCGTGTCAAAATGTGCACACATTTACAACTAAGGCTTAGCTTTTCAAAACAACTTATAACTTTTTGGAAAAGTTATCACAATAGAGTGACTTATTGACTTTTTCCCTCACATAACAATTTCATGCCAAACATCTTTAACCTTTTCAAAAAGTCAATAAGCTAATAAGTTAGTAAAATAAGCAATCCCAAACACCCCCTAAATTGAACGTATTCAACTCTACCTGATGTGTTCACAAGTTAACTTGCCTAGCACATCTAATTTTACACTTATGTTTTGAAGTGTTTTTGTTACAACTTATCCCTATCTGACAAACAAACAGTTTAAAATTACTAGTTAGTAATCTCATCTAAGTGGTTAGGACTAAGGCATGTGATTTATACATTTTTTTATTAAAAGTGATTGTATAGCTTTTAGACTTGCTTCAATGCCAGAAAAAAATGAACAGTACCAAAATAATTACAATTTTTAAACAGGAAAAAAGATGGCACAGTACTCAAACTCTATGCTTTTCACAAAGCATCAAGAGATAAGAGGTCTAGAACTAGCATTGCACATATAATTTAGATTCACCAAATGATGAATACTAAATTCCAAAAGCTGTTTAGACGAAAACCAGAGTTATGCCTTAAAACAACACCCCCCAAATGAAGTGTTTGTCAATACTACAACTTCAAGTGTAAACTACCCCCCAAAGGTTATACTGCAGTCTAATTTAACCTCTTTTGGGTTGCTTAGAGGTTTTTGCTGATCAGTTATGTATAAGCATAATGGAAAACATGTAGAAATACATGTAACCACAGATAGACCAGCCGAGAATCCAGTCAGAGACGCAGCCATGGAGTTCGACATTGTCTGTTTTCTGAAGCATCCAAATCACCATGTGTCCTTTTCGTTTCTATGATTGATTCAACCGAAAGGGAGGCTCAGATCGTGAAACGTTTCACCACCTGGATGCAATATTCTCCAAACATCCCCGGAAGGCAAACTCCGTCTGTTTTTGTCCTTGGTGCCACTGTTGTTGTTGACACAGAACCAGACGGTCGAGGCCACAGACTCTTTGACCTTGCCATTACTTTTCCCCTTCCAGGTGAAGATGCTAGACTGCATATCCTTTTAGCCCTTACCCGCAATCTAAATCTTGCAGCTGATGTCAATATTGCTTCGATTTCAACCTCAACTCAGGCAGGGGCAGACCCACCCTTTGGCCAAGGTGGGCGGCCGCACCCCTTGAAAAAAAATTCAGTGTATATTTTAGGCAAAAAAATCCGACCGCACCCCTTGAAAATATGATTGAACACCTCATCTGCACCCCCAGCAAATAATTTATAGGTCCGCCACTAAACTCAGGGCTTAGTTGGAGCTGATCTAGCAGCTGTGCTTTACCTGGCTCGCCACCTTGCTGACAAAAATACCGCCATATTGTCCGCTTATGAGGTATTAAGACTGTTTACTTGTCTTTTTTCTTTCTTTCTTTTTCTTTGAATTATCCTTGATTTTGTTTTTTAGATGCATGAGGCAATTGATTTGGTTAAACGCTATTTTGGAACACATGGATCCTTGGGGATTTCAAATGTTAATTTGGTAGACGTTATGTGCCCTTATTCTTTGAAAGAGAAGCTTTGCGCTACCATAGCCTTGTGTAATCTGCGCCCTGCTCTGGCCAAGGTAAATTTAATATCTATATTGGTAAATTTAATTATTTTCATTCAAGTGGATTTTTTTCCATAGTTAATTTCCTGTTCTTTTAGCCTGTTGGAGCCGGTCAGTTTGGTGGGTATTTGCTTTATGGACCTCCTGGTTGTGGAAAAGCGTTAATTGCCAATGCAGTTGCTAATGAAGCATGACTTCGTTTCATACACGTTGTAGTATGTCACTGATTCTACACTTTTCAGTATTTTAGCCACCTGATTTTTGCACCTTAAAAAATTTATACATATATGTTTTTCTTACTGTGAAGTGTTCTGAGGTTGCTGTTGGGGGTCTGTCGGAAGTGGAATCTGTATTCACTCTTGCGAGGGCTTATTCTCCATGCATATTGTTCCTTGCTGAGGTTCTCTTTGGCTCTAGAGTTAATTTTGACAAATGTCACCATATTACACATCTAGTACCAAAAGTAAAAGGCCTTTACAAAATCGTCTATAGAACAAGGTAACCGACCTTTACAACATTATATCTTTAAAATTTAGATTGCTCTTCAGGAAAAATGAAATTTCTTTATATTTTTTTAAGATAAAGATGGAGCTGGAGTATGCTGTTAAGCAGCCGGGAATTCACATAATCGCTGCTACCAGCAAGTGCAAGAAACTGACTTCTATTCTGTTAGTTTTAAAGCTACATTATCATGATAAATAATCTTGTTGGCATGGTTATAATATTCCAGGAGAGACGTGATTGACACTGAATTCTTACGTAGTGGAAAGCTTGCGGATCATCTGCATGTCTCTTTGCCAAACGAGGTCGAACGTGAGTTGATTATACAAATACTCGCTAGGAAAATGACATTGGGTGCTAATGTGGACCTGGGCATCATAGCTCGGAGCAAGGCCTGTGCTAATTTCAGTGGAAGCGATCTTTCAAATCTGGTTCGTTTTTCTTTTAGAAATGCTAACAAGTCACAATGATAAACCAATTTGTTTGACTTGTTGACCACATTTCAGATGGATAAAGCTCGTAAGCTGGCGTGTGCTGAAGAAGTTGGGAAATATGAAGGACAAAGCCATCCACATGTCATGCCATCTGCTGGTGCTATTGAAGCTGTTCATTTTGAAATAGCGTCAGGAGAGATTTCGCTTGAGAAGGTATAATATCTTTATGAACCCGAACATGCATGAATACCCAAACTTGAATTTTCTGTACATATAAATACTTCAAATTTACAACCGAAAGGACAAACAAATGCATATTACCAGTAAATTTTAAAAAATATTTAGCACACACTGCGAAACATTGCAAAAGAAAGAAATGCCCTAAACCAGAACAAAATTTTGCCAAAAATTTCACGGAGCAATTTGATAATTTTAAGAAATCGGTCAGAAATCTCGTTAAAACAACTTGTTTTTGGAAAAGAAAAGAAGATATTCTCAAAGAAAATCATGATAAATTAAAAATTAAACAAGTCTGGGTTCCGAAAACTAACCAACTTGTACATATTTCTTCTTTGTTTGTTGTTGTATAACAGAATAAAATTCAAAAATGGCTTCGAACGCTAATGGAGTACATTTGGCACATCGACAGTGGATGCTCTAGGCATATGACAAGGTTAAAGGAACTACTCAAGAACTTCAGATTCATAGACGGCGACTTCGTGTCTTTCGCCGACGATGAAAAAGGAGGGAAAATAGTTGGACTTGGAGATGTTGTCTCGGATGCTATAACCTTGGAAGATGTCTTTTGCTAAAATCTATGCAGTTAATATCAGTGATATATCGGTTATATCGGTCATATTGGTCCCTTAGTAAAATATCGATGTCAAATATCGGTACCGATATTATCGGCGATACTGACCAATATTTGACCGAGATAACCGATATATCACTGATATTTGACCGATATAACCGATATATAACTGATATATCACTAAATTATTGGTGTTAAATTGCTATATATATATATATAAATTCTGCATTATATTAAAATTACCGATATCCCACCGATATCTCACTGAGGTAACCTATAGTTCAAATATCGGTCCTTGACCGATATCTGATATTTTACCGCATTAACTGCATAGGTTTGAATCATAGTTGTCAAAAGCGAGCACCTTGTGCGCCTAGGCGCAATTTCCAGACGAGGCGCATCAACTGCGCTTTTCTCTAAGCAATGTTTTAGGCGTATTTCCGGCGAGATTTTGGCGAAAGTTCTGCACAGTCAACTCTGGTGGTGAAAGAATTCGATTTATTCTGGTGACTAAATTTTGTGAAGTTGCAGAGTGCCGGAGAGTAGAGTTGCAGGTTAGTGAGGGAGTTGGTGAGGAAGAAGAGAGGGAATGGGGTACACAAAAAAATAAAAAAGGCAAAACTTTTAAATAGTACTAATTCACTAGCGTGTCTTGGTAAAAAAGTAGCTACTGTCCATTGACTAATCTGTGAACAGTGACTTTTCACAAACTAGGACTAGCCTGTCAACAGGTTGTAGACTAAGTACGAAGTCTTTCTATTTTTGTTTTATTATCTTTTAGGTGAATTATGTCTAGGTTTTTTTCTAGGCATACTAGAATTGCAAATTGAAGGCACATAATATATTATATATTTATATGAGTTGGTACACAACTACATCTGTTAAAAGTTTCTTTTATATTATTGTCTTAAAGGTTTTAAATTGTTTGATGCTAGGATAATTTTAATATCTAATTATATTAGTTTTAAAAATATATTTGGAGACTAATTGCATCTATAAAACTAATATAATTATGTAACATAATGTAAAACTAATATAATTATATAACATAATATTATTTTATTTTTTCATTTAAGTGTGCTTTTTTTCTCAGACCCTCGTTTATTTTTGCCCTTTACGCCTAGGCCCTAGGCGAGGCATATGCGCCTTGAGTGCGCCTAGCGACTTTGATAACTATGGTTTGAATATGGTATTTTAGTAGTCTTCACTTTGTTATTAGTGGGTTTTAGGTGTGTTTTATGGCTGAAACTATAGTGTTTTATGACTTTTTACACTTTTTTAGGAAATCTGGACTTTGTAGCCAAACCCTACCCATTATCGATATATCACAGCATTGCTATGTATATGAATTCTTCATTATATTAAAATTACCGATATCCCACAGATATCTCACCGAGATAACCTATATCTCAGATATCGGCACTTGACCGATATCTGATATTTTACCCCATTAACTACATAGGCTACAATCTTATGAGTGTATCACAAGTCTGTGATAAAGGAATATATGTGCTCTTCAACGATGTAGAATGCATCTTTCTCAAGCCTGGCTACTCTATTCCTCCCGAAATGATTATGCTTACAGCTTCTCGTCAAAACAATACTTATGTCCTTAATATGAAAAATGTTAAATCTACTGAATAAATGACCTGTTTAATCTCTAAAGTGTCAGAATCGGAATCACTACTTTGGCATAGGCGAATAGGGCATGTGAACTTCAAAAATATGAATAAATTTTCTAAGTTAAACTTAGTAAGAGGTTTACCGATAAAAGAATTTCTTTTTTCAGAAAAATGTATTGCATGCGCCCAAGGAAAAAGTACAAAAAGCCGCACAAGTCAAAAGCAGTGAATACGATAACTGCACCATTGCAATGTTACGAAGAACATAGTCTACTCTGATTTTCTACATCAGATAGACATTAACCAATCTTAAGGTTGATTCACTCATTTGAGACATTTGTCTCTCTTCATTGCCATTCTGATAGGATGTACTCTTCACATATATCAGTAAGCTTCACAAACAACCCCACCTCTGACAAAGTATCGTGGTACATTTATTAATGAGAAATCACAAGTGTGACATAAAAGTAAATACAACAGAATGATATATGACATATCTTTTGTCTTTCCAGTTTTTGTAGTAGTAACTCATCTTGAAATGTCACAAGCTTTTATCAACGTCTACTACTGTGTAAAATCAATATAATAAATGCCATAACTTTCCCCTTTTTACATTGCATTAGTTACTTATTTTCTTTTTTTTACCCGTAAATTAGCATCCAAGACGCAGTTACTATGCCTCCAAAAGGAGTGTCTCAGGTCAAGCCAGGAGACCCACCAGAACCCCTTGAAGTTAGAGTTATAAAAAGGTGGATCCCATACTTTAAAAACAAGGAAAAAATGATCGACCTATGTTACCTATTAGTTGATATACATGTAAGTTATTAAACATCAAACTAAGGTTCCTTCTATAATGTCAATTAACTTACGTTTTTACTAACCAGAAATTAACATCATATTATTACAGGGAGACGCAATTGAAGTAGTGGCAGATGTTACCAAAGCAGAATACTTTGACTCACTTATCAATGTACAACATTTTACACGGTTGACAAGTATGTCTCATCTCCACAACGCCAATACATGCCATCGGTACCACACGTCGCATCACTGAAAATTGGGAAAAGGGCTACTTTTACACCTTTACTTGACAAAGACATACCCAGTTAGCATTATAACTTTGCAACCTATGATGATCTTGCGCCAAGAATGAAGCCACCAAAGCTACTTACAGGTAAAAATATAAAAAAGAAATAATTAATAAAGCAATCAATGTTACTTACTAACAAGTTTATTATGAATAACCAGACTACATAGGGCGTGTCGAGGAGGTATCACCCATCATGTACAGAAGTGGAAAAAAGCTACGAAAGATCATCATTCAAGATGAAAGGTAAAGCGTTAACCTAATTCTAAAAGTAGTATCACAACCTTACCAATAAATAGACATTTGTTGTAGGCGCAATGAAATCGAAATAACACTCTAGGATGAGAAGGCAGACATGATTCAAACAGAGGACATCATTGGCAAAGTATTTGCAATAACTGCTACCACGGTAACTTATTTCAACAAACTACAACTCGAGTCCACAACATCAACTACAATTGTTATCAATCCACCAATCCCAGATCTTCAGACATACGTGAACATGTATACAATGAAAGATTGAGCTATGTTGATAAGACATTCAACTCTTAAGACTGAATTATTATTAATAAATAAGAAATTAACAACTTTTCCATTTATATGTTGTTACAGATTTCAAGAATTAGTGCCACTTGCAGAACAACGTGCATCATTAAACCACATCACCATTGCTGAACTGAAGAAGAAAATTTACAACAAGACTGCGGTAAACTACTTTTTTTTCCTCGTGTACTTTATTTATGAATTATGTCCTTTAAGTTCATATATAATGAGGAAATAGTTTTATGTTGAACTGATTATTTTACTCCAACCTTGCTTTTAATACCTCTTAATCATAATGCAGCAACAAGGGCACTACACATGCACTGCAAGAATAATAGAAATCGACGAGCTACGCAACTGGTTTTACGTGAAATGTCCCAAATGCGGCAAAAGAGCATATCCGGAAAAAGACCGATTCGTTTGCTTGGACGATGATATAGAAGAACAAGAACCGATTTTCATGTAAGTCTCACACATAACACGTAATATGTCATACAGATGAAAAGGCTAATACTCGCATGTTGTCCTACATCTAGAGGTATTGCCTCAACGCAAAAATAACAGACAACACAGACTCTGCAGAGGCAGTCTTCTACAACGAAGCCCTTAATGACATTGTCAACCTAAGTTGTCATGACATGGTAATGAATCTGGGAAACAGAAACCCAAAGGAGTTGCCAGACAAAATAACTTCAACAAAGGGGGAACTAAAGCTACTACACATCATTGTGAAAAGTGATAATAGTGATGCGTGCAAAATGCAACATATAAATTACATCAAATGAGTTATAAAACTAACCCTTTTTTAGTACTAACATTGGAAAAAGCGCGTTTCTTTCTTCCTTTTGAATTTACAGGACCAACCAAGCTTAAAAGAACAAAAGAAGCAAATAAGAAGCCAAAACCAACATAAATACAAAAAGAAGGAATAAACGTGACATGCCGGACCCCTCGGCAGCATCTCCCAAAGTAAAAACAAGGAAACAGAGCCTGACCACGGGGCCGTGCCCAACTGGGCATGGGGCGTGGTCAGGACCCTGCACAAAAGGACAAACCTGCAGAAGCTTCTACGCCCACCACAGGGTCGTGCCCAGCTCACCACGGGGCATGGTCAACTCTAAGATTTGCAGAATCTTGATAGTACAACAAAGAGTTGACCACGGGGCCGTGCCCAGGAGGCACGGGGTCGTGTGGGGCCCTCTGCTAACACTTGCAATTAATGAAGAAAGAGAAAGGATGGCCACGGGCCGTGTTGTCTGGACACGGGGCCGTGGCCAGGGCTCTGTTCTGGCTATAAAAGGGGTGCTTGGTTCACTTGAAAGACATCTCTTGGCAAACCACTACTCTCCCACTTTGCCACCACTCCACCACCACTATAACACCAACACCCACCACCATCATTCATCATCTATCTTTAGAGTGTGTAGTAGTCTCGGGATCCAAGATTGATTGTAAGAGTTCTTGCCAATCAAAGGCTTTGGCTAAGCCTCTTACATCACTTGGTGAAGACAAGTTTTTATTGTATTACTTTTGATTTTTAATCTTTCGGCACTTTTTATTTGGGTTTGTATTAATGACTTTAATAAGTAGTTTCTTATGTTGAAGGTGAATTTTCTTTATCATTTCTTCATGGTGTCTTGAGGTTACTTTACTGTCTATAAAAAGTAAATGATGTCATCATTCGTTTCTTTACGGTCTATATAAAGCGCATTAACTACCTGGAAGGGGGTTAGGGAGATGGTTTGGTAAAGTTCTTGTCTCGTTCAGTGTATAGATCCTGCGAGGACCTGGTTCAAGCTTACTAGGACCTCCTTCAATACCCAACGGTATTGGATAGCGGGGGTGCGAATAGCTTGAACCCCTCATATGTAAACTACTATTAATACTTTAAACCGGCTTCTTGGGATTGTATCCTTGCGGACTCAAACAACTTAGCCGAGGGTAACGTCACCTTCAAAAGAGGAGCCTACCACTTTTCGCATTAATAACTTACTTAATTGTCTTTCAATATTCCGACCCTTCGGGATTGTATCCCTGCTGACTCAAACCACTGGGTTGAGGGTAACGTCACCTTCAAAAGAGGGGCCTACTACTATAACTAAGAGAATCTCTTAAAAAGTCCGAAAATCATCAAAGGATACATTAAAGACGAGTTGGATCCAAGTGATTCTATCTTGTCTATCTGTTTTTATTTTTATTTATCTTTTTATTTTTAGTTTTATTTTTATGTTTCAAAACTTTTCCGAAAAAATTTAGATTGATTAGACGTTGAGGATAAACCGGTATTAAAAGCTCTCGTGTCCTTAGACGAACTCGGTATCTAACCAACACTATAGTACGCTCACGATGGGTGCACTTGCCCAAGTGTGTGTTTAGTGTTAGTACAATATCGTGTTTTATAAATTTAAAACTTGACTAATGCATAAAATGGGCTTAAAATATCAATAAAAATATATCGCACCTGATGTGTGTAAAATGCAACATATAAAATACATCAATTGAGGCATAAAACTAACCCTTTTTTAGTACTAATGTTGGAAAAAGTGTGATTTTGTCTTCCTTTTGTATTTTCAGGATTAAATGAGCGTAAATGAACAAAAGAATCAAATATGCAACAAAATCTAACATAAATACAAGAAAAGGAACAAACGTGGCATGCCCGACCCATTGACAGCATCTTCCCAAGCAAAACAAGAAAACAGAAGGCTGACCAGGGCCCCGTGCCCAGCGGAAACGGGGGGCGTGGCTAGGTGTCTGCAGAAAGGACAAAGCTATAGAAGCTTCTATTCCCGACACAGGGGCGTGCCCAGCTCAACACGGGCCATGGTCAACGCTAAGATTCACAGAATCCAAGCAAATCTTGATAGTACAGATACGCTTCTGCACACGGGGCCGTGCCCAGCGGACACGGGGGCGTGTGGAGCTAATGCAGACAAATTGCAATTAATGAAGGAAGAGAAAGAGGATGGACACGGGGCTGTGCCCAATGGACACGGGGTCGTGTCCGGGCTTCTGTGTAGGCTATAAATAGAGGTGTTTGGTTCACTTCAAAGGCATCCCTTGGCAAACCACCTCTCTCCCACTTCACCCACACTCCACCACCACTACAAACCGCATCCACCACCATCATCCATCATGGAGTGTGTGTACTAGTCTCGGAATTCAAGATTGATAGTAAGAGTTCTTGACAATCAAAGGCCATGTTTTCCTAAGTCTCTTACATCACTTGGTGAAGACAAGCATTTAGTGTAATACTTTTGATTTTTAATCTTTTCACACTTTTTATTTGGTTTTGTATTAATGACTTTAATAACTAGTTTCTTATGTCGAAGGTGAAACTTCCTTATCATTTGTCTGTGGTGTCTTGGCGTTATTTTACTGTCTATATAAAATAAAATATTCCGACCCTTTAGGATTGTATCCTTGCTGACTCAAACTACTGGGTTGAGGGTAACGTCACCTTCAAAAGAGGGGTCTATTACTATAACTAAGATAATCTCTTAAAAATGTGAAAGTGCGGAAATCATCAAAGGTTACACTAAAGGCGAGTCGGATCCAAGTGATTCATCTTGTCTATCTGTTTTTATTTTATTTTATTTTATTTTCAGCATTTTTAGTTTTTAATTTTCATGTTTAAAACTTTTTCTAAACTTTTGAATTGATTAGACGTTGAGGATAAACCGGTATTAAAAGCTCTTGTGTTCTTGGACGACCTCGGTATCTTACCAACGCTATACTACGCTCACGATGGGTGCACTTGCCCATATGTGTGTTTAGTGTTAGTAGAATATCGTGTTTTATAAATTTAAAACTTGACTAAAGTGTTAAAAAGGGCTTAAAATATATCACACTCGACACGCAGCACACCGAAATCACACCAATAGCATTGGCGCGAATAAAGTAGAAAATACAAGAACAATCCAACCAGCAACACCAGACCCCAAGAAGCCAGCAACCAAAAGAGCTTTACTACAATTATCAGGTAAATTGCTATCACCACGTCAACAAATACTATACATAATATCGTTCAGTCGAACTATACGTCTGGTAAATGCTCTACAAATAAATTTAAATTCAAAAAAACTGGTAGCCCACTGGTTGGGCTATAAACAGCAAAAACTATACATAATACCGTTTGGTCGAACATAAAAATTCAAATCGAATGTTATATTTGATGATTTAAGTATGTATGCTTTTTAATTCGACCCCTTCAATGTTAATTTGGACCCAAAGTTTGCAAATAAGATTTTCAAGGGTTTCAGTCTGCATTTACAATGTGGGCTCTGTTTTTTTATTTTATTTTTTGGATTTTCAATTATTATGTTTCAACTACTACTAACCAAAAGGTTATCATTTCATTAATAGACTCTGACAGGAAGGCAAAGGACCCAGCATAACCAAGACATGTAAAAGAACAACAAACTTTTGGAACAACCTTTTGGAGAAGTCTAAAAGTTGGCTTTTGCTAAAGTACAAAAATACAGGTCCTAAAGTACAGTAATACAAGACCTGCCTTCTATGGGAAAAACAAGACAAGAAGATAGCCTTTTGTAAAAACTTCAATGTCGACTAACGTATGTAGTAAACCCCAGTTTGTAGCCATTTGGTAGTACCTCCTATGGGGAAAATATAACCCAAAGACGACCTTTTGTAACAACTTTAACGCTGCCTAATGAATTTAATATAACCCCAGTATGTAGCTTTATAATTCTCTCACTTAAAATGATATAACTGTATACAGTGTATGCATTAAAACCGTAAACAACCATAATTCCGCCGACTATAAACAACCTAGAGATTGCCGCCGCAAGGCGCAGCATCTGGCACCATCCTAGTATACTCTTAAAACAAAAGATCGGTGGTGTTTTAGTTGTCCAGCATACACCCTTCAAGTTTCCTCAATTGCCTGACACCCATCTTTACACCACATATGCCATCATCACTAGTTTTCCTACTCTCTCTCTCTCTTGGAGATTGCTTCACATGAGCCACAACCTGAGATTTCTGACAACTGGGACTCGGTCAGAGGTAGTTTTGATGTTTTCCTAGCATCCCAACAACGGTGATACACGGTGGTATTGACAAACCGTCACCGTTCCAGTAACGACAGGAATCCAATTGAGCAATGATGAGTTATTTCGTTGGTAGATCGAGCAACCCCGTGGTTTAGCAAGGTGCGAATTAGCAGTGACTTGGGAACTAGGATTCAATGGATTCTGGCGATCGGTATGGATTAAGGGTAACAGGGATAAATAGGTATGGATTTTTTATTTTGGTCAAAAAAATTAGAAGAAGGGTCTAGATTTTTGAAGGTAACTTGGTGACGGTGAAGCACTACGGCCAAGGTGCAATGAAGTTTTCTATGATTTTTTGAAGGTAACTTTAGAAACACTTGATATTTGGAAACCACATAGTTTTTTGGGAATTTTTTGAAGTACGGTTATTTGATCAAAAAATGTTGACAAATAAAGTCAAGAATGAATGGCTTAATATAAATCATACGGTGACAAGGTTATTAAGGTGGCACCAGATCATACAAGAATAAATAGGGCATATAAAATTAGACCTAATTTCATGGTTAATAGCCATCATATATTGTTAAACTCCATGAACTGTAATAGTGTATATATACGTTAATGAATTTCAAGTACAATTAATTTATACAAATATTTAACCAAGTACAACAGCTGAAATAAGTATGTTAGGTGGTTCTGACTTGAGGTCTATGAAAATTCATGGAAGCAACTGTTTCTGACAAATTTATGACTAAATTAATTTTAATTCAAAGTGTTTGTCGACCTACACATTTGCAGGCTTGTGTCGGTCTGGGGATCAAAGGGAGCATCAGGGCCGGAATCCAAGGTTCGAACTTCGGTCACGAAAGAAACTTGGTATGTAGGATTGTGTTCTTTTGTGATAGCACGCGACGACGGTGTACTGGTGAAGGGCGATTGTGAAGCTGGTGGTAGACGATACGATGTTCAGTGGCGGAGCTTGACTAAAAGTTTCCGTGGGAGGGGGCGCGGAAAGTCAAAGGACCCAATTTATATATTGTATAAATATTTAGGCAAAATAATTGGGGGGCGATCCTTTATAATTTTAAAATTTTCGGACAAAAAATCGGAAATTTTACACTTCTAACTGAAACATTCGGGGGGGGGGGGGGGTGCAACCCCGGGTTTCCACTAAGCTCCGTCCCTGATGATGTTCGGGTTTGAGATGGAGGTAAGGGGTGTAGAGGGTGGTTATGGGTAGTAGTTTGGGTGGTGGTGTCGTATAACAAATAAAAGACGACAATTACTCCCTCTACGCTCAATAAAAAGCATAACCTTTATTTGTTTATTTTATTTTACGTTTTTAACTTTTTTTTATCACTCTAAGTTCTCAAATGGAATGGTCATATGATATTTTACTAATTGAGGAAAATCGTTACATTGATTTGCGGATAATCAGTGACGCTGCATGATTACCAGGAACAAGGGGCAACGAAATTGAGGACCATTGGCACGCCCACTTGAACAAGCGCAGCCCAAACAAAATCATGACGGTGTTTATGAATTGAAAGAGTAACAAAATATTAACACTTAACAGGAGACAAAATAATTTTCAAGAATCATCACAGAGAATAATGATTCAAGTTCAGGCCATGCATACAAATCATTACAGAGAATCTTTGGTGATTCAAGTTCAGGTCAATGACTAGGACGATTCATCATTGTTGAAACTGGCTTATTAAAGTTCAGCCATCACAAAAGGAAACATTCGCCATTTAAAAAATGTGAGGGGAACATTGTGTTTTTAACGTGGAACCAACCGATGAAAATGTAAGTTTACGTTGCAATTTTAATTTTTAAATCATTTTATTTGTGTTAGAAAATTGTACCATCATGTTTTTATGTTGTATGCAATAATTTTAATTAGGGATAATACTTTCTTTCATATGGAATGTTTTTTCATAGGCTACGCTTTAATTTTTAACACAGGGTTGATCACAAACTCTAGCTTACTTCCTATTTTAATCAGTTCACCCGTAAAATAAAAACCACCCAAATCACTACATTGACATTTCTATGTCATATTTTTCATCTTCTAGAAATCTATAACTGAATGGAGGGAATTTTTTTAAGAAGAGTTCTTAAGGTTTTCCTAATAAATATTTGTTGCTTTTGAATTCTCATACATTCTCTCTTATGAGAATTTGGTGACTAATTTTGACTTTTGGTTTGCAGGTGCAGTCAGTAGTTGGCAGCAACACATACATTTTATTCTATTGTGGCCGAGTGAATTCTGATAACGGCCAATGGTTAGATAAATAGGCATAACACGAAAGAATTTAGACAGGTATATGTATGTGTATATATATCTAGACGAGTGATTATGAGACTTTGAACACGACACGTTTTTATATGGTTAACACATCATATAACGTGTCGTCAGCCTTAAACAACGAAGGCATTGCCGCCACAACGCGCGGCTATGGCTACAATCTAGTTTTATAATTAAAATTATATAAAATATATTAAAAACTTATAAAAATATTACTTGTAATTTAACAACTACATAGCACTAAAAAAAACATTACATAAATTAATAAAACATTACAAAAAATAAAAATGTGAAACTAAAAAACACAATTTTGTTATAAATACAGATATATTGTCCCTTAATGCTCCTCCTAATTCTCCTCTAAGTTGTTATTCTTTCAGTTACATTTTGACTACTGTGTATATATATATATATATGTGATTGTAAATGATAGAATGACACACACTTCTCATTTTTCATTTCACGTTATCAGCACCCTGGCTCTATACCCATTCTAATTCATTGAAGATATTTCAAGTTCGGTTGGTGTTTTCATCTCCATTTGAGTTTCTGTTTCAACTACAAATTCACCATACCAGAGTAAATATGTTTACAAGTTCCAATAAAGCTATCATTGGTGATGAATGTCTCGTAGATAGTGGTACTACCAACACTATTCTCAAACATAAGAAATTTTTCTCTGAGTTGTCTCCTGCAGAGACACTTGTTGGCACTATTTCTGGTGTATGTGATCTTATAGAAGGCTCTGGAAGAGCAAGCATCATATTACCATCGGGTACTAAACTAATTATAAATGATGCATTATACTCTAGTAAATCAAGGCGCAATTTGCTTAGTTTTAAAAGTATTCGACAAAATGGTTATCACCTCCAAACAACATCCGAAAATAATAATGAATACTTACAAATTACTTCAAATGAAAATGGCAAAGATACCATTGTAGAAAAGCTAAAAGCTTTATCCTCTGGATTATATTATACAAATATTACTCCTATTGAAGCATACATGGTGGTGAGTAACCATATGTTACTAGATAAAGACACATTCACAATATGGCATGGCCGACTAGGTCACCCAGGTAACATAATGATGAGGCGAATAATTAAAAGTGCAAATGGGCACCCTTTTAAGAATTTAAAAGTCTTACAATCAAAAGATTTATCATGTGCGGCATGCTCTCTAGGCAAACTCATTACTCGGCCTTCACCAACTAAATTGACACAAGAAAACCCCTCATTTTTGGAAAGAATCCAAGGGGACATCTGTGGGCCTATACATCCTCCTTGTGGTCCATTTCGCTATTTCTTAGTCTTAATTGATGCCTCATCGCGATGGTCACACGTGAGTCTTTTAGCTACCCGAAATGTAGCGTTTGCCAGACTATTAGCCCAAATCATACAGTTGAGAGTTCATTTCCCTGAAAATCCAATTAAAACCATACGAGTGGATAATGCAGGAGAATTCACATCCCAAGCTTTTAACGATTATTGTATGTCGATTGGGATAAAGGTTGAACATCCAGTAGCTCATGTTCATACACAAAATGGTTTAGCTGAATCATTAATTAAACGATTACAAATAATCGCTAGACCTCTCCTGATGAGATGCAAATTGCCATCTTCTGCATGGGGACATGCTATTTTACACGCTGCTGCACTAATTCGATTAAGACCAACTGCCGATCATGAATACTCCCCATTACAACTGGTCTTCGGAAGAGAACCAAATCTGTCCCACCTCAAAATATTTGGTTGTGCGGTATATGTACCGATATCGCCACCACAACGTACCATTATGGGACCACAAAGAAGACTGGGCATTTACATCGGTTTTAACTCACCGTCTATTATTAAATATTTAGAACCATTAACGGGTGACATGTTTACAGCACGCTTTGCTGACTGTCAGTTTAATGAGACAGTATTCCCAGTCTTAGGGGGAGATAAGACTAAAGAAAGACTGGTAACACAAGAGTTAACATGGAATGCATCATCATTATCGAATCTCGACCCCCGAAGTGGTCAATGTGAATCTGAAGTCCAAAAGATTATACATTTGCAAAGAATCGCAAATGAATTACCAGATGCATTCACAGACACAAATAGGGTGACAAAGTCACATATACCAGTATCAAATGCACCTGCTCGAATTGAAGCAATCCCAGAAGAGATTACCATACAAAGAAAACGTGGGAGACCAATAGGTTCCAAAGATAAGAACCCACGTAAGCGAAAAGAGCAGAATAAATCAGTTGGTGAAAATTTAGTAAATGAAACCCTAGAAGAGGTAAATGTCCCAGAAGAGACAAATATAATTCCAGAGGAAAATGAAAATCCAGAAGACGCACTGGTACCAAACGAAAACGAGATCTCTATCAATTATGTACAAAACAGTACAATATGGAACCGAAATGAAACACATGTTAATGATATATTTGCATATGCTATAGCAACGGATGTAATCAATGAAAATGATTATGTACCTAAAACTCTAGAAGAGTGCATGCACATAGTTGATTGGCCAAAATGGCAAGAGGCCATAAAGGCTGAGTTAGATTCGCTTGAAAAGCGAAATGTTTTTGGACCTGTAGTCCGAACACCCATAGACGTCAAACCAGTAGGTTATAAATGGGTGTTTGCTATAAAAAGAAATGAAAGGAATGAGATTGTACGATACAAGGCACGTCTTGTAGCACAAGGGTTTTCCCAAATCCCAGGAGTTGATTATGAGGAAACGTATTCACCTGTAGTGGATGCGATAACCCTTAGATTTCTAATTGGCCTTGCAATCTCAGAAGGACTTCAAATGAGACTTATGGATGTCGTCACTGCATACTTGTATGGGACACTAGAAAATGACATCTACATGAAAATCCCTAAAGGATTAAAAATGCCCGAAGCATTAAAATCAATACCTCGAGACATGTGTGCTATAAAGCTAAAAAGATCTTTATATGGTCTTAAACAATCTGGCCGCATGTGGTACAATCGGCTCAGTGAATATCTTGAAAAAGAAGGATACAAGTCTGATGTAATCAGTCCATGTGTTTTTATAAAAAGATCACTCTCAAAATTCACTATTGTAGCAGTCTACGTTGATGATATAAACATCATCGGAGCTCCTGAAGAGATAGAAAAAACTGCTAATATATTAAAGAGAGAATTTGAGATGAAAGACCTTGGCACAACAAAATTATGTCTCGGCCTGCAGTTTGAGCATTTACGAAACGGTACATTCGTCCATCAGTCAAACTACATCCAGAAGATGTTAGTACGTTTTAATATGGACAAAGCTCATCCGTTTAGCATACCCATGGTTGTCCGACTGCTAGATCCTCAAAAGGACCCTTACCGCCCTCAAGAAGAAGGCGAAGAAGTACTTGGTCCAGAAGTACCATACTTAAGTGCGATCGGTGCTCTTATGTATCTTGCAAATAACACGAGACCTGATATTGCATTCTCGGTACATGTACTAGCGAGATACAGTTCAAACCCAACACGTAGACACTGGAATGGAATAAAACACATATTCCGATATATTTGCGGGACACAAGACTTAGGTCTTTTCTACCAGAAAGATCAAAAGTCCCAGCTCGTTGGGTATGCTGATGCTGGATATCTATCAGATCCACATAAAGCAAAATCTCAAACAGGTTATGTATTCACATATGGTGGCACAGCAATTTCTTGGAAGTCAACTAAGCAAACACTTACAGCAACGTCATCAAATCATGCCGAACTAATTGCACTATATGAAGCTGGTCGAGAATGCGTGTGGTTGAGATCAATGATTACTCACATACAAGAAGCATGTGGATTAGAACAGATCAAGAAGGAGCCGACAATTATTTATGAAGACAATGCTGCTTGCATAGCTCAGATCAAAGAAGGTTATATCAAGGGTGATCGAACAAAGCACATCTCACCAAAATTCTTCTCAACATATGACTTGCAGAAAGAAGGGGAAATTGATGTTTGCCAAATCAAGTCAAGTGAAAATTTAGCTGACCTATTCACAAAATCTTTACCAAGAAACAGTTTCGAGCAACTATCATACAAGATCGGTCTACGTAGATTGAAAGATGTTTATTGAATTTAGGGGGAGAATTATACACACTGTACTCTTTTTCCCTTAACTAAGTTTTGTCCCAATGGGTTTTCTTAGTAAGGTTTTTAATGAGGCAGTACAACTGATCCAGTAGTATCAGTTTATTCTATAGGTCCTGAAGTATCTATTTAATATCATCCTGAAGTATGTTATTAACTGTGTATAATAAATAATAATAATAATATATATCTGAGGGGGAGTGTTATAAATACAGATATATTGTCCCTTAATGCTCCTCCTAATTCTCCTCTAAGTTGTTATTCTTTCAGTTACATTTTGACCACATAGTTTTCAGTTACATTTTGACTACTGTGTATATATATATGTGATTGTAAATGATAGAATGACACACACTTCTCATTTTTCATTTCAAATTTAAATAAAAAATCTAATGATTTCACACCTAGCGGAGCTTGGATTCATGGCAGTGCTCGTGCCTATAGTTGATGAGAGCCACTTGAATGATGTCGTCCTACCCGAGGTCACCATCCTCGTGCTCCACGGTGGTGTGGATCGTCTCGAATCTTTCGCTATCAAGATGGATCGTCCTAAAACGAGAGGAGAGGGAGTCGACGGTTCATTTGTTATCACTCGTATACGCTTGAAAGTGTTGTCGGATTGTCCTCCAAAAAGGACCGCTCGAGCGCCTATCCGGCGTGTGGTGGCTCAAAGCTTCGACCCACGACTCGCAAAGTGCTATATCTTTTTCTTCAGTCCACGCAACGACTGTCATCCTCAGTTTTTTTTTTTTTTTGGTGAAGTGGAAATGGTTGAGAGTTTGTATAAATTTAGGTGAGGTGGTGGAGTTTGTAGAAAAATGAAGAAGTTGGTTGTATTTATAGTGTAAAATTAGAATTTTTAAAAAAAGTTACACTTTTTAAAATTTTAAAAGCTATACGTTGAGGTTAAACAGCTAACATCCACATCCATTTACCATGTGTCGCGTCAACGCCAAAAACTCTTCCACATCAATGGAGATTCCTCTGCCTAATCAATGGCGTTGAAAAGCAACAACTTCATCTTTGAACGCTCACACCGTATAGTGTTACTGGTTCGGTTTTCAAAACCGGAAATAATTATTTAGCTAGCTACTGCATGGAAAGGACTCAAGAGGCAACAGCCACCTAGCTAGCTATTTTCTGACGGTTTTCAGACCATTGATTCTCCTGATGCTTCTTCAGTACACAACAAATCTTTGCTTATCAAATCCAAAAAATATCCGATATTCTCCGGCAACTTTAATCGATCACTTCCGGCAATTTCGCTAGAGCAAAAACCCAAACGATTCAATTCGAACCTAGGGTTTTAGTACTTCAAACTCCTGCCTGGTATACTCTCTGTTCCCGAGTTAACTTAACGAAGGATAAGAAAAGAAAGTAAAAGTGAGAAAGGAAAGAATGAGAAAGGAAAAAACAAGATGTCTTTCCCACCGTTTCCTCCCAAATCGGAAGGAAAGAAAAATTAAATAATTTAGCCTAATTTTCCTTTCTTTTCCTTCCTTAAATGAAACTCGGGAACACGACATGTTTTATTTTCCTTTCTTTTCCTTCCTTAAATGAAACTCTGGAACACAAAATATTTTTACTTTCTTTTTGTTTCCTTTCCTTTCCTTCCGTTAGTAAACTCTGGAACACAGTGTTAAGGTAACCAAGTCTGTTCGTTGTTTTGTGTTTGTGTTGTTTTTTCTCTGATATATACATACATACATACATACATACATACATACATACATACATACATGCCTCCTGTTGTTCATGCTATCGAGTTTTTAACAAGGTACTACTAGTCTTTCATATAGATTTGTAATGTTGATCAAAATGTGTCCAGATCTGCTTTAACTTTTGCACTTCATCAATTTCGTTGCAGAAACAATTTGGAGGTGAAATAAGAGATAACTTTGCATATTTATTTTGTTCAGTTTGTTAGGTATAGTTCCCGTACACATGGTGAAGCACAGGAAAACTCATGATTTTTTTTTCTAAAAAAAAAAAAGAAATGTACCTAGGGGCACTGTTGCAGAAATCGGCCTAGGCGGCCGATTAATCGGCGCCTAGGTGCTAGGCGGTTGGCTACTGATTAATTTTAAGCTAGTCGGTGGAATTAATCGGTTTTGGTCAAAGTCGGTCGTAGGCGGTGAAAATCGGTCCTAGGCGGTCAAAAATCGGATTAATCGGTCAAAATCGGTCCTAGGCGGTCAAAATCGGTCAAAATCGAACCATACTATCTGAAACTTGAAGTATTTATGTGAATTTTGAAGTATTATTTTTATATTATTGGGTATATATATATAATTTTGAAAAAATACATATAAAAATCCCATTCCGATTAATCCCGATTAATCCCTAGGCGGTACCTCACCGCCCGACTAGCGCCTAGCGCCTTCTACAACATTGCCTAGGGGTGCAAACGAGCCGAGCCGAGCCGAGCCCGAGCTTGACCAGGCTCGAGCTCGAGCTCGATTAGCTTATGTGAGCTCGGGCTCGAGCTCGGCTCGTTTGTATTTTCTCAAGCTCGAGCTCGGCTCGGCTCGTTTATTATCTATTAATTAATATGTTAAATAAAAATAATATAAATAAAAGACTTTTTAGGCTCGTGAGCTCGATAAGTGAAGCTCGGGCTCGGGCTCGTTTACTAAATAAGCTTATTTTTAGGTTCAAGGTCGGCTTGTAAACAAGTTTGAATAAGCTCGGCTCGACTCGGCTCGTTTACACTAAAGTTCGATAAGGCTCGACGAGCCTAACGAGCTTCACATGCGAGGCTCGAGCTCGGGCTCGATAAGCAAACGAGCTTTATTTTAGGCTCAAGCTCGGCTCGGGCTCGATAAGGCTCGGCTCGTTTCGAGCTTTTCCTCAAGCCGATCTCGAGTAGCTCGCGAGCTGCTCGGCTCGTTTGCACCCCTAAATGTACTATACATATATTTGAACATTTTTATAAAAAAAATGTAAAAAGCGCGGACTAGTTTTTTTTAAAAAATGTTCAAAATCTGTGTGTTACATTTTTTAAACATATATATTATGCAACATGGAATTTTTTACATTAAAAAAAATGTAAAAAGCGCGGACTAGTTTTTTTGTTTTTCTTTTACAAAAATGTTTAAATATATTTATGTCACATTCCCTGTTTTTTTCTTTTTAGAAAAAAATGAAAATGTTACATAGGATTTTTACGAGGGATTCTTGAGTTTTTTCAACTTGGTTTTCATTTTATCCTTCCTATAGTACACATATACATCTATTTTTTACACTATGTCTGTTTCTCCAAATAGATTATTAGTTTTTGTTAACTTCATCATTTTATGGCTTATTTCCTGGTGGTGCACAAAAAACACCGGTTTGTAACCCGAACCAAAACTGGTTCCAACCCCTAGGTTTGGGACGGGTTTGTAATCCTTGAAGAAAGTAACCAAGTCATCCAAAGTTCGAAGAATACGTTTACTATTTTATTACTCCCTCCGTCCCATTAAAAGTGTCATGTTTTGAATTTTCAAAGTCTTTGTTTATAAACTTTGACCTTAAATAATTTTGTTTGTGTTAGATAATACTTGATGAAAGTTATATGATTTGAGTGTATTTTATAAGTGTTTTTATCGGGTTAATTTTCATCAAGTTTTATATAACACAACAAATATATAATTAAAGTCAAAGTTTATAAATAAAGACTTTGAAAATTCTAAATATGACACTTTTAATGGGACGGAGGTAGTAGTTCATAATGGGTTGAACAATTTGTGTTTTATGTTTTGTTATTCTGTTTGGGCCGCAGGCCACCAAAACAATAGTCTGTGTCGAAAATTAGGTCCGATTGGTTTCATTATGTTGGGTCAGGAAGTATTTGGGCCTTGTATCACGAACTGGTACGATGAGATAGCATAACCGTGTGAACGGTTATTGGGGAATAGACGCACCCCTTCATGAAACGAAGTATCCCTTCATCGTAACTGTTCGGTACTATATATATAGGGCTGGGAACCCGTAGTTCGTGATACCAACAATCCTCTCTTTTGAAACCAAACCGAACCGGTAAAAAACTGATTTGAACCCGAACCCAAACCCAACCCACTAGACTTACACTGAGGACATGGTCAAGGATATGACTTCTTGGAAACGTCAGATTAAGGTTAAAGACTCTTAGGAGGATGGTATGGTTGGAATTAGATTGTTGCCTTACAAGTTTTATTCTTCTGTGTGTGTGTGTGTGAGTGTGTTGTGGCCTTCGAGTGTTATCACTTGCTTGTGTGTTTATATATTTTCTCCTTTTTATATGTTTTCTCCGATTGCATGTTTGGTAGCCCGCATAGAACATTTTAGTAAACTATTTTCTATATTGATTGAGTTCCTATGTGCTTTTATTTGTTTTTATGACTTATTTTTTTGGAGCGTGGAGGTCTCGTTGGTAGCAGCATTCTCTCTCAGCTGGCTTGCCTAAATCCCATCTTTGTTGGTTTAATATTACGACTTCAATTTGATTAACTATTCATATTGAGATCTACACGAATACGTGAATGTTGAATGACTTAGTATCTACACGCATGCTTTTATTGGGCAGTTTATTCCGCATTAAAGTTTCATCTATTCATTTTCATTGAATTTCATTGCTTTGTGATCTCGTTCATTTCCATAACAACTGGTGGTAACATCTTTGTAATGTGAGTGAAGCAACATTAATTACTTGTTAAGATCAAAGTATTAAACTATTTGTAGATGGTTTCCTGTTAATTAGAAGTGATTTCATGGTGCTCACATGCTGTGTTTGATATATTGCAAGATAGGTGTGCGATGAGTCAACCTGTTGAAGATGCAGATTACGGTGATCCAAATCAAAACGCTAAAGAAGAGCAATTTGTTTGGCCTTGGATGGCTGTGGTTGCTAACATCCCTAGTGGTAAAAATCTAAAAGATGACTGGAGTGAACAAGGATACACCTCAGTCGAAGTTCATGCTCTTTTGAACCAAGACGGTCATCCCTCAGGGCTTGCTGTCGTTGAATTTGGGAAAAAGTGGGATGGATTTTTTCATGTCATGATGTTTATGAAGTCGTTTGAGGTAAACAAACATGGCAGGAAAGATTGGTTTGACGGGGAAAAGTGCAAAGGTGACGAGCTGTATGTGTGGATTGCAACCGATGAAGATTACAACGCTTATGATCTTGTTGGGGAATTTCTTAGAAAAAATGGTGATTTGAAGACCATCGCTGATGTTCAAAGAGAAGATGAATCCGTGATTCGCGGGTTGAAAACTATGATTGATGAAATGGACAAAAGAGCTGAAGAAATGAATAGTGAAATAAGTAAAGTGGATATTCAAATTGAAAATGTTATGAAAGCGATAGAAACTATGACCGCAAAGTTCAATGAAGGTATTATTTTCAAAGTTGTTTTATGAAATGCAGTTATATATGTAAGCGCTTGTATCGTAATTTGATATATTTTGTTGTTGATTAGATAAGAACATGATACTAAAGAAGACTGATGATGATCTTAAAGCGATTGCAACTGAGCACGATCGGGCCAAGTGGCTGCTGGATGATCCTGAAAGGGGACTGAAAGCACGTGAAGTTCTAAATGACTCTAAGAAAAGGAAGCTTGACGATGAGAAAAAACGAATGGTACTTTACATATGTTGTTTTGCGAATCCGCCGGATTATGTGTTGAGATTCTTTTTGGCACAGGTGGAAATGGCAACTTTGGATCATAATAAGGCGGCTGAGAAAGCATTGAAGTTAGCTAACGATCAAAAGGTTTGTTCACGTTAAAGCATGTGTTTTTTAATTAATTTTGTATAATTCGATTTGATTAATTATAAACATGACAGAGAGAAATAGAAACACTTAACCAGAAAATCATCAAGCTTCAAAAGAAGCTTGACGAGAAGCAATGCTTGGAGCAAATGAAAGCAGCGTTAGAAGTGATGAAACACATGACCGGCGAACATCTTGAGGCAAAAAGAAAGAAGGAATCGATTCAGAACGTTATTAAAGAAAAGAAGTGAAACTTAATTGAGTACAATCCGAGTGGCAGATGTCCGGTGCCAGAACTTTGGAACACGATCATTAAATTAGACTGTCGTATAACTTAGATTGTCGTATAACTTTTGAGGGTAGTTTAAACTTGAAGTTGTAGTATTAACAAACACTTCATTTGGGGGTGTTGTTTTAGGCATAACTCTGGTTTATAAATCATATGCACAATGCTAGTTCTAGATCTCTTATCTCTTGATGCTTTGTGAAAAGCATTTGTCAATGCATTTTAATAACTCGATGTTATAGAAGTTATAATTCAAATTAACATTTTACCATCTTTTTTTCCTGTTTAAAAATTATAATCCTTTTGGCATTTGGCATTGTTTTGGGGCAAGTAATTCTAAAAGCTATTTAATCACTTTTCATACAAAAAAAGATAATGTATAAATCACATACCTTAGTCGTAACCACTTAGATGAGATTATTGATTAGTAATGTTAAATTGTTTTGTTTGTAAGAGAGGGATATGTTTAATTATTGAGTTTAAGGACACGGCACGTTTAATAAAGTTAAATTTAGCATTTCAACAACACGAATTACGCAACATGTTTATCATGATCACTAATACGCGTCACTAACCCGTTTACCACAAACACTAATTGTTTCACTTTGTTTCAAGTATTAACATGTCGTGTTATAAAGTGGTAGATGATGATAGTTAAAGAAGATTTGTTTTAAGATATATGAGCATTCGTATTGGAGCCTCTATATTTACTTATGAGTGAGTTCTCTATATTATATAGAGTGGTTGTGAGTCGAAAGAGATAAAATGTTATTGTTTATTAGTAAATTCAGATAAAACATTGTTCACCCTCTATAATTTTTATTATTTTTAAAGTAGTTGTGAGTGGGGAAGATAAAAGTATAAAAAAGTTAGTATTTAATTGAAAAAGTAACGAGAGAGAGAGAGAAAATAGTAATTTTTAATATAATTTATCTACAATTTACAATTTGTAATTTGACGTTCACAACTTGTTTTTTTTTCATTTTTAGCACATAAGCCCAAAAAACTCAAATCGTGAAACTGAACAGGAACTAAACCGTTACTAACAGTTCGGTTTGACTCGGTTTAAGAATTCAACGGTTCAATTTCGGTTTTCAATTATTAAAAACCGTGATTAACGGTTTAGTTCACTATTTGACCCAAAAATCGTCTAAACCGGACCATCAACACCCCTAGTAAATAGCCAGCCAATGAGGAGGAGCTTGTTCATGGAAGAACGCAAAAGACACCTAAACTAAACTGGTTTTTCACTTAATCACGATTCGGTTTACAAATAATCACAATCCGCTTCTCGATTTTCTCCGGAAACTTTGCTCTCTGTTTCATCCATACTTTCCGACGTTGTTTGCTGTACCAAAAACCCTAGGCTTTTAGTTTCTTTCTCTGCTGCTTTACTTCAAGGTATACATACAACTCTAATCTTTCTATTCTGTTCATGTCTTATTGTAACATTTGTAGTTCATAAAATGCGTGTAAATTAATATTAATTTACGATCATGTTGTAAGTCTCTCATGCTTATCTTTCTTTCCCCTCCAGTTTGTTTGTTTGTTTGTTTGAGGGTAAGTTAAGCTCAATTTTGTTGCTTATTTTACTGTAAAGCGTGGGTGGGTGGCCGGATGGACAGGACTGTATAAAAAAAATAAACCCTAGCTTAGGGGCTAGGGCCCCACTGTCCCAATTTTCTTGATTGTATACTAAAGCCCCAAAATGTTTATCATGATCACTAAAAGTTACTCAAACTCTAATGTGTGTGATGGTGTGTCTTTTAGAAATCGGATATAATACGTGTGTCATTATTATATTTGCACGTGTTAGGATCTTAGGCAAAAAAGCTGTGTTTTTTAATGGAACAGGGTCTGGTTTTATAAACCGTTTTGGGCCCCAAAATAGGTTGAGCCGACCCTGCCCAACGTTATAAGAGTTTTAGTTGTCATCCTTGTTGATGCTTATTGATGTAGCGTGTGAAATGATAATGAAGAAGTGATCACGTTGATTCTGTGAACACTTGTGATAATCTTCCCCAAACCCCAAATTCGACCCAAAAGGCAGAGAATTTGAAATGATAAGATGGTTTATTGCAAAATTGATGGATGGCCATCTGAATTACATGTGAAGAACATAAATAAGAACAGAAATTCAAAACGGGCCAATAAAAGGCCATGGGCTAAACACAAGCCCAAAAACAAAGTGCATAAAACATGAAAAAAAAAAAACACAAAACTGCCCGTAACTCTCACTAGAATGCGTTTTTTGGACCGAAACTTGGGCAAGGCCCTTCCAGGTCTCTGCCATGACGTGCTCCTCGTTTCAAGCTTCGATTTGATTGGTCGAATGCCTAAAACTGGGACCCGTAGCCAAAGTTATGTTTGTTTTCGTAAATCACCCTTGGAAGCTCGATCATGGGCCTCTAGAAATGCCACAGCTTGATCTTCCACACTTGGGCCTGCATCTCTTGTCTTCTTTGTGTTGGCTTGAACCTTACATATATATCTTATCGGATAAGAAATTGCAACTCTAACCATTTATATTGTGATCTGTATGAATATTTGAATGTTGAAAGACTTGATATATCTGTATACATACCTTTTCTGGACAGTTTTTTCCACACTAAAGGTTCACCTACTTATTCATGGTTAAATGTTTGTCATTGTTGGTATTTATCTCTTGTTGATTTTGTGATCTTGTGTGTGTTATTTTCCTGGTGATATTTTTGTAGATGTTTCCTTTTAGAAGTGACTCAATTGTTGTGTTTGATATATTGCAATTTACAAATAGGTGCAGGATGACTCAACCAAGTAGAGATACAGTTAACATTGATCCCGAACTCGAGAAGTACAAACATAAGTATCACAAGGACCTAAGAGGCGGTTGTTACAAAATTCAGTTTTCAGAAAATATTTTAAAATGTCCCTTCTGTCCTCATAGCAGAGACTACTGTTACGAGGACCTCCTCAGACATGCGAATCGGATAGTGAGAGAATCAAAAAGTGCCAGTTTTAAGGATAGGGCCAAACACATGGCGTTAATCGAGTATTTAGAGAACGACTTTTATGCTAAACGCAAGTGTTTAGAGTCACAACAACAACCAACGCAAGACTTTTACGCTAAACGAAGGTGTTTAGAGTCAACAAGTGTAAACACAACTCCAAAGCAAAACACTAATGAAGAGCTACATGTTTGGCCTTGGATGGCTGTGGTTGCTAACATTCCTGTTGAATATAAGAATGGTAAATATGTTGGTGACAGTGGTAAAAAGCTAAAAGATGACTGGACCGAAAAGGGTTACGACCCGGTGAAAGTGTATCCTCTGTGGAGCTCAAAGGGTCACTCGGGGCTTGCTGTGGTTGAATTTGGGCCAACCTGGGCCGGTTTCAATAATGTTATGAGGTTTATAAAGGATTTTGAGGTAAACAAACATGGGCGGGAAGATTGGTATGGTAGGGAAACGTGCAAAGACGATAAGTTGTATGCGTGGATTGCAACGGATAAAGACTATAACTTGTACGGTCTTGTCGGGAATTATCTTAAGAAAAACGGTGCGTTGAAGACTGTGGCTGATGTTCAAAAAGAAGGAGAAGTAATAGGATCAAAATACATTATGGGCTTGCAAACTATAAGAGATGAAAAGGACAAAGAAAGTGAAAAAATTAAAAGTGAAATAAGCAAAACGGATATTCAGTTGAAGAATGTTATGAGACAGAAAGAAAAGATAACTGAGGACTTTAATAAAGGTATTAATTTCAAGATTGTTTCTTGAAGCTTAATTAACAAACTGTATGTTTAGTTGATCTTAATTTATGTACTTTTGTTCTTGACTAGAGTTGCAAATGATGCAAAAGAAGGCGGATGAGCAGCTTAAAATGATTACGACTGAGCATGAACAGAGCAAACGGCTGCTAGAAGATCGTGAAAAGGAGCTTAGAGCACGTGAAGCTAAAAATGAAAATGAGCAAAGGAAGCTTGACTATGAGAAGAGAATGGTACTCGTATTTTGTTTTACGTATGTTTTTTTTTCTGTGAATCTAATGATTTTTTTTTGGCAGAATGAAATGGCAATTCAGGAGCAGATTAAGGCAGATGAACGGATGTTGAAGTTAGCTGTGGATCAAAAGGTATATTGACATTTGACAAACTTTTCTGATATCAAATCATGTGTGTTTTGATTAATTTCGTATGAACGTTACGTTGTGTAAAAATATGACAGAGAGAAAAAGAAAAGCTTCACCAGAAAATCATCGAGCTTGAAAAGAAGCTTGACAAACTTTTCTGATATCAAATCATGTGTGTTTTGATTAATTTCGTATGAACGTTACGTTGTGTAAAAATATGACAGAGAGAAAAAGAAAAGCTTCACCAGAAAATCATCGAGCTTGAAAAGAAGCTTGATGAAAAGCAACGGCTGGAGCTAGAGATCAAGCAAATGAAGGGAGCCATAGAAGTGATGAAACACATGAATGAAGAAGATCTTGAAGCAAAGGACAAAATGAAATCACTTCAAAATGATCTCAAAGAAAAAGAAGAGGAACTCGAGGGTTTGGAAGAGCTTAATCAAGCGTTAATAGTTAAAGAACGAAAGACCAACGATGAATTAGTGGACGCTCGTAAAGAGCTAATTTTTGTGAGTTTGTTTTCTTCCAGAAAAAAGTCATTGATCCAAAGTGATTAAACGTAATTGAAATTACCTTCTTATCTTGGTTTGTTTGAACTTTGAACAACAGGGTTTTAAGGATAACGCGAATACTGCACAGATTTTTGTGAAGAGAATGGGGGACCTTGAAGTAAGACCGTTTATGGTTGCTGCGCAGAGACATTGTTCTAATAGAAAGAAAGCAACTGAGAATGCAACAAAAATGGTATCTTTGTGGGAAGATCATCTCGGGGATTCTAGCTGGCATCCCTTTAAAGTCGTCACTATTGGAGAGAAACCCACGGTATTACATGCTTTTCTTTCTTTCAGTTATATAAACTTGTGTAACATAAAACATTGATTAGCCATTTCACATCTGTGTTAGTTAAATAAAGTTGATGTGTGAAAATGAAACATGATTGGGCAGGAGATTCTGGATGAAGAAGATGAGAAGATTGCAAGCTTGAAAAATGAATGTGAGAAAGATGTATTTGATGCTGTTGTCACCGCTCTAAATGAATTAAACGAGTACAACCCGAGTGGCAGATATCCAGTGGCAGTACTTTGGAACATGAAGGAGAAAAGGCCTGCGACGTTGAAAGAAGGCGTTGAATATCTTCTTTATAAATGGAAGCATCGTAAAACACGCAAACGATGTTAAAAAAGATTGCAGCCACCTGATAACTTTGGTGAGGAGTATTAACTTTTAAACTTAAAACTTATAGTATTAACACCTCGTTTGGGAGTGGTACCCGAAAACACGACTTGATTAATATTTTGTGCTATCTTCTCTGTAATATTTTGTGATTATATGGGATTTATCTAAACGTTAATCTCTATTGCGTCTTATTAACATCTTCCTCCCGTCTCTTAAATTTGATCATTTATGTTAGTAAATTTGATTATACGTTCGTGAATGAGACTATGTGAGGTTGAACGAAGTACATTATAACATTTTGCAGTAGAATTAAAGCGAAAAAAGTTATGTGATAGGTTTGATAAAATATTCCTAGATGTTTTGACATATGGCAACTTGAAGTAGCATATGATCACTACACCCTGTACAAATGTTATTAATAATATCTTGTATATTTAAAAAAAATCATTTATACAACTTGGCATGAAAGAAGTCAAGAACCATATTCCAATCTTAATTAATAAAAATAAATCTTGTGGATATGAGGGGAATCGGAAACTTTGGGATAAGTCAATGATATCCCACATGGGGGCCCTAAAGTACACTTTGATATGTTCATAGTGCTAGTTCTAGACTTAAAAGTTTTTTGGTGGTTTGTGAAAAGCATTTGTCCCAAGATAATTCTGAAGAGCATATTGGTTTATGGTATTATACTAAACTAATATAGACTTTGTAGCGAAACTTAAGATTTCTGACGGGGGATCGAAAACGTATATACACAAAAATTTATATAGAACCGAGGGGTCGAAAACGTATTTACCCAAAAATTTCTATACGAAAACTACATACTCTCTACTACTGAGCGAAAAGTTCGGGGGGTCGGCTGCTAGGGGCGGACCTACCTCTTTGGTAGGGGTAACCCCCGCTACCCCTTGGTCGGAAAAAATTTGGAAAAATTAGTGTAAATTTTGGAAAAATTTGACGTTTTTTCGATTTCGTTACGGCTTATTTATAACACGTTACCCCTTGGTCGGAATCCTAGATCCGCCACTGTCGGCTGCACCCTCCCGCCCTACTTAAGCTACGCCCCTGTATAGACTTGCAGTATGTAAATACTGAAGATTAATGTCTAGTATATTATGATGCCCATGTTAACAAATTTGGTTAATATTATGAAGTTGCTATTACTTTAATGATCATTGTTAATAGATATGGTAAAATGCAACCTCATGACGGTGCAAGATGGTTGTATTGTTGTATCTTTTGTTTGAATTATTTCTCGGTCTATGTGTGTCATCCTTGCGCAGGGGACATGCTAATCTTATCAAGTCTGTATAAAACTAATAATCATTTTATGATAACTCTAAAAATTTAGAGTTTGCTATACTTTTGAAAAATGTAGACTAATATTATGCATTATATATGATGTTACATTTAAACATAATTTTCAAATAACCATCGTAAAAAATAAAAAAGATTGCAGCCACCTGATAACTTTGGTAATAATAACTATCGTAATAATATATAAAATCAGCTATAGTTAGAATTGAAACACCAACTTAATTAGAACAACATATAATTAATATCATCATACTTTGCAATTTGGTTGACTAAGACCGACACTGTTTGCAAAGGTTTGTATTTTTACAAGAAACGATGATTTTTTTAAGTAAACACCAAATGCGACAGTTTAAATCCAGTCGCTCATGGAAACAAATTCGAATAGATTAGATGGGTGGGAATTGTGTCCATTCCGGCGTTCTTCATACCCGAAAGTTTTTCCCAGTGAAGGTTTGACCAAATTGCCAGTTAGCGGGTACAATGTTCCATGAGGTGGAGGTACGTCGGTCACTGGATGTAACTCTAAAGGAGAGTGATTGGCCGGTAAGAACAGCATTAGATTGCCAGTTTTGACCCCAGTTTCGACTCATGCTCATCCAGTTAGTCTTTGTGCCTTTGACCCACGCCTTTTGAATATCACCCGCACCCGCAACGTTGGTGATCAAAACCAAGTTGAAGTAACGGAAACCGTTAATTGTGAACCTAATCCCTCCTGCTTTTCTACAAGGGACTCTACAGAAATAAATCATAAACACAAAGGTCAGTTTCGTCAATATACATACATAAGGTGTTGACATGGTATAGTATAGTAAAAGTGTTGTGGGACCTACAAGCTTTACTCTTGTCACGTGCCGGTTGTCGTACCACCGGTGATTACAATCGGTACTTTCCCTCTAAACATACTCAATTTTCTTATTTTTTATAGAGTAAATTACGATTTTGCCCGTGTGTTATATCACTTTTACCTTTTTCGACTAAAAAAATATTTTAATATCTGAGCCCCTAACGTCTTTTTTCTAACCCTTTTGGTCCTTAACACTAAGCTCATTCATTAAATGTTAGGGGCAAAAAATGTTAGAAAAAAAGACGTTAGGGGCCAAAAGGCTAGAAAAAAACACGTTGGAGGCTCAGATGTTAAAAAAGATTTTTGGGTTAAAATGGTAAAAGTGATATAACCACAGGGGCCAAAATCGTAATTTACTCTTTTTTATATTTTTAAACTCCAAAAGTCATATCAGAAATAAGATAAGTTTACACATGGGCGAATATATATATGGTACAATTAACAAATGGTCCTTTTTTTTAAATCAAAGTCAAATTAAAGTTGGAATTCTTAATAATTTTTGTATACAAGTAAAAAAATAGTACACATTAACGAAAAAAGGTACTTTTGGTGTAATGTCAACATGTGTTTACTCTAATTAATTATTAAAGTGGTTCAGGTTCGAGTCTCACGACTAGAACTTAATAAAAGTTAATCGTGTTTTGGTGGTTAAAAAACTAAGAACGAAAAAAGGCGGGAGAGAGAACGCAAAACATACCGGCGGTAAGAGACGGGGACGATGCCAGCACGATACTGGGCGATTTTAAGGAACATGGGCATGGCTAGGTCGAAGTGAGTACGAGGAGGGTTACACCAGCCGCCATTGTCGTTAGGTAAGGCGTAATTCGGCGGGCAGAAGTTGGTGGCAGTGATGAAAATAGAGGGGCTTCCGGGGTGGCACCACTGTGGGGTGTTAACACACTTGATTTCGAAGCACGCACCGCAACTAAACCCGTTGTTAAAGAGCGCCGTGCTTAGCGCCGCCGTGTTAACGCCGTATCCTTGGCTGTATAGGTTCCCATATCCACAAGCACCTCCTGTGATAATTGAACGTTAAAAATAATCTCAACAACACGCAATGGGAATTAGTGTACCAAAATTATTATTAACGCTACTAGTAGTCTAGTACTAGACTACTAGTGGCGTTAATTACTAAATCATTTTTTAATTACTAAATTTTTTTTTAAGGTGCATAAATTCTGAGTATACTTATAATTTATAATATATAATGTTATCCGGTTCTTAAATCCGGTTCGACCAGTGGACCAGTAAGATGTACGGTTTTGAAAACATTGCTTAGGACAACCAGGGGCGTAAAAAATTATGAACATACCCATTGTACCGGAGGCGTCACTTCCGCCGTAAAACGTGGCATGAGCACTTTGCCAAGGCCCACCGGCGTAGTTTCCGGGGATTCGGGCCTCGGTCAACGACAACAAACAGAGTACCAGGAAGACAATGCCGCCGGTGATTCCCATTTCAATGAATTGTAGAGAGAGAAGACTGAAGAGAGAGTGTAATGGTGGGTTTGGAGAATGAAGAGGAGGGGTGTTGGGTATTTATGGAGGGAACTTATGGGTGAGGAGGAGGGTATTTATGTAAATTCGTTTTTTTGAATTACTGTTTTGCGCGTATAAATTTGTTTTTTTTTTCTTGCTGTTAAAGAAAATAAGTCTAAAAGAAATAAAAGTGGGTATTTACTGTTTATTAATTAGGAAGAGATTGTGTGGGGCCGCTGAAAAAGTTGCTTGTTATATTGCTGGTTTTGACCGGTTGGAATTATTTGGACCGGGGTGTAGATAACCGGATCCAACGGTTGTTACATCTCCATCATGACATTTGACATGTATTTGGCTATTTGCATTCAACTCATGAGATGCTAGAGATTCAGTATGGAATATTAAAAGGCTCATTCTATACGCACCCCCCCTATTTCCTGATTACACCCCCCCTTGTGAGAGGAAAACTGTCGGTCCCACGCTGGCCCCACGTGTAAGTATGTGAGAGGAGGAGGGTGAAAAAAGTAAATAGGGGGTGCGTATAGTAGCACCCTATTAAAATTACTGTAATTTAAACATAAATATGTTCCCAATTTCATATAAAGGGTTAGGATATAATCAGTGGCGGATCCAAGAATTTTTTCTAAGGGGTTCACTTTTTTAAGTGTTCCAATATCATATGTTCGAACATAAAAAAAATACAGGTCGGTTTGACGGTTCAGGTCGTGTAAGTTCATCGCATAATAAAAATACGATACAATAATGAAAAAAAAAACATAGAAGACGAATGGAAGATATCTCGGTAGAAAATTGGAACAATTTGGGTGTAAACGTAATTCAAAATTAGGCGATGTATGATTAGAACATGTAATGACTTTCTAGCTCTTGACAAATTTGTATTTCACGAAAGCAATAAAATCGATCCTCTTTTATGTTAAATAAAACTTATTGATCCAATCTAGCATGTTTACTTTAAGTTTGCACTAACAATCCTTTTCAAGAAACCATCTATCCGAATTTGGCACATTAACAAAATTTAGAAACAAAGACCAAGACCCTTGATTCTAATTAATCTCAGCAACTTCCAAACACCTTATCCAAATCAGACACAAAATAAAAAATCAAAACAAAGCCCTTACAAGACTAGAACTCATGACCTCAAGTTTAAGAGGTGCGCGCTGAACAAGTTTACCATCTATGGCTTTGCTTATAAGGTTGCCCAATAAAATATTAAAGGGTTCCTTCAGAATTTTCTATATAACTTAATACTATAAATTACGAAATGAACAGGTTCCTAGGAACCCCCTAATTAGCTCTAGATCCGCCCCTGGATATAATAGAAAGTTTGTTTGGCTAAGAAGTCTAGGAAGTAATCTTGACCATCAATTATTGAAGAGAAGAAAAGAGGCGCGTGCGTTTGTTTAGTGGCATTCTAGTCAATTCAAGGCAATAGTTTCACTCTCCTCCAATTTTCCCCCAATTTTTAAACATCAATAACTCTTTCATACGACATTATTTTTTTATAAAAATTGCACAAAAAAACGAGTGTTTTTTATCTTTAAAACGAGTATACTATTGCTATATTTTGGAAAAAAAAAAATCTAAAACCCAGTTGTGTAAAATGCAATGAAAAAAAACCCAGTTGCGTAAAACGCAATGGAAAAAAACCTAAAAAATGACATTTTTCTAAAACGCAATGCATAAAAAACACAAATAAATGTCTTATTTGTAAAACGCAATGGCCAGAAAACACAAAGAAATGTCTTATTTCTAAAACGCAATAGCCTAAAAACACAAAAGAAATTGTACTTTCTAAAACGCAATGGACTGAAAACACATAAAAATGTGTTTTTACCTAAAACGCAATGGCCAGAAAACACAAAAAATGTCTTATTTCTAAAACGCAATGGTCGGAAAACACTTAAAATGTCTGTTTTCTAAAACGCAATGGACTGAAAACACATAAAAATGTGTTTTACCTAAAACGCAATGCATCAAAAACACAAAGAAATGTCTTATTTCTAAAACCCAATGGCCAGAAAACACTTAAAAATGTCTGTTTTCTAAAACACAATGGACTGAAAACACATAAAATTGTGTTTTACCTAAAACGCAATGCACCAAAAACACAAAGAAATGTCTTATTTATAAAACGCAAAGGCCAGAAAACACATAAAAATATCTCCTTTCTAAAACGCAATGGCTTAAAAAAACAAAAGAAAGTGTTCCCTCTAAAACGCAATGGACTGAAAACACCCAAAATTGTGTTTTACCTAAAATGCAATGACTAAAAACACTTCAAAAATGTGTTTTTTCTAAAACGCAATAGCCAGAAACACATAAAAATGTCTTAGTTCTAAAACGCAATGGCCTAAAAACACCAAAGAAACTGTTATCTCTCGAAAACGCATTGAACCAGGACAATAGTTTTGTCTGTGAATTGTCTGAACCAGGAAGTAGAGATCAAAAGGCTGTCTACCAATGCAGTTTTCCAGAGACTCTGCCCCTTGGACCCCGCCAGGGGCTGCCGCCCCTGGGACCCTGCTACCAGGGGCGCTGCCCCCGGACCCCCGCCAAGATCGTAAAACGCAATGACTAAATCAAAAACCCAGATCATAAAAATGAAATTAAAGAATTTCTTACATGGATCGAAGCCGATTTCTTCAACGATTGACGAAATTTGAATGATTCAAACACTTATCAGCGATCGAATCGAACGGATCGACTGATTATCTTCAAAATCACCAAAAAAACGAGATTTTGTATGAAATTAAACTGGGTTTTCTTCAAAAAAGCTGAAGAACACGTTGATCGGGTGTTTGAATCATTGATTGGTTTGAATCATTGATTGGTGACAAAAATCTCACAATAATGTAGTGATTATTGAGATAGAAAGTGAAGAAATGGTTGAAGATGGTGGGTTTTGAAAATGGTGGGTTTTGAAGTTATTGGGGAGAAGAAGGAAAAAGAAAGGATAAGATTGACTAAAATACCCTCCCTCTTTATTTTAAATTTTGCCACATGTTCTAATCCTATTGTTTCATATACTTCCTAGCCAAAATAAACTTCCTATTTGATCCTAACCCTTCGTATAAATTCTAAGTAATTATATATTCTCATATTCCAGGTGCTTTTCTTATCACTGGTATAATAAATTAAAAATCCGGTAAAATAAATTTAATCTGTCTCATTTAAATTGTATACTTCTATACTTACACCTTACAAAATTTATCTCGATTAATTTTTAACTCTTAAATACATACTTCTATACCTTACAAAATTTGAAAGATTCAAATTCTGAATTTTCCACCTCGTAGATGAAGGTGAGACACCTTTGACCTTACCGTCACACCATGTTCTTTGGAGACAATATAAAAAGAATTAATAACACTTCAAACTCACAATTAAAAACCGAACCAATTGGGATCAAGACCCGAGTATACGCGATAAGTATTGGCACGAAAATCGAGAAAAACGCATGATTGGACGAAAAAGGCGGCGAAGGACGTGTGTCACAAGGTGGTGACACGTGGCAGACCTGGGTGGACACATGGCAGCCTAGGCCAGACAGACCTCCCTCCACGCGGGAGAGGTCCAATAATGCGTGCGAAGTGTTATATATATTAGGTGTATATTTTAAGCCCCTTTAACACTTATTTTAGCCAAGTTTTAAATTTATAAAACACGATATTTTACTAACACTAAACACACATATGGGCAAGTGCACCCATCGTGAGCGTAGTATAGCGTTGGTAAGATACCGAGGTCGTCCAAGGACACAAGAGCTTTTAGTACCGGTTTATCCTCAACGTCTAATCAAAATAAAAATTTTAGAAAAATGTTTTAAGCTAAGAAAAATAAAAACTAACTAAAATGCTGAAAATAAAAATAAAAATAAAAACAGATAGACAAGATGAATCACTTGGTTCCGACTCGTATCTAGTATAACCTTTGATTATTTCCGCACTTTTACACATAATTAAGAGATTATCTTAGTTATTGTAGTAGGCCCCTCTTTTGAAGGTGACGTTACCCTCACCCCAGTAGTTTGAGTCAGCAAGGATACAATCCTAAAAGGGTGGATTATTGGAAGATAATGAATTAAGTTATTAATGCAGTATTATGGTAGGCCCCGCTTTTGGCGGTGACGTTACCCTCGACTAAGTAGTCTGAGTCAGCAGGGATACAGTCCTAAATAGCCGGGTTATAGTATTAATAGTAGTTAACTTATGAGGGGATCAAAGAGTTTGGACCCCCGCCATCCAATACCGTGAAGTATTGAAGGAGGTCCTACTAAATTTGACCCAGGTCCATTGCAGGACCTCTAAACGCTGAACAATGGCAAGACCTTTACCAAACCGTTCCCTTAACCCCCGACCAGGTAGCCAACATACCTCCATATAGACCGTGGAGATATGAATGGTGAAAATCTTTTATTTTATATAGACAGTAAAATAATGCCAAGACACCACGGACAAACGATAAGGAAAGATCACCTTCAACATAAGTAACTAGTTATTAAAGTCATTAATACAAAACCAAATAAAAAGTGCAAAAGATTAGAAATAAAAAGTATTATACTAGACACTTTGTCTTCACCAAGTGATGTAAGAGACTTAGGCAAACATGGCCTTGATTGTCAAGAACTCTTACGATCAATCTTGGATCCCGAGACGACTCACACACTCTACGATGGACAATGGATGATGGTGGTGGATGATGGTGTTGTGATGGTGGTGGGTGGTGGATGAAGTGTGAGAGAGGTGGTGTGCCAAGGGATGAGTTGAAATGAAACCAAGCACTCCTATTTATAGGCTGAACAGAGGGCTGGGCACGGCCCCGTGTCCGCTGGGCACGGCCCCGTGTCTGTCTGACAATCTCTCTCTTCATTAATTGTAATTCGCAATTACAATTAATGCGCCTGCTGTACTTTCGACACGCCCCCGTGTTCGCTGGACACGGCCCGTGGTGGGCAATAGAAGCTTCTATAGGTTTGTCTTTTCTGCTGCTTCTTGGGCACGGCCCCGTGCTGGCTGAGCACGGCCCGTGTTCAGTCTTCTGCCTTCTCTATTTTGCTTGGGAAGATGCCGTTGAGGGGTCGGGCAGTCCACTTATGTTCCTTTCCTTGTATTTATGTTAGATTTAGCTGTCTTTTTGCTTTTTTTGTGAATTTGAGCTCATTTAATCCTGAAAATACAAAAGGAAGACAAAAACACTCTTTTTCCAACATTAGTACTTAAAAAGGGTTAGTTTTATGCCTCATTTGATGTAATTTATATGTTGCATTTTACACACATCATCCAACCTGGCCTATACAAAGGCCGGGTTTGGGACTTGTTCATTTGCACCTTTTCGATCAGAAATCGATACTTCTTTTTCTCTCGTTCTGTCGTTCTAATACCAGAACCCCTAAACCTCGAAACTCTGCTCCATAGAAAGTGTACTAAACTCTGATCACTGAAATGTTACCCTGTCTGATTGATCTAAAACCAAATCAACGGATGTTTAAGTGCTGCCTGAATAAGGCTATACTTTGTCATCTACGTTGAGGTTTTGATCTCGTGATTGTCGTTAAAGTTTGATTCGGTTTTTACACTTATGCGTATTGTACTCTGTAAAATTAGATGCTTAGTTATCAGAAGGCATAGAACCAGGACTATAGAATTACAAGGAGCTTAATTATTTGAAGGCTCAAGAACTACAAACTAGCAAGGTGAGTTCCTCTGAACCGTTTCTAAAACGGGATGTGATGTTCTGTCTGATTGGTGAATCGACTATGTACAACATCTGTGATATGTGGTAATGATTGATAGGATGATTGAGGGCTGATTGTATGTATTGGATTTAGCCAGTACAGTTTGTATACATAGCCTGGTTATGTGAACATCTTGTGCTTACTTTGTTCTTATCTATTTGCCATGATTATATATGATTGATGTTATAGTCAATAAATATATGTTTTGAATAAAATCATTTATGTTCATAAACTCACCAGTTTATGCTGAGTCCCAAATATTTTTCGGGCACACATCCTAGGTGCCATGTGTGTAACACCCCGTGTTTCGAAAGTCAAGGTCAAAGTCAAGATTTACTTCTTTGACTTGTAAATAGTCTCTTTTATGCTTTACGTTAGTTGTATTATGTGGAGTATTTGCTAATAATCGAGGTTTTATCGCTATTTATTGCTTTATCGCTTATCGCTATCGCACTCGCAACTCGACTTACGTGACTGGCTATTGATATTATATGTGTGTGTGCTTCACGTGTTACTTGTGCATGTTTATTTATGTTGTATGTTGTTGTTGTGGTGATCAATCGAAACGCAGTCGCAATCGAATCGCAAACGCTAAATGAACATTAAGTAAGGATGCTTATATGCTGATATAGTAGTTGGGATTAAAAGTAATTTGATAAGAAAATCTGCCGCATCGCAACACTCGACACTCGAATCGAAATCGCAAAACTCATCGCGCCGTGCACTCGAACCGAATGGTCAGTCGACCGAGTTGCCACCCGGTCAGACTGCCATTCGGTCGAAGTGCCACTCGACCGAGCTGCCACCCACTCGGTGCCACCCGGTCGGATTGCCACTCGACCGAGCGGTCACCCGGACGGGCTGCCACTCGCTCGACCCACCTCCTTCACCCTTTCCACTTTGGGAAACCCTATAAATACCCCCATTGTTACCATTTTTTGATGGTGACAGCTCTCTCCCCCCCCCCCACTCGCTCCAGCTCGCTTTTCTTCAGATTTCTCGCGTTTCTTGTAAGTTTTCAACCTAAATCTTGTACTTTCTTAATATACATTCACTCCTACACATTTCTATCTTTTGAATCTTAACTTTTAACCGTGAAATCACTAGATCCGAGGTGTTCTAGGATGATGTCATCATGGTGTTCATAAGAACTTCATGTTTTGGCTTTAATCAACCAAGAACAACTTAGATCTGAATGATTTCCACAAGAATAAACAAGGATCTTTCATAGATCTGAACATATTTCATGGTGAAAAGGATTGAAAGATGGTCTATAACTTTCTTTCAACTCTTTTACACTCAATGCACTTAAACCCGATAGATTCGGATCTTGTTCTGATCTTCTACCTGTTCTTGGTGTCGTATTGGTTCCAGATCTGAATTCTATCCAAGAGGTATTGACTTGAGGTTTGAACATGAACTACCGACTCGAACAGTGAACCGGTCGGACTAGGGTGATTCCTGTTCGGTCGAGTCACTTGAGCCGAGTCAGGGGTCCCGTTGTTCAAGCATGTTATCAAGGTAGCTCACTCAGCACTTAAAAACTTCAAACTTTCAAACAACCAAGGAAGAAGACGACCAGGTTGTCTGGGACGGATTGTCGTCCGATCGGATTGCCATCCGACCGGATTGTCACCCGACCGGACAGCCATCTGGTCGGATTACACCTTGGGTCCCACACTTAACTTTCATTTCAACAGTTGAGGTTTGAACATTGAACGAATTGCCATCCGACCGGATTGCCACTCGACCATGAGATGTTCTGACTTCAAGACTTAATCAATTTTCAACATGTTCAATCCGAGCGGATTGCCACCTGGTCGGATCCGACCGAGTGATCGTCCTGCTGTGAACCTGTTCTCAAACAAGAGAAGTCTCGACCGAACGGATTGCTGTCCGATCGAACGGCTGTTCGACCAACCGACCTGAAGGATAGAAATACTTCTCTATTTTTAAAATACTACAACGAAAACTTCAAAAGACAAGCCATCATACACAAACACATCCATCCCAAACGAGGTAACAATCCACTCGAATGGTCACCCGATCGGATGACCGTCCGAACGGATTGTCACCCGAGCGACCGGCCATCCGACTGGATTGCCATCTGACCGGATTGTTGTCCGACCCACTTACACTTCACACCTTTTTACGCGCCGAGTTTCGCTTATGTTATCAATAACTGTTCAGGCTATTATCCGCTCTAAGCGCTCCCTTCAATCCATTAATTCAATCGCTGTGAGTATACTTGATCCCTTTTTGCTTTATGCACTTTTGGGTGTTACATACGTTACTTATACTAAATCACATCGAACACACTACAAATTACTTTAACGCTAACCGTTACCGCATGTTATACGTGACTTAATGAATGCTTGTTTGTTATGTTTACACATGGAATGCTGTCTACCTACCTTAGCAACGATAGTACTATTTGTTTGGACTCAGCACCTGTTCACTCAGGGGTTGTTAAGGACAATTTGTTACATGGCTCACAGTGGTGAGAGTGTATTACGAACTGCCTTGGGCAGTCAACCCGCAGTCATTGGTATTGATAGGTTCATGTCGATAACTTACGTGCTTCATTTAACACTGTGTACGTGCTGGTTATGCGTAACGATTTCGAACTCTATATGCTATTATCAAACTTGTATGCTCACCTTTACACTATGTGTATTGACTTTTACTTTAACGTATGTGGCAGGTGCTTAAGATGTTTGAATGCTTGGCTTACTGTGAAATCGAGGCTAGGAAAGGTCTAGAAACCAATAAACAATTGTCTGTATTTGAAATCTGAGTTGTCGGAACAGAACAATTTGACTAGATTTTGTCTGTAATAATTATGTTATCTTTTATGACATGGTATGGGACATGTTGCTTTAATTAATTGGTAATTATAGTTGTTATGGAAACTTCTGGACAATCTGTTTCGCTCAGTGCCACGCCCCGATGTTTCCGCCATCGGTTGAGGTGTGACAATGTGATCTCGAGTCTAGTTTAACTAATTAAAATGTTATTATATAATAATACATATGTATAATACTCTTTAATGTTTAATAAAAGTTCAAAAGCTTCTGTTGTGAATTCTCTAATTACTATGTGTTCTGTATATCCAACGCGTAACACTCCCTAGAGCTTATCCTGGGATGCGGATGTTACAGTTTATGTTCCGTCGTATATTTTTTCGAAAATGAGTTAAATCAAAATATAATATGTTTTCGTTCTTATTTTTATGTACGTTTCCATTAATATACGTTTTGACATATGTTTTGTTCGAAAACGAGTCGGGTCAAATATAATATGTTTTTATTAGACGGTATAAATTCGACTTATTTTATGTTTCGACACCGCAATGCGCGAGACCATTCTTTAACTTAATAAACACTAAACTCCTACGTGCTTATTTTTATGTACGTGTGGTATAAATTAATGTTGGTTTACGATTCGAGGTAAATTGTCTCCCGAAACGAGTCGGGTTAGGTATAATACGTTTTCGTGCTTATTTTTATGCACATATTCAGTTGGTCTACGTTTCAACGTAAATTTTGTCTGAAAACGAGTTGGGTCAGTTGCTATACGTTTTGACGCGCAACTTGCGGCGGTTAAAATCACTACTTATATATAATCGAATCTGAATAAACATTTTAATTGCGTGTAAAACTGTACAAACAAGATGACAAAATTTATCTTTTATTTTTTAACAGCAAATTTCTTTACTCTTGTTGTCTGTGGGACTCGAACCCAAGAGCTCCCCCTTTCAAAGTGTTTAAAGACATTGTTTTTGCCAATGAACCACACCCTATTGGTGACAAAATTTATCTTATACTAGCAGTGAATACACGATGATGTTTGAGGCTTTGGGCAATGAATGAATTATTGTATAATAAATTGAAGGTAAACAAAAAACAGATAAATGTCAATTTGGAATTGGATTATTCCATTTTGGAGCACACAAAATAGCTTTTTACACTTGTAAAGTAAAATGATCCATTATGCAAGTACCCTAAATTACCCAACAAATGTACACAACATGGCTGTCGGTTCAAGTCTTCAAGAGTAGGACTATTTACTATGGATATTAAGTTAGGAGAATTGTACCTCTTTAACCTTTTTTAAAGCTATCACTTTAATTTTGTGAGTTGTACAATTGTTTTATGCTGTTAAAAGTTTGCCATACTTATTTTCCAAATAAAATATAATTCCTGTTTGTGCATTTTTTAACTAGTTTGTAATTTTTGTTATCTTAGCTAAAGTTTGTCTAAAATGTGTTGTGAGAACATATGTTAATGTAATAATGTGTATTATATTATTATTAAGAGATGAATCTAATACTCATTAGTTAAGTCTATTTTTATGTTTATTAAAGCACATGTTAAAAGAAACCCTTTTAGTTATAAGTTAAACATAATTTTCAATGACTTTATAAAAGTAGGGTTCCAGCGTGAACAACCTCCCAAGAGTGAACTGCGTGAACAGATCTGGACCCTTGATTTCCTTTTTAGTTGTTAAGGGTATGATTGTAATTATATAAAAAATTAGATTTAAATCATTATTTTAATAATTGAATTAGGTTACATCTTTCCTATTTTAAATTCATTATCCACAATATCTTTTATTTCATTTTTATTTTTCAAATTTCACACCAGAATTCGGATTATGATTTTTAAGATCCACGTAACCTTCATATTTCAACGGTATACACATGTGTACTTTGATATGAATTGAACAGTACACATGTGTACTCAGCATGGTACATATGTGTAATTAGCTACATAATACATACATATAAACAAAACTTGTAAAACTATTTTATATTATGCAAATAACAATTTCCATAATGTTTGCCAAACCAAAAGAAAACATACAATTACAAGTTCCAGTTTCGTGAAAACAATAAACGCAACATAATCGGAAAAATAAAAAAGACATAGTCTTTTACAACTATTCGCCGCGTTCTATGCCGAATCATCCTTATCGACCAAGCAAACAAACATACGTGAATCATCCTTATCGACCTCATACGTGAATCATCCTTATCGACCTTCCATCTCCACTTTCCTCGTTTACGACGTCTCCTATAATAACACAAAAAAAACTCAGCAATTAGTACTTTGCATAATTCACAAGTGCACATCAACAACTTTACACATTCAATACACAAAAAAAATATGAGATATCACAAAAACAGACGCTATACACATGTGTACATCGCATTAAAAACATAGCAAAACCAGAATACACATGTGTACAGCGCCTTAAAAACAGAGCAAAATCAGAATACACATGTGTACATTGCATTAAACATTGTACCAATAATCGGAATACACGTGTGCACAATAACCAGCAAAAACAATTAAAAACCTATCACAATAAAAACTAGGTAAATAATCCAATAAAATCCCATATGTTCAGTTATAATGAACTGGTATGCCTTGAATTGTAAAAGTGGTCACATATGTTCAGTTATAATGAACTGGTATGCCTTGAATTGTAACGAGTAAGCTGAGAAGCAAATCACATATGTTCAGTTATAAGAGTGCAAACACATCATATTCTTTAGCGGGTATGCAGGTATGTAACAGTTTGCCTAAAGAATATTATGCTGCAGTTACAAGAAAATCCCAAAAGTGATAACAAACTTGATCATCAAAACTCTAATCCCTTAAATCAAGGACACAACTTTATTAACTCAACAATAAATTAAATTGAAATATCAACTAACTCAAAATTAATTCCAGCATACAAAAAATGAGTCGAAAACTTACAGATCTGGTGTTATACAATTTGGAGGATCTGGAAGTTTGGTTACAACTTACAAGTTCAATAAAACGACCTAAGAAATTGGTTTAAATGGATCTGCGAAGAACACCATCCGGAATGGTTTCGAAACGAAAAAATGAGTCGAAAACTTACAGATCTGGTGTTATCACGGATCTGGTGTTACAGATCTGATGTTATCACGGGTCGCCGCCGCTGTCGGCACTCATCTCTGCCGCGAGCCACTTCACCCCTGTCGTCATCCATCACAATCACAGCACCACCGAGCACCCCACTGCCCCTCCGTCTCCCACACAAACAGCCGCCACCCCACTCGCTAAATCCGTCGGAGCCCAAATCCGGCCATCAGTCGGAGCCTAAATCCGCCGTTCTACCTGCTACCCCCAAGAAACAACACCACCCGTCGGAGCCCAAATCCAGCCATCAGTTTTAGTGAGAGAGATAGAGAGGAAAGGAGAGAGCAGGGGTTCTTTGAAACGATCTGGCGAAGGTGAGAGAGAAAATTGGATCTTCAAGAAAGATTGAATATTGATTTATGAGATTGAACGTGATTTATGGAATAATTTAAAATGGAAATTACAGTTATACCCTTTTTCCTTTAATTAAATGATAACAATTAACCACATATTTACTATCATGCCCCTAAAAATCAAGGGCCCAGATCAGTTCACGCTTGGGATTTTGTTCACGTTTGAACCTAATCCAAGTATAACATGTTTGTCGAGTGGTCAAAAGACATGTCTTCTCTAGTGAAGACGAAGGTTCGATTCCTTCTTAGGCCATTTTCGAGGGACATCCGGGAGAAAGGACGAATCAGGGCTTTAATCCCGGGTTGGAACCTGACGGGGGGCAAGGGTTTACGGATTTCATCCGGTTCCCGCGCATCAAGGGGCATGGTCTCATGGTTGTTGAGGAGTCGACCTTAGACATAGCTCTGAGTATGGTATATTTACACGTGAGATTCTTTATCTTTCAAACAAAAAATCACGATAAGAATTCATGTTTAGTTTATGTGAAATTTCGTTTCAAAGATGCCAAATTTAAACAAAAGTGGAGTTTAATTGGGGGCGTGAGAGGTGGCCACGTCAATTGGGGGGGGGGGGGGGGCGACGAAAAGGGTTTTGCCCCTCTTGGCTTTGGGCGAACTGCATGAGTGGGGCATATTGATGATTTATTATTATTATTATTACTATTATTTTAATATACACCAACCAATCATATCTAATCAGAGTAATCCAATACCATATTTAAAAAAAAAACCCCAAAAAGCCTTCCATACTCAAAGATGAACTGCCTTAACTGACATTCAATTGCTTCGAGATACGAGTTTAATGACTTAGATACTTAAACTTAATCGTGTATCCCACCTCAGAATATACTCCCGTATCCAGATCCCAATATTCAGTCTTACAGGTAATTATAACACAAATGATATCTGTAAGGGGTTAATAATTTATGAAGAATGATAAAGACAAAGACTTGAAGCCAAAGACTTCATCAACATCCAAGGGGGAGTCTGTTGGTGCACGAAATGTCTGCTGATTACGTCTTAATCAAGTCTTGTGTCTAGATAGTTTGAATGAACACACATTAGGGTTTTACATGTTTAACTTGTAGATTTCGCTTGAAAGTGTTCTTGTGTAATTCAAGCTAAATCAAGATTTAGCTTGAAATGGTTCAAGGGAAATCAGATTTACCTTGAAATGGTTCAAGGGAAATCAGATTTAGCTTGAACTGGTTCAAGCGAAATCATGATTTGGCTTGAACAGTCTCAAGTGAAATCTTAGATCTATATATAGGTTGATGTGTGGTTCATTTGAAAAGATATGGTCATTGTATGAGACACGAAGTGCTGCCGGTTTTGTATCAGAATACGTTGTAAAAGCACAAATATCAATCAGAAAAGAAGGATTAAAAGGATAATAGCTGTTATGACTTTGTTTATGTTGATTCCGCCTTCATACTCAAAGATGAACTGCCTTAACTGACATTTAAAGGTCGTAGAACGGTCCAACAAGGGTGAGCGGGGTCGACGCAAGGAGGAGTGCGGGGAAGGGGTTTGTCGCGCGGTGAAGGTGCCTCCAAGGGGTTTGCCGTGCGCGGTGAAGGAGGTGTGCGAGTTATGTGCGGTGAAGGTGCCCACTAGTATTCAACCAATCATGCATTTTTTGTTTGTTTGTTTTTTTAATTGTTTGGAGGAAACCACCCCTTGTGTTTTTGGGAAAGAGTGGTGTATGAGAGGGGAATTGACATGACACATCATGATTGGGTGGGTAAAAATTTCCTCCCATCTTATGAGGGGTACACCCCCTTCACCCTAATATATAGTTGTATCAACATAAAAATAGTTTTTTTTATAGAAGATCAACGTGTGAATCAAAAGTCTAAATCACAGATCAATATATAGGTTAGTTTAACTATTTACCTTTAATTTGTTTATTTATTTAAACAACGAAATTCTATGATTATAGAATAGGATCTGGATGCATATGGTGTAAACATCCTAATACATACAAAGGAAAAAAAAAGCAAAAACAAACTATACAATTACATTACAATGTGTGTCACATTAAATTCACGTCATTTCTCTCATTTTAAGTTTTGGAACTTTGATCTTCCTTTAAACCATAACAGTAAGTTAGCTTTAATGTTAAAGTAATGTTATATTACTATATTTTACAATCATATATAATGAGTATTACTAGCAGAGCCGTCCCCGAAAACTCTTAAAAAAATTTAGGCCTCAGGCGACGAAAAGAATTGGGCCCAAAATT